>JAXRJS010000042.1:5703518-6377324 GCA_037127375.1 Dione juno | reverse complement strand
GTACAGCGGAATTATAAAAAATATTCCGGCAAATAGTTGACATTTTTCAAATCGATAGGTGTATTAAAGTTTTATTAGATTTACATTTAAATATTTTCAAAATTTTTATCGGCAGAAATGAAATGAGATTGTAACGTTTTTTATGAAAATTAGTTAGATTATTTCGACGCAGTTGGTACGTTTCCTTAACGGGATAAATACTAATACCGGCAATGCTCATAATGTTTTTATGATCTAGTCAAAGTAATACAAAACGCGGCACTGAGTTCCACACCTAAACCGCAGGGTGTGGACTTTTAAAAAAAAAGGGGGGCGGGGGCTGTAAGGAAAATCTATATAGGCCTTAAAATGTTTCTTGATAATAAATACAACGCGAAAGTGTAATTGGTACGTTCACCACCATACCGGGGATCGCTTAGCCAGAATTCTCGGAACTTGTTACTGCATTCCATTCAAATCTAAGAATTGAACAGCAAGTAAGTAAAACGTAGTGTCATTTCGTCATGTTTTTGTTCATGTTAGTTGTTAAGTATTAAAAAATTCTTCACTCTTGTTTTCTCACATAGCGAGCAGGTCACCATTTAGTTAATAATGTAAATTGTTTTTTAATAAAATATTTAAAGATTTGGTTTTTTTTGGATCCTACGCTGCCAACCGTCACTCATTGGCGCAGTCCGTAGGCTACTCGCGGGCAGGGTCGCGAGCATGTAATTTAAATTCGTAAGAAATTAACGTCGCGGTCCAACCGGGTGCTTTTCAAGCACCAACCAGAGTACTACGAGGCGGCGCCAGCGAGGCGTATCCAAACAGTGATACACGAAGAAGCCCAGAGTTGTATGCTCGACATGAACCCGAAAGGACTAGGCACCCACAGGCCTTTTCATCTACCCTTTTTAAGAATGACGAATGATATCGACCCTGACAAAAGCAGAAGAGATTTAGTTTAGTAATTTGTGTAATGGAAGGGAATCTAACATTCAAATTGGGAACACGACACAAGTCAATCCCACTATCATCTTTGTTCAATGCGTAGATTAGCTAAAATTCAATATAGCTTAGATTCTGTTAAGTTCCAAATATGAATTACTAAGCCATTTTAGAAAATTAAGAACGCTTTCTTTTCAATGCATATGAATATCTTAAAGTAATTAGAAACCGCTTACAACGCTAAAAACCTTTGAAGCAATCGTGTTATAGAAGGAGGCCTCATGAGGATAGGGTCAGTAATAAAAAGTATTTCTGGTAATCTGACTTACGGACGCCAGAATGTATAACAAAGCCATTAAGTTACTAGAGCAAAAAATTAAGTTACTGATTAAGTGCAAATTAAAAATAATCATATAGTTGAGTAAAAACTGGATGTCTCAAAATACTGATTCTTAATAGTAGTTAGTAATCAAAAGCAGTTAGAATATTTAGTTAAGAAATTTAACGAATATTAAAAAGAATTAGAAAATGACTTTGTAACCATTTTTTGGAATTAAACTCAATTTTCTCAATTTGGGAGAAAAAATACGAAATATTGTAACCGATTAATTATATCGATTGGAAAATTACTCGCATTTATTCGAGCTCAACGTAATCATCACTCTATTCCCTGTTAGTATGTACCAGGAGATTAGAAGTAAATTAAATACACTCTATAAGAAAAATAACTTTTAAATATTAGTTTAGAGAGTATTTCGTGTAATACAAGTGGATACTATTATAGTGCTAGAGATATTATTTTAGTTTACAAATTTCCGAGTGTTTCCTATCCTCAAAATTATATTTGATATCAATTGCGCCCCTGTAACCAAACGTGATCATCAAATCATTAGCCCTCCTCAACCTTATATAGCAATTCACGAAAAAGATTTTTAGGTATAGAGGCTGAATGCACGAAGATCGAGTGAATCATACCTATGTGATCTAAACTAAACTACCAAACAAGGACAACAGCTAGAGGGTATCGGGCCGATAACACACAGCAGCTGCCAAGTTCCGTTCAGTACACATCGATTTCCTGACTACAGAGCAATCGAAACGTGGACGCAGACATTTCTTATCACCATTCCAGAACCAAAGGAATATGAAACTATCGTGCAACCAAGCAGAAAATACATAAAAATGAGAAGCTATCTAGTAATGTTACCAGCAGATGTTCTCTACAAATTACGCGCATTTACTTTAATTAATGCAATAATACTATTAAAAGGGCAAGCATTGGAAATTATGAGTAACAAGTATTAATAAACAAAAAAGAAAAATTCTGAAATAACACTGAAACTAACTAAATAAATTTGACCGGACATCCGTGAAGCAAAATAGAAAAATCTCCGCAAAACAATAATTTCAAAAATATCTAAAACATTGATAGCCTTTGATTCTTAAAACGATTCCGCTAATGGAAAATTTTGACAGCAATTATATAAATATCTTCAGTATAATTGCTAAAAATTCTAAGAAAAATTCTTAAACGAAAAGAGCATCAACCGCAGGGAAATATCGAAAAAGAAAGAAAGAAAACTGCAACCCCAGATCCAGTGGAACATATACTCCAGCACTATTCGAGGATCCAAAGGAAACTGAATAGGTGCTGTTCTTCAGGAGGGAGGTGTACACGTTCCCAAACTACCCGGGGATCGCCTTAGCCAGAATTAGCGATATGGGTTACTGCATTCCTCAAATATAAAATTTAACAGCAAGTAATGTAAAACGTTAGGTCATTTTTTCATCCCCCCCCCCAATTTTTGTTTCAGTTAGTTTTAATAGTAAAATCATTCTTCATCTGTTTGCTCACATCGAGCAAGCAGTAAACATTTGAGTTAATAATTTTAAATTGTAATTTTTAATAAAATTATTTTAAAGATTTGGTTTTTTGGATCTACGTGTCAAAGTACATTAAATTACTATTTCATAAAATGATTGTTACCCATTAATTAAATATTCTATAATTAACTTATATCTATATAATTAGTTTATTAGTTGCTTGTATTAATTTACGTTTTGTAGTAAGCACTTAGGCAGTGATTAATTAAATACTTTTTCCAAGTATGCAGTGTTCGCAATTAAAGCTCAGTAATGATGTCTACTGTGTTGTTATGTACCTTACTGTACTAATGGTTTAATTAGTTACTGACATATAAAAGCTTAGTATCTGATAATTTTCAATATTCTAATTTAACCCTTTGACGAGTGATGTGCCTATATTAAATATGAACAAAACAACAAGTACTCCAGTGAATCCCAATGCTGTTGCATATACGTGTGGAAGCTGTGCCATGTTTTACTACGAGTACAAGCAGTTAGTAGCGCATTTGTACTGGCGGCACGGAACTGAGAGTTCTCGGTGTAAGAAATGCGGCTTGAAGCGTTGGGAGTATGCGGCGCATCTATGTAATGTGCTACCAACTGATGGCACTATAGAGGACAGTGAGGTCAACACATTGTACTGCTTTTGCGGGAAAAATGAAGATGCACCAATGATTGGATGTGATTCTCCTGATTGCGTATTAGAGTGGTATCACTTCAAATGTGTCGGCATTGTTGAACCACCTGATGGTGACTGGTTCTGTCCCGAATGCAGTAAATTAGATGCAATCAAGAAGGTTAGTATTTGAATAGTCACTATAGAATATAATTTCACAATACAAAAGCATATTACTTTATTATACTGTTGAAAACTGAATTGTAACAGAAATATCCTTTTCAGAATAAATCTAAGGATGGTTTTGAAGAATGGGTGTTTAAAAGATGCCGGAAAAATGAATCACCGTTTTCCAATTATCAAGCGGATAACGTAAATTTACTTTAAAATATAATGATGTTTTTTCATTGTTAACCATGAAATAAAAGTAACTAAAATTTTTTAAAAAAAATTAACAAAAAAAATAACAAAGCCACTTCAAAATGTAAAGACAAGCTTAATAGGCATAAAGGCTCTTTAATTCTAAAATAATCCCAAAATTTTTTTGATAAGGGGAAAAAAAATATTGTTATTGTTATAAAAAAAAATTTTTTAGATGTTATTATAATTTGGGCCCAAAGTGTAGATGGTTTTTAAAATTTTTAAATAAATTTAACACATTAGTTAAAACTATTGTTATATTTTTTACATGTAATTTTAAAATGTAAATATAAAATAGTAGAAAAAATAAAGACTTAAACATATTTAATGAATTACTTAATTTGTCCTAACGTATGAAAACATATTAATTTGAATATTATAAAAATATAAAATATGTAAAAATATTGCACATATTTCGTACGTATACGTAAATTTTGTATATAAAATTTTTTTAAACAAAAAAAAATGCCTTAAAATTGTACTAAGCTAAAATATGTTAAACAAAATGAAATAATATTAAAAATAAATAAACGAAATGAACTTTTCAGTGAAAATTTTGGGGGTTTTTTTTAATTAAATTTACTATCTTTTGTTCGATTTACTTAGTATCTTTTGACTTACTTCTACTTTGGCGGGATATTCGCTTTTAATATGTGAAGATGTCTCTCGTTTTCCTTGGGGTTACTCATCTGCAAACAAAAAACATTATTCGAATGGGTTTAAAAAGTACTGAGATTCGAATGACAAACAAAAAAAAATATTAGTCAATTGAATATAAAAATCCCCCCTTTTTGGAAAATCAGTTAAAAAATTCAAGTAATTTGCCTACCCTGTTTTTAACGTGATGTATATCCACTAAATTAAATTTTTAAAGCAAAATTTAAAATATCAAAATATAGATATGTTGGACATTATATTGGAGACTAAAAAGTCCACTTGTTAAATAATGGTTATGAATTTTAACACATCCGTAAAATTATTGATTATATTCGTTTCATTTATCATCTAGATTGTTTTCTTTTTAAAAAAAGAAAACCAAGTGACGCATTAGTCAATTTTCAACTTTTCACTTAAGCTGCGTGTTGTTGATGTAAGTATTACTGTATATTGTTGACATTTTCAAAAATCTAGAAGATTTTATTTAAGTTATATTGATAGTTTTTTTTTTTTCGCTAGCGTATGTAGTGGTTGACATACGTGTAGTGAGATTTGGTTATCATTTCTTGTAAAAAATTTAAATTTTTATTAGTGTTGAAATAGTTGATTTTATGTAGTGTCGTTCAAATTGGGGGTGTTAAGTTATAATTTTTGTATATTTGGTTGAAATTTAGGAAAGTTTTTTATTTTTAATAAGTTATTTTGTGGTAGACATGGAACGCCAGCCTCCCGACCCCCCGGGATTCTGGTGGGCCCTATTTACTACAACTATTTACTAAGTTTGTGGGGCTCGTCAGGATTAGCATTAATCATCATTTTTGGGACCCGAGTTTAAATTTAGCTTAATTTGTAAGCAAATTTGGGTAAAAATTTTCCCGGCAAAATAGTTGACTTTTTTTCAAATTAGTATGGGTGTAAAAATGTTTTTATTAGATTTCCTTTTAAAAAATTTTTCAAATATTTTTATCGGAAAATGAAATGAGATTGTCACGTTTTTTATGAAAATTAGTAGCATTTTTTCGACGCATTTGGTACGTTTCACTTAAACGTGGATAACATACTAATACAGGAATGCTCATATTTTTTTTTTCCTATCAAGTAATACAAAACGGGGCACTGAGTTCCACCACCTAACACGCAGGGTGTGATTTAAAGCGGGCTGTAAAGGAAATCTATATAGGCCTTAAAATGTATTCTTATAAAAAATAAAACGCGAAAAGTGTACTTGTTACGTTCCCACACTACCCGGGGATCGTTTAGCCAGAATTCGCGTAACTTTTTACTGCATTCCATCAAATTAAAAATTTTAAACAGCAAGTAATGTAAAACGTAGTGTCATTTTTCATTCAATTTTTTTGTTCATTTTAGTTTTAATATTAAAAAAATTCTTCACTTTTGTTTTCTCACTCGAGCAAGCAGTCACCATTTTAGTTAATAATTTAAATTGTAATTTTTAATAAAATTTTTAAAAGTTTTGGGTTTTTTTTTGGATCCTACGCTGCCACCGTACAAAATTTGGCGCACGGTAGGATACTCGCGGGCCGGGTCGCGAGCATCGTAATTTAAATTTCGTAAAAAATTAACGTCGCGGTCCCCCCGGGGTGGCTTTCAAGCCCCAAACCAGAGTATCTACGGGGGGCGGCGAGGCGTATCCAAACATTGATACACCAAGAAACCAATTTGTATGCTCGAAATGAACCCGAAAGGACTAGGCCCCCCCGGGCCTTTTCATCTCACCCTTTTAAGAATGACGATCCTGATATCGACCCTGACAAAAGCAAAGAGATTAGTTTTAGAAATTTTGGATAATGGACCGGAATCTTACCATTCAAATTGGGGCCCGCACAAGTCATATCCCCCTATCATTCCTTTGTCCAATGCGTAGATTTAGCTAAAATTTAAAATAGCTTAGATTCTGTTAAGTTACAAATAATGAAAACTAAGCCTATTCTTAGAAAAAGAACGCTTTCCCTTTTTTAAATGCATATTCAATACTTTAAAATTAATTAGAAAACCCCTTCCCAACAGCTAAAAACCTTTGAAGTCAATCGTGTTAAGAAGGCTCTTGACGGGTTAGGGGCAGTAATAAAATTTTCTGGTAATCTCGACTATACGGACGCCATAATGTATAAAAAAGCCATTAATTTATAGAGCAAAAAAATAATTTACTGATTAAAGAATTAATAATCATATTTTTGAGTAAAAACTGGATGTCTCAAAAAACTGATATCTTAAATAGTTAGTTAGTAATCAAAAGCAGTTAGAATATTTAGTTAAGAATTTAACGAATATTAAAAATGAATTAGAAAAAGACTTTGTAACTTTTTTGGAAATTTAAATCAAATTTTTTAATTTTGGAGATAAAATAGAAACTATTTGTAACGAAATTTTATCGATTGGAAAAATTTTCTCGCATTTATTCGGGTAAAAGTAATCATCACTCTATGTTCACTTTTAGTATGTACCAGGATATTATAAGTAAAATTTAAAAACACTCTATAAGAAAAAGAACTTTTAATATTAGTTTTAAATTATTTCGATGTAATACAAGTAATACTTTATAGTGCTAGAGATATTTTTTTATTTCAAATTTCCGATTGTCTATCCTCAAAAATTTTATTTTATATCACTTGTCCCCTGTACCAAAAGTGAATCATCAAATCCTTACCCTCCTCAACCTTATATGCAATTCACGAAAAAAAAATTTTTTGTACAAGAGGCTGAATGCCCGAAATCGGTGAATCATCTTAGTGATCATAAACTAAACACAAACAAGGAAAAAAGCTAGATTGTACGAGCGCCTCATAACGACACAGCACTGCAAAATTCCGTCAGTACACATCGATTATCCTTACTACAGAAGCTCGAACATTGGACGACAGACATTTTATTACACCATTCCAGAACCCAAATGAATTGAAACTATCGTGCAACCCGCAAAATAATAAAAATGCAGGGAAACTATCTCGTAAAGTTACCCCCAGGATGTTCTATACAAAATACGCTATTTACTTTAATTAATAGCAATAATAATAAAAGACAAACATTGGAAAATTTTTATTTAAAAAGTATTAATACAACAAAAAGAAAAATTCTGAAATACCTGAAACTTAAATCAAAAAATTGACCGACATCCTTGAACAATAGAAAAATCTCCGCCAACAATCTATTTCAAAAAAATCTACAACACTGATACCTTTACATATAACGTTCCCCTATATGGTAATTTTGAAGCAATTATAATAACTATCTTCATTATAAATTGCTAAAAATTTATAAGAAAACTTAAACGAAGAGCATCAACCGCAAGGAATATCGAAGAAAAAAACTGCAACCCCGATCCAGTGGAACATATACTCCAGCCTATTCGAGATCCCAAAGGGCACTGAATAGGGGCTGTTCTTCAGGGGGGAGTGTTACGTTTCCCACATACCCGGGGGTCGCTTAGCCAGAAATTTGCGTAAATTTTTTACTGCATTCCATCAAAACTAAGAATTGTAACAGCAAATAAAGTAAACGTAGTGTCATTTTTCATTCAAAGTTTTTTTCATGTTAGTTTTTAAAATTAAAAAAATTCTTTACTCTTTTTTTCTCCATCGAGCAAGCATCACCATTTTAGTTAAAAATTTAAATTTTAATTTTAATAAAATATTTTAAAGATTTTGGTTTTTTTTTTATCCTAAACCCGTCACCGTACATAATTTTCTATTTCATAAATGATTGTACCCATTATATAAAAATTCTATATAATTACTTAATCTATAAATTATTTATTAGTGCTTGTATTTTTTACGTTTTGTAGTAAGCACTTAGGCAGTGATTAAATTTAAAAACTTTTTCCAAGTATCATTTCGCAATTAAAGCTCATAATGATTTCTACTGTGTTGTTATGTCCTTTACTGTACTAATGGTTTAATTAGTTACTGACTATAAAAACTTAGTATCTGATAATTTTCAATATTTTAATTTAACCCTTTGACGAGATGTGCCTAATTAAAAAATGAACAAAACAACAAATCTCCAGTGAATCCCAATGCTGTTGCATATACGTGTGAAGCTGTCCCTGTTTTACTACGAGTACAATCAGTTAGGTAGCGCATTTGTACTGGCGGCACGGAACTGAGAGTTCTCGGTGTAAGAAATGCGGCTTGAAGCGTTGGGAGTATGCGGCGCATCTATGTAATGTGCTACCAACTGATGGCACTATAGAGGACAGTGAGGTCAACACATTGTACTGCTTTTGCGGGAAAAATGAAGATGCACCAATGATGGGATGTGATTCTCCTGATTGCGTATTAGAGTGGTATCACTTCAAATGTGTCGGCATTGTTGAACCACCTGATGGTGACTGGTTCTGTCCCGAATGCAGTAAATTAGATGCAATCAAGAAGGTTAGTATTTGAATAGTCACTATAGAATTAATTTCACAATACAAAAGCATATTACTTTATTATACTGTTGAAAACTGAATTGTAACAGAAATATCCTTTCAGAATAAATCTAAGGATGGTGTTGAAGAATAGGTGATTAAAGATGCCGGAAGAAGATGAATCACCGTTTTCCAATTATCAAGCGGATAACGTAAATTTACTTTAAAATATAACATGATGTATTACATTGTTACACACATGAAATAAAAGTAACTATAATTGTTATTAAAATAATTAACAAAAAAAAATAACAAAGCTCACTTAGAATGTAAATGACAAGCTTAATAGGCATAAAGGCTCTTTAATTCTCAATAATGCCAAATTTGTTTTGATAATGGAAAAAAAATATATGTTATTGTTTATAAAAATAAATATTTTAGATGTTATTATAATTTAGGCCAAAGTGTAGATAGGTATTAAATTGTTAATAAATTTAACACATTAGTTAAAACTATTGTTATATTTTTTCATGTAATATTAAAGTAAATATAAAATAGTAGAAATAATAAAGACTTAAACATATATTAATGAATTACTTAATTTGTCCTAACGTAATGATAAATATTAATTTGATATATTATAATATAATATAAATAGGTATAAATATTGCACATATATTCGACTATCGTAAATTTTATGAATGACGAAACTGACAACCACGTGCCTTATCATGTTTTATAAAAACCAAATTAACAGCAAACGTCTATAGTACTTGACTCAACTGTAACTGATCATAATGCGGTAATTTAGCTCTGAATACATGAAGATAAAGAATTTAAATGTAACTAAGACTAAGTAAATTATCAAGAACTAGAAAAAGAAATAAATAAAATAGACTTTTCATATGTTATACAGTAGCACCAGACCAACTTAGCCTTTGATTATTTTAAGAACTCTTTAACTAGAGCTTTAAAATTATGTACAAAAACCTATGCCGTCCCACATAGACTTCAGATCCTCAAGCCCTGGATTACACCAGGTGATCTTGAGATGTATGAGAAACAGAGATAGAATGTACAAAAAATGAAGAGGTCCCCTAATAATAATACACTTCAGATAACATATAAGAGGTATAGAAACTATTGCTCCATCTTAATAAAAAATCTAAAAATGCAATATGAAAAGAACGATTTGGGAAAGCAAAGTCAAATCCCAAAAAATTTGGAAGGTTATAAAAGAAGTTACGAACACGAAAAAAAATAACACAGTGCCTTTTGATTCTACTCAAAAACGGTTCACCCTATGAGTCTGTAAACAGGGTAAATAGGTACTTTGTTGGTATTGGCAAAAATATAGCTGATAGGTATTACAATCTCAAATTGGAACTGCATTTTCAGCATCAACAACTCGTAGCTGTAATCTCTTGGCTTTCCATACACTACGGAGTTAGAGGTCGAGGAATTATAAAGTCCTTACGTACGGATTGTGCGGTGGGTATATGACGAGATCTCGTGTAATTTTCTAAAAATAACAATAACCGTTATAATACCTCCACTGGTACACATTCTTAATTTGAGTATTTCGAATGGCATCTTTCCGGATCTGCTGAAGGAAAGCACAGTGCATCCATATATAAATCAGGGGAAAGAGATTGCTTCAACATTACCTTCCCATTTCCGTACTTCCCGCCACGTTCCAAAATTTTGAGAAAATTATGAACAATCCGTCTCAAAAACTATTTAGAGAAAATAATTTCCTCTCCTCCAGACAATTCGGCTTTCGGAATGGAAAGTCTACGAACGATGCAGTCCATGACCTTACTCATCATATCGTACTGCCTTAAATAAGGAGGTAAATGTATCACAATATTTTGGGATCTAGAAAGGCATTCGATACAGTCTCTATCCCCAAACTGTTGTTCTAAATTGGATAACATTGGTGTCAGAAGTGGAGAATTAAAACTTTACCAAAACTTCCTTACGAATCGAACCCAACGTGTTAAAATTGGAGAATTTGTAGTGACGATTTGCCACTGGAACACGAGTGCCGCAAGGCAGTATCCTTGGACCAACTCTATTTATAACCTACATCAACGAATTATGAAATATAAACATGGAAAACGGTAGAATTGTGGCTTTTGCTGATGACACTGCATTATTGTTACTGGAAACACCTGGCATCATGCGTTCAAGGCTGCCCAGGCAGGCTTTACAAAGTAACAACTGGTTAATTGACAATGGCTTTCATTAAATGTTGACAAAACCAAGTATGTAACGTTCAGTATAGAAAACCTCCAAGATTTGATTCTTCAAAACCTTCTATCATTGCCCATAATCATCTCCAAAATCAGGATAGCTGTGGGTGCCCTACTATACACAGAGTGTCCAGCATAGGTATTTGGGTATTATTTTGGATGAAAATCTCACTTTTGTCCCTCACATAGATATGTTGTCAAGTAGAATTCGTAAACTCATATATATTTTTAAACAATTAAGAAACGTGGCGGAGCCCCAAGTTCTAAAAACGACCTATTTTGCCTTGTGCCAGTCATTGATTAGCTATTGCATATCGTCCTGGGGTGGTGCTCACAGAAGCAAATTGCTGAAGCTCGAGCGGGCGCAGAGAGCGGTATTAAAGGTAGCAACAGGAAAGAGTATCATTTCCCAACGAAAGAACTCTATGAATATTGCGAAGTTCTTACCGTCCGTCAACTATTTTTTCTGCAGATAATTTTGAGGCAGCACTCTGAGAACTCCAAAGAAAGTTTCTCGTCTTCTGCAAAAATCCGTTCGATACGAAAATACCGAGTGCAGAGTACTAATGTATGCAAGAGCTTTTTTAGCCACCGATTTTACTACTTTCTTGGTAGCTTCTTATTTAATCGGTTAAATAATATACTCAATATACAACCAAAAAATAAATATAAGTGCAAACGTATTGTTACGGATTGGTTATTAAAACTGTCATATGACGAAACTGAGAATATGATTAAGATCATCAAATGAAGTTTTGAAGTTCCATTACATAAATATCTAGGATTTAATTTAACACATACACACACACACTTTTCACACACACATACACACACACACGCGCACACACACATACTTCACAGGAACACATACATTAACTACTTAATGTTAAATTGCCAAATTAGGTCTAAACTAAATAACATTGTTAAATTTTAAATTTACTTTATATATATTATATATATATATATATATATATCTATATATATATATATATATATATATATATATATATATATATATATATATATATATATATATCTTGTTTTTTAATTATATTATTAGCTTCACATATAAATAACTATGAATGAATAATAGTTTTGTAATCGCATGGCTTATGAATAAATAAATAAATAAATAAATAAATAAATATTATAATTTAGGCCAAAGTGTAGTTAGGTATTTAAATTGTTAATAAATTTAACACATTAGTTAAAACTATTGTTATATTTTTTACATGTAATATTAAATGTAAATATAAAATAGTAGAAATAATAAAGACTTAAACATATATTAATGAATTACTTAATTTGTCCTAACGTATGATAACATATTTATACATATATTATAATATAATATAAAATATGTATAAATATTGCACATATATTCGTACGTATACGTAAATTTATGTATATAAAAATTATTTTAAACAAAAAAATAACTGCCTTAAAATTGTACTAAGCTATAATATGTTAAACAAAATGAAATAATATTAAAAATAAATAAACGAAATGAACTGTGTCAGTGTAAATTTGGGGTTTTTTTTATAATTAATTTACTATCTTTTGTTCGATTTACTTAGTATCTATTGATCTTACTTTTACTTTGGCTGGATATTCGCTTTATAATATGTGAAGATGTCTCTCGTTTTCCTTGGGGCTACCCATCTGTCAAACAAAAAAAGCATTATTCGAATCGGTTTACAAAGTACTGAGATGTCGAATGACAAACATAATATAATATATATGTCAATTGAATATAGAAAATCTTCCCTTTTGGAAATCAGTTAATAAATTTAAGTAATTTTGCCTACCCTGAATTTTTAACGTGATGTATATCCACATAAATTAAATATTTTAAAGCACAATTAAAATATCAAAATATAGATATGTTGGACATATATATTGGAGACTAAAAAAGTCCACTTGTTAAATAATGGTTATGAATTTTAACACGATCCGTAGACAATTATTATTGATTATATTCAGATTTCATTTATCATCTAGATTGTGTTTTTTTAAAAAGAAAGAAAACCAAGTGACGCATTAGTCAATATTCAACTTTTCACTTAAGCTGCGTGTTGTTGATGTAAGTATTACTGTATTTTGTTGACATTTTCAAAAATATAGAAGATTTTATTTAAGTTATAATGATAGTTTTTTTTTCTTTCGCTAGCGTATTTAGTGGTTGACATACGTGTAGTGGAGATTTGGTTATCATTTCTAGTACAAAATTGATGTTTATTAGTGTTGAAATACTTGATTTTATGTAGTGTTGTTCTAATTGGGTGGTGTTAAGTTATAATATTTGTATATTTGTGTTGCTAATTTAGGTAAGTTTTTTATTTTTAATTAGTTTATTTTGTGGGTAGACATGGATAACGACCAGCCTCCCGACCCTCTGGATTCTGGTGGTCCAACTATTTACTACAACTATTTACTAAGATTGTTGGGCTCGTCAGGATTAGCATTAATCATCATTTTTGGGGACCACGAGTTTCAATTTAGCTTAATTTGTAAGCAGAATTGGTAAAATATTCCGGCAAAATAGTTGACATTTTTTCAAATTAGTATAGGTGTATTAAATGTTTTATTAGATTTCCATTTAAATAATTTTCAAATATTTTTATCGGCAGAAATGAAATGAGATTGTCACGTTTTTTTATGAAAATTAGTAGCATTATTTCGACGCAGTTGGTACGTTTCACTTAAACGTGGATAACATACTAATACATGGCAATGCTCATATTTTTTTTTTGTTTATCCTAGTCAAGTAATACAAAACGCGGCACTGAGTTCCACCACCTAACACGCAGGGTGTGACTTAAGCGGGCTGTAAAGGAAATCTATATAGGCCTTAAAATGTATTCTTATAATAAATACAACGCGAAAAGTGTACTATTTCATAAATGATTGTACCCATAATATAAATATTCTATATAATTAACTTATATCTATATAATTAGTTTATTAGTTGTTTGTATTAATTTACGTTTTGTAGTAAGCACTTAGGCAGTGATTAATTAAATACTTTTTCCAAGTATGCAGTGTTCGCAATTAAAGCTCAGTAATGATGTCTACTGTGTTGTTATGTACCTTACTGTACTAATGGTCCAATTCTTTCTGCCTTTTATTCCCTTTCCTTTCTTGGTTTCTCTCAGTAATGGTGTGGAGGTCAGATGGCAATCGCTCCACTAAAAACCACTTCGCCACTAGTATGGAACGATTTAGAAAAAAGCTGGGTATGGCTAGGGCGTCGCCGTTAAACGACGCGCAGGCACAACGCCCTACACCTGCGATAAGTGGGCAAGGGCTACCGTGTCAAGTACGGGCACGGCTAACGACGTCAGTACCCAGACGGAAACTCCGCTTTGCAACATGGAATATTGGCTCTCTAACCGGACGATGCAGAGAACTCGCAGATGTACTCATGAGACGTCGGGTCCAGTGTGCTTTCATTCAGGAAACTCGCTGGAAGTAACATCGGGCAGGGTTACCGCCTTATATACACTGGGTCACCTACGGGCAAAACGGTGTAGCGGTAGCGCTTTCTGAAGAGCTTCAGAATGGGCTTCTTGAAGTTGACCGTCGCTGCGACCGCTTGATGCGGGTAAAGGTACTGATCGAGGGCGTAATCACAAACTTAATCAGTGCTTATGCTCCCCAGGCGGGTTGTAGCGCGGCTGAAAAGGAGACCTTCTGGGAGCAGTGTGAAGAGGTCCTACTCGCTATACCGTCTACCGAAGCAATCTTAGTTGGGGGGACTTGAACGGTCACGTGGGTAGGGTCGCTGAGGTGTATGAACGTGTTCACGGAGTTTTGGATATGGTCTTCGCAATGCAGAGGGAGAAAATATTCTAAGAACCTGCATTGCGTCTGATCTGGCCATCGTGAACACTTTCTTCCAGAAGAAACCTCAGCACCTTATAACGTATAAGAACGGGTCCCACTCAACTCAAATTGATTATTTGCTGACTAGACGGTGTCATACAGGCAGGGTGACCAACTGTAAGGTCATTCCCGGCGAAAGCCTGACGGCCCAACATCGCCTCTAAGCTGAATCTACTGACTAACACCGAGACCGCTCAGACTGCATGGGATCGAGCTCATTCAGCAATCATTGCGGCGGGCAAGCGAGTTCTTGGTGTTACTAAGGGTGGGCGTGTCATCGACAGGGAGACATGGTGGTGGGATGACCAGGTGCAGGGGGTGATTCAGGAAAAGATGGCTGCGTTTAAAGAGTGGCAGCATTCCAACTCTCCTGAAGACAGACTGGAGTACATAGCAGCGAAACGGGCCAGCAAAAGAGCTGTAGCCAGAGCCCGCAGAGAAAGTTTGTCGCCATTGTACGATAAACTTGAAACTGTGGAGGGGCAGAAGGTCATATACAAACTGGCTCGTGCTCGAGATAAAGCGACGCAGGATATTACAAAATGTCTTTGCGTCAGAGATTCTCGGGGCACGTTGCTTTGTAGTCATGCCTCTGTGAAGGAGAGATGGAGAAGCTACTTTAAGGAGCTGCTGAACACTCAGCAGTCTTGTAGTCTTCCTCCTGAATTATCTCCTAACCTCGGACTTGTTGCTCCAATAACCCGTGACGAAACTCGTAATTGTCTTCGACGCATGAAGAACGGAAAAGCGGTAGGACCTGACGACATCCCAATCGAGGCGTGGAAATCGTTGGGCTCTCTTGGTGTGCTTATACTTACTGACCTGTTTAACCGTATCTTGAATACTGGAAAGATGGCGCACATCACATCAGTGGCGGCAGAGCTTTATTATCCCTATTTACAAAGGAAGGGGCAGTGTTCAAGATTGCGGTAGTTATAGGGGCATTAAGATTATGAGCCACACCATAAAGCTCTTCGAGCGCATGATCGGCCTCAGGCTCCGCCAAGAATGTACTGTCTCTGAGTCTCAGTATGGGTTTCAACCAGGATCAGGCACTATGGATGCCATTTTTGCCCTCAGAACTTTGATGGAGGCTTACAGGGAAAACAGGAGAGCTCTGCATGTGGCCTTTTTGGACCTCCAGAAGGCCTTGACTGTGTGCCACGTCATTGTATCTGGTGGGCATTGCGATCCAAGGGGATCCCTGAAGCCTATATTGAGGTTATCAGAGATATGTACAACGACTCCGCTTCAGTGGTTAGGACCGCTGTTGGCGACACCAAGCCCTTCCCGATTACAGTAGGGGTTCACCAGGGCTCAGCTCTTAGTCCGTTCTTATTCAATGTAGTGCTGGATACTGTCTCGGCTGACATCCAATGCCAGCCTCCATGGCTGATGATGTATGCCGATGACATAGTACACATCGATGAGAACCGACTGATGCTGGAGCGTAAAGTGTACGCCTGGAAGGGTGCGCTTGAAAACGGTGGTCTCAAACTGAATGTGTCGAAGACCGAGTACATGGCTTGTGGGAGCCCGGACTCGAGCACCATCCATATCGGGCCTGAGCCAGCCGTTAAGTCGGAGAAGTTCAGGTACCTTGGAGCCGTTATGCATGAGTCTGGAGGCATCGACCACGACATCCATGCCCGTATAAACGCTGCCTGGGCCAAATGACGGGAGGTCACTGGTGTGGTCTGCGATAGCAGAATACCGCCCAAGCTCAAGGGACTGATATACAAGAGCATTATCCGACCTGTTCTTATATACGGCAGCGAATGTTGGCCAACATTATCTCGGCACACTCAGGAGCTTCACGTCACGGAGATGAAGATGCTGAGATGGATGTGTGGCGTGACGCGGTCCGACCGCATACGCAACACATTCATTCGAGGTAGTCTTGGGGTCCGTGACGTAGTGGATAAGCTCCAAGAGCGTCGCCTGAGATGGTATGGCCATGTTATGCGCCGATCTGAGAACTATGTCGGAAGGAAGTGCCTTGACATGTCTGTCCCTGGAGTTAGACCACCCGGACGCCCAAGGAAGCGATGGCTGGATGTCGTGACACAAGACATGAGAGCCAATAAATTATCCACTGAGGATGTTAAAGACCGTGCAAAGTGGAGTAGGCTCAGTCGGAAGGCAGACCCTGGCAAAAGCCGGGACTAATGCCAAGAAGAAGAAGAAGAAATACAACGCGAAAAGTGTACTATATCATAAATGATTGTACCCATAATATAAATATTCTATATAATTAACTTATATCTATATAATAAGTTTATTAGTTGTTGGTATTAATTTAAGATTTGTAGTAAGCACTTAGGCAGTGATTAATTAAATACTTTTTCCAAGTATGCAGTGTTCGCAATTAAAGCTCAGTAATGATGTCTACTGTGTTGTTATGTACCTTACTGTACTAATGGTTTAATTAGTTACTGACATATAAAGCTTAGTATCTGATAATTTTCAATATTCTAATTTAACCCTTTGACGAGTGATGTGCCTATATTAAAATATGAACAAACAACAAGTACTCCAGTGAATCCCAATGCTGTTGCATATACGTGTGGAAGCTGTGCCATGTTTTACTACGAGTACAAGCAGTTAGTAGCGCATTTGTACTGGCGGCACGGAACTGAGAGTTCTCGGTGTAAGAAATGCGGCTTGAAGCGTTGGGAGTATGCGGCGCATCTATGTAATGTGCTACCAACTGATGGCACTATAGAGGACAGGGAGGTCAACACATTGTATTGCTTTTGCGGGAAAAATGAAGATGCACCAATGATTGGATGTGATTCTTCTGATTGCGTATTAGAGTGGTATCACTTCAAATGTGTCGGCATTGTTGAACCACCTGATGGTGACTGGTTCTGTCCCGAATGCAGTAAATTAGATGCAATCAAGAAGGTTAGTATTTGAATAGTCACTATAGAATATAATTTCACAATACAAAAGCATATTACTTTATTATACTGTTGAAAACTGAATTGTAACAGAAATATCCTTTTCAGAATAAATCTAAGGATGGTGTTGAAGAATAGGTGATTAAAGATGCCGGAAGAAGATGAATCACCGTTTTCCAATTATCTAGCGGATAACGTAAATTTACTTTAAAATATAAAGGATGTATTTCATTGTTACACACATGAAATAAAAGTAACTATAATTTTTATAAAATAATTAACAAAAAAAAATAACAAAACTCACTTCAGAATGTAAATGACATGTTTAATAGGCATAAAGGCTCTTTAATTCTGAAATAATGCCAAATTTGTTTTGATAATGGAAAAAAATATATTGTTATTGTTATAAAAATAAATATTTTAGATGTTATTATAATTTAGGCCAAAGTGTAGATAGGTATTTAAATTGTTGATAAATTTAACACATTAGTTAAAACTATTGTTATATTTTTTACATGTAATATTAAATGTAAATATAAAATAGTAGAAATAATAAAGACTTAAACATATATTAATGAATTACTTAATTTGTCCTAACGTATGATAACATATTAATTTGATATATTATAATATAATATAAAATATGTATAAATATTGCACATATATTCGTACGTATACGTAAATTTATGTATATAAAAATTATTTTAAACAAAAAAATAACTGCCTTAAAATTGTACTAAGCTATAATATGTTAAACAAAATGAAATAATATTAAAAATAAATAATCAAAATGAACTGTGTCAGTGTAAATTTAGGGATTTTTTTAAAATTAATTTACTATCTTTTGTTCGATTTACTTAGTATCTATTGATCTTACTTTTACTTTGGCTGGATATTCGCTTTATAATATGTGAAGATGTCTCTCGTTTTCCTTGGGGTTACCCATCTGTCAAACAAAAAAAGCATTATTGGAAAAGGTTTACAAAGTACTGAGATGTCGAATGACAAACATAAAAAATATATATGTCAATTGAATATAGAAAATCCTCCCTTTTGGAAATCAGTTAATAAATTCAAGTAATTTTGCCTACCCTGAATTTTTAACGTGATGTATATCCACATAAATTAAATATTTTAAAGCACATTCAAAGATATGTTGGACATATATATTGGAGACATAAAAAGTCCTCTTGTTAAATAATGGTAATGAATTTTAACACGATCCGTAGACAATTATTATAGATTATATTCAGATTTCATTTATCATCTAGATTGCGTTTTTTTAATAAGAAAGAAAACCAAGTGACGCATTACTCAATTTTCAACTTTTCACTTAAGCTGCGTGTTGTTGAAGTAAGTGACATTTTATATTTAAGTTTTCGATTTTATTAAAGTTATATTGTCTGTTAAATACGTATACCGTTGCTGGTCATAAAAATGTCATTCGATTTATACAGTTGAGGTTATATTTAATATGATCATAAGTTCTACTTAGATATAATATTTTATAGCAATTTATTTTTTCATACGAATTTTATTCTTCATTTAAAACTATTTTTTGTGTTGTTTATTTTTGTACCAGAAAACTCACATGAAAGCAAAGGCAGGCCGCAACGACCTGAACATTTACTATAGCGGCCTTTCATCGTAATGAAAGCTGTATTTCATGCCCTAATG
The DNA here is from genome assembly GCA_037127375.1 of Dione juno. Classification (NCBI taxonomy): domain Eukaryota; kingdom Metazoa; phylum Arthropoda; class Insecta; order Lepidoptera; family Nymphalidae; genus Dione; species Dione juno. The sequence continues at coordinate 6,357,749 of JAXRJS010000042.1, read as the reverse complement.
CGATGTTAACGAGCTCACTACAGTTCAATATGCTATAATACAATGTTCCATGGAGAAAATTCACTCTCAGAAAGCACTTGTCATATTTTATTATTCTGAAAATTTTCAATATTGTAAATAAAATATGGCAATATTTTTTTAATTGTTTTTATTTCTAGTTGAGATCTGAGTTATAATATATTTTTTTAAATATTAATTAGAAGACTATTGTGGCGCAGACGCACAACGTCTGCCTGTAAACGCGACGGTTGTGGGTTCAATTCCCACTAGGGGAGAATGAATTGGCAACTGGCAACAAGGCAAAGCGCGTCTTGTGTTCCACCACTCAACACGTAATGCCTCGGAGGGCGGAAAGCGGAGAACGGGGAGTGTCTTAACACTAGGTTCCTTGAGCCTACGGTGCCGTCTGCCTACCCTGCTACGTGGGGAATACAGCGTGAAGCTATATAAACATTAATTAATGTAATTACATATACAATTATTCTATATTATAGATATATAATTCTCGGTACTCTATTTGTTGTGAGAACAATTAATGACCTTGAAACTTACTTAAAAAGTTACTTTAGATGGAGTATATATTTATTTGTATATCATATGGGGACCAGGCGTCGACCAGAACCGCATAAAAAGATCCGTATTTCAGCATCAGTAGAGAGTATAGATTCTTGTGGCAAAACTAAGCATCGACCGGAGGACAACCGACACTCATAGATAGTAATCACTGAGCTTCCATCTACCTCACTAAATTCCTCACCTTACCGAAACCGAACTGAATACACTTCGATAAAAACATTAAATTTTGAATTTATCTTAAAATGAAATATCAGCTATGTTATTAACGAGGTAGTAAACGCTTTATAGAGGAAATAACTTATTCAATCTAAAAATATTACTGATTTTTTTCATATTGATGTAATGTAGCTAGCTGAAGCTAGATTAATATAACGGTGTTGATTTTAGCACATCGCCATTTACTGAATACAACGTCATTGCTCTCAACGACAAATATTTGTTATTTAGCACCTCGTGGCTTAGTGTTTATAAAATGTTTGAAATAAACATGAAACATGTGTTTGCTTTTACCAATACTACCGTGTTTATTTCTCATGTACAAAATATTCACGTTTTTTAGATTGACTGAACTTCTCTTTGTATCAATGAATATTCCAAAAATAATATTGCATTTGCCCTTAAAGTACGAGTGCAGCTAAGACTTCACGTACTGTTTTATGTGATTGACGGAATTGACAGAATGAGGTGTTAGCCTGGATTTTAAATACCACCGAAATACCACGAGAAAAACAGAAAAGCTATGGACTTTATTGATTGTCTTATTCCAATAAATCGTTACATTACGTATGTCTGTATGTATTCTAATTTTATAGAAAGTATGTTTTCCAAATGTATGAAAAAAAAAAAGAATATTACACTATATTGCAAGCTTATCGTAGTCAAGTTACGTGGGCTGCAGTCAAAGAGTGAAAATAAGTACAAATATATCTTATAAATTATTTTATACTATATTTTGAAAATAAAACTTATTTTAACCAAGCCTATTACTTATGGATTCGATGTTAAATACGAGGCACAAGTGAACCAAAGAGAAACATTCCTTCCCCACTGTCGCCATTAACCAACTTTTAGCAACTCAACATTTCATCACGCCCAGCAACTTGTAAGACTAACGCCTTAGAATATGTAAAATATCCGGTCCGCCTGTGACACCGAGCGCTATAATATCGACAATTTTAATAAATATAAAGGTAAAGGCTGTAAAGGTCTAACTCAATATATAATATTTTGATTCAATTTCATTAAAACAAAGGCCTTTTGTTTAGTTTAGTCATGGAAAGAAAATAGGGTTAACCATTACTCAGTGAATCAAATAAATAATATCAATTGATTCGTAAATATTTGGAAAGTAGCTCTTTGACATAGCTATGAATATTTTTGTTCTATTAAATGGAAATTGAAAAAAGTTTTAGAGAGGAAGTGAAAAAAGGCGTGCATGGAACAATATTATAAAGAATGTTTTTTATAGAGCTGCCGTCGTCATCGGAGGTTCACATAAATATGTTTTCACATCATTTGCCTTTGGGTCTAAAGTGGCATTTCTGTCGCGTTGTGGCAAATGGCTTGGATATCTTCCAAATATGCCATCGAGATAAGCTTTAAGATCTTTTACTGTTATTGCTGGGTAACTCTATTAACGATCCCTTGTTCTGCACTACTTCTGAAATATTATATACTATTTATAATTAATCTCTTTAACTAACATTATACTTGAGGAAAATGGGATAGACGGCAATAACCCTCTATCGACATTGACTTTTCTTATAAGTAATCATATTATCTTGTTCATTTATTTTTATAAAAAATAGGCTTTTGATTGTGTTGGAATAATTTTATGGAGGCCGTTAATATTCTGAGATTTTTTATTAATACATTTATTATGTCAATATTTTATCATACAATGTTTCACTCACTTCTTTTAACTTTATTTCACTGTATCTATTTTTTTATTACTTACAACAATTCCCAATGTGAGATCCCCATTCAATCACTAAAATTCCAACCCAATCATTAAAATGGACAACGTAATAACACATGTAATATTGAAACAATATATACGACTAGTAAAATACGTTACATTACCTTAAACTCAACGTATCAATATGTTGCTAGCTAATAACATCACACTCGTATAAGTTGGTCTTTGCAATAGCAAAAGTTTTTCCACGTTCCAAGTAGTGTTTATCAGTCTAGATAAAACAACAAGGAGATACCAATTTTACTTTTGATATCATATATTAGTTTATCTGTGTTACAAATATGATTTATAGCAGACGACCCACACATAACTATAATATATTATATGTTTCTATATTCTCGAATTACTACTATTCTAGTCTATCTTATACCATTAATCTTATACATTAACATTGGTAAAGTGTCCAATTGATATACTTATAGTGGTAACAAGAACCCAATATGAATAGATATGAATCATGCCGAGTTCTGCGTCACAAAAGTTAATATTTGTTCTTGATACGATTGTACTAAATCACTTATTTCTCATGCATGGCTAAGTTGATGACATAGGTAGGTCTAATAGTATAATGTATTTTTAGCGATTTTTTTTCTATATCCACTTCATTTAACTCTTAGACTTCATGTTCAAAACACGAACGAATAGGTAGCTTTACCAATTCAAAGCTGACTGGCCTTACAAAGTTTTTGCTGAGTAAGGGGCAAAATGTGCCAGATAATATATCAAGAAATATCCATTGTAAATCTCACTAAAGCTTTATATACCAAGAGTCAACATATACATGAATGTCTTTTAAAGAAGACTTTTTGATTTTAGTAGAAAGTTTTGGGATAGGATTGGTATTTTTATCAATTATATATAATAAAAGAACGCTCTGGTTTCGGTTCCGTGAATGTTAAAATAAATTTTTAAGAATATACTATGCTCTTTGTTTTACATGTAAAAGTAAATACCAATATAATACTTGTGAAACTAAGATAATCTTAAAATAAATAAAACTATATATGTACATGGATAGCTCAGAATAATTTAAAATTAAAAATCACACTAATGGCAATGTTTACTACAAAGTTAGTGTTTGTTACAAAATTTAAAGAATCCGCGAAATTTAAGTGTAATACTCGTACTAACATGTCATGTATCGTTCCATATTAAGTTAGAAGCCCTTATTATAATTATTAGCTTAAAAAGCAAAATCCTCATTTGTATTGCAGTAAAAGACGAAACAAAATCCAAAGGCTACCACTAGGCGTTCAGGGTTCCAACAGACAACTTTGAATTCCATCGTGAGGATTCCATTACTAGTAGAATAATTTTACCTATATATATATATATATATATATATATATATATATATATATATATATATATATATATATATATATATATATATATATATATATATATATATATATATATATATATATATATTTATATATATATATATATAATATATATATATATATATATATATATATATATATATATATATATATATATATATAAAATGTATGATTTATTCCAGAGTGCAATTGTACTCGGTTCTAAATGCGGTGCATCAACAAAAAGAAGATGCCTACGAGATGCAGAAGCGAGGATTATCTTAGATATTGCACTAAGCTTAGAACTGGAAAACGTTTTGTGGAACCGCCTCATACGGAAGGTGGATAACGTGTCTTACAAAATGTTCGAGCGGAAACCTTTTTCGCGTATTGGTTTTATAGAACAACAAAGCGTTACGGGAAATAAAATAAATGGTCCACGCTATACGATTTTATTGCTTTTGTAACAAGTGTGTTAGTTTAAATAGGACCGTTGCTTTAGCAACCAGTACCTATAGAAATCGAAACGTTATGAATAAATTATATTGAAATCTATGCTTTCAAAATTTAAATTTATAACAGCACCTAAATTGTATGTCGAGTATCTTCAGTTCTAAATTCAGTTACTGTTATTATAAAAATGAAACTTATTTCTTTAAAAGGATCCAAACTTTATATCTCTATTAATTTTTTTAATATATTTTTGAAATTTGGCAATTTCTTCTAAAACTTTTCCATTATTAATAGAAAAGGTTTCTGTGAAGTTGAAATAAAAGGGAGTTTCGGAATTCTTAAGATATTGTGTCCGCCCGAGGATATTGAGGCTAGGTACAGGGTGATATTGCGAATGTCGCGAGCGAGGCATCATTATAGCTGAAAGGCTATTGTGCTCTGTTACATAATCGACTAAGTTAGTATCACTGAAGTCTAAAAGGTCTTCAAAATGAAGATACTACAGTTTTGATATTATAATAAATTAATAAAGAATAATATGTAGAATATTCTCTATTAACGACGAATTTGACAGAATAATGTTATGAGTTTGAAATTTGAGCTCATGTGAACCTAAAATATTCAGCCTAAAGTACGGAACCCTCAGTGTGCGAGTACTACTCACAATTGACCGAAAATTGTTAGTGGTGTGAATTTGATTTTCTTGTGATACAGAAATAATAATCATTTTAAATATATTGAGGCCATCGCAGAGTAAAGGGACAGCGTCTGACTGGAAACATGAAAGTAGTGGATTCGATTCCCATTCGAGAGAAAGCATTATTTTCATTTTCCCGTAACACTAGCATCTCTCTGATTACTCTGCGGGGAAAATGTTAAGCTGGAAAATACTATTAATAATATTTCTTAATCATATAAATATGTATATCACGACTGTACTTGTATTTTTTTTTAAAGCAGCATTTTCCGCATAGCAGCGAATTATTTTTAACTCATATCATATATGTTACAATAAGAATTTTCTATCATAATGTATGCCATTTCGTATGTATGAGAACATATTTCATTACCATGCAAATGTTAGTAGTCTTGAGCAATGCACACAAATGTCGCAAATGAACCAATAAAAACAAATCAATGACTACTATAACCCACTGGCAAAATTCCAACTACAAATGAAAGCTAACTTCAGTTTCCATTTGAGTATACCACTTGTTTTTGGTAACAAGAAGAATCGTGTAATTTTTGGTGATTTGGCAAATTAAATTTTTAACGACCCTTGTTTGTTAAAATAGCTAAATATTAATTAAGTCTTCATAACTATTGAACATTGTTTAGTTTATTATTATCACATTTTATTTGTTAGTCTTAAAATTGCTTGGACCTTAAGATAGATGCTTTACTCCAATGATTTATATTTAGAACGAAAACTATTCATAATGCTGAACAACTTTTCTAACGTAAGTTAATGTTAATTTTATTATAAAGTAATAATAAATGAAGTACTTTAATTAGTCTACAATAGATTGATTTTTTTACATAATTTAAACTAAGCATTCGACTGGCGGAATTTTGTAAGCGTTCACGTCGGTTCGTGCGGGTGCGGTGCCGTTAATAACAGAGTATAATTAGGAATAATGCTCTCTATATTGCTCTTACCTTGATATATTAGCTGTTAGATATCACGTGCACAGAAATTTTAGTGACCAGTGCCCTTTAAATTGTATAATAACACTTTCATATTACTATTCGTTTGGAGTATATTTCACAAATTGTCGGAAAGAGGCTCATTATAGGTATTTGAAAATATTCAATATAATAAATCAATTAATTCATAGTAGCAAAATATTATTATATTAAATAATCTTTCATTATTTTTATTTTTTTACTAGTAGTAAAAATAACTGTATTGTAACAATTATTACTTTTCAAAAGAGAAATTCGAATATCAAGTATTTTTTTAAATACTTCAAAATAACCAATATCAACTTGGCGTAAGGCTGTGCTTATTTGCTTATATAAAATTGCTTTCTACTTTGTTAGAGTGAATTTAAATATACGTACAATACTGATTTCGGTTTAGCTCCGATTAATTGATATTTACTTTATAGAAACATTTACATCTGTGCTTCAACTGAAATGTTTGCTTTTATTTTATTTTTTATAGAAAATACAGGAAACACTAATCTAGCGTTACATAGATAATAATGTAGTAGTTAGTATTGAATTTAGATATCGGAACGATGATTTTCCCGCGGGAGAAGCAAACTGTATCTATGATGCTAATTTTAAAATTAGGAAGGTAATTCAATATAATGTTTTATTTATTTGTAGAATTCCAGGTAGCCAATAAAATTGATGACATACCTAATAAAAGTTTTTCAAATTTTTATATACGTAGATAGATGCTATAATTATAAAATATCTTTTTTCCTTTATAAGTATGTTTTTTATTTATTTTAATGAATTGCTTTCGTAAAAAATATGCTATGATTTTTCATATCAAGAATATTTAAATAATACAATCAAAATACAATATTTAGTTGCATATTTCAATATTATAAAAAATTATATTCGAGATTTGTGAAAGTATACCTACTTGATCGGTTTTTATTTAACATACGAGGATGGGATATTAAATAAATCCCCGATAACTTTATCTTCGAGTCTTTTCTTTTCGTGTTGCTGATATTTAAATTTCAGTGTTCACCGTAGAGTATTATGTAAATGAGAGTGACAACTGCCAACGTAATGTATGTGGAGGTTACAGATAAAATATATGAAGATTGTAATTCCGATCAAACTCCGCGTAGAATTGCGTCTTACAGAAGTTATAGGTTTAGGGGCTTGAATTAAAAAGATTTTGAATAGCAATGCCGCTTCGTATTTGCAACCTGTAAAGATTTGCGACCGTTTTTTGAGCTGGTTTCTTTATTTACTGAAAGGAAAAAAAAATATTATGTTTGAACTTACAAACTTGTTACGCTTATTTTTATTGACTTTTTTATACCCATTATTGTTGACAATTATTCTATTTTCTTTGAAATATTTTATCATTTATTTTAAAGAATATTTTATTTTGAAGCGCTTTGTGAAATAAATTCATAAGTCACTCGTTTTCCATTACGTATCCTGATTGGGTGGAATGTAAGCATAGAATTAGTTTGTTCTCTTTAGGTGTTTAACTTAGGTCAACGATTAGGCAGCACTGCTTTACCTACTACCCAGTAAGGTTTTAAGCAAGTGGCTACTTTATTATCTGACTTAAAGCAAACGCTACTCGGTGAGGTTGCTAAGTGCTCGCAATAAATTCTTCGCTGAGTATTGCCTTCCAGGTACTTTCTCATTAGTTACTGTAGTAGTTAACTGTGATATTCTTTTTAGTCTTAACCCTTCGGGATTGAAACCTAAATTATTACTTTTTGCAACTAACAAGCTAGACTTTTTCTTTTGGATTAAGCGATAACATCATTATTACTAAAGAGGAATTTCCTTTCATAGTCTCATATTTATCTTATTGATAATGTTTTATATTTATTTTAATTTAATTTACTATTGTAAATCTTGTGATATCAATATATTACATTTTAATATGAAATTAAATTATTTCTAAGCTGTAATTCTAGCCATTTGACAGATGCAAGATATTTATCAGTCTTCACAACTTCCGTTGGCAGTTGTTGAAAGCGAACTTTAATAGGTTTCCGAGGCGTAATAAATTTTAATTCATTTATTGCGCCTTTTATTGCCGCGAACTGGATGTATAATTCATTATGAGTCGGAGTTTTCAAATCACATAGAGAAATGAAAATTAGATCGTGTTGAATAATATTGTTATAAAAAGCTTATGTCGTAGTACTGAATAGCGAAAACCAATTATTTTACAATATACGAATACGATTTTGAAAGTATAATACACTATAAATTTTAAATTACTTTGTGTACGGAAAATATACATGGATTTATTTTTCAAACTTAAGATTTTTTCCTTCATAGGAAGGCAGGGAAAAGGTATTGTTTCATAGTTCACTTTCCGCCTGTATTAATTTTGTATTATTAAAGAGAATAATATATATAATCGTCGCGTTTATAATTAGGCCCTTTCCAATTGGTTCGGGCTGCGTTCTTTCCCTATGGTGTGGGACCTGTCTATGCTGAACTATGTAACGTAGGACATAGACAAATATATTACTTTATATCTGCGAAGTCTTGGTTTAAAACAATCTAAAGCCTTCCTAATAAATGCTGCCATAATATAGTGCTATAATGTAGGTTTAAAATAATGTAAATAGTATTTTAGGCGTTGACCTAAAGCCAGAACTCAACGTGAAGCTAGGTACAGTTCAAACAATACTTGACCACAGACTAGACATAGTAATATGTTCCTGGCCTATCCTGGATACATCTCATTTACCAATCGATTGAAACATGAGGCAGAAACGTCCTCAACAGCGCCACAGGGAAGTTCAGGTATGGTCAGATTTGACGTCAACCGCACTAGCTGAAATTTCTTCAAAATTTGAATGGGGTAACGTTAAGTTACGTAAGCCAAATAACACATTGCCACTCATTAGCTTGATTACCAATGATGTGAATAAAAATAAGCATTTAGTAGCAAACTATCAACAAAAATTATATAAACGTGTTTTAAGTACCTCTTAATGGCTGCTTAGTTGATATTGTTCTCTTGAGTTAATAACGCTACGACGTTTATTTAAATCTAAGACGATATTTTGTTATTGCATAAAAAATCTTTATTGGCACAAAAACATAAAAACTAACTTTTTATCCATCGTAAAACATTCCTGAAAAGATTTTATCTTATTTTTGTCAAATGTTAAGAATACCATCTAGATAACGGAGCTCTCCTTTCTATTCTTAAATTTATTCTTATTTTATAGCGAGCGACAGGAGTTTTATTGAGGTTTTTATGAGAATGTTGTAAAAATTTTATTTTAATATTTACCAATTGTCAAGATGCCTCTGTATGTATTCTACTTGTTGAATTGTATTTTGTTTTAAATTATTTTCATAGAATTCTAGTTTGTGTACTAATTTCTTTTTTCTATTTAATTCATCGTATATAAAATCAAATAGGGCTCAATAGGTGGCATTTTAATCAAAATCAAAATATTCTTTAGCACGCACTTTCGAATTGTCAATATATTACTATTATTTGATTTGTCCACCACTATACAAAATATTACACAATCATAAACAAAGAATAATATACAAAAGGCGATCTTATGGCGAAAAGACTTAATAAAGTTGTAAAAAGTAATTAGTAAATTAATTAGTAAATAAATTTTATTGCTTGAACTATTAACGACTGATCATATATTTTCGTTATGTTTACAGAAATATAATGCCTGTAAATTTGAATATCGAGTAAATTTGAATATTAAGAAATATTTTTAGTAATTGAGTTTATGAAGATTGAAAAAATTAAAGAATGAAGATTGAAAAAAGTAAAGAGAAGGCAAAACGCTTTAACATACCCCACCGAGGACGTCACAGCAAGATGAGAATTTACCATATTTACGAATACATTGCCGTTGCTCTTTGAGGTAACTATGAAACCTTTCTATGATAAACAATATATCATGTTACTATAGTCTAAAAGGGTAAACATTGTACGTTTTTTACTATCCATACTCCTCCTAATATCGTCACTTGCTTCAACTAAAACAGATGTCGTACTATTTGTATTCAAGTGACGGCTCTGTTGATTATGGATTAATTTCTTAACAAATTTAGATAGGAATAGGAGAATAGAAGTAAAACGAAAATCGGAAGGAAACTTTTGGGTTTCCACTTTTTGGTAGAGGGATTACCTAAGCATTTTTCAAAATTTTTGGAAATATGGATAATTTTTTTTTGGGGCAAACGATATCCAAGATGGAAATAATCATATAACGAAAATCATAATCAACGACATTCGAAGAAATAGATTTTATATTTCTTTTAGCATGACATTCGGTTAAAAGGCTGGAAAAAAATCAGCCGTGAGTGTGGACTAGGTAATACTGAAAGATCGTTAAACGTCTGCTTCTTCTTATGAACATTATTGATTGATCAATTGTGATAAATTTTTACAGAAAATAAAGTTTCTGATATCACCAATGATGGAGTTAAGAAAGTGTTGGTCTTAACAAAATTAGCGTAAAATTTTGAATACCTTTTGCAGCGAATTTTTTTTTTGACTAATCCAATTTTATATCTAACTAACTTTTGTTTTTTCTTTTGAATGTAACTACAAGTATGTTGCTGTTATCTCTATTTTTAGTTGGTAATACTGAGTACTAAAGTAAGTTGGTTGGTGAGTTGGTTGGTTGGTTGGTAAAATATTTAGGATGTCCAATTGACTTTTCATAAGATAAACTTATTGAGTTATTGAGTTTATGCAATAGCATATGAGCAAGTTCCAAAACCGAAACGATTGAACAGAACGAGTGTTAATGAGGGGAGACTTGATAATCCGTGATCTGTGGGCAAGAATTACATGATAGAACTTCTAGAATATAGTTTCCTCGTAGGACCCTTTAAACTTGTCATCATACAATGTCTTAGTTGCTGTCATTTTGACCACGTTAAATCACAGTGCAGATCTCAGCCAAGTTGTTTAATTCTCAAAGGCATCTCATATATACAGAAGCTACCTCTCGCTTTCATCCTGTCCAATGTTCTTATGCAGATATATCGTAGTATCAATTTTCACGTAGAGTATAATTTCCACCTGTGACGAAATTTTTTTTAAAAACGTTGCCCAAAATTTAGTAATGGCTCCACTGAACTTTCTGGAGTGGAATAGTAAAAGTGTTTGGCCTAAAAAGCATTAACTATTTCATATAGTTTCACTGTTAAACCCTGTCATTATTGCCTTCTCAGAAACATGAATGTTGCCGTATTCTCCTTTTAGGTTGTCAGGTTTCTCCTGTTGAGGGAGGACAGGAATGATGGGCACTTATCTATTTATTCGGCACTCTTTTTTGTTGTTGCGGCTGTTGCGGTGAGAGCCTTTGATATTACCTACCTGGTCCTGTAGTCGTCATGGATGATTTTAACACTAATTACACTTATATAGGTATATATATATATAATTTTTGTCACTCAATACAGACTATCTCTAAAATTGGATGGAAAGTGCGGAACATTGTCACAACATTAGGTTCCCTCTGTCTACTTGGAAATTCAGGAAAAAGTCTGGTTTTTTCACGAGTGTAACATAAAAAGCTTAGAGTCACATCATTTCGATTTCCAATTTCTATCACTGCTAGAGACATAATATTATGTCTAGATTTGTCATAATATTCTGTCTGCTAAATGTTAATATTTTAAACACGAGCCTCATCTCAAGTATAAATGGAACCCACAACAATCATGAACATACTGAAAATTTAGTCGTACAGTGCTACCTGTAATTCAGTTCTTAAAATATTATTTTTATTTCATAAATAGTTGTTTGTTTTAACGAATTGTATTGCACTGCTGGAATAACGTTGTTGACCTCGACTGCATAACGACATATACAGCGTCATTATAATTTATCTACCTGTAGGTGTTAAATTATGGTAACTATGTAATATTAAGCTTAAAATTAAAGTAGAAATATGACTGAATAAATTAATTACATCACTGATTTTTTATATTTTTAGAGTCTTGTCGCCGATTGAAAAAAATAATAGAATCCTTATGTCTGTCAGTCCTTATATCACAGCCACTTTATTTCGAAATTATTAGGGCTATAAAATTGAAACCTTGATAGATACTAGTATTCTGTAAACCACGTTACAAGATTAACATTTCAACAAAAATTGCATTGAACATTACATATCAAAAAAAACATTACCAACTTGTATTAATTTCATATAAAATGAGAAAGTGCTCATGCCCACAAACTTATTTATTATGTATAAACATCGCGGAAACCAAAGAAGTTATTATCTAAACTTAAGTTGTCAAGTTTTACAAATTGCATAAATACTTCCTGTACCCGATCTAAATCATGATTTTTTTACGGAAACATCGGTGCAATCGGACAGTGTTAAATGGTTACTAAGTAGAAGAAGTAGGTTAATTGCAAATTAAGATGAAGACCGTTGTCCTGCAGAGGCACAGCCTCTGACGGTTTCTGGTTCTGTTTCTAGTCTACCACTGGTTCTCACTCGGGGAGAATGAAATTCACCTCCACTCAACACGCTATGCCTCGAAGGGCGGAAAGCGGGGAACAGAGTGTCTTACATTAGGTTCCTTGAGCATACGGTTCCCTCTGCCTAATCTGCTATGTGCGGGATACAGCATGAAGTTATAAAAAAATTTATATAAACTCAATTTATATAAATTCAAAATATAATATATTTCCTCAACTTAAGTATGATCTTATCAATATAAGGCTAAGTATATAACTTATTTCCTTCGAGTACGACGTTAGGGTGGAGCGAACACTTTTTTTCTTGTCTTGCCCACCTTTTATCCTACTACGAATAAAGCCATCTCTAGATTGGGGTCTGTAAAAATATAAAGAAAGTTCTGTTACACGCTTGGTGAACCTTTGTATCGTCTGAGTGTGGCAAGTATATTCTTCAACTTCCACTTCAAATAATTATTATTAAAGGTTTCAGTTATTTTATGTTTGACCAGAATATCAAATAGCTATACTACAATACCTCGACTCAGGTTAGGTAGCTGAAATTTCCTACCTTTGGACTCTTTTCATGCTTTTACATTACAATTCGTGATAAATGAGCTCTTTCATGTGCAACGCCGCGTATTGTAGGAAAGCCAGAAATTATTTTTAGGGTACAAATAAAATTCATTGAATCAAGTTTATTTAAAAGATGACTTTGGTTTAATATTAAACTATTTTCCTTTAATAAAAAAAGGGCTAATTCTTTATTATTTACACATTAGTCAAGTCTTATTAATCGTTTATAAGAATAGATGCTGAATATGACATGTACGAGTATTTGATAAAACCAGCAACCATTTTACGTAAGTCTTCATTCAACTTCCATTGTTCAACTCAAACATATCGTTTTATAGCCATTTCAGTAGTATATTTTCAATTATTTTTTGTGGTTCACCCAACAAAGGACATCCCAAATCTTTAAGCATATTATTATAGGAGCTTATAAAGGGGTCACCTCTATGCTAGTCGAATTTTGCCAAATGTCGTCTAATATATAATTTCAGTCTTAGTTATTTTTGTGAAACACTTGTGTGTTTCTGAACTATAATTTTAATGTGCGCCACCTGAAAACAAAGTCGTAGACTTTTGATATTTTGTAAATAAGCAAGAACATCACCACCCAAGCAGACACCATCGACGGAGATTAGAAAACAAAATCAATTTGGTCAGTTGCACTCCACCCTAACCTACATATAATAACTATTGTGATATTTGTTACTTTTTTAATATGCTAAGATGGGCGAGGGTAAGAAGCAATTTCCTTGCGCAAACACGGTGTTCTTTTATACATTTACCAAGGCGTTTTGATTGCTTCCTTGGGAGAAAAAAATTACCGGTATGAATGAACTACGTCCATAAAGCAAGCTAATAATAATTTGCATAATTATTTACAAGTGAAAGGTTTTTGCAATGTTTGAAAATTTCTAAATATAATCAGACTTACTTCTACTTCTTTTGTGAGTGAATGGTATCTACTTCATTAGTTTGATATAATTTCCTTTCGAATCATTTTGTCCATGAAAAAAAAAATGTAAGATTTATGTACTCGCACGCGGTAATCGAGGGTTTTCCTGCGTAAATCCTGATCCCGTGAGAATTTTTGGACAACCTATATGTTGCTCCACAATCTGCTATCTTCCATTGAAATTCCTATAAAAAGTATCTAAGTGTGTGTTTCACCAGTTAAGTCTGAAAAGTAGCCCGCATAAACAGAAAGACAGACAGACAAGCAGACAAACTTTTAAAATTGTTTTTTTGTGTTTTATTGTCGTGTTTGTACGACACTAAAACACAAAAAACTAATATCTAATAATAATTAAAAAAATAATAAACAATATTTAAAAGTAATATTTGTATTATGCTCTTGAAATAATACAGATATTTTGAAATTATAGACGGGCATATCAATATAATTTATTGTCGCAGACATTTTTCTGTAAAGTAGTTTAAGTAAACTAAATTATAGAAAATTAAATTATTGCAACTTAATGTTTTTCGTAAATTCTATATTAAATGGGTATATTTTAAGTAGAATTTGCAATTCTGTAATAATGAAGTGGAGATCATAAATAACAACAAATAATCTGTGAATAATTCAGATTGTTCGGATTGTTAAAACGGCGACTCCGGGACCGATATTTCCTAAATATTACCACTAAATTAGCCGATACCCAATTAGTTACACAATGAAGATACTTGCTTTAATCATAATTCCTAATTGTAGGTTAAATTTGTTAATGTTATTGAAACATATATAACCTATGATTAATAATAATAACATATGATTTTTTTAATACAAATTATGTATAATATATTATTATACATAATTTGTATTAAAAAAATCACAAGAGTAGATAGGTAATTAGTGACAGTGAATTTTGAAAAGAATATGTTTAATGATTAAAAATCGCCAGCGGTTATTGTGGTTTCTTCCACAATCACAGATTGCAGCTATGGGGTCCAAGAGCGAAATTTTTGAGGAAATGTTTACATGAAACTATTTATAATATACTTACAATGTATTTTTGGGATTGGTTATATTAAGAATGTACTCGTAGTAATTATTACAAAAAGCGAGTAGTTTTGAATAGATATTGTTAAATTTTATGCCAGTTGTGATGGAGAGATAAAAGTGTGTGTCATCATTAGTGTTTTTATTTAACTTACTAAGTGAATATTTACTTGGATATAATACGCTTAACGGACTGGGTTATTTTGTATTTACTGGTTATTTTTGGTATTTTTTTAGTTTATTATGTGAAACACAAATGTTGTATTTTTTTAGCTTTACGTTGTTTCAACTTATTGTCTAGATACTTTGTTCTTAGCTTTCAATCTGAATTCGAGATATTGCGTGTTGAACGGCGGAATTCAACGAAATCAAATAATTATTCATATAATTAAGCTCTTCTCCTCTTTAGATACGGCGTTCGAGCGCGCTAATTTAGCACAAACATGATTACAATCAGGAATATAGTATGCATTGGCTTATTGTACATAATATAGTGTGCTTGGGGCCTTCGTGGCGTAGCGTAGTTCCCACTGGTCGGGAATGAATTATTTTCTTTTTCCTCGCTATGATAAGCGCTGCGTTTAGTTGCGCAACTCAAGATGCAATGTCTTGAATGGCGGAAAGTGGAGAACGAATTATCTTAACACTAGCTTATATATTACTTTAACTTCCTATCCTGCCAAATAAAGTGTGAAACTAAAAAAATGTATGCAATAATGATTATATGACACTTACAATGTCCACTTATAGTGTGTGTAGTAGTACTTAAGTGTATTTTTAGTTTCTATATCATCATGTTACAAAACAAAAGAAATAAAGTGAAAAGAGAATATATGCGATGTGCTTGAATAGAGTGTAGCTTTGCTTTGATTAAACCCGTTTGAGCTGTATACTTGAACGCTTTGTATTGCTTTACTTTCACATACACTTTTACTTTCCGAATTCATATGTCAAAAAGCGTCACTGTTTTCAGAATAATAAAAAAAATGTTCAAAAATTATTATACGTTTTGAGCTTCATACTTTATCTCGTGCACGGCAGGCAAAGAGAGCCTAGTGTTAAAATAATACGTTCTCCGTTACCACCTAAATTCGTGACATTGCATATCAAGTGGAGGGACTCGCGCGTTTGTCTATGTATATAAAAGCTCGTTTTGTGTTGCTAGTGGAAAAAAAAATCCTTTGAATGGAAATTAAACTCCAACACTATCGCATTTACAGTTCGACACTTTCTAATTGACCACGATAGTCGCAATAATTATATCATACTTACATGTCATGTTTATTCACAAGCTTCAACAATTTTATATAATGTAAATATTGTACAACGCTATAAAGACCGAAAAGATATATATTTTTGTCTAACAAGTAACATGAAAAGAACCTGTTAGCTTGACACTATTTAAATATTTATTCTGCTTGTCAGTAGAAAATGTCAATTGCGCTATTGTTGGTGAAAGTACATTCGGAGGCCGTCACGAACTGACACGAGCTTAACAAACAAAAAATTCTATGTCGAGATAAAACGTAAGTCAGAGTACAAAGAGGTTTTTAAATCACAAAATATATTGTTTGAAATAAATTATTATTAGTTATTTAATACATGTACTCTCAAATTATACAAAAATCACAAAAATCTACTAAAAATGTTTTAAATGAAAAAACAAGTTCAAGTTAGGCCACTACGCACCGAAGGTTCCGTACCATATTCAACTGATGATTATATACTATATACAACTTAAATGATTCAACGGTGGGACAACTTATAAAATTTGACAAACTTAAATTTGCTGGCGGTATGCACTAATTTTGTATGAAATGAAATAAAAAATAGATTTTTTTTTGTTATATACCTTTAAATTACCAACTTTTAGAATTTTACCTTTACTCATACTATAAGTTTTCACTTCTTGCCAAATTGATATTATAAGTTACAGGCCAATTGGAAGTACCCTATTATAGGGTTTAATCTTTAATTGTGTTAATTTAAGAGTAAATTTTTCTATACTTCAAGAGACTGAGGGCTTGAGTATTTCATAATAATTTTAGATTGATCTCTGAAAAAAGGTTCTGTTGTTTTATTTTGAGGTACGGAAGCCTCAAAAACAATGATCTTAAAATTAATAGCCAAATTGTTAGTTGGACAGTTGTTGTATACTGGGTGTTGAACAACAATGGCGTGGGTGAGAATTATGTATTTGAAAAATATTTATTTTACGTTTCGAGAATATCAGCGGCGTACGCTTCCACCACCCAATTCCTGAGACTTGCCTACCACTTCTTTTATTTTTAAGCATTTTTCACATTTTATTGTCGAACGTATTTAACGAACGTACTTATAGAACCCAAAAATCTAGAATAATTACATCAAGGACGTTTTTCTGAGTCACATAAAAAAGATTTCATGAAAATTATTTATAGAAAATGTCTAACACTGAACAGAATTATTTTTTATACTTAGGTTAGCTAGTCTCTGGCAGTTGTGTTACACGAAAGAAAACATACAAATCTGACGTGCAGTTGCAGGGATATGCGAGTATAAGTGGAAAAACAAGCAAACCGGCTAAAAATAAAAAGGATCATATCACTTTATTACCTTTTGATTTCCCTAAATTACTTTTAAGTAAATATAGATCGAAGATAGCACCATCTGTTAATATAATGATCTACTATTATTATATAAAAGCGCTTTTTGTCTGTTACAGTGACATTATGTAACAACTAACTATTGTTACTAATACTAATCATGCTTTAGTAATATGACAGTCAGATCTAATTATTGTGAGCTTTTCTCCTAGGAAGTAACCCGTTTTATTTGCTGTTTCAATCAAATATCTACGAATATAGCGACAAATATTCTGTTTTATTAACATAATAATAATATATATATTAGGTACAAGGTTTATCCGGCACATTTGCACAAGTAAATCTTTCCCTCAAGTGGACATTGAACTCATAATTCAATCACCATGTTCGTGTGCATCCACTACGCATTGACGATCTCAAAAAAATATTTGTATTATTTTAATATTATTTATGAAATGGTATTTCTACTTAACTACTTTTCAGTAGATAGAAACCACTAGAAAGATAATCCAGATCGTACTGTACAGACAGAATATTTTGTTGACATGTATTAGTCCCTATGACTCTGTTCTCTGTTGTTAGTTATTGTAATTATTATGTATATAAAAAATACTGTAATAATCAAATATTTTTTAATACTAAAGTTAAATAAGTATCGTGACCCAAAAGGACAGCGTCTGCCTGTAAACGTGACGGTTTGTGGGTTCGAATCCCACTCGGGGAAAATTTTCATTCTCTTCGGTCTGGTAACAAGGCAACGCACGGCGTTGAGTTCGCCGCTCGAAACGCAATACCTTGAAAGGCGGAAAGTGGGGAACGGAGTGTCTTAACTCTAGGTTCTTTGAGCCTCCCCCAGTGTGCTAAGTGCGGGCAACGCAGCGTGAAGCTAAACAAAACTTTAAAAAAAAGCTTTTGAATATTTAAATTGCAATATATATGAGATAGATTTTATAATTCACCGAGTGCAAAAGAATATAGGAAAGTGGCAACCCAGTTTAGCTCGGTCGTAGCCGGCCGCAATCGACATCTACCTTCGATTTTCAGGAACCCGAATAGAAATTCCATTTGCAGATTTGCAGTGCTATGCATTATGTACTCTAGAAACATTTTTCAAGTTGCCTATTTGACTTATAAATCTCTGTATTATATGCGACTATCGTTTCTTGAGTTAGTGATAATTAAATGGAAATTTATGTCAAGTAAATTTGTATTTCTTTAAATATTATATATTACAGTTAGTGTTTTAAAATAATTCGTATTTATGAACATTTCAAACTACAAAAATGTTATTCTTTGTAACAATATATTTATTTAATTAAAAAACATCTGCTCGAAAGGGCCATAGAATTTAATATTTAATATTAATTTCGAAATATAATTTTGAAATTGGCCTTCTGATACTAGAAACAATTAAAAATAATTATACAAGTATAAACAGCCCCACAAGTATTTATCTTAAATAGTATTCAGTATAGTGTACACAATTGACCCCGTATCGAAATTTTAGGATTCCGTACTTTAAAATAAAAAAAACGAATCCCTTATTGGATTACTTTTTTGTCTGTCTGTCTAACTGTCAATAAGACTATTTTCACAAAATCATGTCGACGAATCTAGCTGAAAGCTATGCTGAAGTGCTTAATTTTTTTTGCATTTTGTATGAAACCGCCGCATTATAAAAACCTACGTAGTACTTCCCATTGACCTAGTTATAAAATTTAGCAAAATGAGAGATAATAGAACTTATAGTACAAACAAAGGAAAGGAAAGATAGGTAAAGGATATATATATATATATATATATATATATATATATATATATATATATATATATATATATATATATATATATATATATATATATATATATATATATATATATATATATATATATATATATAATATATATATATATATATATATATATATATATACATATATATACATGCATTTTTTTTGTCCAGAAAAAAAAGATACCATTACAAACTTATACTGTGGTTAATTTCATGCAAAATAAGTGGACAAGACCGCAAATTTAAGTTTGTCTATTATTATAAGTAATATTTTCCTCAGTGGAATATCTACAATCATTAAATTGGTACCGAACCCTCGGTGCACGAGTACTGTTCACACTTGACCGATATTTTTTTTATAAATAGTTAATATCACGTAATGCATTATAATCATATAAAACTAAATAGTCAATTTACAAAAAAACAATTGCTTTACTTTTTTATGAGACTTATTTCACTACGTACTCGTTCTGGCGCTTCGTGTACGGGAGAATTTTCACCAATTCATTTTAGAGTGATGTGATGAATTTTACTTATTTGTATCGTATTGAATAATGCCCGATATAAATTGGTTCATTTCATGCGATATTGCTGCGTTCATCGTCTGTCACGTGTCAATCAAGCAGCACATGCGGGCGACACTCTCAAAATTGCTCACAGATCAGAGGGAAACACTGAAGTTTTATTATTTACTTACATTTTATATGAATGCTTCAAAAACAAATTAGGTTTAGACGATATACATTGTTTGATGTATAATAATATATTAGACATAAATATATTAACGAGCAATAATTACATGAGATTAAATACAATTACCATTATTTATGAAATTTGTAAAATACAGTCCTATATATATAATATAACATTAAGATTAAATAAAACATTACAATCACGCACAATATATTTAACATCTATAAAACTATTTCAAAGAAGCGCGGTAGTAATTCATAAATATTGCAAAATGTAAATTTAAATAATTTTTACTCGGTGACAAGGCAATTTAAATGATGGCGCCAATATCACCAAAAATGCGTTTGGTACAGAAAGTGAATAAAGCTTTTAAGCAAATGAAATCCGTATATTACTGAATAACATACTCGTAACTCAGTGATATAAGCCGCTCAGAAAATTGCCTGGCACAACGTAGCAGTGATACTGTGGCATTCGTAACTTGTTTAATGCAATTGCGTATATGTTTGTATTATTCATTTTCAACAAAATAGTGCTGACATTACTGGCTTATAAATTGTTGAATTTTTTACAAATTTTACAACAATAACATAATAAATAATATTTTTCGTATATTATAAATTGCTTAGATTGCAATATTTATTGCACTAGTCTTTATTTTGGCTGTTATATATTTTTCTGTAGTTATACGGAGTCGCTGCAAAAGATCATTGTATTTTAATAAAATTCGTATTGTATTGCATTGCATAAGAAGATATGCACTACTGCAAACTATCTTCTTCTGCTTCTTCTTGGCATTAGTCCCGGCTTTTGCCAGGGTCTGCCTTCCGACTGAGCCTACTCCACTTTGCACGGTCTTTAACATCCTCAGTGGATAATTTATTGGCTCTCATGTCTTGTGTCACGACATCCAGCCATCGCTTCCTTGGGCGTCCGGGTGGTCTAACTCCAGGGACAGACATGTCAAGGCACTTCCTTCCGACATAGTTCTCAGATCGGCGCATAACATGGCCATACCATCTCAGGCGACGCTCTTTGAGCTTATCCACTACGTCACGGACCCCAAGACTACCTCGAATGAATGTGTTGCGTATGCGGTCGGACCGCGTCACGCCACACATCCATCTCAGCATCTTCATCTCCGTGACGTGAAGCTCCTGAGTGTGCCGAGATAATGTTGGCCAACATTCGCTGCCGTATATAAGAACAGGTCGGATAATGCTCTTGTATATCAGTCCCTTGAGCTTGGGCGGTATTCTGCTATCGCAGACCACACCAGTGACCTCCCGCCATTTGGCCCAGGCAGCGTTTATACGGGCATGGATGTCGTGGTCGATGCCTCCAGACTCATGCATAACGGCTCCAAGGTACCTGAACTTCTC
The DNA here is from genome assembly GCA_037127375.1 of Dione juno. Taxonomy (NCBI): domain Eukaryota; kingdom Metazoa; phylum Arthropoda; class Insecta; order Lepidoptera; family Nymphalidae; genus Dione; species Dione juno. The sequence goes on along the minus strand of JAXRJS010000042.1, from coordinate 6,336,268 downwards.
CGACTTAACGGCTGGCTCAGGCCCGATATGGATGGTGCTCGAGTCCGGGTACTCCATGTACTCGGTCTTCGACACATTCAGTTTGAGACCACCGTTCTCAAGCGCACCCTTCCAGGCGTTCACTTTACGCTCCAGCATCAGTCGGTTCTCATCGATGAGTACTATGTCATCGGCATACATCATCAGCCATGGAGGCTGGCATTGGATGTCAGCCGAGACAGTATCCAGCACTACATTGAATAAGAACGGACTAAGAGCTGAGCCCTGGTGAACCCCTACTGTAATCGGGAAGGGCTTGGTGTCGCCAACAGCGGTCCTAACCACTGAAGCGGAGTCGTTGTACATATCTCTGATAACCTCAATATAGGCTTCAGGGATCCCCTTGGATCGCAATGCCCACCAGATACACTGACGTGGCACACAGTCAAAGGCCTTCTGCAGGTCCAAAAAGGCCACATGCAGAGCTCTCCTGTTTTCCCTGTAAGCCTCCATCAAAGTTCTGAGGGCAAACATGGCATCCATAGTGCCTGATCCTGGTTGAAACCCATACTGAGACTCAGAGACAGTACATTCTTGGCGGAGCCTGAGGCCGATCATGCGCTCGAAGAGCTTCATGGTGTGGCTCATAATCTTAATGCCCCTATAACTACCGCAATCTTGAACACTGCCCCTTCCTTTGTAAATAGGGATAATAAAGCTCTGCCGCCACTGATGTGGCATCTTTCCAGTATTCAAGATACGGTTAAACAGGTCAGTAAGTATAAGCACACCAAGAGAGCCCAACGATTTCCACGCCTCGATTGGGATGTCGTCAGGTCCTACCGCTTTTCCGTTCTTCATGCGTCGAAGACAATTACGAGTTTCGTCACGGGTTATTGGAGCAACAAGTCCGAGGTTAGGAGATAATTCAGGAGGAAGACTACAAGACTGCTGAGTGTTCAGCAGCTCCTTAAAGTAGCTTCTCCATCTCTCCTTCACAGAGGCATGACTACAAAGCAACGTGCCCCGAGAATCTCTGACGCAAAGACATTTTGTAATATCCTGCGCCGCTTTATCTCGAGCACGAGCCAGTTTGTATATGAGCTTCTGCCCCTCCACAGTTTCAAGTTTATCGTACAATGGCGACAAACTTTCTCTGCGGGCCCTGGCTACAGCTCTTTTGCTGGCCCGTTTCGCTGCAATGTACTCCAGTCTGTCTTCAGGAGAGTTGGAATGCTGCCACTCTTTAAACGCAGCCTTCTTTTCCCGAATCACCCCCTGCACCTGGTCATTCCACCACCATGTCTCCCTGTCGATGACACGCCCACCCTTAGTAACACCAAGAACTCGCTTGCCCGCCGGTCTCGGTGTTAGTCAGTAGATTTTGACTCTCCACCTCCGCCAAGAAGTCGGTCTGCATCGGCCCATTCAACAACCACCACTAATTCTAGGCTTGCGTTTCTCGGCTACTTTCTTTTTCGGAGTAACATTATAGTCCATGACAAGGAGACGATGTTGCGCCGTCAGGCTTTCGCCGGGAATGACCTTACAGTTGGTCACCCTGCCTATATGACACCGTCTAGTCAGCAAATAATCAATTTGAGTTAAGTGGGACCCGTTCTTATACGTTATAAGGTGCTGAGGTTTCTTCTGGAAGAAAGTGTTCACGATAGCCAGATCAGATGCAATGCAGGTTCTTAGAATATTTTCTCCCTCTGCATTGCGAAGACCATATCAAAAACCCCCGTGAACACGTTCATACACCTCAGCGACCCTACCCACAGTGGCCGTTCAAGTCCCCCCCAACTAAGACTGATTCGGTAGACGGTATAGCGAGTAGTACCTCTTCATACTGCTCCCAGAAGGTCTTCTTTTCAGCCGCGCTACAACCTGCCTGGGGAGTATAAGCACTGATTAAGTTTGTGATAACGCCCTCGATCAGTACCTTTATCCGCATCAAGCGGTCGCAGCGACGGTCAACTACAAGAAGCCCATTCTGAAGCTCTTCAGAAAGCGCTACCGCCACACCGTTTTTGCCTGTAGGTGACCCAGTGTATATAAGGCGGTAACCCTGCCCGATGTTACGAGACTTAATGCCCTTCCAGCGACTTTCCTGAAGGAAAGCACACTGGACCCGACGTCTCATGAGTACATCTGCGAGTTCTCTGCATCGTCCGGTTAGAGAGCCAATATTCCATGTTGCAAAGCGGAGTTTCCGTCTGGGTACTGACGTCGTTAGCCGTGCCCGTACTTGACACGGTAGCCCTTGCCCACTTATCGTAGGTGTAGGGCGATGTGCCTGCGCGTCGTTTAACGGCGACGCCCTAGCCATACCCAGCTTTTTTCTAAATCGGTCCATACTAGTGGCGAAGTGGTTTTTAGTGGAGCGATTGCCATCTGACCTCCAAACCCATTACTGGGAGAAACCAAGAAAGGAAAGGGAATAAGAGGCAGAAAGACTTGGAGTATAGGGGAGGGACACCACTTACATGGATTGGATAGGGTTATGAAAGTGGTGGCTCGAGGCCCCGGGGTCGCGTACCCGTATGCCGAAAACCAAATATCGGACAGATAAGACATTGCTAGACACCCTCTGAGTAGACACTACTGCAAACTATATATATATATATATATATATATATATATATATATATATATATATATATATATATATAATATATATATATATATATATATATATATATATATATATATATATATATATAAAAACATTGATTATACTTTATCAATTTTTATGTTACTTTTGAAACCAAAATGAGTCTTTGGTACGTTCGATAAGAAAGTTTACTTCGTTAAGTAGGTACATTAGAGGGAAACACGAAATGTTGCGTATCGTTTTAAATGGCTATTTGCCAGACGCAGTAAATATGCCGCCCAATCGGATGGAGACTGGCTCCACCATTACTTTTACCAAAAATTTTTAAAATGAATTATGAATTATAATAATTTTATAAACGAAATTAATATACATATATATATATATATATATATATATATATATATATATATATATATATATATATATATATATATATATATATATATATATATATATATATATATATATATATATATATATATATATATAATACTGGTAGAAGTATACTTGTATTGATCAGGAATTGCTCTCTATAGTTTTCAAATCTCGTCAGCACTTGTCTAGAACAATCATCCGATGTTTTTAGAATGTACTTAGAATGCAATCTAAAAGGTAGACTGAGGATATCTATTGGAGGAGGGTACAGCAATTTAGAGCAGCCTACAATTGGTTTGCAAGTCCAGGCAATGCTTCGAATTCTTTGCCTTTAAACGCAAAGGGTCCAGCGCCCGCACGGTGGTTCTATTGAATGCCTAAAAAGTTTCTTCTATCGTACTAAAGTCCCTTAATTGAAATATTAAAATTACCATTTATAGGAACGATCCTATAGATAATATTTAATATTACTCACAACAATGTGACAATGCTTAGCACATTGTCCTTGCAGAATACTTTCTGAAGATATAATGCATGAAATAAATATTCGACATTGTCTCTCGAAATGTTTTTTAATTTCTTCTGAAATTTCGGATAAAAACAATCATTACTTTGAGTTATTAGAATTGAACAATTTCTTTATAAAATAATATAATATTTTCTGAACAAATATTCGAACAATATTCTACAAAAACAGATAAAATGAAATAATTTAAAAGAAAATTTCCTCTAAGCTTTCTTCAAACGTCAAAGCTTCGAAGTTGATGACATGGACAAACACTATAAAAATATTTATCACTCAAAGAAGTGGCTTCACAATAAAAATCATTGGACGAGACATAATAATATTAACTCACCTTTTTCTTTTTCAATCTTAATTTAATAAATATAATTATTTATTCTAAATAATCAATATAACTATTTATTGACGTGAAATGTTCAGAGTCATTTAAGGCGCGCAACCAGGGTTACAAAATTCAATGTTAATACAACATAAAGGCACTTATATATTATAAACTTATTATTTTACTTATTACTTATTATTTTGTAGTGTACAGTCGAAGTATATCAATCAATCATCTGAGATAGGCTGGTAAGCTATAATCACCGTTCTAAAAATTAGTATTAAAATGTTTCAAGAGAAGATTAAGGTCGTAAGGTAAAACAAAATCGCTCCTTTAAAACAGTGTGATTGACTAGAAAAAGGTAAGAAGTTGTAGTGAAATAAAATAGCTTTTATAAATAAAAAAAGATTGAAACTTGATAGAATTTTGAACATAACTGTGTCGTGGATTTATGATGAAAAATCATGACGCTTTAAATATGGAATGTTGTTTTGAAAAACTATAAAAATGTATTTTTTAAAATTATTGTCTATCAAACCGCTGCAGAAATATTAATATTTTTTTACTTAACAATATACGACTTTGTATTATTTTTGAAATGTCTTGATAGAACATTTTAAAACATAACTTAACAATTATATATATATAATATATATATATATATATATATATATATATATATATATATATATATATATATTATATATATTATATATATATATATATATATATATATATATATATATAATATATATATATATATATATATATATATAAACGTATAAAATGTTGCGTACTAGGACTCGAACTAACGCTTATTGTAACTTATTTTTCATTTGTAATGTTAAAATACTTAAAATACTGATACTCCTAAAATACTGATTAATAGTAAAAAATAAATTTATTACAATTTTTGAAAATTCAATTGCATAAATTAATAATTAATAAAATCAAGAAAATTAATTGTTGATGTTTTTGCGGATAAAATGAAAAAGTTAAAATTAAATGTATAGGAAGCAATAATAAATATGTAAAGGCTAGATAGAGTTCAGTTGATATTTTTTTTGATCGACATTATTTTAATATACTTATATAATTTAAGAACTTGAGACTTGTTTATTAATAAATATTCCTTTTTTAAAAACATCTTATAGTTTAAATGTAATATACATAAATATTTTACATTGTGTAGTAGAATATTTAAGCTACAAAGTTTTAATACAAAAAGCGAAGCTGAGCAGAAATTTAAAACTTGAAGAACTGCATCTCTGCGGCTCTTATATTTTTAATTTTATAGAGAGTACGGTCATTTCCTAGGAAAATATTAAGTATGTTGTTCGTTTTTAACAACTTTTTTAACAAACAACTGTTTTCAACAAATTCGTTATTTATTTAGTTAATTTTAAATCTCCACAGATATAATCATATTATAATGTAATATTATATAATTTTTTATACAAACTCTATTAAAGATGAGGCTGATTGGTCGGCAATTTCCTATATCTTCTTTGGGACATTTTTTGGTATTTGAGAATTATGTGCGATATTTCCCATTGCTCTAGAATAAGTCCCAATATTAGAATTTCATTGTAGATCTTGTTCTGTAAGGGGATTCTAAAGTCCATTTTTAGGATTTCATTTGTAATCTCATCTGGGCCTGGCGCTTTACCTTATTACCAACATCATATAAGGTTTTCTCCAAGATCATTTTAGATCGAATAAACATAAATTAGACGAAAATAAACCAGGCTTCAAGCTTCTCCACGATAGATCGAATACACACAGTCAAACGGATAGTAGAGAAGTATAATGAATTCATCAAACCTTTATTGCATAGCACCTTACACTCAATAATTGTATAGCATCGTTCACGACGCAATATGGGCAATATGGTAGTTCACATTTAAATTATTAAAAACATATATGCTAACAGCAAAGAAAGAATAAAACTTTAGGCGAGACTTCGAAAATAGAAACAGGAGGCCAGGGGGGTCGACAAGGGGACCCATTGTCCCCTAAGTAGTATTAGAAAATGTGTTCCGCAGATTGCATTGGAAATTTTATGGTCTTGATGCTAGCTAACTGAATCATCTGAGATTTGCGGTCGACATAATCTTTTTAGAGGAAAATTTAAGCTAACTGAGCTAAGCAACAAAAATAATAAAGTTGGACTCTCCATAAACATAACCAAGTTGAGTGGCTGTTGACTTATAATTTTGAATATAAAAAATTAAATACTTTGATTATTTTAAGAATAATCTCATAAATAATTTTTTTGCGAGCACTAATAGACGGCTTTATTATATACATAATACTTACCTAAATAAATAACATTCTAATAGGTTGACAATCACGGAAAGGACCTGTCAGTTTCTGTCGACGTAATTGATTAAAATTATACCCCGACCTCACTCAATTAAAATCAAAGCAATTCCACAACTTTACGGCTCTGCAGAATAAATACAATACAATAGTTTGGATGTGTGAATCGCAAAAGCTCCTTTTATATTTTGAAGTAGGTACCTACGTTATCATGAAATCGAACCAGAGAAGTTATTTTAATATAAAACATTCAATGTAAGGTTTTTTTTATGATATGTATGAAATATAAACTGTGAACGTCGAAGCTTGCGTGGGCCTTTGTGATCTGGCATTGAGGCAAGATGAGTAAAAATTGCAATATCCAAAACTTATGTTTTATATTTATTATTGAAGAAAATTACTTTTTTATAGCTTTTTCATTTATTTTATAGTTCTTTTCATAACTTAAAATTTATTGAGATAATTAAAATCTGTGTCGAACCAAAAAGTTGAATACAGCATATACTTATTTCCACCAAATTCCATAAATGTTTTTTACAATTGCCTTATTGGGATAAGGCAATGTTACAAAACATTTATTGCGTCGTAAGGTACATTTTACGTCATACAATACCTGTAGGTTATTAATTCCTGAATGAATTTTTATTTAGCAAATGTTCAATTTCGTTTGCCAACATAATAGGAGGCACTTGATTTTATTAGTTCCGACGTTAACTGTTATTGTCTTTGGTTTATTGATATACTCGTATATTTTACATGAGAAATATTGTAGGTTACAGTTAAGTAGTGTTTGGATAAGTTTGAATAAAATAAGTTTTTCATGATAGATATGATACCTTGCAAGTGATATATGATAGGTGCAGACAGTGCAGCATTGAATGTCAAAATATCATAATAACTTATTTTTTAAATATCAATGTTTAAATGGACTGAAAACTGAAGCTCACAAATGCATAAATAAATAAACATGGCAAGGCATATCGAGAAATAGTATCTTAGCACTTCCTTATACTCCCCAAGGTACTTACATACCAAATTTTAGGTCTTCATGTCAATCTACCTATGCTTAGTATCTTCGGCTGTGCGTCACCTGTCATTCATTCAGTTAATCTATGTTTATAATTATACGTTTATAATATATACTAAAGTATAGAAAAAATAATTTTGTATATGAAACACATTTGAATTACATCAATTACTCGCAATTGAAGCAAAATTATATAATTTTAACGAAAATTACATATGCTGTCGAATTAATTACTTATCGTTCCATTTTATTTATCAGTATTATAAAATATGTAAATAGAGAATTCAATTGTCGGGACTAGCTAAAAATCACAACGTATATAAAGAATAAAGATTAATTGTGTTGGGATGTACTTGCAATATATGTCTTCATATTATGGCATGTATATTAGGTACATATATTTATTTTACGTTAACTTTCGCAATAAACTGCATAATATGTGCATATTATATTAAAGTAAATCCGAATACATCAAGAATTTTTGAATCCGAAGCCAAAGTGCTCGCTTGCTTAAGCTAAGTCTACTTCAGTGCCCTCTCAGTGGCCTCTCACCTGACTGGGTGCATCGCACAAGTATTGAGTCGGTCCCCGGTGACTCGCCCATAGTTGTGGGCGATGCATGCAACCACAAGCAGGGTTTCTTCTCTCGATGTAATACTGTTCTTGTAAGTGATTACTGTGCTATATACTTGTGATTATATTTTGTATCATGAAGTACTTGTTTAATCCTGCACGCCCGATTATCCATATATCTGAGTGTTTGTATGTTTCTTATATCTAATCCCTTTAAGCATAAGAAAATTGTAATAATAAATGTTGAGATACTTTCGTCGTCTCTATGCAAGTTTATTTGTGACCATTGAGAATCAATCCCATAACCAATTCATGTACGGGCACCCATTACTTCGCCCATAAATCGGCAAACTTATGTGTCAAGAGTAGTCGAACAAGATGGGTGGCACTTAACGATCGAGATTTATATGTATTGCAATTCTATTAAATGTTACTTTCTATATTCATAATGAAAATGTTTAAGATTTTTATACTTAAGAAATATTCTTTCTTTTTATATAAATAAAATTAAAAAAAATGTTAAAGGTGTTTGGAAAACGTTTATAGAAACCGTCAAGTTAGTCGCGTGGTTAGTATGTGGACTCAAAGGGACAGTTATGTAAATATAATAAAAAAAAGAAATGTTCAACTTTGAGTAAAGATACACTTGAATAAATTTCAAATATTTGTACAAAGTAGTAGAAATTGTTGCTTAAATACAAACAAGGGCTCTTCTATAGACTCCATACTACGATCCAGGCAGTGGGACAGCCTCACTTTGATTAAACCCTTTCGAGCCCCAAGCGCAGACGTTTGTATTACTTTTATCTACTTTACTACTCCGCTCGTAAAACCACTCCGAAATATTTCCTTGTTGGGTAAAATGATTCGCTTTCACAGCATTTTGTATATCTTCTGTACCAATGTATAAACATCGGCGTGTTTCTTACATTTTTCTAGTAGATAATAATATATCAACCAAGTAATCATCACCAATATATGAAAATATATTAAACCAGCAATAGTGAACGCAAATGATTTGTAGCTATAAAATGACCGGAAAGAATGTATGTAACATTTTATGTAGAGAAATAATTTAAGCTGACAGACATGGCATGTGATATAGTGGAGACCGCATTTAGGCCAGTAGTTTCGGACGATGGACAGACGATTTTAAGAAGGTTGACGCCTGACACCGGTTATATGCCAACTGCTCTAGATGGTTGGTGAAGGCCTACGTTTAGCATAATGGACGGCGATAGGTTAAAAATAAAGATTTGTGAGAGAAAATTTTGTATAACAAATTAAAATGTACAATAACTGTTTTAATTGTATTATTAGTTAATTAATTTATATATAACAAACGACCCGCTCGCGGCTTCGCTCGCTAAGTAAACTGAAGCACGTTTTGAAGTTTTACACCTATGATATCATAATATCGTCAGTTTACAAAGATCGTAAACAGACAGACAGACAGGGGCAGCGGGGGACTTTGTTTTATAATATGTAGTGATATATTACTACCCCATACTACAAGCATTATCCTCCTACCTTTAATTTATAAGTGCTCTTAAAAAACAAAAATATTATAACTGAGTGAATTTTTACAATAGTGTATTGTATCTCCATATGAATAGCTGGTATGAAAATTACAATTTCAATACAACAGCGGCATTTCTAAAATTGCATTGCATTGCATTTGTTTAAAAGTTTTGAGTTCTATTAATTAGCATCAATAACAAGGTCGCATGTATTATATAATATTGTACACAAATTATTAACCGACTTCCAAAAGAAGGAGATTCTGTGTCGATGTCTATATATTTTTTATGTATGTTACTCGTTATCTCAGTCATCTGTGAACCGATTTGGATGTTTTTTTTTGATTGAAAGAGGATACTTCTGAGTTAGTGCCATCACCATATCAGGATTTTATGATGAAATCCCAAGAAAATCGAGTAAAATTTCACATTTTATAGGTGTCTTATAAAATTATTAGAAAAAACATATTAACAATAATATTATTTTACCAAAGATAAAAAACAAGACGAAATAAAAAAAAATATCAAATTGTTACTTGTAGTAGGCACTACCTATTGATATCAAAATTAAGATCAATAAGTTTACTTTTTAACCGTTTAAAAAAGAGTAGGAATTTAAGGAAAATAGTAATATAATATTTAGGTGAGTGTTAAAAAATGTTTAAAATTACGTATAATAATTATAGATAAATGTAAAAATATTTTTAATGTATAGTATACACTATAAATAATGTAAAAAAAAGTCATGTACCTAACATAGTTTGAGGATAAAAATTATACACAAGTAAATGCTTTTGAGGCACTTTCATAATATCTTCTATTTCATTTTAATTCAACCCATGTAGCCATCCATTAAGTATATTTTTCATTTTAAAATGGGTCAGTTTGTGTAGATTAAAATTATATTATTAATTTTATTAGCAATGTATGGACCCAAAAACGCAGAAAATCTTTGGCTGGCTTTGGTGCTTTCGTTTGTGATTGTTATCTTCAGTTTATTTTTCGATTTAAAGTGGTTCAATATCAATTGGATTATTTTTTGCCTACAGAGTGTATTTTACTATATTTATTTATACGTCTTGAAGGTAACTGATAATTTTTTAAATGAAATATTTTCAAATATCATTTGAGTCGTTGAGCTTTTTCTACTACAAGAGCTGGTACCTTCTTAGATGCACAACCTCAAAAGATGATACAATATTACTAATTAACAATTCACACATCACATCATAGTAATAAAGTCTCATGTCCCCAAGTATCTTAGAGTTTTAAATATCATCGCCAATATTCTAATTCAAGGTGCTAAAAGATTTGCATATGCATCCACAGTTCATATAAGAAACCTTTTCAAGTGCCATATATTTACAAGTATTATTATCAGTTAAGTCAATGTTACATCACATGTAATGAAATTTGATATGATAAGGTACTTCAGGTTGTGATGTTTTATTTGTGCTAAATGTAATATACTTAGTTTTGATTATATTTAGAATAAGTAGGTTGGTGTCAAGGAATTTGATGATTCTACTCTTACCGCTTTCGACAATTTTAAACAAACTTCGACAAACTTATTCCAATCTTCACCCATCTCAATCATCATCTCAATCTTCGTCGTCCACGTAGGATATTATTTTACAATTTGGAATTTCCAAAGACTAATAATTTAGATCGCCTCGAATATCGCAGAGATGTCAGCTTCTTTGCGTGATGTACCGACTCTAAAATGAAGTGTTCATCGAAGTGTTCAGAGGACCTGTTTGGCCGTATTCCGCACTTTGATTTGAACTGCACGTCACCGGAACTGATGAAGCTGAGTGCCTATCTCAGCTCAACTACCCAATTTGCTAGATAATTTTATCAACCTTGCTGTCCGCGTTGTCTTATTATATGAAAATTTCCAAAAAAATCACGATGGCAGCGGAGATCAACTCACGATCTTCGCAATGAAATTTTACTGTCATTACGTGGTTATGAGTTGTAAACAATTTTAACTTGTAAACTGTTCATTTGGACTATGATGGTCCTTCGTCAATTATTCCAGATCTTTACAATTAATCAATGAGAAATGAGTATCACGCTAAATAGAAAATGCCTATTATTTAGTTTATCCAATATAGTTGCTTATATCACATATGCCTTTTAGCATATTCTAACTTAACCCATGCTATTACAAGCTGTTAAGTTAGTTCCAAAGGTGCGTGTCACAGATATACAAAATTGTATTAAATCGTATATTTCATATTATTTTATTATATTTCGATTTTCCTAAATTATTTTATATAATATTTAATATACAGATACATTATTTTCAATCACTATTATAGTACTAGTAACCTGGTCACGTCTTCGCCTCTTAAATAATTGCGTTCAATGAGAAATGTTATACAAATTTTATGAAAATTGTTATACAAGTTTTATGAAAATTGTTATACAAATTTTATGAAAATTGATTTATTATGAAAATTGTGTAAAAAGTGTAAAAGTTTCTTGAAAAATATATGTATATAACTTGAAATTATCATTTAAAATGCAATATTTCTGTAAGTACTCTTTTCTAGTTTCTCATATCACAACATAAAATAAAAACTGTATCGATTTATCACAATTGGAATTTATATTCCAAATTATACAAATTATTCCAAATTATACCAATAAAATAATTAAAGCCTGATGACAACCGTTAGGAAATTTCAATAATATGATATTTAAACAGACAGACAGACAAAAAATCTCCGGATGAGTTTTTTATCTTCTATTTATGGAAATTTTCACCGAGCCAATTAATATTTTTCAAACATTCTCATGTACAGAATTGTATTTTCTATGCTTTTATTACACATGCAACTGGTTTTGTAATTAATATTTTTTTACACACAATTAATTTTCCATCTTTACCTGTTCTTTAATGTTACATTCTTTTTACCTATCTAATACAGGTGTGCTATTCTATAGAACGCAACAGTTTGAAATATAATTAACAATGATACCAATTATGTATATTTATTTTATTGTAATATAATTATAATAATATATTTTCTCGTGTACTTTTTTTATATTTTTATGCTTTACTTGTTTATGTGTTTAAAAACCTTTGGTATAACATTCAGTATTCTTAAGGCTAATAAATTAATTTCTCAAATTACAAAGTAAGCGTCCTATTATAATATTTTAACCTCATCTTATAGATAAAAGAAAACAATAGCTGCACTGGTTATGCAAAATCAGAGTATATCGAGAGTAACAGACAAAATACAGGATATCTTTTATATACAATGCTTAAAGCATTTTTTTCTTGAGACAAAAAATACAAAATATATCTACTTTTGAAAGTGCGAAGAGGTCGGTATTGTGCATTTTAAATAGTTAAGAACTTTTAAAATATTAATATACCCAAACCTACGGTAAGTGCACATTGTATCTAACGTACCTCAATTAAATTAATTGGGTAATAAAACAAGATTTTATTTTTTGTAAAATATTAAAAAATATCACTGAGTGCTATATTTAGGTAATAGATATAAGCTGGGTCGGACCTTATTAAGAACTATTTGCTCATTAAACTATTTACCTTATACCTATATAAGAAAACTATAAGAGAAGTCAATTCTGAACAATGGATGGATGGAAGCCAAAAATACTGAATGTATATTTGTCTGATATGAGATCTATTAGATAGAAATCTATTTTTCTTATTTATTATCGGGATTAAGATATCTTATAGTTCAAGTGGACTAAGCCGCGGTATGCTAGCTATCTATACAAATGTAATTAGTAATCTTTGTAATGAAAATTATGAAATAACTAGCGACCCTGGGCGGATTGCTAGTTATTTAATATAGGCCGGCTTTCCCCTTTTGAACTACACAAATATGTATTTAATAATTTGTAGTGTTTTCGTGTTATAATATAATATATTTACAGAGACTTTAAGTGATACCGTATGTGAAAAATTTAAATAACTAAATTCTAATAAAGGCTGTTTGATGTCTTGAAAATAAAAATATTTATGTTGGTCCATGTTTCTCTAAGCTATATTAAAATTTGCTAATTACTTTCCAGTACTTTTTCGTGTTAAGAATATAATGAATAACTATCTCCATATCCTATATTTGTATTAAATATTACATAGAACAATGTCACTATAATTCACCAGCATGTAATCTAACCGTCGGCCCACGTCAGCTATTCCTTCCTTGAAAACAGGAAGTAATTAAACTTGCCACTAAACTATTATCTAACTACTCCTTAAAGTCACGAACTTCATTTTCTCTCTGATATGAAACTTTTCACGTTGAAATTTATCCTTACACTTTAATACATCAATCTTTGTAAAATATTTTTGATAATCCACTCGACATAGTAAAAATATTTAATTAAAAACATACTGGTCAAATTTGATCGTAAAATTTATTGCAACACTAGGTCGGCTACGTAACTTCCTGCCTTGCATGTTAGATTATGCTCATCACTGTTATTTTGACTTAAAAGAGGAGCAATTAAAATAAGCCTGAGTCTCTCCATAATATTTGAATATAAATGAAAACTTTCAAATTCAGGCAAAAATAATATAATAAAGTGTTATGCTCTGGTTATCCAAGAATCTGAAAATGATGTGGTTTCATAAGTGTAATATAACCACTGAAAAACCTAGCTTTATATCTAGCTACAAATGTGCCATATTTTGGCACATACACACTTTTCGAACGCACCAAAATAAATTTCGAATACACAAAATAAGGAATAAATATATAATATATATATGTATATATATATATATATATATATATAGATATAATATATATATATATATATATATATATATATATATATATATATATATATATATATATATATATATATAGATATATATATATGTAATAAATACTACGTAAACTATGCAAATGTACTTAAACGCGGTCGCACTATACAAGAAAACAATTTTTTTTTAGTTTCTTGACTCTATACAACTGTTGGAGATGGATAGAGAAAAAATTGTAACAATATGTTAAGAGAAACACTTGTGTGGAATAACACTTTAAAATAAGTAAAAGAAATCCTTAGTAATAATTCAATAAGTTGCCCGTTTATACTTTAGAAACATTACGTCCTGGGTACTTATCTCTCCGTCGCATTTGGCCAAGTAAGATCTAGGTAGGTGTTCTTCTTTTATAGTTATTCCGAGATCGAGATTTGAACCTACAATAACTCGATTAAATCCAATATGTATGTCAAATAAGTATGTAAAATAACCCTATTAGTTACGTATACATCCACAACATAAATAATAAGTTGAATATAAAAAATTGACTTTCGTTCTTAATTAGTAATTTAACTGCTTATTTCTTAAATATATAAATAAAAATACTAGACGTACGTATCATGTAGGATTAGGACTAAAAAAATTCTATAAATTATATCCTGAAATCTCCCCACAACCACGATTTGCTACGTTATTCCTTTGATTGGATTCTTCCTTTAACTAACTATAAGATTCCTTTCCCTGATTACAAAGTTTTCTACATCAAGTATGTCTGTGTGTGTCTCTTGTGTTCCTTATAAGGTAAAACTTTTGTATCTTCGTTAATTGTTTATAGCAATAAAAATCTAGGAGCTCTTTTGGAAGCTAGTAAATCATCTAATAGATAGGTATTAAGAAAATGAATTGTAAATAGTTGCTTTACATTTTGACAAACAAAATTAGTTTTTACTTCTAATGAAAAATAATATTGTTAACTTTCTGTTCATTTGAAATATGGAAGTGAATTCATTATGCTATTATGATAATATGTTTTATTTATTTGTTTAATAGTATACGAGTACATGAAACTGTAGGCGGGATCAATACTTTACATTGAATATTAATTAAGATAAATACTTCAGGGGCTGCTTATAGGTCAAAAATATTATTTCAAAGTTGTATAATTTATATGTTAAGTTCTATGTTCCCATGGAGCTTTTTTATTATATGTTACATTTATTACTATTACAGTGTGACTGACCGGACTGGACCGATGCAGACTGACTTTCTGGCAGAGGTTAACAGTCAAAATTTATTAACTAACACCGAAACTGCTCAGGATGCTTGGGATCGAGCTCAGTCAGCAATCATTACGGCTGGTAAACATGTTCTTATCGTTTCTAGGGGAGGAAGTATTATGGATAGGGAGACATGGTGGTGGAATGACAAGGTACAGGAGGTGATTCATGATAAGAAGACTGCATTTAAGGAGTGGCAGCGTTCCAACTCTCCTGAAGACAGACTGGAGTACATAGCAGCGAAACGTGCCAGCAAAAGAGCTGTAGCCAGAGCCCGCAGTGAAAGTTTATTACCTCTATATGATAAACTTGAAACTGTGGAGGGGCAGAAGCTCATCTACAAATTGGCACGTGCTCGGGATAAAGCGACGCAAGATATCACAAAATGTCTTTGCGTCAGAGATTCCCAGGGCAAGCTGCTTTGTAGTCATGCTTCTGTGAAGGAGAGGTGGAGAAGTTACTTCTTGGAGCTGCTGAATACTCAGCACCCGGGTAGTATTCCGTCTGAACCACCTCCTAACCTGGGACTTATTGCTCCAATAACCCTTGATGAAACTCGGAATTGTCTTCGACGCATGAAGAACGGCAAGGCGATGGGACCTGACGATATTCCGATCGAAGCGTGGAAACCGTTGGGCTCTCGTGGTGTGCTCATGCTTACTGATCTTTTTAACCGCATTTTGAAAACTGGGACGATGCCACATCAATGGCGGCACAGTATTATTACCCCTATTTACAAAGGAAGGGGCAGTGTTCAAGATTGCGGTAGTTATAGGGGCATTAAGATTATGAGTCACACCATGAAGCTCTTCGAGCGCGTGATTGCCCTCAGGCTCCGCCGAGAGTGTACTGTCTCTGAGTGTCAATATGGATTTCAGCCAGGATCAGGCACTACAGACACCATTTTTGCCCTCACAATTTTGATGGAGGCACACAGGGAAAAGAGGAGAGCTCTGCATGTGGCATTCTTAGACCTGCAGAAGGCCTTTGACTGTGTGCCACGTCACTGTATCTGGTGGGCACTGCGATCCAAAGGGATCTCTGAATCCTATGTTGCTATTATCAGAGACATGTACACTCTGTATCTACAGTTAGGACCGCTGTTGGCGATACCAAACCCTTCCCAATTACAGTAGGGGTTCACCAAGGCTCAGCTCTTAGTCCACTTTTGTTTAATGTAGTGCTAGATACTGTCACGGCTCACATCCAGGACCAGCCTCCATGGCTGATGATGTATGCCGATGACATAGTACTCATTGACGAGAACCGACTGATGCTGGAGCGTAAAGTGAATGCCTGGAAGGGTGCGCTTGAGAACGGTGGTCTTAAACTGAATGTTTCAAAGACCGAGTACATTGCTTGCGGGAAACCAGAATCGAGCACCATCCACGTCGGGCCTGAGCCAGCCGTTAAGTCGAATAACTCCTTCAAAGCTAACACTCCATCAAACGATCACTGAAGTGCACAGGTTGCGAGACAGTGCGCAGGTTGTACTCAATTGACTAATTGGAAAGTTTCTTTTGAGATTTCAGCATAAATACGGTAAATTTGTTACTTAAAATATCGCTCAATTATAAAAATGTTCTCATCTGTAAGTAAATTTTTCTATGATTGTACCTTTGCGTGCCGCTTAAGTAGTCGTTTTGATATCACTACCCTATTCTTATTTTATTAAAAATAAAATAAGAATAGGGTAGTAATATCAAAACAATGATAAAAATGACCAGTGCATGTGTGTCTCTATAGACTGAAGGTAGTGTGTAATCTTTGAGAATACGCGACATGGTTTTTTTTGCTTTTGGAAAGGATTTCTTCAAATTATTTCTCTTACTGCTTTAATCGACTTTTCTGTCCGAACACTACATTGACAGCCAGATCCTTTTCTGTCATTTCTTTGTACCTATAAATAGCCCGTTACAAACGCATTTGACTAATACCAAACTTATGGAGAAATTAAAAATTGTATTTGGGTGCATACTACTTTATGTAATGCAATTACAGCGATCCGGATATCTTTATCAAAAATTCATTCGGTTATCGAGAATAAGATAACACAATGAACAATCGTATAAAAAAGTAATATTTTGTTTATTTTTAAGTGTAACAATATTTATGGCCAGAGTAAATATAAGTTAAATAGAGGTTAAGGCAATCGGAAGATACAAATATTTATATTTACGGGACTACTATAGGGTAGATATTATTATATAATATATCTATAACCGTTATGTTATGTATTAGAAATATTAGCCTATACCTTACCTATCTAAGTGCATCAAATTAGAGGCTTATAAACATTAGAATAAATCGAGCATAGCGTATTGTTTAACAACAATATTATAATATTTTGCTTTGCTTAAGTATATTGCTTGATGATTGCTAATACAAAACCAAAATGACCATAAAATGGAACGGTAATATATAATAAATGATGATAAACAGATAAATATAACGCAAAAAAATATATAGATAGTGATTGTATATCATATTCGTATTTTGAGGTTTATCATATTATCGTCAGTGGCTGTCGTGGCACAGTAGGGCAATGTTTGACGTCTGGCCGTTGAAGCTATGGAAGCTCGATCTCCACTAGGGAAACAATTTTATTTAAATTTACTTCTCCGATCTAGCAGAAATAGCGCGGCGATTAGTTTCGTTATTCAATAGTAAATGCCGAGTGCCAAAGTTAATATAAACATAAAGTTTAATTATATGTTTACACTAAAAAGCTTAATACAATTACTAAACTAAACATAATTAATGTAATGTCAAAAATTTTTTTTTTAATGTATGATGAAATATTAAAATGGATATTAAATGGTAAGATCGCTGTGAAATTTGTTAAATGCATAGTATATAATAATATTTATGTCTACTAATAATATGATTTTAATTATAATAAGGTTCACTTTCAGTAATTAAACAATCAGTTATATTTTCATATAGAACCTATTTAATCATGTTTTATCGTACATCATTATGCAGATGTATACCATGACCATGACGTGTATGTACTAAGACCTTGTTTAATTATGCTCGTCCTTGTCATTCCCGTTCTAGAGCATTCTCATAATAAAGTAAATAGCCTATAAGCTAAGTATTTAGAAAGCTATTTGACTAGCACTTTATTATACTTTTCAACTTTATTTAATTATAAAATAATTTATGACATTATTTCACTTGTGCCAATTTAATTACTACTAGCTCCCTAATTAGTGCCCAGTAAATGTTTTAAAATATATTAAAACCCTTTTTTTTGGAAAGCAGAAAAAATAACAAAGAGTTAACAACAATGTAATATTTAAATTGAAGTTATATATTCGATTCCCTTATTTTCAATTAACTTACCTTACTCAACGTTTTTTGACAAAAATGTTTTGACACAGAAGATCACTTTCAAGAATATTTTCTCTAGATTCAGCATCTTTAAAAAGTTTTATTTAGAGACATTTGTTTATTATCATTGTCTACTGAAATTTATGAAAACAGATCCAAATGGAATGCAAATTAAAAGTTTTCATTGAACATATTAATATTATTATAAAAATCAGAAATCTTCATCAAAATTAAAAAAATAAAAGTCTAAAAGGTAAGTAAAATGTGACAAACCGTTAGTTATTTAGTGCATAAAATAAAACCCAAATGAAAATGGTACACTTGATTTTGTATCAAAAAAAGCAAAGCAATATAGTAATACATACAATACATGCCTTGCTTTCCCAAGTAATCATCGTTTTCTACGAATTCGACGGGGGTATTGTTTACTGATATATGTGTCATTATGTGGTTGGTCATAACTTTTGTTTTATCTAGATTCACTTGTAAATCAACTGCTATCTACTTGCTGTGAAGTTTGATTTTTTGGACCCTAGAGGACTAGGATAGAACACCTACATGCAGTTTTAAGATCGGATCTTGCAATCGGATCGATCAATCCTTTTGTACAACTTGACTTTAACCGTATATAGATGTAGTATGTTTATGTATTTTTCATTATTGAGGATTCAGTGTCAAAGAGGTCTACGAAATTCTATTATTTTTCAATCACCTGTTCGACCGCTTGGATATGGTCTACTGTCCTAAAGCCGGCTTGCTCTATCTTGCTTGTGGTAGAACTTGATTGGAGAGAAGTGATCCAGTATTTGCCTTTATTCAGTTCTTTATAGGCTTTTTTTTGGCATACCTGGACTTCTCCAAATGTCTCTGTATGTAAGAAAATATGTAACTGGGGTAGCACTTCCTTATTTCTCTATTTGTAGTTTTATATAGTTATTTTAGTTTTTCTGGTTCTCTCTGGTTTGGGTTTGATTTATTTTGTTATTAACTTCTTGCTCTTATAAGCTCTAGCACTCTGTCTGGTAAGATTTCTCTTTTCTCTTTGTTACTAAGATTTTTCAAGCTTTGTGATATAGTATGTTGTACTTTTTGGCTATATTCTTCTGCTTTGTAATTTTCATGATTCATTATCAATTTTTGTATTGATTTACTTCATCCTTTGAGATAAATCTCCTGTTCCTCCACTATATTTGGCGCTCTTGATATACTAGCATAGTTGCGCCTACTCTTATTCATACAGTTCAGGTAGAGATGTTAGCAGTTCATACTTAGAAACTAAATGAGGTTTGGTTGACATAATATAGTAAATTTCATTTCTTATGGTTTTACCTGGGGATATCCATGTCCAACTATTATAATCTTTGGTTATAATTTGAACATTGGATTTAATATTTTCATATTATATTCCTGCGCGTATTACAATCGTTAGCTTCTACTAGCGTCATTTACGGTTACAATATCTTTACATATTTTAACAGATTGACAAGATGAGAGAAGGTGATGGAACGGCGAGAAAAAGAGATCCTTTTTTAATTAAATTAGTCTAAGTTTTGTCAAAATTGGTTCACTAGTTTTTGAGATATGGATATCCACATTTCTTATATATAACGAAGGTAGTAATAATATGTCATAGGTAAGTGGTATTTCTTTTCAGTAATCAGGTATTTGAAAGCAATTTACTTATTTTTAATTATAATACCTTCTTATTTCTGATATAGGTACAGAATAAGGCAACAGTCTAACATAATAATCATGTTGCCATAAGTGATTAGCTGCACGCAAACTCACCGCAAGTTCTTGTTTGGAACAGGCGTAACAAGTTATAACGCACATGCTAACGTGTCACACGAGAAACTACTTCTACATACGTAGTTTTACACGGAATATGCAAAGATATATATACATACAGCTTATGTGGTATGTAAGTGTGAATATGCAAAATTATTTTATTTTATTTTAAAATTGCTTTATAACATTAAAAAACATTAAATACTTAGTTTTAAAAATATATTGAAATTTATATTATACTAGGAACAGGCTCGCAGTTTCGCCGCTTGAGTAAACAGAATATACTTTATACGAAATTGAATTGTACATCTTCAATATTCTCGGAACATATCTTCTCGGTCTATATGTATATATATATATATATATATATATATATATGATATATATATATATATATAATATATTATATATAATATAGATATATATATATAATATATATATATATATATATATAATATATATATATAAATATATATATATATATAGATAAGGAGAAATATATATATATAATATATATAGATATATATATATATATATATATATTATATATATATATATATATATATATATATATATATATATATATATATATGTATATATATATATATATATATATATATTACGTATAAAAGTGCGCAATCTATTAATGAAAATCTTATGTATATAAATTAAAATGATAGTTTATATGCACTAATTCTGTAAGCAGACTCTTTTCTAGTCTTACATCATTTTTTATTCTAAATTATTCAAACATTATTTATTTTTTACTTTTTATACACGATATACTGCCATTCATATATACGCTCCGAATGTGACTAAATTTTTTTAATTTTTTTTAACAAACTATTATATGAATTTTTCCATTTAAGTAATTGTCAAATTTTATTTAATTTTGTCGAAGTTAATAACTTCGACAAAATCTATAATTTTCTTTTAAATTAATATATAATTTAACTTCATTTACGAATAATGGCCGTAATTTGTATGTGTCTATTATTTATTTTCTCTATAGAAACTGCTATTACCATGCTTAAATCAATTTACTCCAGTTCTTATTCAGTAGTTATCAGTTGTAAAACTTTTGTAATTTACATATTACGTAATATAATTATTTTCATTTTTATGTCTATTTTATAACGTTACAATCTTTTTTAACTATCAATCAATATTTTTACAAACTATGGTTTGATATAGTAACAAATATACTTATATAATACTTTTATCACGATTTAAAACTTATATTTAATTTAGATAAGGTTTCATCAGGTTTAGTATACGGATATAATCACCTTTTTGGAATTCGTATTTATTTTAAGTATACATTCTTCTAGATTAGTTTACCAATAGTTTTTATAATGATACATAATGCCTAAAACATTATTTATATGCATTATTTATTTTAGGCAGTTTAAACCTTGTGTATTGCTATAGTATTGTAAAGGCCAATAAATTAATTTCTCAAATTAAAAAGTAAGCCTACGCTACTTACTGAATACGTAGTTTCAAATTATAAAATTTACCTCTCATCATATAAGTAGAAAAAGATGATAGAAGACTGCACACTAACTCCACGTTAGTGACTACATGCACAGGTGCACTCGTGCAAAGTCGAAGTATACCGATAGTAACAGACAACATACAGGCTATGTTTATATACAGAGCTTAAAGCAATTTTTAAATAAAAAATATGTATTTCACTCTCAAATTTGCGACGATGTGTTAAATCGCTGATACTTTAAGATATCAAAATACCTTAACCATATATTAAACTGCAGTTATGACTTAAAGTAAATACATGACGTATCTGCAGAAAAAAATGGGGTTATCCGTCAACAATAAGTACACATATAATCCATTCTATTATTTGCATATATTATGTATCTTGCTATACTGAAACGAAACGCAGAGCAATGTCAGGTACTATTAATTGAAGTAGAGTATTTTTGTACGTGGGCGGAAGTAATGAAGACACAATCTAGTTAAGGACTTAGCCTATGTCTGCAAAAACCAAAACACTAAATATACCAAATATACTTACTTATAAGCAGCAAAAGCGTTTTTACAATCGCTGAAGTAGCACTTTTTACTCGGTAAGAAAATAGATTAGGAAGGCCTCATTCCATCTCTAGGTTTTTAAAGGATCTTGAAAAACATCGATATCGATACAACGGACCTATAGACCTATCTAATAAGAAATTAATGTATCCAATAAAACTAAATTTTCACAAAATCACACTAAAAGTTAGAAAAGCAACAAATAAGGCACGGTTAACTAACAAAAAATGGTGTAGCACAACCCAAAAGAAAAAAAGATCTTGAAAAGATAGGTAGATACGAAAGTGCAAAGACGTACTTTTACCAGCTCTTCAATTTTTAATTGAAATTGTATAGTAAACATAATATATGTAAAAAAATATAAATAAGTGTGCTTAAGTTGACGTAAACTAAGCTTTCCCACAAAGTAATTTCAAAATTTACACAAGTATGGAAACACCTGTGGAACAGCTGCTTAGAGGTATGGACGAACTATCTTCGATGTTTTCTTCTCGCATGGGTGAGTTTGATTAGAATCTAGCTCAGCCTGGTACTACTACCTCCACTCCCACCGTAAAAGCTTTGACTTCAGCCTTCCAAACATTTAAAGCTTTTGTTAGGAAGGCACTCAGTCTCTTGAAGTCACAAGTTGAGTTGGTTGTGCTTGATATGGACCGCTTGGAGACACATTCCAGGAGAAAGGTTCTATTGCTCCATGACATTAAAGAAGATAAGGATGAAGATCCCGCATCTATTGAATCATGTCACAGACTCGGCGATAAAAAGAGCTCAGCCAGGGCTGTGTTTGATAGATTTTCTAGTCAACAGCTACGCTCCAACGTGTGGAAGGCAAAAACTTTATTAAAGAGCACTAAAATAACCATGATAGAATTTTTAACTTACTAAGTCGCGTCAGGAGGTGTTTATAGCAGTTCGTAGCAGTTGGCCTAAAAAAATGCTGATCTGCTGATGGCAAGATAGTCATATTACTTGCAAATAAATAGATAGTTGTCGAGTTAAAATTTCCTCTTTGCTTGAACTTAAGCTGTTAATTCAACAAAATCCTCATACGAAACCCGCTAATAACAACTAGCCGGGTACTTGCACTGTTTACGCCTTCTCAATTTAGCCGCTTTATATCTTAGTAGTTCTTTTGCTTTTGTCTGCATTTGACCTATTATTTATTTACTTTTGTAATATTAACTTAAGCAAGAATTTTAATTGTATACTGTCAAACTGTTTCAAATGGAAAATTGTCAGATTTGTGTTATTAGTATTAATACAAGTGTCATTTGTGTTGTTTAATTTATGTCACAGATTCTAATTTTTTTTATGCTGTTTGTGTGTATACAGATAATGAACTGTCATAGTATTTGTTTTAACTACTGTTTTGATTTAGTACTTTTTTAAATTTATATTAACTACTTAGTGTAAATTTATTTGTTAGTCAACTTGTGCACGTGGTTTTACTCGTAAATTTCATATGTGTTTTTTTACATTTATACATAAATATTATATTATTCTTTCTATTATTTTTGTAATAAAATTATGTATACATATATTTATATCATTTATTTTTAAAAGGATTTATTTATTTCTATTTAAATTTTAATTAGTGATCTTTCGTCTTGTTCAGATTCCGAAACATTAATGGATAAGTTGTTGGATACTTTTAATCGTCCTACAACTTCTCTTTCCTTAGTGCATATCAACGCGCAGAGCATACCTGCACATTATAACGATCTTCTTGCATCCTTTGGCGGAGTCGATTGTATACTTATATCTGAAACCAGACTAAAACCATCCTTTTTATCTGCTTGCTTCGCCCTTTCAGGTTATCAGTTATACCGTAATGACCGCACTGAGCGGGGTGGTGGTGGCGTTGGTATTTATCTTTGCGACAACATTCCTGCCTGTGCTATTTTTTGTTCCCCTTATGATACTGTAGGATCTCTTGAATATATCTTTCTGGAAATAGAAGTGCACCATAAGAAAATTCTCTTGGGTGTCTTATATTCTCCGAATGATAAAGTGAACTATTTTAGTGATCTAGAAAGTGTTCTAGAAAGTCTTTCACTTCAATACGAGCAAATAATTTGCATGGGTGACTTGAATACGTGCGTGCTAAAGAATGATTCTAGAACTAACCAGCTTAAATCACTTAACGAGTCATACAATTTACACATTTTACCTATGTCATCGCCCACCCATTATTTTCCTAATTGTAGACCTTCTTTAATTGACATTATCTCCGAATCTAACCCTAATCTTGTTATTTCTCATGGCCAAATGACTGCCCCTTTCTCTTTTCATGACTTAATCGTACTTAATTTCGTATAAACTACACCCTCCCAAGGTTGGAGGCAAAATATTTCTTTAGCGCAATTTTAAGCATATGGACCTGGAACGCTTTAGGATGGATTTGAAGATATTCAACTGGTCTCACATAATATCATTAACAATCATTGACGACATCGTAGAATCTTTAACTATGAACTGATTAATATTTACAATATACATGCTCCTGTACGACCAGTTCGGATGAAACATGCACCTGCTCCCTGGTTAACTCCAATTATTAAAAGATGTATGGCTAAGCCTAATAAATCTAAACATAAAAATAAAACCTCTCCTTGTGAGGCAAATCTGTCGGCATACAAAAAACTGCGTAACATTTGGAACAGAATGTGTAGGGATGCTAAGCGCCGCTATATTCACAATACCATTCAGAATCTGTGTCAAGCGCAAGTTTGGAGGTTCTTGGAGTCACTTGGTGTAGGCAAAACCACTGAAAAACATCAGATTTTAGTGGATCTCAATGTTCTAAAATCTCACTTCACAACACCAATATTAAATATAAATCCCGAAATAAAGTCGCAAACACTTGCCTTTTTGTCATTGACCTTCCAAACTCAATGCCCTTCTCCTTTAAACCTGTCTCAGAAGATGAAGTCAAGAGGTATATCCGCTCCATTTCCACCAAAGCCATCGGGAGCGAGATTGAGATGATTGAGATTGATTGAGATGATTTTTCCTGTGTTTGAGGACATTGCACCAGTGCTTACCCACATCATAAATTTTTCACTCTCATGTAATGCCTTTCCCACACAGTGGAAGAATGCTAATGTCATTCCATTGCCTAAAATCTAGAATCCCACCAATATAAACGATTATCGTCCTATATCCATTCTTCCTATCCTATCCAAAGTCCTTGAAACCACCGCTTACAATCAACTTTATTCCTTCCTTTCCACTAATAATCTTCTATGCCCTAATACCAGTCTGGCTAATATTACGGAGGACATTCGTTGCGCTATGGATAATACCAAGCTCACTGCAATGGTACTACTGGATTTTAGCAGTGCTTTTAACTCAGTAGATTTTGATATACTTCTTGCTTCTTTCATTAACATCATTTAAATCTAAATTAAAACAACATCTTATTCAACTTTCAGACAGCACTTAAAAGTAAAATATTGTATATTGTATATTTATATATATATATATATATATATATATATATATATATATATATATATATATATATATATATATATATACAATAGTTTTTTAACATCAAGTCTAGCCAATCTAGAAATATCTTTTCCCCGTAAATGATATAAAAAAAATTGGGTAGGGCTATAACAAACAAGAGCAGTTTTGGGTGAAGATTATGGATTACCAGTGCCATAAACACCTAAAAGTCAACAAAAGAGATGTTCTGGAAATATTACACGATTACGATACGACATTGTTACATTACTTCCAAAAGATAGAAGGGCCTCAAGGCGCCAGTCATTAGGTCAATTTCACAAACAATTTATAATAGAAGCACAATCGAATACAGTATAGTTAGGATCATATAGGAAGGCTCCCTTTGCCGAGGTTAATAGAAGAATCCTTCTGGTTCCTGTAGCCTGGACCTGTGGCGGTTGAGTAGGAGCACCGTGAGGTTTTAGTGGGTAGTATGGACGGTGGACTATACATTTGCCGGTTATGCTGCTTGGACGGCGTACCCATAAAAGGGTTTCCGATAAAAAAAAGCAGATTAAATAGGAAAGTTACATAGACATAGTAAAATCTTCGACATGACGAGAAGGATAAGTGAAAGGTGCAAGCAATAACATTAGAAATGTAAAACAGTAATTATTCTGTGTCCCATTAGCTTTAAAATGGTGCACTCTTTATGACGATTGGAGTAAGCGAAGCACTGTGAAAAAAAAACTATCGAAAAATCTTGCTACACCTGTAAAGAGACAGTAGGAATAACTAAGCATTACTCGGTGTCTTCCATTTCTTGCGGTCCTGAGCTATTGTGTACTAGTAGCTTAGATTCTTGAAAACGACTGGTATGACAAAGTATATAAAAATCATACAGGAAGTGGTGATAGTTTTTTAGTAACAAGAGCACATATAGTAGGTTACTATATGTGATCTATTACTATATGTTACTATATGTGCTAAATTACATTAGCATATGTAAAAGAAGGCTCGTCTAAAAAATTTGGATGAACTCAATTTTGATTGATTTTGCCAATTTTAATGAGCACGTATGATAACACTACAATCCCTGAGGATATTGGATATTTCTCGTTCATACCGAATACTTTTCTCTATTTTAACCACTAGAAGTACCATAGGAAACAAGTATCTAAACAAAAACTTATTTTGAAATATTTAATTTAATTAATGAATTAATTTAATTAACTTAATTTCGGACTACCCAGTAAACTGACTTAGAATAGATAATACTAGTAAAATAATTTTTAATTTTGTTAGGTACAGAGAGGGATCCCGGGTAGTGAAGGTGAGTGTTAATAAGCATATCAAAGGGGCCCCCTAAACTTATACACGTAATGCTATGTAGTTTGTTCTCTCCTTCCACTCGCATTCGAGACACTCCATACGCAAAATTCAAGACCACACTTTGTCCTACAAAATTGGAGAGATGACAGTAATTGATAATAAACCTATTGAATAAATCAAAAAGTACCATAATAAACAAATTTAGCCTTCGCCATATTTAAGTTTATGTTGTGCACAGAGGGTTTACTTACGTAAGATATGGTACAGGTATAGTCGAACCCGCTTAATATGGTTACGATTAAAACAATTTCCCACATAATATACCATTTTACATCAGTATGCTATATTTGATATGTTTTTATACATTTCCATTCCATTTATTCCATTCATTGTGTGATGTGATTCAAAACATTGCGTTTGATGTAGTGTTAGAAGAAGAAAGAGTTTTCTTGGATATTCTTTAAATTTGACGAAAATTTAGCACCATATGAAATTTACTTAAATATCTCATTAAAAATGTGAAGACTACGTAAATAGACCTTAAGTAACAATTATAAAGATAAAGATGAGTCAAATGTGATTTTATCAAATTCTCAGGCATCATTATAATAGTCAAATATGGTCAAAGACCCACCTAAAGAAAAATATACTTATTTTGGTTTGGTGCATTTTTAAATAACGTAGTTATAAATATTCTGTTATATAATGTCATAAATTGTATACGAAATAAGAATATTATATAAATAAGAAATTTGTACTTTCCCGCTTAAGACGCTTATAAATAGATTAGGAGTTAAAAATGAATAAAATATTTAAAGTTAACATTATTATATAGTTAGGCAATTCAGTTGACTTAGCAAATTAAATGTAAGTGACATAATTATTTCTATAGAGCCACCACCATTTTCGTCTATAATAAGAAGATGTTTACACAATGTACACTGTGTGGAGCTAATAATTATACTATGCATGATGTGTCTTATCATAGTTTACCTTAAAGAAGCATGACTTAGATAAGGGGCATGATATTCTCTCAAAATAATTTGTAATGAATTTTTGCAATGTTTTGCAATTTTAACTGCAATAACGCAAAAATCTTGTACAATAATGCAAAATTAAGTCAACTCGGGGATTGGATTCACACGTGTCGAATCGAATCTCATTTATCCGACAGACGTATAGTGCTTTTTTGTCCTGCCTAAATATTTGGATAATAAATATCTCTTAATAAAGACAGATCAACCTTTTATCCATTATAAAATTATATCAACAGTGCCGTTTTTCGAATCGAATTTCACTCACCCTACAGATGCATAGTGCTTTTTTGTACTGTCTACATATTTGGACAGTTAATCCAGTCTATCCATTATAAAATAATATCATAGGTGTCGATTTTCAGTATAGTAATACCAAAATTTCAGAAAATTCTCAGCTATTGTGCTTTTTTATCTTTTTACTTTTTATGTACTTGGATTTTTAGTCCTTTTATAATAATTATATATGTTTCTGAGATGTAAAACTACAACGATTAACAACCATTGTGATATAAAAAATGAAATATAAAAATGAAATTTGATATAAGTATAATGCTTATGTTATCAATTTATAAAAAAAAAAATTTTGCTATCGTAAGACAAGAACGACGTTAGGTTCTGATATTCAATTTAACATACTAGGCTAACTAGATATTATCAATTTATTTATTTATGTTTGACTTGAGGAAATCCTGTTACGGATACCCGAACGAGTAGGGACTCAAACGAGTTATGTGGGACTTGCTGACCACCAGATGTAGGCCAGTCCACGTACCCATTAAAACCTCACGATGCTGTCCCGATTCACGGGAATATGCATTACCTAACCTAACATTCATTACCCTATAAATACGTATTTATAATAAAACTCACGATTCACTTCAATTAAATTTATTGGCACTGAATATAAATCAAATATAAAAAAACTCACAGCACGATTACTTAACTTAATGTTCGCTTCATCATTACAAGAGTGGTCGACCAAACATTTATATCTATTAAGGATAGAAAAAAAATACTTAAAGAAAACAAGAACAAGTTGGACGGTTTGGTTGGAAATTGGACTTGGACGGTTTCCATGAGGCGCAGCGGGATACACCTTCACACAGTCAAATTTGAATAACCAAGCTTTATAAATGTTACCACCTGAAATATTTAAATAAAATATATAATTAATTATAACAACATCGAAACTTCAAAATAATCAATAATATTTAACAAATGAATAAAAAGTAATAATCAAAAAACATCTTCTTTCATTACCCAGCGAATCTATTATGTAAATGACAATCAATTAATTAATGATCACTGTAAAATTTTGCAATAAAATAACAAATTACACCATATTGTATTCTACACATAATTATTATAATTTAATTTTTTTCCTATTTATTCCTATCTTAGTCAGTTGCAGTTTAAACTGTACTTAAATTGGTTTTTTATTCAATTCTATGAATCACATTTAATTTCACTTATCTCAGGCAGTTTTGTTGACTTTTAGAACTGTTAAAGTTTAAAAACCCGCGGATTGAGAATACAATAATTATTCGTGTCACCTGTCAAACCGGAAATAACAAGAAATCCGGAAAATAAATTAAATTTTGAGAATATCGTGGTACGTACGAACAACGTCTGATTGTGGACGTGGGTCTGTTACAGTGGTCATGGGTTCAAACCTAACTTATGAGCATAATTTTATTTAAATAATTTACATTTCAACTGTTGTGGTATGAATTAGCGCGGCGTTGAGCTTCACCACGCAACACAACTAGATATTAGGTTATCTCTGTCTATTCGGGAAAAAGTCCTACCATGCTAAATGGAAAAAAATAAATACTGAACTAAGAATGTAAATCTATGACAGTAAAAAGAGGTTGAGTATAAAGTAACTTTAAATCTGATATGGCTGACATTCTTAATATAAATATCCAATTGAAGACATGTATATGTTCTATTTGGGTTTCATAATTACCTATTTTATGAATAATTAGGATTGGACGTTGTATAAGCAAAAAGCAATTAGCTGTGTCAAAATTTTCAACAAGATCTTGTTCAGAACAGGCGTAACAAGGTATATCACATGCTCTCCGACCTTTGTCATGTGAGTTTATACCTGACAAGCACAGGCGTATTTTGACATGAACCAAACTTGATACATTACACTTCGGCATATTAAGTGATTTCCACTACAATATTACATACACATATGTTTGGTCTGATTATTTGATCTTTCTGTATCTTTAAATAGATGAAAATTAAAATTAATATAGTAAAAAATAAATCATCGACATTTTTATTTTTGATATTCAAATACAAAATTTCCGTATTTAAATAGTAAGTAGCAGGAAATACGCTCTCGTTTATTTCAACACCATTGCAGACCAGAGTACTCTTATCGAATATAAATAAGCTGAAATTGGTCGAATTACATCTACGTGATCTTTGGTCAAAATGTTAAAACATCTTAATGAAAAGTTTCTAAGTACCCATCATAAGTGTTAAATATTATCGACAGCAATAATTGATATCGATAAAGTTTTCTTTGTATTTTCAGCTTCATACTATATGTAGTTGTATATGTATAAGGAGCTATCCTTCTTCTTCTTCTACTAAGCATTATCCCGGCCTATTGCCAGGGTCAACTTTCCTAGTTAATCTACTCCACTTTGCACGGTCTTGAGCATCCTCAGTGGTTAGTCTGTAGTTAATAGCATAATAGTTAATAAAGTAGGCAGAGAGAACCTCTCATCGCCACATCCTTAATTGTTATAATAATACTTAGTTATTTTCGAATTTTAAAAACTGCATAATTTTAATTACGGATAACCGAACTTTACTCGAATAAAAAATCGTTCCCTTATCTCGCATATAAGACATCGTTCGAGGAAATATGATATTTTAGCAAAATCATTTACCGCTAATATGTTTACTTACTTTGATTTCAATTTATGTTATATGCTACGAAAGGTTGTTGATTATTTACATATTTTATGATGTTAGGGTAAGTATCTCTATACTGTATCTCCATTAAAAAATAGTGTTGCGGTAGCTTAGAACTATCTATTCTATTTCATCCTACACGTTCTCTTTGCCGTAGGCGTTTTGAAGAATCCTCTAATAGTGCTCCCCTGTACTTTCAAACTAGCCTGCATGGCAAATTCCAGCTCAAGAGCAGCAGTTAGTTTCATTCAGCTATGTGTAGTTTGTCAGTCATTCAGTAATAGAACTGTTTTGTATTTAAATATAATTTTTATTATTATCCGAAATATTTCAAACAAGAATGAACACGTTATATAGGTAAAATAAAACCTTAAATATGTATATTAAACGTTATAGTACTGAGAATCACAGCCACCCTCTTCAAAAGATTTTACAAAAGACTAATGAGGAAAACCTTCCACTGTGCGCCATGTGAGAGAAGATATCTAGTATTACACTAGAATGATATAATTAAATTGAATTCGACTCGACAGTAAAATTTGTGTAAAATTTAAATTTTGCACCAGCGAATATTATAACGAAACGAAACGAATGAATCATTAATATAATAAAAAAAAATTCGTTACAATAAATCGACTTCAATAAGTAAAAGGCAAAAAATAACTTAATAAAGATTTTATTTCGAACACTTCTTATGCAAAACTAACTTTAATATAAATACAATAATATTAGGAATTAGTATGTGCAACCTAATGATAGAATTGAAGTCTCATCTTAAGCAAAATAAAATTTTAGTGTAGGAAATTCATTACAGTAATTTTCCAGTATGAATATTAGAAGTATGAGCTTAGTTAGGTTTGCAGAAGAAGCGTTCTAATTTAAATCTTCGTTAAGTTATGATTTACTTTTTAGTTATTGAAGTTTATTTTTGTTGAGCATTTGATATAACCGTTTTGAAATCGGTTAAAAGCTCATTTAATGTTCTGAAACTCTGGAATGGGTTTTGTACTAATGTGTGCATTTAAGCTAGAATTTTTCTTTGATATATCAAGCAACCGAGATTGTATTATGATAAAAAAAAGGATTTTACACAATTGATTAAAAATGTCCCTGCTTTATTAAAATAAGTATGTTTTTCTTAAATATAAAAAAAAAATATTCAAAATTATTTTTTTTTCAGTTTTACCTTCATATAATAAGCTGTACCATTATACTTGCTGCCAATATAAATATAATCAATAATTATTGTGAAAATGTTCAGAGGTTGGCTTATGTTTCTAGAGTGTTGTGTGATTTTATGCCGTCACAGTTGGCAATAATCGCATTATAGGAACTAACAACATTGGTACGTTCCACGTAAGAGTCGTTATCATTGTTTATGTCACGTGTTTACCTTGAAACAACAGCTTGTTCCGGCAAAACCGGCGTCATCTACCATTGTTTTACGGTAGCTACCATCATGGTATTATTTCCAAACAACAATATACACGAGCTCATCCTCTCGCGATGAATAAATGTTCAAAGCAATTACTGAAAATGAAAAATAATTAAAAGCTGATTAAAATGATAATAAAAAGCATTCAAAAACTTATTCGTAAATACTGTTTACCATCACAGTCAGTACAGATATGTTTACTCAAAGTTATGTCATCTGAGCCTATTCGTTTTCCAACAGCAGAACGATATGAAACATGCAAAGTAAAGTGTTAACTGTTCATTAACTATTCGTTAACTGGCCATTATTTGTTTTGTTTTGCCATAGCATACACCGATTCCGTTCTATTTATACAATTTTGTCAGTATTGACAAAAGCTACTAGATATAAGTACGTCATAGTTTCTTGAATTGGCAATATTATAATTTAAGTCCCATACTATATAACACAGTAAATAAAATTAAACTAAATTATAATCAGATGGAGGTCCTCTTGGTCATGTAATAGATAATAACAACGATTATACTCATGAGCTTACATAAAAAAATCAATTATAATTACACATACATCTACCTACACATAGTCACACACCCACCCTCAACACACACAGATTTGAATTTAATTTATATATTTATACATTCTTTTTTTTGAAAATTGTCCTTTATATTGAAGCTAATTTTAATTGTGGTAAAGATAGCTTATTGAGCGACGCTTGTGAGGCGGACGTCAATAACTGCGACACAGCAAACGCGACGGTCTATTTAATGTTATATTAATAATAATTAATCTTAACCCGTATTTGAATGCCTATCTATTTAACAATAGCGCGACTTGATAAAGTTTGTCAATTTTTTTTACTTTTTATTATTATCATGCATTTTTTATTGTTACTCTATTAATATTTTAATTGTAATAAGAAAAAATATTGCTTAAGCAGGAGAGCTTGAAAGATAAGAACTGTTTAAGTTACCATACCAACAACCATGTATGACGGAATTGTTCCCTTTAAAAAGTTCTTAATAGGATCCGCGCCAGTTATTGTTACCTAAGGATAACCCTCAGTAACTTATTTGATATTTCGGAAGATATAAGAGGTTGTTAACTAAACAATTTTAAACAATAAACAGTATTATTTTATATTAAATTAAATACACTAGATGCGTTGTACATTTATGGTCATAATTGCATTTTAGTGTATGTAGTTTAGGTATATTGATATCCAAAAAGTTATTAATGATTTTAAAGCAGGGACAGCGCTGCCATCGTCGCGCTTTCGAAAGATAAATATTAGTATATTTATCTTATCTTGTCTCAAAAAAATTATGCTTTAAACATTGTTTAAAAAGATGTCCTCTATTTTGTCTGTCACTATCGATATACTCCGACCTGCACGGGTGCAACTGTGTATGAATTTTATAATATGAAGATAATTAGGAAGTAGTGTATGCTTACTTTTTAATTAAACATAAGAAAACTCATAGTTATTTAAGGTTAAAAAACTTCCTGAAGCATGCTTTAAAGTCCACGAGATTATATATTATAATTATAATACAAATAATAAGTAATAGTTTTCCTAAAATTAATTCACTAAAAAACGATTGCAATAAAAGGTAATTATATCCGCATTAAACATCATGAATTCTGATCCAAATTGAATATTTAAGTATTTAGGCGATTCATGAAGAACTAAATAAAATCAATTACTGAAAATAAACGTTTTAAAATCGTGATAAAAGAGTAACCATATAACAGTTGTTGCCTTATTTCAAACAGCCGCGTACTGTAGAATAAAACACCTATGTACATTAGATGGGTAAACATAATGTAACTTTATGAAATAGGGATAAGAATGATAATGATAAATATCAACCTCTATATATAATAAAAGGATAGAATATTCAATTCTGTACATGAAAAAGTTAAAAAAATATGAATCCGGTCGGTTAATAAATCGATAAATAGAACCTGAAAAACCTATCAGGACAATTTTTGTCAGTCTTTTTAGTTGTACGCGAATTACGCAAAAACTCCTAGATAGAAATTAATGAAGTTTGGTATGGGAATATTTTAGTTTAGTCAGTATCCGTAGGGAAAATAAAAAATAAACACATTCATATGATTTCAATTATTCACCAATTAATTACTTTTAACGAAAATTGTAGATTTTCTTGTTAATTGTAGAATTAATTCTTGTTAATTGTAGAATTATAATAAAATAATAATAATCTTAATAATATTTTGTTAGTGTGTTGTAAATATTATTTTAAGCATTGGCAACGATTTTCAACAATATATTGAGTAAATTTGAAAGGAAAGTTTATAGATATAATATTTGTATAACATATAAGAGTAAATCCAAGTACACTGATGATGTATATAGTAAATCTGTATAGCATTCGAAACTAATGCAATTTAGTTGACTTAAGCAGTGAAGTCGCGAGATAGTAACTAGTCGCAAGTATTATATAAATCTAAATATTACTTTTGACAATAATACAAAAATCATGTCTTGTACAAATACGTATTATTATTTATCTATTAAATATAAAACGAGTGAATATTATTAAAATTCATATTATTTGTCAATATACACACTGACATTATTTTGATTTATTATAAATCCGATAGTATTGATATATTTTATTTTAATAGACTACCACCTGAAATACTTTAAAATGTATACACAGCACTACACTGAACATTATATCACAGAAATAGTAACTTAATCTCACCAAAGTGTAGTTATAATGAAAGAAAACAGGAAATTCACAAATAAGTATTTAAACAAAATTCCTTATATAAGTTTTTTTTTTATAATTTTGTGATTGGGTTTGTGATAACCCAATCACAAAACAAACAATTTGTATGCCGAAAAATTACCAAGATGTCATATCCACCATTACGCCCATATAGAAAAGTCCGTAGTAGTAACGAATGCATGAATGAAATATTTTTTGTCGTAGAGGCGCAACATTTACCTGTAAGTGCGACGATTTGTGATTCTCCATTCTCCCACTCGGAGAGAATGAATTATTTTTACTTTTCGTTCTGCCACTCGAAAGGCAGAAAGTGCATTAGGTATGAATTTTATATTGTATTTGTCATCTATATATTTAATACTTAGCAAAGAAGAATTCTAAGTAATCCGAACAAAATCTGACATGATCATAAATTTTTATAGTCAATTACATCGTAAATTATATATTTTAATGAAAAGTATCTTTGTGTATATATATTTTATTTCAAATAAATATCTTATTCCATTATGTAAGACGAGCTATACGCCATGTAGCGAGGCTGTACTGCCAACGAGCGCATAATTTAACCAAATTATAAAATCGTTTTATACTACATTACGCATAATGTTATTATAAACCGCTTTCATGCAGCTACGTAAGGGATTTAATTTCATGTGTTCTATTCTTGTAATAAATCATAATTGTAATTTTCTTGATATTTGATTTATGTGTCTCAAAAGGAAAAAAGGAATAATTTTTCTGTCTGTGTGTCCAACCACTATTCTCGAGATCACGTGATAGCTGGATTTAATATCAAATATCCAGGTTCATAGACCTGGATTGATTTCATTTTTCTATGCTAAAGTTTAAAATTATTAATTTGGCAAACTAAAACTTCGAAAATTAGAAATTTGTAGGTATATCACAGAAATAAGCCATTACAAAATTAATCTGTAGTACAATACATACAAAATCAGTGCATTTATTAATTTTATTCTGTCAACTCTAATAAGTTGTACTTCGGTGACCTAGAATCATGAAATTAATACGGAAGCCTTGGAGCGTAAGACCACAGTCCGCACTTATTTCTTAGCTTCACACAGTGTAAAAAACCCACGTATAATTTTTTTGTTCGAAAGAGGATACTCCTGAGGTGGTTCCATGGCCACTATGTCAGGTTCTGATGATGGAGTTCCAGTAAAATCGAGGGAAACCTTCACATTTTATATAAGTTTTCTTATAAATATACCTTATATTAAGCGTATATTTGTTTCTTGTTATAAGCTGATGATGACACAGCTCTTCATTAATTAAGAGTTGAGAAAAATTCTTAAAATATTTAAAGGACATAAAGAACTCTAATTGTGTACTATTGGATTATTCACGTATTGTGATGTTTGAAGGTACAATTCCTCAACTCCAATTTCTTACTTGCCCTTATTAACTTGTATAACAAAGATTAAGAAGCAGAAGAAATAAAAATATGAAATTTTTACTTGCAGTGTCTATTGATAGATATTAAAACTAAGAGCAATAAGTTTATTTTTTAACCGATATCAAAATGGAGGAGGTTTTTAAGTGGAATGGTCCTATGTTGTTTTTCCTGATCTTATGAAGAACAGTAAAGTAGTACCGCTGTTTAAAAGTGGAGATAATAATAATCCGAGCAACTATGGACCGGTATCTGTATTGCCATCACTGAGTAAAATTTTCGAAAAACTAATTCTCAGTTAGCTAACAAGCCATTTTAACAAGAATCAAATGTTTTATAATGCACAGTATGGTTTTACTAGGGGGGCAGGAGTTGCACTCTGTTGTGGAGTGGGGAGAGAGAGAGAGAGAGAGTTGTGGAGTTGGGAGAGAGACAGAACGCAATCGCAGTAATTTGTGATTTAACTAAGACTTTTGACTGCGTAGACCACGTTAGTATACCACAAGGATCGATTTTGGGGCCTTTCCTATTTTTGGTACATATAAACGATCTTTCTTTTCTTGCTGGTGAGACAGCTTACAGACGATATTACTGCTCGAATCGTTTAGTTTAGATATTTTCATAGCATCTTGTTCTATGGAATATTGCTTTGGGACAATGCTGCAGATGTTAAATCAATATTTATAATGGAAAAAAGAAGGGTGCGGGCTATTTACAGCATCAGAGCTCGGGATTCTTTGTGAGAAATTTTTAATAAAGCGGGTATTCTTACGGTTGCGTCACAATATATCTACAATAACAATTTGCTTGGACGTAAATTATTCACAATTATCTAAAGAAAGAAAGATGAGCATGGTATAAATACAAGGAGTAGAAATAAGCTGATTACACATAGTTTTCGCCTTCAGAAGGTAAATAAATAGTTTATGTCCCAAGGTATGAGCATATATAATAAAATTGTACGAATACTTACAGATTTACCCTTCGAACAATATAAAGTCTAGATTAAAAACATATTACTAGGGAAAGTATATTATATTATTCAATCAAAG
Organism: Dione juno; assembly: GCA_037127375.1. Lineage (NCBI taxonomy): Eukaryota > Metazoa > Arthropoda > Insecta > Lepidoptera > Nymphalidae > Dione > Dione juno. Next base: position 6,298,376 of record JAXRJS010000042.1, on the reverse strand, counting down.
AATATTATACGGATGTTAGTGTATGGACTTAAGTACTATTGATGCTCATTCGGGAGGCTAACCACAGTTGTAAGTATATTGTAAAATGACATTAAAAAGTGCACCTGTTGAGTTTCTCGCCAGCCCTTCTCAGCAGAACTGCCCTCCGATCTGGTGGTAGCTTCTAGTAGAACTGACAATACTGATACTTCTGTTAATTGACGATTCGAAAGTGCTTATAATATCTTATTTCGATAAAGAACATTTTGATTTTGTTTTTTGATTTTATATTTTTTTGTATGGGACTGGACCGGGACTGATTCCAAATATAAAGGGATTTTATGCAGCAAATAGGTATATATCATCAGTAATTTTGTTCATTGTTATTGAAGTTTCTTCATTCTAAAGCAATTAACGTATTCTTTATTTACTTTTCAGTTCATGTTTAAGTTAGAAGTTCGTTTATTTTATTTATAGAAAAATTTTTTTTTATTCATGTAAACAATTTATGTATGTATAATATATATGTAATGTATAGCTTGCGGAACCAACGGCCGTTGAGGCAGAATGGTTCTGGAGTGGCGGCCACGATCCGGACAACGCAGCGTAAGCACGAGGTGGACCGGCAGCCTGATGTATCTAATTAATGAGGGCAGCCCAGAAACGGTATTATTGGTGCTCAATGGGGTAGACCTTGGTTGCAATGAACGTTTTTTAGCTGATATGAAACAATTTACACCAATAATAAAAATTACGTACTATTTAATCCTAAAATATTTCGAATCAATTATTTAAAACACCTAGTTAACAATTTTCTTTAAATAATTCAGATAAGGTTCCTTAAAGTTAGTTTACCGTGTCGTCGCATAATTATTACATGGAGGTGTCTATCAATCTTACATAACAGTATTAATATAAAATATTCTTTATAACAATATTTTTCTTTCAGTCTAAATTATTTAATAAAATTTATATTACTTTAGTTATATTTTATATATTTATATATCTATTTAAAGATATCTGCAAAGGTTTAGATATAAGAGAAGAAGAAAGAAGATGTAAAAAAATGAATCTTTGGAAAATGTAAATCAGAAGCAATTTTTTGCTTGCAAATTATTTAAAAAGACATCTACTAAAATGTGAGATATCAAAGGATGGATGCATTTGCGTATGTATGAAGATTCGCCCATCACAAACACAAACACATTAAAAAGACAAAAGTTTTCGCCGTGTATTTAGGCCTTAGTAACATTAACATTATTTGTTAATATAGATAATATGGCAAAAGCTTGTATTGAAGAAATATTCGAATCACTACACTAAGAGAATATTCTTACAAATTGTAATATATTTCTTTTAGATTATAATAATAATCATTTAATATTTGTGACAAAAGATAAAACAGCATGCACAGTATGTTGGATAAATATAGAAATGACATAGGTAAGTACTATGTAGCAACGTTTCATATTTATTGTACGCTCAAGTTACTAATAAGGTTAATGTAGTTAACATGTATGAAGTGTAAAAAGGCCTGAAGTATTCCTGAAGAGAAGAATAAGTAATTTTATGTTACCCACGTGTAGATAGAACTTATTGTTTCAGTTTTGTTTTATTTTTTATGTGTCCATGAAAACGTTAATATTTTATTTATAAATTCATAAAAAGTCCATGAAATCCTGTTGTCTAGATATATAGGGCTTTCAGAGCTTATAAAATTATGTATGCATTTTTTAAGCTTATGTATATTTGCTTTTTTAATACTGATATACCATTCCTTTTCAACAGTAGCAAAGCGAAGAGATTGTCCTATGTCTGAAAACTTCGAAATTTTCATCAAAAATTATCAGAACGTATTTCCAATTCATTTACTTATGTATAAGCTAACGGCTTATCATGTAAATCATATACATTGAATCTGACTAAATTTTTCAATAAGCTTTTCTTTTTAGTTTTTATTAAACAATATACATTAAAAACAATTTTAACAATATTAATAACAATATATTAACAAATATTAAAAAAAATGCTTAATAATTTATTTTTAATGAGTAATTTAAATTTAAAGTAAAATTCCAATAAGAATTATTGTAACATGAAGAAATTGGTGGTTTGAATGTACATATATAAATTAAATGTTTCATTTGTTTTTATAAATGACAATCCACCAAATATGGGTTACACATCACTGGTTACACGGATAATGGTAACGGATTAAAAGCAATCCAATAAATTTTAACTAAATCTGTTTAACATACAAACCGTGAATAAGCAGCTTAGGAATAATGGTTTTTCTGAATAAATAATTATGTAATAATTTAAAATTTATATTTTTAATGATAGTTTCACAATAACTTCTGTCATACCTAACATAATATTATTATAAAAATCTTAAACATGCTATATACATACGTAGACTTTGAAATAATGCTGACTATTTGATTGCTTTCATGTTTATTATATTCATCAAGAAGTCGTTGTAAATTTGAGTAGGTGTAAGTAATTGATCGAAGTATCTGAAAAATATAATATTTCATTTAGTATAATATTGATTTATTTTTTCTGCTCAGTAAATTACAGTTCAATTCAAAAATAATAAGCCTGCTTAGAAAAATCACCCCATTAGGTTGGCCGCAATCCTGGCAGTTTACCAACAAAATGTTGCGGTGCATGCCTTCCGTAACAAAACGATTTGTGATACTCTATTTCGAAATTCATATAAATAATAATGCAATGTCATATAATTACGTTATAAAATTTACGACCTTAACTGTCAAATACGTTAGAAGTGGTATCCGTTAAGGTCATCGTGACGCAATGAGGTACCTGTAGTAGCGTTTGACTGAAGACAATAAGCATGATGGGTATGGGTTCGAGTACCACATAAGGGAATTCATTATTTTCATTTTCCCGTTCTATTAAAGACACAATGAGACGCTGGATCTACCACTCAACCCGCTGTCTCGGCGGAAGATGAAGAACGGAGTATATCGATAGTATTTTACAGATACTGTATGTCATTCATAGTTAATTTCATCGATTTGTATTTTTTCTTCGTCTAGAAGGAAAATACCGTAACACATTAAATCATTAATTAATACTTTTGAAACCGGAAAATAAGCCTTTACATTACGTACAATAATAAATATAAAACATGTCGTCATCATCATCATATCAGCTGGGAGACGTCCACTGCTGGACAAAAGCCTTCCCCATTGAGTGCTATAAATAGTTTCTGGGCTGCCCACCGGTTTCCTTTAAAAATATATAGAGCTCAAAAGTTGAAACTCATTCAAATATATTTATGCATATAACATAGGTGTATTAATTTTAATTTAATTGTAATTTAATTATTTATATTAATTTTATTGAAAAAATTATATAAATTAATGTTTTTCAAATGAATAAATTTATAGTAACAATGTTCACAAATCGCTAAGCGAACTGGAAACTGAGGTAACATAACGTTATACGGACATTAAACATCCAATCCAGAACATAAGGCAGGAGTTTGGTAATAAATTTAGTAGCAGAAAATGTTTAAGATTCATAACAAGAAAATATTCAATGCTTTATAGACCTAAATAATAATAATAACACAAATGTGATTTAACTAGAAATTAAAGAAGTTGAGCTGTTCGAACTTTGATGTTTTTAATTATTGTGTTCAAAAGTTCTTCAACACTACAGCTATGTTCAAACTTAGTTAATTTGCTTTATGCTTAGTCTATAGAGCCAAGTTGATGGGTGTCATGATTATTAATTTATATTGTACTCCTACCTTAATCCCGGCTGTCAAGTCTCGCTGTTTGCCAACGAGTTATCAAATTACGTCTATACATCTATACGTCTATCTGTACATATAAATAAAATTGGACTGTCTGTTTTCGATTTTAAAATAACTAAGTATTTTCGAGTGCATATGTTTATTTACATTTTACTAAAACATAATGCAATATTATTAATTTTTTTGTCTCCCTGTCTGTCTTTTCATTTGTTTCCGTTTCCGGGTTAATTTCTGGAATAGCTGAACCGATTTTTATGCGGAGAGAACGTTTTTTACAGATACCGAAAGCACTCGCAAGTACTCACCGTCCAGATAAAATATTGCACATATAATGTATTAAAGATAAAGTGATTTGAAAGGAATTAAATAAATACTATTTTATTATCCGAGAACATCAATCAAGCGAACGAAGCCGCGAATGGGTCGCTAGTTACTCAATATAATCGTATAGTATATTATTCAGAACTAATAGCGATCTGTTGCAATTGTAGGCAGCGTAACGAACAATGCTATCAAATGTTCGCGATTTGTAACCACTTAATTTGATTAAAATCATGTACATATCTATTATATTTATGTATCATCGTATATATTAATTATACTATCGTTTGAATAAATTAAATTACGAATTATTAATTAATCTACATTTAATTAGTTGTTAAACTTGTTTATTATTACATATGTAGGTACGATTACGATTAGGTACACAAAAATATATATATATATATATATATATATATTATATATATATATATATATATATATATATATATATATATATATATATTATATATATATATATATATATATTATATATATATATATATATATATATAGAGATATATATATAATATAATATCTTCTTCTTCTTCTTGCATTAGTCCCGGCTTTTGCCAGGGTCTGCCTTCCGACTGAGCTACTCCACTTTGCCACGGTCTTTAACATCCTCAGTGGATAATTTATTGCTCTCATGTCTTGTGTCACGACATCCAGCCATCGCTTCCTTGGGCGTCCGGGTGGTCTAACTCCAGGGACAGACATGTCAAGGCACTTCCTTCCGACATAGTTCTCAGATCGGCGCATAACATGGCCATACCATCTCAGGCGACGCTCTTGGAGCTTATCCGCTACGTCACGGACCCCAAGACTACCTCGAATGAATGTGTTGCGTATGCGGCCGGACCGCGTCACGCCACACATCCATCTCAGCATCTTCATCTCCGTGACGTGAAGCTCCTGAGTGTGCCGAGATAATGTTGGCCAACATTTGCTGCCGTATATAAGAACAGGTCGGATAATGCTCTTGTATATCAGTCCCTTGAGCTTGGGCGGTATTCTGCTATCGCAGACCACACCAGTGACCTCCCGCCATTTGGCCCAGGCAGCGTTTATACGGGCATGGATGTCGTGGTCGATGCCTCCAGACTCATGCATAACGGCTCCAAGGTACCTGAACTTCTCCGACTTAACGGCTGGCTCAGGCCCGATATGGATGGTGCTCGAGTCCGGGTTCCCACAAGCCATGTACTCGGTCTTCGACACATTCAGTTTGAGACCACCGTTTTCAAGCGCACCCTTCCAGGCGTTCACTTTACGCTCCAGCATCAGTCGGTTCTCATCGATGAGTATTATGTCATCGGCATACATCATCAGCCACGGAGGCTGGCATTGGATGTCAGCCGAGACAGTATCCAGCACTACATTGAATAAGAACGGACTAAGAGCTGAGCCCTGGTGAACCCCTACTGTAATCGGGAAGGGCTTGGTGTCGCCAACAGCGGTCCTAACCACTGAAGCGGAGTCGTTGTACATATCTCTGATAACCTCAATATAGGCTTCAGGGATCCCCTTGGATCGCAATGCCCACCAGATACACTGACGTGGCACACAGTCAAAGGCCTTCTGCAGGTCCAAAAAGGCCACATGCAGAGCTCTCCTTTTTTCCTGTAAGCCTCCATCAAAGTTCTGAGGGCAAAAAATGGCATCCATAGTGCCTGATCCTGGTTGAAACCCATACTGAGACTCAGAGACAGTACATTCTTGGCGGAGCCTGAGGCCGATCATTGCGCTCGAAGAGCTTCATGGTGTGGCTCATAATCTTAATGCCCCTATAACTACCGCAATCCTGAACACTGCCCCTTCCTTTGTAAATAGGGATAATAAAGCTTTGCCGCCACTGATGTGGCATCTTTCCAGTATTCAAGATACGGTTAAGCAGGTCAGTAAGTATAAGCACACCAAGAGAGCCCAACGATTTCCACGCCTCGATTGGGATGTCGTCAGGTCCTACCGCTTTTTCCGTTCTTCATGCGTCGAAGACAATTACGAGTTTCGTCACAGGTTATTGGAGCAACAAGTCCGAGGTTAGGAGATATTCAGGAGGAAGACTACAAGACTGCTGAGTGTTCAGCAGCTCCTTAAAGTAGCTTCTCCATCTCTCCTTCACAGAGGCATGACTACAAAGCAACGTGCCTCGAGAATCTCTGACGCAAAGACATTTTGTAATATCCTGCGTCGCTTTATCTCGAGCACGAGCCAGTTTGTATATGAGCTTCGGCCCCTCCACAGTTTCAAGTTTATCGTACAATGGCGACAAACTTTCTCTGCGGGCTCTGGCTACAGCTCTTTTGCTGGCCCGTTTCGCTGCTATGTACTCCAGTCTGTCTTCAGGAGAGTTGGAATGCTGCCACTCTTTAAAACGCAGCCATCTTTTCCTGAAACCCCCCGCACCTGTCATTCACCACCACCCCCAACACCCCACCCTTATAAAAACCAGAACCCCCCCCCCGCAAATTCGAAAATCGATCCCCGCCACACCCTTTAGCAAAAACTCCCCCCCCCCAAATGTCTACGGCCCCCCAAAACACCACAATTCTCTTCGTTTCCCACCTTTTTTAGTAACAAAGTCCGCAAGGGCGATGTTGGGCCGCAGGCTTTTGCGGGTGCCTTCAGTTGTCCCCTGCCAAGAACCCCCCTAGTCACAAATAATCAATTTCTTTTCGACAATGGCGCAAACTTTTTGGGGCTCGGAAGTTTTGGGGGTTTGTGTTTCCCCAGGTTTGGAGGGAAGGGGCCCAAAAAGAGTTTTTTGAAATGATGAAAAGCCCCGTGGGAACAGAAAGAAAACCCGAAGGGGAAAATTTTAGAGGAAGAGGGGTTGGGAGAAGGGGGAAACCCCCCCCCAAGGGGGGGGTTCAAAAACCATAAAGGGGTTTTTTGGGGAGGAGAAAAATAGGAAAAGGGGAAGGTTTTGGGCCCTTTCGGGGGGGCCTTACAGTTGGTCCCCCCTATTACCCGTCTAGTCAGAAAATAAAAATTTGGGGGGCCCTTTTTATACTTTTATAAGGTGCTGAGGTTTCTTCTGGAAGAAAGTGTTCATGATAGCCAGATCAGATGCAATGCAGGTTCTTAGAATATTTTCTCCCTCTGCATTGCGAAGACCATATCCAAAACCCCCGTGAACACGTTCATACACCTCAGCGACCCTACCCACGTGGCCGTTCAATTCCCCCCCAACTAAGACTGATTCGGTAGACGTATAGCGAGTAGTACCTCTTCATACTGCTCCCAGAAGGTCTCCTTTTCAGCCGCGCTACAACCTGCCTGGGAGTATAAGCACTGATTAAGTTTGTGATAACGCCCTCGATCATTACCTTATTATCCGCATCAAGCGGTCGCAGCGACGGTCAACTTCAAGAAGCCCATTCTGGAGCTCTTCAGAAAGCGCTACCGCTACACACCGTTTTTGCCTGTAGGTGACCCAGTGTATATAAGGCGGTAACCCTGCCCGATGTTACGAGACTTATTGCCCTTCCAGCGAGTTTCCTGAAGGAAGCACACTGGACCCGACGTCTCATGAGTACATCTGCGAGTTCTCTGCATCGTCCGGTTAGAGAGCCAATATTCCATGTTGCAAAGCGGAGTTTCCGTCTGGTACTGACGTCGTTAGCCATGCCCGTACTTGACACGGTAGCCCTTGCCCACTTATCGCAGGTGTAGGGCGATGTGCCTGCGCGTCGTTTAACGGCGACGCCCTAGCCATACCCAGCTTTTTTCTGAATCGATCCATACTAGTGGCGAAGTGGTTTTTAGTGGAGCGATTGCCATCTGACCTCCAAACCCATTACTGGGAGAAACCAAGAAAGGAAAGGGAATAAGAGGCAGAAAGACTTGGAGTATAGGGGAGGGACAACCACTTACATGGATTGGATAGGGTTATGAAAGTGGTGGCTCGAGGCCCCGGGGTCGCGCACCCGTATGCCGAAAACCAATATCGGACAGATAATTGGCCTAGACACCCTCTGAGTATATATATATATATATATATTATATATATATATATATATATATATATATATATATATATATATATATATATATATATATATATATATATATATATATATATATATATATATATATATATATATATATATATATATATATATATATATATATATATATATAGTATATATATATATATATATATATATATATATAGATATATATATATATATATATATATATATATATATATATATATATATACACATTACATATAGCTTCACGCTGTATCCCGCTAATAGTAGGCAGAGGGAACCGTGGATTGGAGGAACCTAGTGTTAAGACACTCTGTTCCCCACATTCCGCCATTTGAGGCATTGTGTGTTGAGTGGCGGAACTCAACTTGTTACCAGAGCAAATAAAATGAAAATAATACGCGCCAGACAGACACTGTGCCTCTCCGCCACAACGGGTTTTATAAAAATATATTGCATTTAATAATGGGGATCAAAGATGGAAGGCTTGCTCGTCGCGATCCCTACCAGCCATATTTAGGGCTGCAACATTCCATCCACTACGAGCACTATACGAGCGCACAATATTAGGGCGTCCCCCCGAGGCGACGCACACCAGTGCGTCCCCGCTGGTGTGAGAAGTGACGATGATGCGGCGTTGGGGACCGCCACCCAACACGCCATGTCCGAAACGGCGGGAAGTAGAGGACGGAGCTACAAATAGCTGCTTGAAATTTCAGAGGAGGGATGGAACTTAAGATTAATTAATCATTACATGTCAGAAATTTTGATGTAATCTGTGTGACAGATCAAGCAAAAGGGTAGTAACACAATCGAATTACCGGGCAGCCGCGTCGCTCTCTGGAACACCGGCCCAGAGAGCGGGTGTCAAGGCTACACCTTGCTATTGTCCTCTCGATTGGTTAGTGCAGTGGTGGTCAAATATGGTGGGCCTCGCATCTTGGACTTCACATCTTTTTTATGCAACTTGTGCTGGAAATTGAGGGAGGTTCCAGATGATTAGCAAGGTGTAGTCATCGTGCCTTTGTATAAAGGCAAAGATTCAAAGATAGCATGTGCAAGCTATAGGGCTATCAGTTTGATCAGCTTAGGTGGTAAAGGGTATGCAAAAATTTTAACGAGAATAATGCAAGAGGCATCCAAAAGGTTGTTGTGGGAGGCCCAAGGTGGCTTTAGACCTGGAGGAGGATGCATGGATCAGATCTTTTCTCTCCGCATGATCACGGAAAAGTTTTCGGCTATAAACTAAAAAGTTTTCTGTGCTTTTGTGGACTTGGAGAAGGCGTTTGACAGGGTTGTAATAAAGAATTTATGTATATGAAGAAAAAGATAGGAGGATATAATAATTAATAATTTTTTATTATATCCTCCTATCCTATCCCAGAAAAAATTAATATTTTTTTCTGGAATAGGATAGGATATAGGTATACTATAATTTTCCAATTTTCGGATGTCTGTCTTTGTGTGTCCTATAAGTTCTACATATCGCAAAATTTCATATCTCTAGGTGAACGGGGATTACCCTATAGGTTTTGAGTACGCAGCGGTTTTCATACAAATGTAAAAAAAATGAAGCATAAATACTCATTTTTTTTATTGCGTTTTTTATTTAGAAATTTGATATTTTAATACTGACTTGGATCTTTAATATCTTTATATAACAATTTCAGCTTAATACGTCCACGCTATTTTGAGTAAATATTATTTATATTTTTCTGTCGGTTGACAGACGGACAGCAAAATGTTCCTATAAGGGTTCCGTTTTATTTATTTTGGACGAAACAGTAATATATTTAAATATACATATAAAATTCTTCCTTTAGTAAGTGGTACAAACTTCTGTGAAAATAGTAAAATAGTACTACTACGTAGAAAACTGAAGTTTAGTTTCTTGAGAATTAAAAGTAAGTTTCTAAGGATCACTATATTTTTTTTAGAAATCTGAAATACATGATTTGGACTGTCATAGTCCGCGTAAATGGTGTGTTATGGATTACAACATCTTTCTCAGTTCTTTAAAGTTTATAAAATAAAATTACTATATAGTATATTATTTAATTTTAATGTTTTATCAAACAGTAATGATTGTGCTTCCAATATGAAGCATGATCCTATACGAATACATATACATATTACGTATATGTGTAATAAACGACAATGACATTTATTTCATCCATATTCCATTTTCCTCCAAGTTTGGATCTAATAAACACGAATAATATTGTTCAACCGATCAATCAATCAAATAGATTGGTTTATTAGTATTTTGTGGTCTTCAATGTATCTTATTAGAAATGGCAAGAAATATAAGGATATCTTATAATGAAATAATAAAATAATAATAAAACCATCAAATATTTATAGACTACATTTTGTGAAGTTTATTTATATTATATACTCGATATATTGTCGACAGGAAGTGAACCTTATAATACTTAGAAACGTATTAAACATTGTCCAAGCTATAAGCAACTCTTTTATATCAAACCTTATATCAAAAGAAAAAAAAATATCGATCATGTGCTAGTGGTACTTGCGCTCAACATAAACTCTTATATCTTTTGATTCCTTTCGATTCCTCTGCGTGATTTATCCCATATCTGTTTAATTTTAAATTATTAAATCACGTTTTTTCATTTTAAAAAGTGCTCAATTTCAATTCTTCACACGTCTCAGCTAATTTAGCCAATCAATATTGGTCTTTGATCCGTAAAAGGAACTTCGTATGTTACTTTGCCATTAAAGGAAACGTGGAAAATTAACAAGCAGCTCGGTGATCGCAACCTGCATGCGAATGCCGTATTTACAACATCCATTACTCTAATTTCTGAGAATAATCAATTTATACGCAGTAATGTCACCCATCGTAATGAATAAAACATTTGCTGATTGCATTTTCAAGTATTTACGAAAATGTTTTAGCCTCCGATGAATAAACATGAAATAGCCATGTAAACTTGACAGTCAGGTTAAGATGGTCGTCTTCTAAGCCTAACGAGCTGTAACTTTTTATCGATATCAGCATGGTGATTTACGTTGAACTTGTTAGCAAAAATTAAATTATCTGAGTCGTTACACTCGATGGAGGGGACGAAGTTACGGGCACTAAAGCTAATTAGTTAGCTCCGAAACTAAGCGATAATTTAGATTGCATCGTTACGCTGTTGCGATAGATAATAAATAGTTTTGTCACGTTCGAACTTGCTAATTTAAAATTTAGGACTAACATCTTTTCAATTTAATGGTGTAGGCGACGTGTTATCGGCAGTTGAGCTACTTTCTATAAGAGTCTAAAGCGACAAAGGCGTTTCAAAATAAATCTTGTATAAAATTTACTCTCTTGGGACAAGCCTTACTTGCTTTGTAAATTTGATGTTCTGAATTCCAATGAGATGAAGATGAAAAGAGTAAATTTTGACCATGTTTTTTTTCAGTTAAAAGTAAATTATATTATGTTAACTGATTTAATGTTTACGTTATACCTACATAGTATGCTATGTAGCGCATCGCTAAATATATTTATAGATTTACAGTATATGTGTGTATATTTTAAGACATATATTTGCAAACGACTCACCACTTGATTGCAGTCTAACTATTCGTATGTTATTACGTTTGGGGAGGCGCCTCCCTAATCATTAAACGCTCACTATACACAATAGTTGTAAATCACGATCTAGTAGTTTGTGTATATAAAATGGCTACACAAACATATTAAAAGATGGTTCTATTACTTTACAATATAAATAAATGTTAATATTGTTATGGATACAACTATCTTCTTTTTCTTCTTGGCATTAGTCCCGGCTTCGTTTGCCAGGGTCTGCCTTCCAACTAAGCTTACTCCGCTTTGCACGATCTTTAACATCCTCAGTGGACAATGTATTGGCGCTCATGTCATGCTATGGATACAACTATTTGATAATAAAATTGTTAGCAATCTAGTTTTAGATTATTTTTGTATAAATCATACTTGTTTATAGTTACAGTTAAAATAGTTAATAGCACTATACGTATTTACTTACGTATACTTCGACAAACATTAAATACTAAAATTAATATAAAGCTATATTAATTACGATTTTACTGATAGTTGAGCTATTAATGAACTATTATAGATTAAACGGATGAAACAAAATAAATTTCACAATTGACACCAATCCCCCTGAAGATGTCATAACTTTATCGTGTTTGCATTATTTCACAGGCGGCTGATCGCTCGAATTTGCGTGCAAATGTGATGTGAATATTTATCAGGGAATTTTACCAAACAAAATCCTTATTCGTAAAATGAACTGAAAACGAATATTATTATAATATTTTGCAAGAATATAATATTATGTTAAATTCATATCGCATTATTGTGTAATTTTTTAAATGAATCAGTTAATAATATTATGAGGAATGAGCAAATGACTAAATCTCACTATTTATAAATTAAGATTGTACTTAATATTGAATCAATTAGTTGGTTCAACTATTGTTATAATAAGATTGTAGTTATATTGAATGTGTTTAAATCGCTCTTTTTAAGGTCGAGCTGTCTACGTGAATTTAATTTAAGAAGCATTATTTCACACTTATAATTGTTATATCAATGTGTAACTTGACAGGTCTACATACATAATACTATACAATAATATGGTACCATCGAGCTGATCTGGTGCGGAAGCCCGAAAGTGGAAGGTTTGCAATATTAGATTCTTCTTGACATATTTAGTTAATTCTCTATCTTCTGGTGAAAATATATTTTTTTTATGATAGACATTACATAAACCAAATTAAAATGAGCTTTACATTATCTTTAATCTTTCTAAAAATCTTTGTTAAGAACTATTGTCAGTTAGTGTCAAGAATATAATATTTTGAATGCAGCATTAATAGAATAATTTTGATTTAGGTTGGGTACAGGGAGAGCTCATATATTGGAAGCAAGCGAACAATAGGCCCTGCACCTGCACGTTGAAATGTTCGCAGTGTTTCGTAAAGCTGTCCAATCGCTCTAGCCAATTAAGCCATACGTTCTAATAGAGCTACCTTGAATTCTTTTACGATTGTTACGATTTATGTATATATTGTTAGTATGCTACTATGCTGATATGATCTATTATGTTTACGTCTCATCTTATGTCATCTATTCTCTTTAAAAGAAATGAAGTGGACTAACTAACCTGTCACCCAGTGGTAGGGAGTTAGAACTAATATACAAACCAGAGAATCAAATCGAAATTAGAGGCTACAGTATCTTAATATGATGGTATTTATATCCTGTATCTTTAAGGATATTATAGTGAAGAGACCGGTCAAACATTAATCGGCCTCGCCCGTCAAGGAACCTGTACCAATCTTATGGCTGTAGGTCAACTGGAAGTACAATTTATAACATTTGACTAACGTTAATTTGCTGGCGTATATTTAAATTATGTGTGAAATGAACTACAAATTATTATGAGATAAGTAATTTTAAAAAAACAAAAGCGACGTTTGTTAGCGCAGTGGCTATCAGTACATATTATAAGGGCGACCCGAGTTCATATCTTCCTTTCCGCGTAGCTGTTTTTTGTTTGTTTTAATAATATTTATCTATTATTTAAATCACATGTGTAACGAGCGGGTATGGGACATTTCCTTAAATGAAGTTGAACGTGGATAACGTGTGTCATGCCTATAGAAATGACCGTTAAACTAGCCGCTTAATGTACAAATAAATATATTTAGTTATGAAAATTTAGTTTGTTTATTAAGAGTAGCGGTATACGTTTTAGTTTTGGTGCTTATTCTTATGCAGTAGGGGTAAGTTTTATATTTATTTAGAGAATAACACTTGTAGATTAGTAAGTAAATCATTACTTGTAATTAATTGATATTTTTATTGTGTTGTAACCTATTGAAACGCCCTTTATGCCCAGTGGCTGTCTGCTACTTTATGCAGCCGCCAGATTTAGAAAGAGAGCCCTGGAATAGTCATGGCCTGGTTTTGGCAGAGTTCCGTATACATACGCATTATCGATCTGTAGCATATAAAAAAAACTCTCCTGGCGTCCAAGTAGAATTAAGGATCTAGATTAGTTATTTAGTTTTAATTAGTTAGTTAGTTTATTATGTTAAATGTATTTTAGTATTAATATTACTTTTAAATGTTTATATATTATTTTAATATAAGTTTCTTTTTATTTTGTTTTCTTTATTTCGGAAGAACCCGTAACAAAATGTAAGTTTTTAATTGTTCATGTGTGTATTTTTCTATGATACATATAAATTTGCAAATTTTGGTTATTTTCATTTATTTATACAATAAAAGTTATTAAATAAAAGAAGTACCTTATAATTTTTGATAACGTGGTGAAACCTTAGCATAAACAATTCTAATTTTTCATCAACTCATAAATGTAATGTTCTTACGGAACATAAGCTATTTTCAACTGGATACCAAAATCTTGATATTGAGAAAAATAGTCTTGATATAGATACAGATATAGATATAGACTGATAGACAGACATACGGACCACAAAGAGATGGGGACTTCGATTACGGAAATTTGTTTTACTTAAAGATACGGAATCCTAAAGAGCGGGAAACCTTCTTGACTGCAACGCTTGTCAAAATTCCTATTACATTCATATTAGACAAGATTATTCCAGTGAACGAGAGACTTGCAAACTTTTGTTAAATATGAGAGAACTTCGAAAACTGTCTCCTTAAGATAAACAAATTCGTTGAAAATATTTGGGGAAGAAGCGGAATTTGGCAGTGTCTGACCTGACGAATAAATTGGTAAGACAATACACGCTAATGAATAAAGTTGGGCTGTTACGAAGTTAACTTTGGAATTTCCATTTATTAGTGTTCATGTTTAAGCGAAGAAAAGCACATATTTTAAATAAAGTCAATAAGGTGCTCTCAACAAGAATTTCACCAATTACATAGTCTGGCCATAAATACTGCTACAAATAAAAGTAAACAAAATACTACTTTTGAATTTGGAATTTGTCATTTTTAAATGATTATTCATTCTATTTTTTATTTTTTAGCACCAATATATTGTAAAATATTTTATGATATTAAAATGGAGTGGGATGATAACTCACTCACTGTGATTTCATTTCATGAAGTCAGTATGGAGCTAAATACAATTTTTTCCTACATACGCTTGATATAGGTTAAATATGTTGTACCTATCAATAACCCGGCTATTCATTGGTACAATGAAAACCCCTCTTTTTTTATAGAAAAAGATCTGGCTACACATAGTGTTCGTAAGAAAAAGGCAATCAAAGCAGTAAGGGAAAGAATTCAAAGAGATCCTATCCGAAAGCAAAAGAGTTTATCTCGGGAGATGAAGATTAGCACTACTACGTCGCGTATTTTAAAAGATGACTTAGGTCTTGCAGTCTATAAGAGATGCACTGGTTATTTCTTAAATAATAATTTTAATAAGATTAGGTGGTAAAATAAAAACAACTACTTAAGCGGTACACAAAAGGAGGTACCCCAAATATTTTCTTTATGGATGAGATTTTTTTACAACTGAGCAATATTTTAACAAACAAAATGACCGTATTTATGCTGAAAGCTCTAAAAAAGCTTCCCAAAATAGTCGGAGTACAACGTGGGCACTATCCGACTTCAGTGATGGTTTTATGTGGTGTTAACTAGGGAGTGTTTGAGTCATATTTTTGTTAATAAGATATCAAAACAATTGTATCAATTCTAATACCAATCTTGAGAACATACTTAAGTCCCTAACAGCACAATGTTCAATAACTAATAATGGTCCTTTCAGAAAGACTCTGGACTTTATCGGAGCTGATCATCTAGCCCTGATCTTAATACACTGGATTATGATTTATGGTCAGTTAAAGAGTAAGATTTGTTCTAAACGCCATGATAATAATTAGCAGATGAGAGTAAAATCCATAAAAAGTGTTTAGTAGTTATAAATGTACGTACAATAAAATTTATAGATTTTCTTTGTATTTATGAACTAAAAAATATGTTATATTGTGTTTTACTGCAAAATAACACAAAAAGCAATAAAACATTTATTTCACACACGTTGTGAGACTTACTTTTGTTATTTTAGATTGCTAATAAAATTAAAACAAAGAAACTTTTCCAAATTAAATTGCTAAAATCAACTGTGACAATACCTTTGCGTTTTTCAAATAACATATTTCGTTTACTGCGTAGTTTCAAACTTTGCATATATATATATATATATATATATATATATATATATATATATATATATATATATATATATATATATATATATATATATATATATATATATATATATATATATATATATATATATATATATATATAATTTAAATGAAGAAAGCACTGGAACTGCAGGTGCACGTTATAACCGTAGATAAATTGCAGCCGTTAGCGAACAATAATTCATCTCGAAGATCCTCTGGTAATCTACGTCATTCCTCGGTTGAACCCTAATCTTATCCAATTGGGGAAAAGATCTTTATTGGTCGGAGCAAGATAGCTATTCGGTAGGGATCAATCGAGTGGACCGGCAACTGACTGTTATTTACTGTTATAGAAAGACGCGTTTGTATAACCGATTTTGTGGCTCAGAAACGATATATTTATTCATTACTTGTCCACATTATTCATATCAGTTTCTATTTATAACTCCTATTATCATAAATTCATATTTATAATTTGAAAAGATACCTTTTAGATAATAGTTTATTTATTCACACCATAAAATAAATATATATAAAATAATATATATCTACTGTTTTGTGTATACTACTGTATTATGTAAAGCTTATTTAAAAAGTTGAAAAAAATATATAATTATGTAAATAATTAAAGACACAAAAAGACTTTTTTTTCGTTAAGAATTATTATATTGCTTAAATAAATAATGAAAATTATAAAATTATATTACATAGTGGAGGAGGATGAGCAGGACACCTATCATGTTAATACTAAACGTGGTGCCTTGTCTCTAAGGGTGGATTTTCCAGGAGTCGAACAAGTCATGATGAACAAAGTTCCATATTTTGGCCCTTGAATCTTGAAGAATGTCGATGTGATGTTAATTGTAACTCGCATTTTTATTGTTTTGTATTAAAAAAAGCTACATAACTTATATTTTTCATACGCAACTAATTTTCAGATTTTTCTTAATTTGTCGTTTTGTTGTCAAATTTCGCCATAATTTCTTTATAAATTCTAGGTTGTCCTCATTAAAATCATCTCCTTTAGTTGCAAATCAGTTCTTGCATACTAGTTTTTGTAATAATAATTTTACTTTTGAGCATGTGACACCAGAAGAAATTGTTAAAACTTTTAAAAGCCTTAATATAAAAAATACTGGTGATTTATGGGGTATATCTGTAAGTAAGTCACATTGCACCTCAGTTGGCTAAGACATTTAACGAATGTGTTGGAACAAAGGTATTTTTCCGGACCTTATGAAAAACAGTAAAGTAGTTCCGTTATTTAAAAGTGGAGAAAATAATGACCCGAGCAACTATAGACCGGTATCTGTATTGCCATCACTGAGCAAAATTTTTGAAAAAATAATTCTGAACAAGCTAACAAGCCATTTTGCCAAGAATGAGATGTTTCATAATGCACAGTATGGTTTTACTAGCCTGGGAGAGGTCACTGAACGCAATCGCAGTATTTTGTGATTTGTCTAAGGCTTTTGACTGCGTAGATCACGCATTATTACTCAAACTTAGTTACTAAGAAGTCAACAACAACGCTCGTAATCCAATTGCTTCATATCTCACTAAGAGGATTCAGCAAGTTACTGTAAATAATGTAAAGTCTTCTGGTTATTATTTACAGATGGGTGTGCCACAAGGATCGATTTTGGGGCCTTTCCTATTTTTGGTATATGTAAACGATCTTCCTTTCTTTGCTGAGAATTTATGCGATATTGTATTATTTGTTCATGATCATGCTTCTTTGATCTTTCAAGTAGACCGTAATAAAGATAATTTGGACGAAGCGAATAGTGCACCGTCGCAGATTCTTCACTGGTTTACCTCTAATAATTTAGTATTGAACGCGAAAAAATCTAAATGTATAGAATTTACTATGTCCAATGTTAGGAGACAGAAGCTTAACTTAAGTCTCAATAATGAAATTATTAACTTCACTGACTCTGCAGTGTTTTTGGGAATAACTCTGGATTCGAAACTTCAATAGGGCACCCACCTGTCTTCCCTTGCGAGTAGACTGAGCTCTGCTGCTTACGCTGTTAGAAAACTGCTCGAATAGTTTATTTCAATTATTTTAATAGCATTTAATAATTCAATTTTTTAAGTAAAATTGTAGGTAAATTTACCTGGTAAAAAATTTACCTGTTAAAATTAGGTAAATGTACCTGGAAAATTTCATTGGGATCAGGTTCATATTTTTACATTCATCATCATATCGTATCGTATATCGTATTTGTAATTATTGTACGTAATGCACCCGTCCTGAAATATCTTAAAATTTATACCACATAATTGGCCATAATCTTAATAATTGAACTTGTCAAAACATGTGAAAATCTGTTCATATTCATTTGTTATTATATAATTATAAATTTCGATTGAATTTAAGCCGGCATTTACCAATACTATACAAATACTATTGTTCTCCATACAAATAGTATATAAACCTAAGTCAGCAGCAATAACGATAAAATAATAAAAATAAAAAAAAAAAATCGTTATACTGAAAAATATTATTTTAGTATAAATAAAAAAGCCGATGAGACGTCGAGTTGCCATCTTTCTATACATTTAGTTTTTTTCGCGTTCAATACTAAATTATTAGAGGTAAACCAGTGAAGAATCTGCGACGGTGCACTATTCGCTTCGTCCAAATTATCTTTATTACGGTCTACTTGAAAGATCAAAGAAGCATGATCATGAGCAAATAATACAATATCGCATAAATTCTCAGCAAAGAAAGGAAGATCGTTTACATATATCAAAAATAGGAAAGGCCCCAAAATCGATCCTTGTGGCACACCCATCTGTAAATAACAACCGGAAGACTTTACATTATTTACAGTAACTTGCTGAATACTTTTAGTGAGATATGAAGCAATTGGATTACGAGCGTTGTTGTTGACTTCTTAGTAACTAAGTTTGAGTAATAATGCGTGATCTACGCAGTCAAAAGCCTTAGATAAATCACAAAATACTGCGATTGCGTTCAGTGACCTCTCCCAGGCTAGTAAAACCATACTGTGCATTATGAAACATCTCATTCTTGGCAAAATGGCTTGTTAGCTTGTTCAGAATTATTTTTTCAAAAATTTTGCTCAGTGATGGCAATACAGATACCGGTCTATAGTTGCTCGGGTCATTATTTTCTCCACTTTTAAATAACAGAACTACTTTACGGTTTTTCATAAGGTCCGGAAAAATACCTTTGTTCCAACACATTCGTTAAATGTCTTAGCCAACTGAGGTGCAATGTGACTTACTTACAGATATACCCCATAAATCACCAGTATTTTTTATATTAAGGCATTTAAAAGTTTTAACAATTTCTTCTGGTGTCACATGCTCAAAAGTAAAATTATTATTACAAAAACTAGTATACTGCATATAAACGCATATCACTAATAAATAACGTACTTAAAATATGAATATTGGTGCTTCACTTTGAAACTAAATTAGCATAAATATGAAATTAAAAATTTTGCAAATTTTATAAGCATATATGTTTATATCTCTGCCAACCAAACCTATTAGTAATGCGACGTATTCCGGCTAAATAGTTCATAAGTCCATTTACTGCATGTCAGCTCCTAATTAATGCAAACAGATCGCAGAGTTATTGATTGTGTTAGAACGGTTGAACTTGTTTCTAATTGTAACTTCTCATCTTCATTGTAAAATATAATTAAACAGGTTAGTTGCCAATATGAATACGGTTTTATACATGTACTTCCAATTCTTTAATTAAATTCTACGAAATACAGCAAATACTATAATATATAAAATATATATATATATATATATATATATATATATATATATATATATATATATATATATATATATATATATATATATATATATATATATATATAATATATATATATATATAATAACACTTATTGCACACCCACAAAATATACAAATATATATATATATATATATATATATATATATATATATATATATATATATATATATATATATATATATATATATATATATATATATATATATATATATATATATATATATATATATATATATATATATATATGTGTGTATAAATATAATACATAACATATAATGTATTATAATATATAACGAGAGTAATATATTATATTATATTACATTATAGTACGATATATCAATGTTACAGATCTATTCCAGTAGATTAAGAATACTTTTTGGATCGAAGACTCTTTATGTTCCACTTAACTGTTCAAGTTGCAATTTCTTAGCTATACTTTTATATACATTACGTAGATAGGCGCGTTATTGTGTCGCTAGACAGGAGTATAACAATAAAAGTAAGGGTGTAACTGAATGTATAGGATTTTCTTCATGCTCCGCTTCCGCTCCCGTAAATTCGGTTGGGAGGGAAAAAATGGGAGGTTCAATTAAGTAACTTTATAGTACCTTACTTCTTTGCTTTAATAATCATAGTTTTTCTATTTAAAAAGATAAAAATATATTAATTAATATAAGGTAAATAATATAAGAAGTTCATGAGGTTTGGACACGATAATTTTGTGTAAAAAAGAAAATGTCGCTGTTACTTAATCTGAATTGTCGACAAAGAATAACAATGCCTTGGATATGTTAACATACGAGTATATCAATAGGATAGTAAAATAAATATAACTAATATAACATATATTTACTTTTCATTTGACATTAATGTAATGGGTTGCTTTGGGCGTGATTCAATCTGCTTGGTTTCTTTGCCGGGTTTTTATTAAAAGATTTGAAGATAAAGTAATAAATTAGGAATTTAAAATTCCTGTCCTAAATTTGTGTGCATCATCTTATAAATCAAAAACACGAATATTTTTTTATTTTGAAATTAAGATTCTCTATTATATATTTATTTTAATTGATAACATATTATTTATATTCCTTATATGTGAATGTAGAAAATGAAATACTACAGTTAGTATAGAATACATTTATAAATAAAGTATTAGCTAATGCTGATATCTGTGTCTCACTTATACATGGGTGTGTTTGTGGAGTCACCTAGACTGTTCTTCCGTTATATCTTTGACATACAGCCGTTGCCAATAGGCAATACACTTGTTCAAATAAAAATATTATTATTATGAATGTGAACATCAATTCAACTGCCTACTAACTTTTGCACTAAAACGTGAAATTAAATTAAAAGAAGCAGCTTTATTATTTTTAAGTTATTCTTTTAGATCAAAAATAAAAACAAAAGTTTACTACATACAATAAATAACTAAATAACTTAACACTAAATAACTAAATTACTTATATAAGCTAGCATATAAATTAAATCTTGATGGGAATAGAAACTTTACCTATACTACTAATTTATTGGTACCATTAGTGTCTTGCATTTTGTTGGGTCGCTTACACTGACATGTGTAACCGGTGTCAGTGGGCAGCTTTCCAGCAAACCTGCAGTCCACGACGTGCAATTCATTCTAGCTTAAAATGGGTTACTCCATTTCTCGCTGACTGCGCGGGCTCTGTCACAACTCCGCCCAGGCCCGGTTCCTCTAAAGAATATCGATCCAATTTAACATTGGACTAGTTCGAAAATAGTCTCAAGGGATATGTTACGAGTTACGGGTGTCCAGAAGTTTTATTTATGTTTAGTTTTTTGAGATGACAACATTTATATTTCTACTATTTATAGTATAAGAAAAAGTCAACTGTGTATGAAAAAGTTCGTAAATATTATACAATAGTATTCCTATACCATTTACGATGCTTACTTTCTTATATTATTTTTAGGAGTACGATTTAATGCTTATATGAATTATTACAAGTTTAATGAAATTTTAGTATGTAATAACTTTATGATTATATTCAATGACATAACATCACTGTTATATGATTTATAAAAATATTTTTAATGTCCACTTTATCGTAAAAGTTTGGCCATCTTCCATGTTTTTATAACCCAAAAGCTGTGTCACAATCAGACACTGCAGATCGGCTCGAGAATTCAATTTTTGAAGTGACAGTTCATATATCCTTGAATGTTAATACATTTTACGAATATCATTAGATCAATATAGTTTAGACTCTAAATATATAAGCTATATTTATATAGTTATAATTTAGTAAATTCTTAAAATAAATTAAAAATAACAAAATAAATTATTAAATAAAACAAAATAGCGAAAAATCATATGGTTAAATATATTTACATACACATTTCCATCTTGAAGTATTCAGAAAATCTTGAATAGCTTGAGGACAAAGAAAAGGCTTGGGCATTGGATTACTGAGATTCAAAAAGACCGTCTCCAGAGCGTTTAATATAAAACCATTTTGTTTGCATAGTTTAAATATCGAACATAGTATCGAATACTGCTCATCATTATTCTTTTCAATAAAAGTGTATTGAATATTAATTAAAACAAGTAAAATTCAACAGAACCCTTAATAAATTGCACTGTTTTCTTATTCTACCTTTTTTTAATGTTCCATTTGAACAAAATATGTAATAAAATGCGTTCATTCCATGGACAATAAAATTTAAATGAAGTTCGAAATATGTTTATTATTTTAACACCGTTCAATTGAAATATCACATGAATGACAATTACATAAAAATACGCATGTCGCAGATCTGTCTCTTTAAATAAGAAGCTTTTGTGCTCAAATTCCAGTTAGACGGAATAGCAACTATATTAATAAAAAATATATATATTTTATTAGCAACCTAAATTATATTAGCAGTTCTTTTTTATTTGTTTAGGCAATCGATCAATATATATAAAACACAGACAACGCACAGCCGAAATACTGAGCGTAGATACCTTAATTTGGCATGACCCTATCATTGGGAAGTGAAGGGGAGTACTAAGAGGGGATTTCCCGAAATTCTATCGGGAACAGGGAAAAGCGGGGTTGTACGTTTTATATTTCACGCAAATGAATTTGCGGGCTACAGCTCGTAAATAATATTATGAATAGGTTGGCAATATATTTCTGACTCGACAATGTTACTGAAATAAGTATGATCTGTAGAATTGCCACATTCAACAATCAATGTCTTGAATTCGGACGGTAAGCGAAACTAAGTGACTTAATGTTAGGTTCTCTTTACTTACCATATGGCGACATAAAGCATAAAGCTGACGATCAGAGGGTGTTTTTCAAATTAAAAGTTGTTCTTGACGTTCTAGTAGCACAATTGTGAGGTATTTGACTTGATTAATTTAATTTGAGTTCATCATCATGTCAGGATTTGATAATAAAATCCTAGGAAAATCGAGGGATAGCTTCAGATTTACGACTATAAATGGAATTTAATTATTTATTCTTTATATGTTAGGTCATTGTTTAGAGCTGGTCCGTTAAAATCAGTTAAAAATAGCATGATAAAATCGGTTATTCTTGGAGTCGGTGCCAGCCAGCCACAAAAGATAGCAAAATTCATTTAAAAAATACCAAATTGACACAGACTAGAACAACGGATTTTAAGAGTAAATAGGTATACTATATATATGTACCTATTATGATACTTAAATAAGAATTGCAAATTTTCATGTTACGCCATAACTTAAGAGAATCAATCAGAATTTCTATTTAATTTTTCCAAGGAAAAGAAACCAGTAAATAATCACGATAAATTCAGATCAGTAACTTCGTTTGTTTATTTTTAATTTTCTTTATTCTAAAGTAACTCAAATATTATTTTCTATCTTTCAGTTCGTGTGTAAGTTTGCACATATATAGCTTGGTAAGATTTTGAAATCGGTTTAATTTTTTTTGTTTAAATATATTTTATCAATTTATATTTTATCTGTTTTGTTACGGGTTGAGGAATTAAATTAAGGAAAAAGTACACGAAATCGAAATACAGTTTGATTGATTGCCATAAAAATATAAAAAGAAAAAAAAGACGTATCTGATATTGTAATAATTTACTTTATATTTTCTCACAGGACGGCAAAACGGCTTCGTGTCCCTTGAGGCATTGTCCGCCGAAATCTGAATCTATCGTGAATATTTACTGGTTTTTTTTCCTTGGAAAAAGTTAATGAGATATTCTCAAATAGCTGAATTTTAATAATGATCCTAAATTAAAAACAAATTATTTAATATTATATATATATATATATATATATATATATATATATATATATATATATATATATATATATATATATATATATATATATATATATATATATATATATATAATAACACTTTATTGCACACCCACAAAATATACAAAAAATAAATATAAAAAAGTATATGTACAAAAGGCGGCCTCATTACTCAAATAGCAATCTCTGCCAGGCAACCTTAGGGCAAAAGAAATAGCAAATAAGATAGGATTAGGGTGCAATATCTAATAATTGATAGAATACATACACACATACATACAGAACAGTAGTCGTAAAAACATTGGCCCGACTCATGCCCAAAGTCGGAGGACCTAAACAAAATAGAAGGAGAT
The DNA here is from genome assembly GCA_037127375.1 of Dione juno. Lineage (NCBI taxonomy): Eukaryota > Metazoa > Arthropoda > Insecta > Lepidoptera > Nymphalidae > Dione > Dione juno. The sequence continues at coordinate 6,273,643 of JAXRJS010000042.1, read as the reverse complement.
TATTGTCAACAGTTGTCACATCAGTACTCCTATGTGGTGCTCCAATCTGGTCTAATGCGCTTAAAAATAAAGCAGCAAGACAAAAGATGGCGTCAGTGTATAGGATAGGTGCACTCCAAGTAGCTAGCGCATTTCGCACGGTATCTATGGAAGCAATATGCGTGATTTCCGGGATGATTCCTACAGAAATATTGACTGAAGAACGAATGAATCTGTACCAGAGCAAAAAGGTTAACTCTGATCTAATTTTTACGGAGACAAAACATAATGTGAGGTGAAAAAGCATTGCAAAGTGGCAGTCGAGGTGGGATATATCAACCAAGGGAAGATGGACCCATCGTCTTATATCGAAGATCGAACCGTGGCTGAACCGTAAGCATGGTGAGATTAATTACTACCTAACCCTGATGCTTTTTGGTCACGGCTGCTACCGAGATTACTTGTACCGCTTTAAACATGAGAATACCCCAGAATGTCCAAGATGCAGAGGCGAAGACGAAAACGCTCAACATGTTTTCCTTCGAATGTCCAAGGTACGAAGAAGCTAGAGATGCCTTGCATACCAGAGTTGGCAAGCAAATATGTCCTGATAATATAGTCGAGATAATGCTGTCGTGTACATCATCTTGGTAAGCATTAAGCGACTACCCAAGGGATGTCCTAAAAGACTTACGTAGGAAAGAGCAAGCTCGGAAAAGTACAAATATTTAAATACAGTACAAGAAAAAAAGCTGTTTTCTAATCGTCCCCCCGTGAGGTAATGCCTTGCGGCCATCCCACGGGGAACAGGATGCTAAGAAGTCTGAGGGTTTTTAGTCGGTAGAGGCCGACCACAAGCGAGTCCGACATACGAGGTCACTGAGAGACTAGACCTTATGATACGGAAGCATATTTTTCCCTCGATGAAAAAAAATACTACATACATACATACATACATACACACACATACATACAGACATACATACATACATACGTACAAACATACATACATACAAACATGCATACATACATACACACATACATACATACATACAAATATAAATGAATGAATAAAAACAACAGTAGCATGCAATGGCATGAAAAATTAAATAAATAACAAAAAGGAGAAATTACAGTGCTAACAAATGTTTCTTCAAGCGACGCTTAAAGGCTAAAAAAGTTTTGGCATTTCTGATACCAAAGGAAGGAAGGGAGTTCCACAAACGACACGACCATTAAATGAGCTACTTTAAAAGGAAGAGAAATGGGAAGGTATTCTTAAAGTGAGATTATTATCAGAGAGAACAGATCGGGAATGTGACCCGCCCAAGAACATAAAACGCTCTTTAAGATAGGGAGGGGAATTTGGATTAACCAGAATGCAGTAGAGAAGATGAAGTATATTAGTATGTCTGCGAAGACGGATTGGGAGCCACTTGAGTTTCTTACGAAAGTCAGAAATGTGATCCAATTTGTGTAAACCAAATATGAATCGGATACATAAGTTTTGAAGGCGCTCAAGTTTATTTAATAGAGGAGCTCTTAAGTCAAGATAGCATACATCAGCATAATCAAGAGTCGGTAGACGGAGAGTATTTGCTAACAGAATTTTGGTTGGAATAGGAAGAAAATTACGCAGACGCTTAAGAGACCCAAATGATGCAAAAATCTTTCTACTTACCTCACTAACCTGTGAATCCCACGACATATTATTATCCAGTGTAATTCCAAGGTCTTTTACAGTTTTACTATAAGGTATTATATCATTATTAAGGAGCACTGGTGGTAAAGCATAAAAGTCTATCTTCGATGTGAGTTTTCCACTACCAATTAAAATTAGTTGAGCTTTTTTTGTATTCAGTCGTTGATCAAACGCTTTGCTCCATAAGGATATACTGTCCAAACTTTTGTTGATATTTTCGATGGCACTGGGTAAATCAGATATTTTAGCTTAGTTGTAAATTTGAAGATCATCTGCATATAGATGGTAGAGAGAAGAAACAGCATTAGAAATCAGACACCAGCAACAACCTGAGACCAATCAGAGTACGAATCTTGTATCCGTAAACGTTGCCGGCGCCCATACAGGTATTCACGAAACCAGTCAATCACATCAGGAGATATGTTAAGTGACCTTAAAGTAGCCAGCATGACATGAAAGTCAACAGAGCCAAAAGCATTGCTGAAGTCAAGCAAAACTAAGACTGTGACTTGTTGCATGTCCATGACTTTACGAATGTCATCACTAATTTTAACTAAAGCTGTTGTCGTACAGCCAGGACGAAAGCCGGATTGCAAAGGATTCATTAGGTTATGATGATAAAGGAACTGATTGAGTTGATTTTGGACAAGACGCTCAAGGACTTTGGACAAGAAAGGAGTAATAGAGATAGGACGGTAATCAGTGTATTCAGTAGGATTAGACTTTTTAGGTAAAGGAATAATATGAGCATCTTTCCACGCTGAAAGAAATTGTTTAGATATTATTAAGTGATTAAATATACCCGTGATCACAGGAAGTATGATATCAATGATGGGAATGATCATTTTACGACTTATGCCGTCTGCACCAACAGCATCGGAGTTAATGGTTAGAATGGTCATCATAACATCACTTTCTGCAAATTGACTAAAAAAAAATTAGGAACACTAGGAGTGGATAAAGCATTGAGATGATTAACAGTGGTTAATTTAGTTGTGTCATCACTAACACCAGAAGAAGAAAAGTGACTATTAAGTTCATTTAAATTGATATCATTAGGATTAACATTTTGCTGCGCTTTGCCAACTCCAAAAGATCTTAAAAAATTCCAGACTTTGCAAGAGTCTTCTTCTTCAATGACAGACTTATGTATGTGGCGTCGTTGACTATCTCTACACAACATATTGCAGCGATTACGAGCTTTTTTATAATTGTACCGGTTAGTATTATCGGAATTCACTTTAAATTTCATTTTGCAATATTTTTTTTGTGTTGAAGCTCTGATATAATTTCAAACCAATTGTATAATATATATATATATATATATATATATATATATATATATATATATATATATATATATATATATATATATATATATATATATATATATATATATATATATATATATATATATATATATATATATATATATATATATATATATATATATATATATATATATATATATATATATTATACAATTGGTTTGAAATTATATCAGTTTTGAAATTATATTTATTGTTCTCTTAAGTTATGGCGTTATATGAAATTTATTTGTAATTCTCATTAAAATTAGTATCATCTTATTAATTATCAGAGCATTCAGCTCTGTAATTATTTGTAAAGCAAGTTTTTTGGGTGTAATTAAGCATTAGTACACAAGCCATTAGGATATCGTATTCTGCTTTGTAGCCAGTTCAAGTGGACTACAAACTTAAGTGTAATTAAAAGACGATCATTATCGGAGCAGATGCTGCAAGCTTTCCTATTTTCACGAATCGCAGTATCGTATGACTACTGTCTAGTCAAATTGTCATGGCAGGTGGCGAATACCGGGTTTAATCGACTCGCTTCTATTGTGATGCGTAACAATAGCACCGTATCCGACTGCATATTTGCAACACAACTTACAATAGTTTCAAATCTCAACTATCCAGACTAGTAAATTTTAAAGATATAGTTACGTTTGTGTACAATTCAACTAAAATATACCAAGGTAAGAATACTTACACCGCTTTATTTACAGTAGGAAGCGGGCAATATATTTGTATGCGGAATAGTATAGACAATAGTCAAGCAATTTTGTATACTGTTACCAGAGCCTCTAGCTACTAAGCTCCTACTGATGCTGTTCTGGCTATTTTTTTATAATTTTAAATGCATTTTTCTATCAATATGTAAAATTTAAATGTTTACTTTAAAATTAATTGTATAGCGGATAAAATATTTTAATATTAATTAATATTAAATATTTTAAATTCTAAAATATATGTTTTGATACAACAACTTTCAGGACGCCATGCCCTCTTACCGTCCTTAAATACCCCTCGCGTTCGCTCCAAGATTTAATAAAATCATAATTACAAAACAATTTCAATAGATCAGAAAAAATATACTCGCCAATCTAACAAGTTCTATTATTATAAAATGTTATTTAACTATTCATATTGTACATAAAAAAATCAGATTTAAATAATTATGATTCATTCAATTTTTAATTTATCGTTACCTACGAGTATACGTATGTATTTTTGACAGCTTTAAGCTGGTGGTTGATATAACCAAGCCAGGCGGCAGACGCGTATTGCCAACGGCTTAATCGGCTGTCACATTTCATTCATGAACATAATATAAATGTATTAAAAAAATTGGTTCACATGTATATGTATATCACACATTTTAAATATATATCGTGATTGATGTTATTTATTGTCAATTGTCTGTCTGTCACACAAGTGCAGGTATTATTACTATTTCTATGTTCTTTGGTAGTTCATTAGAGGTTATTTATGATGTATTGTCACAACCTTGATTATACTTATATGGAAAGAAAATACTAAAATCTGTTTATGTGTCGATGAAACATTTTCCTTATCGGCCGATTTCTTATTAGATTGGCACGGAGTTAGGCCCTCTTTCACAGGCAGACGTCCTTCTGTTATTGTTGTTATTCAGTTAAAGGAGGGATACCCACTGGCGCGAGAAGTTAGCTTCACTTGTTATGTCTACTATCTTGTATTTTATTATTGTATTAACAGTTCCAACATTGTTTCTATCTGCCCGACCGCTTATCAAAGAATCTAATAAACTAATGAATAAGTTTCTCTTTTATTCATATATAAGTTATTCTGACGAATTTGTACAGCGAATCACAGTCGAGTGTTGTTTAGTTGAACAAGAAAATGGATAAACTAATATTATATTTGAATAGTAATGACTATTTACTATGATAACTTTGTTGCCTTAGTTAGGAGCTGATTAGGAAAAGTGAAAGTTGACACATCCTCACAACAAGACACTACGATTGATTTCTGGATTATATACTTATTATACAATGGATCTTATACTTATTATACAATGTCCGCTTTAGCTATGTGTTATTTATTGATCAATTTCATTATATTATGTAACAGTTATATAATTTTACATATAACACTAGTAAGGTACCGCAACAACGACGAGGACGTTTCTTAAATTCTCATTATTTTTAACATTCCATTCCATGAAAAACTACCCACCATATTGAATAGATTTATTACTTTAGTAAAGCAGCATTTCCTTTTTTGTTGTAATTTTTTTAGACTATTATGGTTATTCATTACATTTTCATGTCTTAAATTTGTATATATGTCAATGAAAAATAGTTATCACGCTAAACCAAATTTCTTAAGGTACCATTTAATTATTTCGTACATCTTCACTATCACGATAGAGGACCCAGATATTGAATTTTTATTTTTCAAAAGAAGATGCCTATTACCCTGAACAACTATTATGTATTAAAGCAATATTTAATTATTTTTATACCTTTGCTTAGCTAAATAAGGTGTCTTCACACACACACTCTTCACACAGAAACATATATACAAGATACTAAAGATACTAGTTTGCATCATAAGTTGTTTAATAAAGAATCTTTTTTTTAACTAATTGACTTTACTTGGCTGCGTTTAGTATGATATAGTGCATCAATTCCAAGCAAATAAAAATTGCACTATAGGTTCTATATTCTATATTCGACAGAGGTTCTATAATCGACATGTATATATTTTTTATGTATGTCGTTTGTTTTTCAGTCAATTGTGACTGATTCGAAAAATATTTTTTTCATTTGCAAGAGCGTACTTCCTATGTGATCCCACTGTCACCATGTCAGGATCTGGTGAGATAATTCCGATAAAACGGAGGGAAATCTTCATATTTTATAGGTGTTTCAAAAAATGTTGTTTTTAAAATATATATTTCCTTCTTGTAGGCATCATCTATGATGGTATGAATGAGCTAATAATGACAGTAGTATAAAGATTGATGAGAATAATTCTTCAAATATTACAGGGAGGTATAGAAATTTACTTGTGTACTATTGGATGATGATGATAGAAGGTACAATTCCTCAACTCCAAAATCTTAGTTAGTAAACAAGTTAAATAAAAATATATAAAGTCATTACCTGCGGTGCCTATTGATGTTAAAATTAAGATCATAACTTTATTTATTAACCGATTCTAATAAGAAGGAGATTGATTGTTCAGTCGATTGTACATTTTATTTGTATGTTTTTGAATGGTAAGTTATGTTTTAGAGCTGGTGTCATATAAATGTTATATATATGGAATGTTTTGGTTTCATCAAGTTATATGTGATTTGAATTTTAATTTAAAAAGATATTATAATATGGTAAAAAAAACTTTAAGACTTTAATATATACCTAATAGAGTTTATTCATTCTATCTAAAGCAAGAAGTTAATAGATAACGAGGTAGCAAATACACCGAAAACAAGTAACTAAAATAATTTTAAAAATTTTTAAACCCGAGTCAGTACTCCAAGAATAAAGGATTGTAAATACTAAACAAGTGAAACACTAAGTTCCTACATTGTTTTTTAATTTGCTTCAATCTTAAGTAATTCAAATATAATTTTTTAGTTTGTGTTTAAGTTCATACTTATAGAAGCTATGTAGCTTGGCATAATTTTTTAGTCGATTTAAACCTATTATGAGGTCCTTTATCGGTTACTTATTATTATAAGCAAATTTTTGTAGTAGATAGTTTAGATTTAACATCTTTTCTAGGATTCGAAGGGTTTCGTGATAACTTAATAACGGAAAGTTATATTTATCAAATTCATTTCTAATTTGTTTTAATCTTTTTCTTTTTTTTAAACATTTCTTGACAACCTTATTCTTATTATAATAAGAACAAGATTGAAATATTTTAGCAATGTATATACTATACTAAAAAGTTATTAAAGAAAATGAAAAGAAATGTTGTGCCTGTGTACATACTATTGTTGTAATCCACCAATAAGCCTCTTAATGTAGTGGCTATCCGAATATCGCATGTGTATCTGTTCTAAGCCGACACGCTAATACGATGTAATCCTAGAGGATTTTACTCCTACCTTTTACGATATTGTCTTGCACTTAATCGGCACTTAGTATTTAGCTTTATATATATTTCTAAAGTACACATTATCTTTTATTAATACATTTGATTATTTATATTTTGGTGCTCTTATTAAATTAGTAGAAACCATTTATTGTGATCTTTACTACTAAAGATCACATGAAAAAAAAATTAAAAGGTATATGTGTATTTTAATTTCTTGTAGTTACCATACGTTAGTATGGTAACTACACGAAATTAAAATACACTATATTTATTTACTTACTTTTGTGAAATAATACACACAATATTTATTTGCTTTTGTGAAATAAGTGACACATGTGACGAATATAATAAACACGTTTCATAATAATATTTGACCCACCTCTGGCTAATATTTGACCCACCCGGTTTCGCCATCAAGGCCATTCACGGTCAACAGCATTAAGTCCTTTCGAAAAAAAAAAAATAAAAAGGCATGGAAATGATCCGGTTGTGTGTCGTTAAGAGAGATGCCTTACTCGTGGAAACAATATTGAATACATTTGAAACTCATACTCAAAACAAACAAAACAAGAACCTAACTCAACAAATCTTTTACCCTGGCTTCTTGAGCCGATTTCAGTCTCTCTCAGACTGCAGCCGTCGTAGCCCGTGTCCAAACCCTCTGAAAGTGCTAAGTAGACTGAGTCCCCGCTAAGTACAATGTGCACTGCAAAAGACAGAGAAGCAATCCCTAACAATATATGAGTTTTAAGCAATCTACGCGTAAACACGTAATGGTTAAGTCAGCCTATAGACATAGGAGATTATCGCACGGATCAGGAGGCAAGTGGACGAAGCCCTGATCCGGTGATGGAAGGAAGACCTGGAGTCACCGGCAGCAGGCGGCTAGTGGCGGCTAGCGACGGTGGAAGCGGTTCACCCACATCTAGAGCGCTGGCTAAAAAGAGGGTTTGGGGTCGTGACGTTTAGGCTGGTGCAAGTTTTGACGGGGCATGGTTGCTTCGGCAAATACTTGCATCAGATTGCACGTCGCTCGCGTTTCTCGCTCCCTAGTGTGGTGGGAACCGTGCTGGAGAGTGAGAGGAATGGTCTGCAGTAGTCTCCTTCTGCGAATCAGTAATCACACGGAAGGAGGCCGCGGATCGAGTGCGTGAGTTGAGCACAAACGCAGATCCGCTCCGCCGTTGCAGACCAGGTGGTGGGGGAAGACTCTACTGTAACTCTATGAATTAGAGGTTCTACCAAAAGAAAAAGTTAGGATTCAACGTAAAACAAGCGATTCTTACCGTACTATTGTAAAATAGTTTAACGCTACAGGTACAGAATATTATTCTTACAAACCAAGCGGAGAGTTGAAAATCAATTCTAAAGAATTGAAGACTGATCTAGATCACATTAGCAGCAACAATAAACAGAGTTATAACATCAACAACTCTTAAAATGTCGGGTAATCTTTAAACTGCCTAGACCAAACCAAAAAATCCGTCAGTGTAACAACTGCCAGTCGTATACGAAGGCATACTGCGGCCAAAAACCAAAATGTATAAATTGTGCTGGTAACCACGCCAAGTCTTGTTGAAAGTACTATTCTTGGTTATTGAACATGGTGTTGTTAAGGGGCTTAACTACTTTCTCAAGGATGTTTTGGTACCTTTTTCACAAATATTTGGCTCACTCACCAACAAACAATCACTGCAGTCAGATAATGCCCACGTTCTATCATTTAATTGCTTTATGATTTATATTGTATATCTCAACTATCTAACACAAAGCTATTCAATATTGTACATAATTTATTATAATAAGTGAAATTACTAACAATAATTTGAAATGAAAATGAGATTGCGTAAAATAACAAAACTTTCGTTCTTAACGCCTTAGTCCCGTAGTCCTTAGTCCAGTCTTAGTCCCGTAGGATTTCCCCTTGGGACATTTTAGAAGGAAAGATGTTTTCTAAAACTACCTCAAATAATCTTAGTAAATGTCAGTTACTATTTCTCAAAAACAATCACAATAGCGAAAAAAACTTTCTTGTGTCATCCAATAGATAAAGTAACAAATAATATTTACTTTTGTCCTTATATTGGTTTTATCTAGAATTGGTTCTGCTCGGTTTTCTTATTGTTTTCTTTGTACATGTATATAAGTTTTAAGCTTATTATAACGTCAATATTATTATTTGATCTTATATCGCAGTGCATTTTGGTAAAGCACTGAATAATTTGTTATAAATTAAATCATTCGTTTACCATCAATAACTGTTGAAATTTTGAGACCATCATTGTACATGATTAAATGGTAAATGGTAATATTGGTAATAGCAAGTAAGTTTTCACCATAGAACGGGTTCTGTCTAAATGATTACGTTAGTCTTTGTGTGAAACAAATATATCAGTAAAGTGTAACTAGTACTCGTGCACCGAGGATTCGTAAATTGACAAATAATTGATAAATTGACGGAATTAACAAATTTATGCTTACAACCTAATGTACTGATTTTGTACGAAATGTAGTTATACACATATAATTTAGAAGTTTGTAATGATTTTGTTTCTGACGTACCTTTAAATTTCCAATTTTCAGAGTTTCCTTTGTTTATACTATAAGTTTCTATTAACTCTTTTCCAAATTCAATAACACTTTTATTTTGTTTTATCGTGAGGAATTTCCTTTTAAGGGTACGCCGCCCCAGTGGGGATTCTGTCGGGTTATGTGGTACTCATGGACCGGCAGATGTAGGCAGTTCACACTACCCACTAAAACCATAAAGTGCTCTTCCTCGACTGCCACAGATCGGGGCTACTATACAATAAGACGACTTTAAGTGCTCGGCCTACTGACGTTGGGCAAAAAGCGTGACAAATCCGCCACTATCTTCACCGGCCTTGGGACAAGGTCTTGGAGTGATTCTAAAAGCTCCACCTGTTTTCCAAGATAAGTACGTGGTGCTCCATGCTCCGCTTTACATTAATTTGCACACCACCGACGACGATGTGAGCCTCTAAAGGTGCGGCACTCCTCGGCCATCCGACAGCTGCCTCGTGATAGGTCTTCTGCTTCGCCAATACTATTGTATCATTAGCATAGTAGAGTACTTTAAACTCTGTCAGGGTGCTGCCCCAACTTGACTATTATACTTTACTGCCATGTGGCCAACTTCATGACAGCGGGAACAATATTGAACGCATCGCTGCAGCAGCCTTACTCAGGCAATTTTTGTCCACGTCAGGAATACCAAAGTTTTCCCGTTCCACGCTATTAATAAAACTACCAGTTTTCGTGTTTTACCACAGACTGACTGTTTATTGGTTCCCTTACTTAATACACAGATAAACAATAATACAGATAACAAATGACATATTTTGATATTAGTTCAATACCCCCACTATATCAAAATAAAACTTATAAATATTACTTCTGTTGCACTCCCATTACATTTACAAATTTATGATGTTTTACATGGCTTAAAGCCTTAGCAAGTATATCTGCAGGCATATGAGTCGTTTCCAAATACTCAATCTTAACAATATTATTATTTATACATTCTCAACCAAAATGATATCTAATGTCAATATGCTTTGACCTATTATGAAAAACAGGATTATACAACAATTTATGAGCACTTTAGTTATCATTAAATATTACAATACACTGAAAACAACGAGTTATTTCCTTATTTAAATTTCTTATATAAATAGCCTCTTTACAGCATTCAGATATACCTACATACTCTGCCTCAGTACTTGACAATGCAACATTCTTTTGCTTTTTACTTCCCCAAGATATAACACCATCCGAGAGAATAAAACAGTACCCTGTGCAGGATTTTCTATCTAATATGTCATTACCCCAGTCTGAATCTACATAGCCTACTATTCCCTTGTTAATATTATCATCTGTTCCACAATATTTAATACAATAATTTTTTGTTCCTTTAAGATACTTAAGTATACGCTTAGCATGAATCCAGTGTTCTTTGCTATAGCAATTATTGGCTCAAATAGCCAACTGCATATGCAATATCAGGACGGGTTAGTATTGCTAGATACATTAAACAGCCAATCAATTGCTGATAAGGTAAATTTTTATCACAACTTTTATCCTTAGTCAATTTTAAGCCACATTCCATTGGGGTTTCTACAGTTTTACAATTAACTAAATTTAATTTTAATAACAATTGATCAATATAATTACTTTGATCCAAGGTTATAATTCTATTTTTCTTATCATAACAAACTGACATACCAAGACACTGCTTTATTTCCCCTAAATCTTTAAGTTTAAACTGAGATATATATATATATATATATATATATATATATATATATATATATATATATATATATATATATATATATATATATATATATATATATATATATATATATATATATATATATATATATATATATATATCCAGAGGGTGTCTGGCCAAATATCTGTCCGATATTGGTACTGGGCATACGGGTACGCGACCCCGGATCCCCGAGCCACCACTGTCATACCTTCCCAATCCTTCCCAATCCATGAAAGTGGTGTCCTTACCCCCCCCCCCTTTTCTACTAATCTTTTCCCCTCTCATCCTTGGCTTTTCCCACAAAAATGGGTTTTGGAGGTCAGATGGCAATCGCTCCATTAAAAAGCCACCACCTGCCACTCATATGGAAAGGAAAAAGATGTTGCTGGGTACTGCTAGGGCGTCGCCGCTAAACGACGCGCAGGCACATCGCCTTACACCTGTGTTAAATGGGCAAGGGCTACCGTGTCAAGTACGGACACGGCTAAAGAAGAAAGTACCCAGAAGGAAACTCCGCTTTGCAACGTGGAATACTGGCTCTCTAACCGGACGATGCAGGGAACTAACAGATGTACTCATGAGGCGTCGGGTCCAGTGTGCTATCCTTCAGGAAACCCGCTGGAAGGGCAATAAGTCCCGTATCATCGGACAGGGTTACCAGCTCATATACACTGGGTCTCCTTCCGGTAAAACTGGTGTAGCAGTAGTTTTATCTGAAGAGCTACGGAATGGTCTCTTCGAAGTTGACCGACGCAGCGACCGCCTGATGCGGGTGAAGGTACTGGTTGAGGGGGCTATCGCCAACTTAATCAGTGCCTACGCTCCCCAGGCTGGTTGTAGCGGGGCCGAAAAGGAGTCATTCTAGGAGCAATATGAAGAGGTTCTACTCGCTATACCATCTACCGAGGTGATCATAGTTGGGGGAGACCTTAACGGTCACGTGGGTAAGGCTGCGGATACGTATGAACGTGTCCACGGTGGTTTTGGTCACGGTCGCCGCAATATAGAGGGCGAAAATATCCTAAGAACCTGTATTGCATCTGATCTGGCCATCGTGAATACGTTCTTCCAAAAGAGTCCGCAGTATCTTATTATGTATGCAAGTGGACTCCACTCAACCCAAATAGATTATCTATTGACCAGGCAGTGTCATGTTGGCAAGGTAACTAACTGTAAAGTCATTCTTGGTGAAAGCCTCACAGCCCAACATCGTCTTCTTGTCATGGATTATGTCGTTACCCCGATAAAGAAATTAGCCGAGACGCGTAAGTCTAAGATCAAGTGGTGGTTGCTGAATGGACCGATGCAGACCGATTTTCTGGCAGAGGTGAACAGTCAAAATTTATCAACTAACACCGAAACTGCTCAGGATGCTTGGGATCGAGCTCAGTCAGCAATCATTACGGCTGGTAAACATGTTCTTGGCGTTTCTAAGGGAGGACGTATTATGGACAGGGAGACATGGTGGTGGAATGACAAGGTACAAGAGGTGATTCATGATAAGAAGACTACATTTAAGGAGTGGCAGCATTCCAACTCTCCTGAAGACAGACTGGAGTACATAGCAGCGAAACGTGCAAGCAAAAGAGCTGTAGCCAGAGCCCGCAGTGAAAGTTTATTACCTCTATATGATAAACTTGAAACTGTGGAGAGGCAGAAGCTCATCTACAAATTGGCACGTGCTCGGGATAAAGCGACGCAAGATATCACAAAATGTCTTTGCATCAGAGATTCCCAGGGCAAGCTGCTTTGTAGTCATGCTTCTGTGAAGGAGAGGTGGAGAAGTTACTTCTTGGAGCTGCTGAATACTCAGCACCCGGGTAGTATTCCGTCTGAACCACCTCCTGACCTGGGACTTATTGCTCCTATAACCCTTGATGAAACTCGGAATTGTCTTCGACGCATGAAGAACGGCAAGACGGTGGGACCTGACGATATTCAGATCGAAGCGTGGAAATCGTTAGGCTCTTGTTGTGTGCTCATGCTTACTGATCTTTTTAACCGCATTTTGAACACTGGGATGATGCCACATCAATGGCGGCACAGTATTATTACCCCTATTTACAAAGGAAGGGGCAGTGTTCAAGATTGCGGTAGTTATAGGGGCATTAAGATTATGAGTTACACCATGAAGCTCTTCGAGCGCGTGATTGCCCTCAGGCTCCGCCGATAGTGTACTGTCTCTGAGTGTCAATATGGATTTCAGCCAGGATCAGGCACTACGGACGCCATTTTCGCCCTCAGAATTTTGATGGAGGCACACAGGGAAAAGAGGAGAGCTCTGCATGTGGCATTCTTAGACCTGCAGAAGGCCTTTGACTGTGTGCCACGTCACTGTATCTGGTGGGCACTGCGATCCAAAGGGATCCCTGAATCCTATGTTGGTATTATCAGAGACATGTACAACGACTCTGTTTCTACAGTTAGGACCGCTGTTGGCGATACCAAACCCTTCCCAATTACAGTAGGGGTTCACCAAGGCTCAGCTCTTAGTCCACTTTTGTTTAATGTAGTACTAGATACTGTCACGGCTCACATCCAGGACCAGCCTCCATGGCTGATGATGTATGCCGATGACATAGTACTCATTGACGAGAACCGACTGATGCTGGAGCGTAAAGTGAATGCCTGGAAGGGTGCGCTTGAGAACGGTGGTCTTAAACTGAATGTGTCAAAGACCGAGTACATGGCTTGCGGGAACCCAGACTCGAGCACCATCCACATCCGGCCTGAGCCAGCCGTTAAGTCGGAGAAGTTCAGGTACCTTGGATCCATTATGCACGAGTCCGGAGGCATCGACTACGATGTCCACGCCCGGGTTAGCGCTGCTTGGGCCAATTGGCGGGAGGTCACTGGTGTGGTCTGCGATCGCAGAATACCGCCCAAGCTCAATTGGCTGATATACAAGAGCATGATCCGACCAGTTCTTTTATACGGCAGCGAATGTTGGCCAGCATTATCTCGGCACACTCAGGAGCTTCACGTAACGGAGATGAAGATGCTGAGGTGGATGTGTGGCGTTACTCGGGTTGATCGCATACGCAACACATTCATTCGAGGTAGTCTTGGGGTCCGTGACGTAGCGGATAAGCTCCAAGAGCGTCGTCTGAGATGGTATAGCCACGTTTTGCGCCGGCCTAAGAACTACGTCGGAAGAAAATGCCTTGATATATCTGTCCCTGGAGTAAGACCCCCCGGACGCCCAAGGAAGCGATGGCTGGACGTCGTGACGCACGACATGAGAGCCAATGGACTAACCACTGAGGATGCTCAAGACCGTGCAAAGTGGAGTAGATTAAGTAGGAAAGCAGACCCTGACAATAGGCCGGGATAATGCTAAGTGGAAGAAGAAGATATATATATATATATATATATATATATATATATATATATATATATATATATATATATATATATATATATATATATATATATATATATATATATATATATATATATATATATATATATATATATATATTCTGTTATATTTTTGTCTTTACTTTTATTTTGCTGTTGCTCTGCCTTTTCCCGCTTTTTGTTTGTTCACATTTATTCACTTCCACTGGTTAACTAGAAAAGGTTTCTTTAAGAAATAAGCCCAATTTTTTTTTGTCAACTTAAATTAATTATTTATTTATTGCTTGTAATTTTTATGTGCAATAAAGAATATTAAGATTTAAGCACTTGATGGCTTATAAAATTATATTTGTGGTGACTTCAAATCTAATTATCCCTTATAATTAGGGTATCCCCGTGGGAAAATCAAAAATTTTGTCTTAAATACTGAAATTATAATAAAAGTCAACCCTTATAATCCTACCCTTATAAATCTAGACAGAACCTACCATGTCAGAAGTGGTACTTGACACTTCACTCTATTTTCCACTGTTCGCCCATTAAGAGACATTCAATCCCAAGTCCTGAATCCATGATTTGGAACACATATAAATATTTTTAAAACTATAATTCAAAACTTGACTTTTGTTTACCTGTTGACAACGATGTTACGTCACGAATTGCATAGAGAACCGTTTTCGTGGGATAGTAAATTTCGGAATATATGATTTCAATTATTGATATAAATACTTAAGAGAATTAAACATACAAAGGTTTAACTTAGAGGTTTTATAGTCACTACTAAATAATCTGAAATGGTTTTTGAAATCTTGTCAAATAGGTCATCCTAGTACACAGTATTCTTTAGTACTAGTAGTATTACTCTTAGATGTATTTTGACTTACTAGATATATAAAATTGGATTTAAAATATTAGAGTGAGAACTTAATAATATTTACTTTTTACAACCTATAGAAACATAATCTGAAGTTACAACTTAGAAAAGTTTACCTGTTAATCCGAAATGCTAAAATAATATTTATTTTTTAACATGTGAGAACCAGTTGCTATACAACCTAAGCCATTTGAAACGCCCACATACTCCAGCACCTAAAATAACCATCTAGAATTATTCAGATTTTTCACAAGAGGCCCATAAACATCGTCTACGCCCTTCGAGGAGTATATATCGGAATATCTCCCCGGTATATACTACTCGAAGAGGGCAGTATATTCCTTATATAAAAAATATATAACTAAATATATTCGATATCTTTTAACTAACTTTTAATTAGGAGGACGAAGAATATGTTATCAGCATGAAATGTGGAGAAAAATCGCTTAACCTTAAATTTCGAGAAACTATTATTAATTTACTATATATAGAATAAATATGAAAATTATAGTCACAAGAAAAAGAGCAAGGACTGAATGTATGTTATGATGATATTTTATCACCATACATTTATTACTGCATATATCATCTATCACTGTCATTTCTTGTAAAGAAATCTATAATCAGTGTCAGGTATTTTTAATATCTAAGAGTTTTTAGCGTATTGAAAGTAACAAATGATGTAGTTATATAGAAAAAATTTAAATTGATTTATAGATAACTTACCATTTTTAAATTGAGCAGGTCTGCATAGCTATCTATAACATAGAGAACAACTCCATATTATCTATATAAATGTTTATATATTTAAGTACGTATGTATGTACTTATAGGAACTAATATATACAAAGCTGGTATAACTAATAATAACGATTGCAAAGATCCAACAATAAAGTTCTTATCATTTCTGACATCATCAGTATACACTTGACCCGAATGTACTCACTGTGAAGACAAGAGCTCACATTGGGTTATAAGTGCCTGGCCCCTGTCATTAACGTCATAATCGTGGATAGAAGGCTGTGTTAAAAATTAACACTTAAATATCACGCATATATGTGTGTAACTATATTTTAAAACAATAACTCGAAGCTAAATAAAAAAAGTCCAATTAATAAGTTATCTGTACACATAATTATATACTAAATAACCATTTTATATTATGATGCAATAGATTGTAATTTATGACTTAATTTTTTATAATTAGGTCAGTACTGTTATTTATTTTTGAATTTCGAAAATAAATAACAAAACATAATTTATTTATGATTATTTTACGTATAATTTTGACATGATAAGAAGTGCACACTCAGGAGTGTGCACTTCGTGATCGAATGCCTTCGATTTGAGAAACGGCTATTTTATATATATATATGCACCTTTCATGTTTTTCTAGAGCTCCTTCTTGATTGATGTATTGCTCCCATCCTTCACGACAACCTTACTGTCATCATAAATCAATTCATTATCTTATATAATCAATTACATTATACGAGTATCTACAATGTGTCTACCTCTAGAGACAATTAGAAGAATTTCTTTATTTTGAATATGAAAACACACTTACATATATGAAATAAACCTGAAAAATACGCGTCTACCTTCAACCTATGAAATATTGCATAAAAAGTGATAGTTTCCATATATAAATAAAAAAAATTCATACACAAAGTGATTAGAAAAAAAAAATTAAATAAACAGATATGTAAGATACATGCATATTATAGTAGAGTAAATCTAACTAACGCAAAGCCGCGAGTGGGTAGCTAGTTGTGTACAAAAGTATTATAACATTCAATTGCACTAAGTTGTCGTCTGTATGCAATTATGTATTATGTATATTATCTATAAGATTAATCAATACATTTTATGTTATCTTAAAGCATCGTATTCTAATATTGATTGCCTAAATGTGAAACATTGATGGTGATGGTACAAGCATAACGTTATTATTACGACTCCGATAGGGCCAATAACGGCATAAGTAGGTATTTTGCTTTGTCTCTGTATATCCGTTTCGACATTGTGTATCAGTATTTATCTACATAGGTTTTGATTGTGTCTAAAAATATACAAATGCGGAAAAACACGTAAAAGTACAAGATTGTGTTGACTTAAAATTTTAGTTTTGTTGAGCTCCGAGAATCTACAGACTTGGGATATTTGACATTAATTTCAGATTGATACCTCCACGCCATTTCGATAATGATAATATAGTAATTAATATATAAAATCTCCACACAATGTTTGAAAATCTTACACAGATGGCAAACATTCAATGCTTTTAAAACATTTCAATAATCCACTTCCCAATTTCAGTTTGTACTGTCTGTACATGAATCGTTCTGTAAATATTTATTTTATCTGTGGTATGTTGATATGCATGATTCGTGATGCAATTTATCACGGAACTTCAAAGAGTCACGAAAATTTAACAATAGCGAGAAAAAAGGAAGCGCGGGCTTGCTGCTGTCCGGTACAGACGACCCTATTTCACAACAGCGGTTTGTCGGACTACTCTAGGAATAGACTTTAATGACTAAAACAAATGCTTTCTTTTAATGTTTCCTGCTTTATTGCTTCCTCGTTTCTATTTTGGATTGCAGATTTGGTATTCATCGATATCCATTAACATAAATACGTAACACGCAATAATAACTATATATGTGTACTGACATATTTTTGGTATATTCTAAATTTATCATTAACAATTAAAAATAAGCAAAAGGTGACAGTTACTAATAAGAAGTGACTGTGTAAATGCGACTTCTAACGCTGAATAATTCATGTAATCAACTTAAAAAGAAAGGGTTCCCGTACATATAAAGACAAGTATCAGATATATCTAACGTCGTGGCGCAATGGCAAAGCGTCTGACTGTAAACTCGACGGTTGTGGGTTCGATTCCCACCCGGGGAGATAAAATTTGCAGTGCCTTAAGACAACGACCCCTCTGTCTACCGTTTTGTATGCGGGAAATAGCGTGAAGGTATTTCTATTTATTTCTTTAAATTAATATTTTCTTTTATTTAATGTTCTTTTTCTCTTCTAGACTATGTAGTCGTTTTGTAATGTATATTATATCTTTTTTATTTGATTTGTTGTTATATGTTTCTTTTTGACTTAATGCCATCCCAAATACAGCAAAATCGATAGATTAAACCCAGTGTGAAGACATTCCGTTCTTGGCTTTTCATTCTAATTCAGTACACCGGAACTCGATGCCGCATGGGTTCTATCCCCTAGGTAGGATCGAACAAAATCTCGGGTAATATTCTATGACAGTATTATATTATTTATAATTTACTTAATGTTAATAACTAACCGTGGGCGTCGCGGCGTTTGACTATCGACGCCACGATTGTGGGTTGAATTCCCATTCGGAGAGAATTAATTATTTTTATTTACCTCTACGCTCTGGCAAACTACGCTTTACCTCTATGACAAAGCGTGTAGATTTCTGTCTTTCAAAACGCAATGTAAAGGTGGACAGTGTCGAACGGAATGCTACCCTTCCATATGTGGGCGTAATCATTATTTTTGTTTAATGTGTTTGAGAATTAAATAAAACATTTTTATTATTTTAATAATTTTATTACCAATACTACAATTATAATATAATATTAAACAGGTTGTCATTTTTAAAACATTAATCTTACTATAGTTTATGTAATCCAGATGGTATGCTAAATGTATGATATTTTTGCTTATGCTTATACCTAAAATTAAGTTGGAGTATTAAAAATCCAATAAATATTCGTTTGTTTGTTACGCTACAACGTGTTTATTTAATTAGCTTACGTACATTTCGTTCCTAAATTGGCAAGTTTTTATATACATTATTTATAAATTTCATAAAAATTAAAATTAATATACAATTTCAGTACAATTCATTAGTCAATCATACACGCTGAAACGTTATACGTTTAAAAAAATATATTAAAAGAGTAAACGGCATTACAAACATTTTCAATGTAAAGAATATAAATAAAATATAAAAAACGCTTTAAAAACTTATAAACTAATTTAATAATAATAAATTAACAAAGTCTGGTGACAATAATATATTATGTATCACATAATTCGTTATTGATAGTTCTACGTAGCGTCAGTCGCTACGTTTTCAGACTTATAGAACCATTCTCAAGAATAGGGCTAGTATACAAATTAAAAAAGAAAATACTCTTCTTTACGTGACGATTCTATTTGAATGTATGCAATATAATCGTTAATTGTTAAAAGCTTTGCTCTGCTCACTCGTGCGGCTTAAATTGTGATATTGTTTTGTTAGATATAGTATTTATATCTAGATCTGTCGATTGAACATCAACATTGGTAGTTGTAAAATTGTCATAGGAGATGTACTGTGGAGGCTGTTGTATAACGTCCTTTGGGATAATAGGTCGTTTTTTAGTCTTCATATATCCTAAAACCGATACTAATACAATGAAAACTATAATTCCTATGCAACACCCTACAACCAGACTAAGCCTTCTCGTCAAAAGCTCCGCAATACCCATATACGTATTGGAAAATGGACTGTCTAACGCCGCACTAAATATTTCGATCGTACTGACACTCGTACATTTACTTGTGTGAGAGTCGTTCATTAGAGGCCGAAGATTACTAAACACCTGCTCATCTCCATACAAATTAGCTCCTGGATTTCCTTGTGACGCAGAAGCTATTCTTGCGTTAGGCGTAGAAGAACCTGCAGTGTCCCCAAAGTCACCAATAGCTATCACGCATATGACATATCGTGCTCCCGGAGTCAAATGATTTAATCTTGTTGTTCTGGCGGTCGAGTTCAAAACTTTTCCTCGTATCTGTGACAATAATCATAAGAAATATATATGTACGTATTAAATGCTTACCAACATATTTGTACTTAGTTTCAGAAAACTTTGTGGGTTGTGTAAACCACTGTTGATAAAAGATTTAAACGGATTCACAGAACAAACAAAATAACCTCGAGCGAGGAACATAAATATTTTTTATGGTCCATTGAAGTGATACACAGCCGCTATATTCAAATTTTTGGTGTAATGTTTGGTCTACCTAGTTGAAATAAATTACACAACTTTCAAATATCTATAAAAATAATTAACCTTTATATAAATAAGTATATATTATATTGTCATTAAACACAGACTGCTTGAAAGATTTTTGTTAACATTTTTTGGTTTTCGCCATAACTCGGATTTAGGAATGCAAAATCGTAAGGATGATTAAGACATGCTTCATATTCTTATTGTTGCAGAGGCACAATGCCATTTAAAATTAATATGAATTACGTTTAAAAACTATTTGTTTTTCATAAATGAATAATTTCTGAACGAAACTTTTACTTTCTATCAGATCAAAGATCGAATTATAATTATTTAAACCATGCTTAAATTAACCATATATAAAATGCACTTTATAGATACAATCGGCTATAAAAAGGCTGCTATTATTGAACGTTAAAATTATTAACTACTATTACTAAAATATAAAATTATACTACTATTAAAATGTTATATTTATTCAAATTAAAATTAATAAATAAAATCAATATTTGGATTTCAATGATTATAAACACAAAATTACAATAATAAAAACAAAAATAATTAATAAAACATTTTCGATAAACAAAAATTAAATTAATTTTTACTATTTAAGTAAAGATACGTACGATTGCTGGCATCTGATCTCTGAAGTAAGCTACATGGTATCCAGTTAAGCCACTATGATTGCGGCTCTGCCAAGAAACTAGAACTGAATAAGTCTGTATATCTTGTATGGCTATTCGTATTACGACAGGCACATCACACAATTTCTGAGACGTCAGCCCCAGAAAACTGTATCCATGAAGATCTTCTGGATATTCACATCGCAATTTATTGTTACTTTTTAATATAATTTTATAATGATCTTTCATCCATATCCACAAATCTTGGGACTCGCAATTACATATCAAAGGGTTTTCTGAAAAATAACAATAGTATTACATATTCCCTTTAACTTCATTCTTCTTCTTAATCACGTGACAATAACTCATTTAGCCCAACTAAAGATTCAAAATATTTTTCTACGGTGAGAGTGCAACCTACAATCGTAGAACGTACAGTTAAAAAAATTGCCATAATTTTTGACGTTCATATTGCTAAAATATATCCAAAAGGTGTAAATAAACTGAGAGAAACTGAACTTAAAGTTATTTAAAAATATATGTATTATATATGTTTAATAATGCAACTTACCATTAAAGGCGATCGACTTTATTTGCATTTCTAGGAATTGTAGCATTTTTATTTGAATTTTTTCGAAATAATTTCTGGATAAATCTATGTGTGTTATTTTTTTCGGTTTTGAGAACACGTCGGCTGCTATTGAAGATAACCAATTGTCACTGAGATAAAGTTCATTCAGGCTCAAAAGATTTCTAAACACATCTTTAGTTATTCTTGTGATGTGATTAAAAGACAAATCCAATATTTGTAAATTTTGCAAATCTGAGGTAAACTCTTCCAGCTCTCGGATAGTATTCCGAGAAACATTTATAGCTCTAGTCGAATACAATCCTTGAAGTCTCTCTCGAGGTACATTTTCTAGTTTATTTCTACTTAAGTCTAAAGTTTCCAAATTATGCAGTTTTAAAAATGCACTAGGTGAAAGCCGAGTTATTGAATTATGATTTAATATTAATTTTTTTAAAAACTGAAAATTTTCAAAATCCTTACTAGTAATTATACTTAAATTAGTATTAGTAACTATCAATTCTTCTAAAAGTGGGAATTGTTTTATAGGATATGTTTGAAGCAGTTGTTCTATAGAATTTGAAGAAATATTCAAAGATATAACGGCAGGAAAAAATGATTCTGATAGGCCATTACTAGGAATATACTTAAAGTAGTTATGAGACAAATCTATGTATTGTAAAGAAATTGAATGTTGAAGAAAATTTGGTGGAAGAACTGATATCATATTATAACTTAAATTTATAGATATTAAATTTTTTAGCGATGGTGATTTGAAACCATTAAGGAGAGATATGTGGTTATTACATAAACTCAACGTTTTTAAGTTATGCAATCCCACTAACTTAAAGAAATCTATACTTTGTAGCTCATTATGACATAGATCTAATGTTTCTAACGAAGTGATATTAAATAAAGCTACATGCGGAAAGTCTGTAAAATGATTACCTTTTAGATTCAAGTCTTGTAAAATAGTAGTATAGGCAAAAACATCTTTATGCAAGTCTTTCAGGTTATTATATGCCAAATTAATTCTAAGCAAGTTTTGGTTTTTAAAGAACGTTGCTGGAGGTAAATGCGTTATATTAGACATTTCCAATGTTAACGATTGTAGAGAAAGCAAATGTGAAAATGTTTTATTTTCCAAGTCCGTAAAATTGTTTTCAGAGAGTAGAAGTGACTTTAATCCGGGTGTTTGAATTTGAATAATATCTTGCCAATGTAACATATTTTTTTGTAAATCCAATTCATTTAAATTTGGCAAAGCTTGTAGTGAATCATTTTCAATAGTGGATATAAAATTGTGCTTTATCCGAAATTGTTTTAATGAGAGCGAAGATATATTAAAATTAATAGTAATGATATCGTTATGAGATAAATCAAGAATTTTTAATTTATATAAGTATTTAAAAGCATCTCTAGATATAATTTTTATTTTATTATTTTTTAATAACAATTCCTCCAGAGTAACAACATTATAAAATGTTTCATTATTTATTTCTTTAAGTTTGTTATTACTAAGGTCTAAATATTTAATTTTATTTAAGTGCATAAAAGTTCTATTTTCTATGTGTACAATGGAATTATTATTTAAGTATAACCTTTGAATGCTCAACAAATCGAGAAATAAATTAGAGGTTAAAATTTTCAAATTATTCTGAGTGAGCCACATAATTTGCACGTTTATTTGACTTCGAAGAGAACTATTTTTTAACAGAGATAAATGGTTTGCACTAAATTGTATAGAAACCAATGAGGAGTTTCTGTTTGGGAAAACGTCTCCTATTGTAGTTAAATTATTTCCTTGTAAATTAATATGCTGCAGATTGCGTAAAGTAATAAAAGCATGAGAATCAATATTTTTTATAACATTATTTTGTAAATGTAATTCCTGTAATTCAGGCAATGGGCTAAACACATTTCGTTTTATGTGAGTAAGTTTATTATTTTGTAACCTAATTTCTTTTAATAATGCTAGATTCCCAAATGTTGAATCATCTAAGTGATCAATTTGATTGTTATCTAAACTTACTATTTCAAGATTACGATTAAATTGAAATATGTTCCTTGGAAGTTTTTTCAAATAGTTTGTTCCCATATGAAGTTGTGTTAAGTTGTGTAGAGAGTCAAAACAGCTCGGAAATAGTATCTCTATAGCGTTATGTTCTAAGTTTAGAACCTTTAGCCCTATTGTATTATTAAAAGCGTCGTTTGGTATTTCAAGAATATTATTCTCAGATAGAAATATTTCGGAAAGATGTTTTAAATTAGCGAAAACTCCGTTTATATAATGAAGATGATTGTGACTTAAATCTATAGATCGTACATTTATGTTTTTGCGAAACATAAATTTTTCAATATTTACAATTTTATTTCTACTTAAGTCTATGATTTCTATATTTTCTAATGAATTAAAAGCTTCTTCAGCAATATATTGAATTTCGTTACTGAAGAAAATTAACATTTTTAAATTAGGCATACTTTTAAACCAGTTTTTCTCTACTTTGGTAAACATATTTGAACTTAAATCTAAATTTAATAAATTAGGTACAGTGGTATTTATATTGTCTGGTATAAAATTAATTTTATTCCAAGCCAATCTTAAATTAGTAAGTTTATTTAAATTTCCTAAAGACCGTAAAGGAAAAATTTCTAGATAATTTTCTGTCATATCCAACTCGGTCAAACTTTTATCTAGATCCTGGAATGCATACTCGGAAATATTTGCTATCTTATTTCCTCTCAAATTAACTTTTTTCAATTTTAAATCCTTAAAAGTATGTGCTTCGATGTCTTTGATGTCATTCAGTTGAAAATCGAGCGCCTCTATATTAAACAATTCAAAAAAAGATTCATGTGGAATTTTCTTTAATTTACTGGCGATTATGCTTAGAGATCCTAACGAATCTCGAATCGATATAAATGCATTAGGACTTATTCTACTTATTCCAGATTGTGTTATTTGTAAATGATTTAGTTTAATGTGAGTAGGAAAAAAATCTGCATTCAATTCTGTTGTCGACCGTTCCAAATCATATATTGATAAAGAATATATAGTTCCTTTTATTTTGGTCAAAATATTTTTTACAACACTTGGAGTGGCGCTTGGGCACTCTAAAAATAAATCTGAAACAAAATCGTTGCTTTAAAAATGATTTTTACTGTGTGTATGTGTACTGTGTGTACTTGTGTATTAATACTGTGTGTTGTGTGTACTGGCGTATTAATAATAGGAGATTTATTGTTAAAAAAATAAATTTTAAATCTTACCTTCCTTAAATGTATAGCAGGGACAGATAGGGTTCTCCGCTAAGCTTGGACACTTTGATTGTTCTTCGCCTTGCAGTATCGGAATATGGGCAATTATGAAAAAGGCGAAAACACCACATTTCGCAATGTGTGATGGGATAAATATGCCCATGTTCAATAATCATCATTTCAATAACATTTTCCACTTAAATTATCAAATTTTTGGCAGCTTGATATCTACAACAAATATAATATATTTTAAAATAATTATAATTATAAAAGCACATTCATTGTAGTTTCAAAAGAGTAAAATGCATGTTATTAAGTTTATGATTATAATTTAAATAATTTTACATTCATCATGAAAAAATATACATGAAAACAACACATACGAAAACTGTGTATCGCTAAGAACGTTCATGTATATTTTAGTATGAAAGATACTTTGTCTTACTCGCATGAGTAAGACAAAGTGTCTTTCATACAAAATTTTATGTACCTACATAAGTATAATATATTTAACTATGACAAGTTTTCAATTAGTAATTATGGTACGGAAAAATTTTATTTATCTATTAGATAACACATCTACTAAAAAATATCTTTGGAGCCCCTATAATTAAGCAAAACAACAAGGGCGTTTCTAATTAAAGCCGGTAAACCACGAAGGGGCTTTATTAATTGTCATTTCTATGGGTATGCGCTCTTTACAAATATGCACTGTTATTTATTCCTTTGTATCAACAAAAACAATTAAGCCACTCAGCCACTAAAATTATCAACGGAAAGATATTACGTTTCTACCAAATTAATGATTTTTCTAATATAAGTTATACAAGCTATAATATATAATATATTTTTTATATATCTCCAACAAAACCTTATAAAGCTTTTGTTTTTGCTTCATGCTCTATTCTGAAAGTGTCAGGGTAGGTAGAAAGCGACTTGTGTTAATACACTCCGTTTCCTCTTTCCATGACAAGTCCTTACGTTCCCAATCTAATCTAACACTTTCCACACCGCATCATTTGTCAGGGTTCACTCAACTCATTTGGAGTTTCAGTCATTTGGAGTCAGGTTTTGAAATGACCTACCTGAATCCACAAGAAGAGCCTCCTATCGCGAGGTGCTTACACTTCGAGTGAGAGAGTTATTTAAAAAAAAAAACAAACTTAAATATTTAATTTTCAATTTTTTGTTTTGGCTATATATTTACATATTTTTTATTTAGTTTATTTAAATTAAGTATATAATATTGCTATTATTACTATTTTATTTTATATTTTATATGTATTATTGTGTATTTATTGGATGTACATATATGTTTTTATGAATATTTTTCTACTACAATATTAATTTGCACACTTATATGCATATTCTCCCACGTGACAAGCTTGGCTGAGAGAGAATGCTTTTTAGCGTTAAGCCCGCCTTTTGTACATCTATTTTTATAAATGATTTAGAAGAAATAAATAAAATAAATAAAGTTTTGCTCAAATACCGAGCATTAGATATTGAATGGAGGAATTTTGCGTCGCTATATGCAGGTATGTATGTATAACTAAATGAAATATTTTTCAACATCTAACAAACAATGGCTGTGTTGGATAAAAAATGTAAAAAATGTTTATTAAAAATAAAATACTTTGACAGCGATACGCTTTAAAAATCAATAAATATTTTTTTATTGAGCACATTTAATTGTATAAATTCCAATCGTTGTATATTATATTTTTTATCAGAAAAATATTTCTCATAAAGAATAAAATAAGCGCTTTCTTTAAGCTTACATAAACCTTACTATAACCTTAACCTTACTTACTACTTACGTTATAAGGATAACGTCATTGCATTATTTATCTGACTGAATTTAATTTATATGAATCTTTGCTTTTACTTCAGCAATGAGAGCTTAATGACATATTAAAAAATATGAAAAAATAAAAAAATATGTCTCGAAATCTTAACAAGTTGATGGTTACCCAAGAGTTCACAAGGAAATGCAATATATTAGAGCAGAAATAATATAAAAGTCAAGATCTTCGTGGCTCAGTGGGACAGCGTCTGACTGTGAACGTGATGGTTGTGAGGTTGATTCTCAGAAATAAATTATTTTTATTGAACCGTTGATGTCAGGACTGTAGATATCAAATGTGGAATCCAGTGGAAAGCTGAGAACGGAATATGTTGGCACTAGGTAACAAAGAGTGTAAAGAAAGGGATATTCAAATATAAATTTGTGACTCTATGAATATACTCGTATTTTAATAAATATTCATAGAGTCACAAATTTGTTTAAATATATAATTTATTTGATATAAACGTAGATAACGTAGTCGGTATTATGTACCTACTCGTATATGCGAGACAAAAATTCTATTTGCATTAATTAGTAACGTAATTTTCCATGCGGCCATTTTACCGTCAGTGATTTGGTTACAAAGTAATTAATATCTTTTTATATTATTATAGCACGTTAGAAATGGAATATTCTTTTCACATCGTCCTACACAAGCGTTATTGATTTTCAAACTTTTATATATATATATATATATATATATATATATATATATATATATATATATATATATATATATATATATATATATATATATATATATATATATATATATATATATATATATATATATATATATGCTACGTGCTATAATAATATAAAAAGTTATTAATTACTTTGTAACCAAATAACTGACGGTAAAATTGACACATGGAAAATTACGTTACTAATTAATACAAATAGAATTTTTGTCTCTCATATACGAGTAGGTACATAATACCGAGTAAGTTATCTACGTTTATATCAAATAAATTATATATTTACTTTCAACCGAATTCAAAAAAGAAGAAAGTCCTGTTTGACATGTATATATTTTTTTATGTATGTCCCTCGAGATCTTAGTCATTTGTACACCGATTTGAATAATTCTTTTTTTGGTAAAACTTCTGAGCTGTTCTCACTGTCACTATGTAAGGATCTGATGATGGAATTCCAGGAAAATCTTGGGAAACCTTCACATTATATAGGTGTTTCATAACATTTTGCATCGCTTTTACGTTAAACGCTGTTCCACTGCACCACGACAGATATCAATAGATAGTCTTCAATGGAAATATTTTAACGTATCTAAGGCGGAAAGAACATGTTGCACATCTAATTAGGATTATACTTTACCACATTCCTATATGTAGAATTATATTTTAACTTAAAGTGATTCCTTTCAGGTTAAACATATAAACATCTTAATGTCAACTGCAACTAGTTTTAAATATTAACTTGAACCTTTTTGTTCGCCCTGTTTGTTTATTGACAGCCTCCTGAAGGCCATTGTAGCATTATACATAACGAGCTCACTTTTTACACACTCAAGAATTCTAACTTTTACGTGTAAAATATATGTATATCAATATACATTTAATGATTTTATTTCTTTCAAATTATCTAGCATTGAAATTGAAAAATTATTGTTTAATTATTCAAATAAGTAAAATTTATTTGTAATGTAAATGTTCTTTATGATGTAAATTTCAAATATTGAACAGAAGTGTCAGTTGTTACATTATTTTTGATCATATAAAAAGTATTGAATTATAATTATAATTATATAAAATCGAGACTTCTTAGTAGAGTTCTGTACTAACTATCGCACGAGAATAATTGATACTAGTTTACATTTTCATTATGAAAAATGGCCTCCTAACATCGAAACTGGCTTAGCGCTGATAAATACATATATTACGTGTATTGTAATTATTCCTATGGTGGATAGTTAAATGGTATAATTAGAAAATGTTCGAAGTTAGTGCAAATGAAATAGATTTATGAAACAATTCTTTCTTTCGTATAAATTTAGTTCTTTTAATAAATTTTGTATCAATTGGTTGATCACAATTTTATAAAACTAACAACTAACAAAACCATAAAATAACGTAAATTTCACATAAAATTTTTACTTAAATCAGCATATAGTTTAAACGATACGCTTTATCCACGTTAATAAGTGTAATTGTTACTGTTTATATTGTATTACGTGACAACAAATCCCTTTAAAATAAATTAATGCAAGTGCAGTTAATACAAAAAGCAATTACAGATTAAACGCAACATTTTTGTCATTACTCTGTAAATACTATTTCCAAATGACTTCTTTATATGTGTATAGCTGCAAATATTGCACAAAGAAATCGGAATTTTATATGTGTCTTAATAACATTATTATAAAAGTATGAGAGAGATTAAAAAGAAAGAGTATAAGCTTGAAGCAAAAACGTGAAGTCCAAGAGAGAAAGAGACGAAAAATTAACGAATAACTTCCGGGAAAAACGAAGCTTTTCTAGCGAGAAGTTAGTGATTCCCGGGAATTCGTTAACGACACGCTAAATCTTGATGTTGCAGATGGTGAAATCGGTATAA
The DNA here is from genome assembly GCA_037127375.1 of Dione juno. Taxonomy (NCBI): domain Eukaryota; kingdom Metazoa; phylum Arthropoda; class Insecta; order Lepidoptera; family Nymphalidae; genus Dione; species Dione juno. The sequence goes on along the minus strand of JAXRJS010000042.1, from coordinate 6,244,115 downwards.
AAGAAGTTGAGAGTGCTATAAGAAGTCTGAAATGTAATAAGTCAGATAGAGTCACTACCGATATGATCAAATATGTTGGACCTCGCATCTTCGACTTGTTCTGGTTTTGTTGCAATTTATGATGGAAATCAGGGGAGATCCCAGATGATTGGCAAAGTGCAATCATCGTGCTTTTGTATAAAAGCAAAGGTTCATAGATAGACTGTGTAAGCTAAAGGGCTATCAGTTTGATTATCTTAGGTGGTAAAGTGTATGCAAAAATTTTAGCGAGAAGAGTACAAGAGAGATCCACAAGGCTGTTGTGTGAGGCCAAAGGAGGCTGTAAACCTAAAAGAGGATGCATGGATTAGTTACTTTCCCTTCACGTGATCACGGAAAAGTTTTTGGTTGTAAACCAAAAACTTTTCTGTGCTTTTGTTGGATGAGGTTAGAAAAAGGCGTTTGTAAGAAAGAATTTATGGGAGATACTGCTCCGGTACAATGTGTGTGGACCCTTGCTGCAGACCGTGAAGTCTCTTTAGAGACTTAGTCTCTTAGCTAATTCCATTTTCAATTTGAAAAGTAGTGTTCAAGGAGTGAAATAAAGCGACATGGGAGTGAAAGTAGGTGACTTGAAAGTAAATTGCTTGCTACATGCAGGTGATGCAGTACTTATTGATGATGCATATCAGAATGCGAGTTGCAGGCATTGGCATGAATGCAAGTAAGGCAGAGGTTCTGATATTTGAAATAGATGAAGAAAGAAAATAATGTAAGATTTTTTTGAATTGAAACTCATTAACAGAAGTGAATGAAGTACGGCAGAACGCCAGTGAACCTGTACGTTTCGCCGTACACAACTGAAACTGACTCAAATGAAGAGAGATGCGATATCACCGGAGGATATGCGAGTCAGAGTCTATATATATATATATATATATATATATATATATATATATATATATATATATATATATATATATATATATATATATATATATATATATTTATATATATATTTATATATATACATATATATATAGTAAAATATTTGATACTATATATATATAGTATCAAATATTTTACTACTAATTTTTATTTAATAGTAATATAGGTAATTTGCAAGGTAAGATAAGGTTAATTAGATAAATTTAGGGGTAGCTTTTTAATTTAATGTAGCCTTATTAAATGAAATGGAGGAATCTACCATTTGATTTAATATTAACAATAAATAATATAATAATAACATACTGTGAGCTTAATTCTATTGAGATATGGTAGGGCACAAACACACTAAATAGATATCAAGGTTAAAATGAAGCTAATAAAAATATTCCACGCGTGATTGGCATAAAGAAAGAAAAAAAGAAAGCCAGACATTCTTGGAAATATTAAATACTTAAAAGTATTTGCCCTGCCTTGACTTTCTATTAAATAGATTTATACGTAATAAATATCATTTTAGTTTTGAACTTTATTGGGAAGTATCGAAATCTTCATAGATCTTTTGGAAATGATAAGCTTCAAAGTATTTCTTTTTCTGTTTTGTCCATAAATATACTTTCGTTTTTGATTTAAACATAATATTTTGTGACATTATTTATTCATAAAAAATAACGGTCAACTGTGAGTCAAACTCACGCACCGAGAGTTTCAAACCAATCTCTTTATTGTAGGTCAACGAGATATATATATATATATATATATATATATATATATATATATATATATATATATATATATATATATATATATATATATATATATATATATATATATATATATATATATATATATATGTATATATATATATATATATATATATATATATATATATATGTATATATATATATATATATATATATATATATATATATATATATATATATATATATATCCCTATACATTTATTTCTCACATGACAGGTTGGCTGGTAGAGAATGCTTTATAGCGTTAAGCCCATCTTTTGTACATTTATATATATTGTACAATAAAGGATAAATAAATTATAATTATACATTTTAGAGATATATGTTATGTTTATTATTATTATGATACGATGATATTTACATCATCATTATAAATCATAGCAAGACAAAGCAAAAGAAAATTGTATACTGTTTAAAGAAACAAGTTTAAGTAATAAGTTTTTCAGAAATAAACTTATTTCTTGTGATAAAAACGTTGCAGGATACAAGTTATGTCCATTGAATGATATTATCATATCTAAATTAACGTGTCAATGATATACTAAGCAATCATGGTTCAATCTATTTGTGTTCAAGTTTGTGAAGTTTTAATATGGTAATTTATGCTTTTGACATATGTATTTATTTATAATATTTAATTTAAAAGCAAATATGTGCATATATTTATATTTATGTGTTGGAGTAAAATATCAGCTTATTACCAAAATATTGATTTATATGTTTAAATGCTTAATAATATGTATAACATAAATTTGTGACTAATAATCTCTTTCTATGCACGTTTGTCAAAGTCATTTCAAGATATTCCATTATCAGCGGATCAATAAAAATAATTAATTTCTCCGCGTGAGAATCAACCCCGCAACCATCGCGTTCACAGTCAGACGCTGTCCCACTGCGCCACGAGGAACTTTCCTTTTATATTATTACTGCCCTAATATATTGCTCCTTTCCCTGTGAGCTCTTGTGTAACGGTCAACTTGTTAAGATTTCGAGACCCATATTTCTTAATAATATGTCATTAAGTTCTTATTGTTCAAGTAAAAGCAAAAAAGATATAATAGGACCAAGTACAATATTATACTCATTTTAATTATATTGTACAAATAAGCTCATGAAAATAATTATTAATGATGATAAGAATCTTGAAGAATTATCTTGAATTAATATTTATAAATAGATTTCCGAATTGCTTTTTTCTGTTTGTCTGTGTTCCGTAATGTAATTAATCCTAACACAACGATGCTCGTAAAAATAAATATAACAAAGCCCTTTTATAACTAATAATACGAAGATAAAAAGTAAAAACAAGCTAATTATATTATATATACAAATCATAAAATATTTCGTAATTTGTCTTTATTTTACGCGACTCTAATTGCAACTAGAAAAGAATTCATACAGACAAAATTACAAGTAAAAGCTTAAAGTGGACCTACTTGTAATTAATTAAAATGATTTTATAGTTAAAGATAATATAAAATTACCTAGTTCTTTCTACAAAGTAAGGTAGGAAATAAAAACTGCCAAAAAGAATAATAAATACTACTACATCTTTAATGCTATACAAATTTAGTTGGAGTTTTGTACTATTCGACAAAATTGATTGTAAAAAGGAATTATTCTGTGCACACGTGCATGCTGATAATTTATTATAACAGATTATAGAAATTAATATATTATTAAATATATTAATTTCGATAATTCTACACAAGAGGCCGATTCTACACAAGAACGTTCTTCACAACAAGAGATTTTTAATACGGTCATACACGAAAGTTGTGATTTCGAGCTCCACGCGGTGAAATGATTTATTTTTATTTTCCCGCTGTGCTAAGATAAAGTATGGCGCTGATATCACTTGATATATAATGTATCTTTCTGATAGAAAGCATTGCACGGTGTGCACAAGGTACTAGGTCATCTCTGTCTTCGCTGATATATGGTAAAAAATGTTTTATAAAAAAAAAATATCAACCTGAAATGAAATATCTATAAGAAATTCATGAAGAATAATGTTTAATATGTACATACATAGTTAATAAGCTTCATTAGCATTTCATATTAAATATCTTGTACATATATTTTTTAATGATACTGTATTATGAAATATAACTATAATAATTCTGTTTTTCATATATCGCTGAGATGAAAAATAAAATAAATGACATAGATATAAACTACAAACACTCAAACAAGTTAAATGAATTTTCTATTTCAATATAACTATTTTATACTGGAATGAATAAATCGGTGGACTCGACAGGCTTAATGATTTTAAAACTTAAACAGTGTTAACATTAGCTTCCATTTATTAGCTTTCATTTACTGTTTATGTTTAAGCATACTAGGAATGAGAATTATCAATATTTACAATTATTATTAAAATAACAAGGAAACTAAAACTTTACTATTCGTAATAAAAACTTTACTATTCGTAGTAAAATATATTGATGATTCCCATTTTATTTGTGTTTAAATAGTGGTAACAGTGACAAGAATAAATGTTTTGGAAAAATGTTCTATCTGTTACCTATGCCTTATTATAAAGCTGAACAGATTTTTTTTGTTTAACGCACTTATCTCAAAAACTAATGGTTTGTATATGAAAATTATTGTTGTTTCATACTGTACGTGTGGTCATAGTTACCTCGGGCACTTAAATTCATGCCATACACAACCTTCAGCTATTTCCATTTGAATATACGGAAGAAGCCTTAGGTAAAAGTTCAACATGGTCGTATTAACAGAGGTATACCTAAAACGATTATAATTTATGCAACATTTTAATCAAGAAAAAATGTACCACAGGCTTTTGAATCATTGTATTGTGACCCAAAAAGATAGCCGGTAGTCGTCACATATTCTATAATGTCGTGACACATGAAAATATTATGTGGAATATTAATACTTTAGTTATGATATTCATATTCATAAACAACTGTTTTAATTACACTGACTCTAAAATTAACGTTTGTTAATTTAAGAGATTTTTATAAATTTTATCTCAAATATTTTTTTAAATGTAATTTTAAAATGTTTCTCAGCAATAAAATCAACTGCGAAACATCTCCGAGAACTTCTCTCGATTTTCTAACATTTTTCTATATAAACTTATCTAAACTTTTACTATCTTAACCTCAATATGTATTTTTACAGTAAATAAAATCGAATAGACTAATATTAAATGTACTGAGCTATTATTATTCCATTATTTATTATAATTAAGTAGAATACCACAAGTTATTAATTCTGTAATTAAGCCGATCGATCTTCCTCATCCCAGAATTATGACTGTTTTAATCAATGTCCTACATAATATTCTATAGTACGTGCAGAGAAAACGCTTTCCACAATCCTATTTGATAGGTACGGTATCTCAACTGTGTTTCTGCGATAGTACCTACTCAGACCCATGAAAAGATGATTACATTGACAAATGGCCCGTCCCTAGAGCCCTTAGGTTAGTAATCTACTTGCAAATGTAGGCCAATTAATTTTGTTCTATATTCATACACAAAAAATATCAGAGTATATATGTTACATGTTACAAGTTACAAGTTTGTATATATGTAACAAGAATAAACATGTTCACGATAACAATTCTCTTTATTTCGTTTTTTACATAGTCCATGTTATAATTTTATTTTATTATATGAATCTAATCATCTAATAGTGTCATCCAATTTTATTAATAAATTAAATTTATTAAAAAGTTATTCTGTGCTATGAATAACGTTTTGAACAACAACATAAATGTAAGCAAGAGAAGCTTAAAATCAGTAGCTTACAAAGTTTAAATATAAATTTTTAGGGTTCCATGCCTCAAAACAATTAAATGGAACTCTTATAGGATCGCTTTGTTGTTCACCTGACTGTTAAGACCATTTTTTTTATAGATCAAGCTGAAATTTACATCAAATATCCAAGTCAACAGTCCTTTAAATAACAGTAAATATATTTTGTGCTTCGTTTTTAATAAAAATAAGGAAATTGGTTATTTATAGATATACTGAAGTAAAAAACTGTTATAAATTTATATCTTTAGATTATTTAATTGATGAATTAAAAATAATACATAATATTTCTGCAAATTTAAATTTGTAAGCTTTTATAACTTCTTACTTCTTATTGTTTCTATTTATTCTTATTTCTTTTTTAGTTAGTACCTATCGTTAATCTACAATCACGAAATGGTTCGGAACTCTCGATACACGAATGCGACTCGCTCTTGGCCGGTATTTCTATAGTGGATGTATGAAAAGTAAAGCACCTGCCTTTTTTGCCTTTTACCTATCCGTTTATATCACACATAAAATTGCCATTGAGGTCTTAATAACTATTATAATAATTAGTAATTATTAATTTGACTTGTTTTACAAGTCGGTAACTCAAAATCTGAAACTGAATCTTAAACATCTAATATGACTAATGGTTGGCATACGACTGCTTAGTGTAGCTTTCAAAATAATAAGAAAGAAGCTTTAAAAATAATAATTTGGATAACAGTTCTTAACCAACTATTAAAATGGTCATCCCTACTCAGCTCTAAACAAGCAAACGGGTATTTCCTTCTAGTCACTACTAGATTTAACGAAGCTAAGAAGACGTTCCCCAGTTGACTAAACGTCTTCAAACTAATTTCGACTTCTTTTATTTGATTTTGTTGGAAAGAAATTAAACTAAGTTACTTTAAAATTAAGCTGGGCCGAGATATTTTTTTAGAGTGTTCTATGAAAGTGTACGCTTTACTATTTGAGATCGAGATATTAACTGTGACACAATTGAAAGATTTGAGTTCCATTTTCCAGAAAGTTTTAAAAGTTTTCTTATAAACTTTCAAACTTTTGATTTTATATCAAACAATTTATTTTCTTAGTTCTGACTTTGCAATGTGCTTTTGCTTATCTTTCAGATAAATATTATCTTTTCATTCTAATTGCCAAATAAGTTGTTTAAAAAACACTACTGATAACAATATATTATTAAATAACTTTATTGGAAATGAAAATGCAATCCCTGTAGGATAACTATATTGCCCGTCTGTCCGTCTGTCAAGACGACCTAGAATTATGAAGTTTGGTAAGAAGCTAAAACTTACAATATAGATAAAGGAAAAGAAACAAAAATGTTCAAATTCATAAGTGTCATCACAGTACAAACCATTATCAACTTATATCTTAAATTCATTTCATACAAAATTAGTGCACTGTCTGCACAAATTAAAGCTTGTCAACAGTTAAAATATGTACCTCCCGTAGACAAACATTTGTGAAATTGGTACGAAACCCTTGATGCGCAAGGCAAAGTCAACTCTTACTTGACTTATATTTTGTTGTTTTGAAATATAATATAATACAATATCTATTTATAACGTACGGCGTTGAGTGTTTCCAATCAACACGAAAATTCGGGCGGAAAGCGGAAAAGATAGTGTCTAAACACTAGGTTCTCTCTGCTTATCCTGCATTAATACAAGAAGCTTAAAATTCCCCCAGTCTATTGTTTGGTACACCACAAACAAAAAAATGTGTATAATTTGTTAAACAGAAAAATATTACATAAACGGCTAATCCGTTAATTATTATATCAATAATTTCCAACACTCAACAGTACGACAGCAAAATCGGAATATCTATTAAATTACAAATGTAAAAGTTTTGATTGATATTTGTTATTCAATCACAAACCGGATGAATTCACGCAAATTAATTTTGGGTGTAAATGTAAACTTTATTTGGAGTGAAAAGTATTGATATGTTTTACGAATTGTGTCATAGAATGTTATATATATATATATATATATATATATATATATATATATATATATATATATATATATATATATATATATATATATATATATATATATATATATGTACTCAGAGAAAAAACAATTGCACCTGTACTAAGTACACGAGTCGGAAGTGAAACTTCTTTGGCAAGCACGTTTCTATTTGTACTTTAGATTACTAAAACTTTAAATTTTCTAGACTTAGAAATTTAATTGTAATTACTCATACTTTTTAATTTTTCTTCAGGTTTCAGGTAATAATTAATTGTTATTAATGTATTTATAAGACTCACAAAAGGTAACCCATTGGGAATCGTGTTATATGGACACTTCACCATTGCTTCACATCACTTCACCACCACCAAAAATGCCCCACATCGTTCGTGTCGCGCAAAAAAGTGTCATTTCATAAATATTACTTTTTGTATTATATATTTTAAGAAACGTGGAGAATGAAATGACTTAACACTAGTCTCTTTCTCTGCCAAACCTGGTTAAGTGAGATTAAAAAAGAAATGTATTCATAATCGAATACAATTTTATATTCCCAAATTAAAAAAGTTGATAGCTAATCTATCCATTATTCAGCATTTTCGTTATTTTCTTGTAGTTAGTATAATGTGCTGGATAATAGAAACTGTACTTTATGCACAAGAACTGGTAAATATACGTTTGATAACATATATATATATATATATATATATATATATATATATATATATATATATATATATATATATATATATATATATATATATATATATATATATATATATATATATATATATATATATATATATATATATATATATATATATATATATATATATATATATATATATATATATATATATATATATATATATATATATATATGTTAATAAAAATATGTCAATAAAAATTCCGAATGATGTCTAGTACATTTACCTAAATATCCATCCATTTTTATTAGCTAAGCTTTTTTAGCTTGCTAAACATTTTATATCTTTTTTATAAATTTTTTGTATCACATACATTTTTAAGAATAAATTTATAATGTTAATAGTAGTAGTACTAGTAGTATACGTGGCGCAGAGACAGAGCGAACCATCACGCTTATATGCGTAAGCGTGATGGTTGGTGAGTACGTTTCCCGTTCAGTGAGAATTTGACTCGGATGGCGGTAAGCGGGGAACGGAGTGTCTTAACACTAAGTTCCTCCGGCCTACGGTTCCTTCTGCCTACCCTGCTATATACGGCTGCTACAAATATATAAAATGTCAAGACACAAAGTGTATATATATATTTATTTATTTATATAAAAATCTATAAATCTATTAAACTTCATCACTCATATGCATATTTCATATATAAAAAGTTGAGTAACATAAGGCTCATAAAGCTTAATTATTATATTTCTTTCATTTTTTACATCTTTGTTCCACTTTTAGTGGATAAGGAATCTAATAAATTATCCCTATGAGACTACCCACGTAGATTAAATTGTATGCAGTGAGCGTAAAACTGAAATAAATTGTACACCGTGTTTTATTTCCAATGGATTTATAATTTTTGAAAGATGTTTTTGTCCCTAATCATGTGCTAGAGGTTCAGTATATTCATAATACTGAACCACTAGTACATGATAGAAAGGTAAAATGTCTTCACAGATGGGTGCTAACTTAATAAATGTCATATTACGATTACAGTGTTTTTATTTGGTTTCAGAACGTACTCACAATATGTACACACAATCGATTACACAAAATGTTGGTTGCCTCCAAGTGATCATTTATAGTGACAAAGCCACCAATGTACACAATACGTTATGCATAAGATTTTGATTTTTTTTCGCTTTTGTAAATTTATATGATTTTATGTAATAAAGTATTTTTATTATTCCTATTTTTTACGCTTCGCGCTGTTTACACCAAACACAGGGTACATACATACACATAGCAGGGTTGGTGGGTTAAGACACTTTTTTCTCATTGCATGTTGGGTGGTGGAAGTCAACGCCGCGCTTTATCTTGCTATCAATAAAATAGTAAAATTCACATTTACAAGTTAAATATATTTAATACTTTTGAAGGAGTTTCTCATTAGCTTTTTAATAAATCTCACCTTAAATTAATATAAAAATTATAAAAAATAAATAATACTTGGCAGCTTATTTGGGTCGGTGTCTTAATAAAATGTACGTATGTATAAACCTACCAGTTACAAAGCTAAACAACGAATGAGTTTAATATACATCAAAAAAGATATGTTGGAATTTTACTAAATTGCTCTATATTTTGCCGACTGTGCCGTTTTGTTTACTAACGTAAGCTATGGAAGCAATATTACTACTGGGATGTACGCTTGTCGTTACCGCAATAAAATTGAGGGCGACAGCTTCCGCACCAGGACAGAAGCTTCTCTTCTCACAGAATATCAGATAACATACGGAATAGGACAATGGTCTAGTCTGTTCCATCCGTTATTATTCAATTCTCACAAATTAGTGTCAGATAACGCATTATTTCGTAAGTAAATGTTTTTATATTATTATTAACATCATTATTCAAGTACTTAAAGCTATATGTATCATTAAACTTACATATCGTGAAGTATTTCGAGCGAAGTAAGTATATTATTATGATTTCACCAGTTCACATAAAAACATTGTAAGGAGTACAAAATTATAATAAACTAAACAAAAAAAGGTTATAATTTAACAAATTTAATTTCCTTTTTTTTATTTTCTCTACGTAACGGCAAATATGTTAAATACTAAGTAATTAGAAACAATTTTTTATAATAATGCTAAGAAATTCTTCTTGGACGAGCTTGAAAAGCAAGAAAGAAGTAACCAGGTCATGTTAGAGCCATATAAATTAATTTATTGTAGACGATTAGTCTGGTTTTACAAAAATATATTAAATATAATAAGTATATCAGTAGAGCGTTTCTAATACAAATCTCGTGATTAATTAAACATCCTAATTAAATGCTCTAAACATTTTTTTCCTGCTTCACGCATCTCTGGTGTGTCTGGTGTATTCCGACTTTCCACCTAATTTTTGAGACATTATGTGTGGAACAGCGGTACTAAACACCGCTTTTTGTTTACCAGAGCGGAGAACTAAAATAATTCATTTCGATGAGTTGAGGTCAAAACTAACAACCGTTTACGTTTTTTCAGTGCAAATATCTAAATTTGCAACGTGACGGTGTTATTCCAAGGGTTGCCTTTTATTTGTTTTTAAAATATTATTTATATTTAATTTAGTTAGTATATATTCTATTTTGTTCTTCCATTATTGAGTAACTGACGCAGTAATGATTAAACTCAGCCAAAATCTAGGTTTTATCTAGAAACCTGAAAATTGGATGTAGGCTCCATGGGATGTATGAGGTCAATAAGAGAGGATAGTCTAAAGGTTCTTTTCCATTTTATAGTCCACGTAAATGAAATTGCGGGCTATAGCTCGAATTTTATAAATGGGAATTATTTCTTGGAATATTAAAGATCTTATAAACATAATAACTATAATAAATAACGCATAAATTTATAAAATTATTGTAAACTTAGTAATAATAAAACACGATTGTCTAAACTTATACGCGACGAAATCTTGGTATTGATTTATTATATTAATAAAATATTTGTTTGTAGTCCGCTTAGGACCCTTTTGTTTGTCTGACATAAAAAAATATTTGTTAAATATAACAACAACTATCCATCATATAACATAAGAAAAGTTGACCTTTGTCAAATAAGGGTCATTGAAACGCTATATAATAAACTTAAGCTTGGCCAAAGATTTGTTTTTTCGTACTACGTGGAGCTTTAGTTAATTTCCTTAGTCAGTAATAAATATTTAAACAGTTCATTTGCCGTAAGTAAACGCAACCATTTCTAGCAATGTATAGAATTTATAATATTATTATTGTGGTGCGATGAAATCAGCAATACATAGTTGAAGTGAAAAGAGAGTTGAAATGAGTATTTATATAATATAAAATATATAAAACATTGTAATTACTATGTAAAACAATATTAAAATTTGCTTTGGCTTATGGAATAATTATGGTATACATATGTCTAATAACTTAAAGTACACCTAAATGTTTAATTAATATAAACTGTACCCCCTTCTGCAAGCGCAGATGGTATTCGTGCTCCTATCTTAATATGCACGAGTGCTTGGGACTATTTAACAAGTACTTTTACAAGTACGACATCTTTCTATTCTAGAAGTATATATATTCTCGAGTCAGCTCTAATTAAACACCTATAAAAGGAGAATTTATCCTTTTAAAATGTATTCCTTTGATTTTTTCAATTACATTAAGTGAAGACGAAACAAAAAAACGAGGTTAGTAAACATGAAAAGCTTAATAAAATATCGTTGTAGTGTTTTCACTTGAATCTAATAAATGTGTATACTTCTCGAGAGATAAACGACCGCCGAGAAGTGCTGAATGACGTGCTTGTCGAACTTGAAATATCTACAAACGGCTCGCTAAGAATTATGAATTGGAGCTCGTTGAGTTAAACAAGGCAAATAAATAAAATTTGATAAGCTTTTTTTTAATTTTGTAAATAAATAAATACCTAAAAACGAAAATGATAGCTTGAAAATTTTTTTTTTTAAATCGAAATAGCTTTAATTAGATGCATCTTCAAAGTATTTCTTAATATATTCCTACATAATTTACACTGTAGTTGCTTTTTAAGCTAAAATAAAAATGCATACTCACAGCTATATTTAAAGAGCAACAGAATAAATGAATAAAGAATATATAAAGTTATACAAACTTTATGTTGAGACTTAAAAAATATTAAAGAACATAAAACTAAAAAAACACACTACTTACCAATTTCCTTAAATATTTAAATTTCGAACTAAATTCCATAATGTCACCAGATCACAGTCAACTTTTAAAATATTACCAAATCCAAAAATAACGTGAAACTTTAGTTCAACACGCACTTTCGTATAACGACACGGTCAGCGAGATCTCAGCAATATAGTTCCGGTAGTGTATTCAGAACATCTGGAGCGACCGTCGCGTCCCCACTCCCGCAGCTCACTGGATGAGCGATCTCAACGGAGTCTGCGTAATAGGACAGCATTCCTACAGATTGCTATATGGGAATAAACGCTAATAAATTACCAACGTCGTACACGCGTAACGCAAACGCGAACGAGCCTGTGTTCTTGATTGGTTTGAAGTCCCCGCTAATGTGTTCTCCACTCGCAAGTACCAGGGTGACCTGAATGTATGCATAACTGCTCAAGAATTATTTTTAAACTTTAAACTTTATTAGCTAAAAAAATGCATAGTACATAATTGTGCCAATCAAATAAAACATGCTCTTTTTATCAACATTGTAATACAGTGTATACACATATGCATATGTAGCAAATAAGCGTTTTATAGGATGTTATGAGTGTAACATATGCCGGGAATAGACTGACTGTATTTACTACTCTATGTACGTATCCGTGTACGTGTATCCCGTTCTGTGATAAGATATATATATATATATATATATATATATATATATATATATATATATATATATATATATATATATATATATATATATTATATATATATATATATATATATATATATATATATATATATATATCTAAAGATACATTGAGCTACAAATAACGGAAATACGGTAAAGATATTTATTTTTAAAAAATCTTGGAAAAGGATCAAAGACATATAAATATCAATAAAAATTATTTTTTATATAGTTATAAAGAGGTACATAGTAGCACGCATTGTTAGGAATTAAAACTATTAGATATATTGTCCAACGCTACAAATACTGCTTAAACAATACTGGAATTGATTAATAATAAATAGTTTCAGTACATAACATTGCAGCGACATAAAATCACTTGATATTTTGGTTCTACAATTTATTTATGTATATTTATTGACAAAATCTTAACGTTCAGGACCGACAGGGCGGAGGCGACTGCGCCTGCCTGTAAAGTTACTGTGTTTGTAAGTTCGAATCCCACCCAGGAACAATGTAAAATTTTCATTTTATTAGCTCTAACAACGCGGTAACAAGGAAAAAGCGCAGCGTTGAGTTCCGCCACTCACCATGTAAAGCAAAAGTCGGAAAACGGGGAACAGTGTCCCAACACTAGGTTCCTTTAGCCTACCTGTTCCTTCTGCCTACCCTGATATGTGCGGAATACAGCGTGAAGCTAAAAATAAAACTAATCTTCCTTACAAACTTCATTTTTATTTTAATTAATAAATTTTTGTGTTTGTTTTTAGCTTTACGCTATATACCATGTATGCCATTATAGGTAGAGGAAATCTATTATTACGACACTCCGCCCAATTTTCGAGACATTGAGTGGCGGAACTCACCGCCACATTTTGTCTTCCCACCAGAGTAGAAACTTTGAAAATAATTCCTAATCCACGTGGGGATCGAACCTACTTCCGCCACGTTAACATAGAGTTATAAGTTCTTAAGAATACTTAAAAGTAAATATGCTATTTACACCGAACAATACTAAGGAAATCAAAAAAAAGCCAAAAAAAAAAACAAAATTAAAGTACCTATCCCAAGCTAACTTGTAGATGACATCACATAACCCCTAATTTAGACGAACAAACTGATAGCTGCTCGATGAACAGAAACACATATAGTCAGACAGACACCGAACCGATCCTCTAACGGTTTTTTATGGCTTATTCACAGATAACTATTGTTTGTGTCTTTGTTAATCAGTCTGACAACACCATTTTTCTCAAGAACGCGTCAAGGTAACAAAGTGAAATTAACTTATAATATCCAGATCTTCAGTTTATTTCAACAAATTAAAAATTAAATTTCGAAGTTGATTGAGTCAAAAAATACGATCGTTAATGTTTTGTTTTTGCCGCATATTGCTATGTGAAAGCCGTCACGTAATTAAAGCCTTAATGGTAAAGAGAGAGCTTACAGTAAAAATAAAGAAAAAATCTGAAAAGTCCATCACATAAAAGAAACTCACTACAAACTTATATATGTAGGTAATAATATCATACAAAATTATTGCATACGGGCGTAAATTTAATCTTGTCAACTTTAATAAGTTAAACTGTTTGTTGACCTAAAAGTATGAGATCGGTACAGAACTTGGTGCGCAAATACAACTCTCATTTGGCCGATATTTTTTTACTCGAGGCACTAAACCCTAAATAATACATTTCTTTTAATAAAATTTTATTTTCAGAGTTCGAATATATTTGATTTCCTTTACTTCTTACTGACTGTCAATTTGTTTCCTAAAATAAACAAGATATATTATCTACTCTCTTTATAATATTAAAATAAAAGAAAATGAAGTGAAACACGTTTTCCAGCTCACTGAAAAACATAACGAATTGGGATTTTTTAAGAAGGTAAGCTTGTTACAATATGTCGACTTGTTGTTACGGGAAAAAGAATTGTTATACCTTTAGAAATATTGTAATATTGAATTTCAACAATATACAATAATTTTTAAAAAAGCCTTAGTGATATTTTGTTCTTGCCTGATATTAGATGTAATATTCATATATCTTACTAGCGACCCGTCGCGGTTTTGTGCGATCGATCGATGTCTCCGGATTTACTCTAATATAATATGTATGTATTGTGCTAATACTTTCCTTTCATTTATATGCCTTTTTTTCATTTTATATGCAATATTTTATCTAGGCGATAAGTACTCGCGCGCGTTTTCGATATCGGTAAAAATTGGTTGCTGCTCTACAACTTCTTCTATCTTCCAGTGAAAGTTTCACAAATATCGGTTCAGCTGTTCCTGAGATAAGATTAGATTTCCGTTTGTCCTCGACAGATAGACAAACAGATAGACAAAATAAATGTTTTTATGTTACGTGTACATAGATAGATGTACTATATGCATCATAATCAGACACTCCAATTTTACTTACATATAAATGATAGATTTAATTTAGTTGCGATACAACGCTCTTGTAAAAACAAAGTGTAATAAGAATAAACCATATTGTTAAGTTTTTAATATATTAAGATCTTTGGCTTTAGCTATTTTTTAGCTCTTTTAACAGAAACGACTTGTGGCCAAAGTCTACCACAAAATGTTCGAAACATCGGATTTTCAAAAACATATGTACGTACTATATGTCCATACCATACAAAAAATACGCGATTTATCCTTTCAAAAAAGTTTGATTTTGAAAGTTATTAATACTTTTGTATTAATACAATTCTAAAATTTGACTGTGACAGGGATCTCTGAATGATATTACTTCACCTTAACGTAATAAGCAGTTATTCACACCTTCTGTACCTGTTGTTGCCTACAAAAACGTCAGTAAAGATTATTGACATGATGTATCAGCTTCATTATGTCCAAAGCAAAGTTATGTTCTTTGAATATCATTTTATTAAAATTATAACAAACTATCAGGGAAGGCCAATTTCAATTTGTTTTGGAGTAAGAGTTTCAGGATAGAAAGCTTTAAAACAATTTAGATATATAATAAGCTAGCTCTTACAACTAAAGGACACGACGGGCGCAAGCCGGGGACCAAGTCCCGCAGGGGACGCCTTTGCCTCCGAAGCATCCTCCGAAGCATCCACTTAGTGCTTGCTACTTCTTAGGGATAGAGTACCCTCTTCCCTCCCCATCCGGTGTTGCTGTCAAGACTACCAGCAGATTTAACTACACACCGGAGAAAAAGAACGTGGGATATGGTACGTATATTTTATATTTTAATTCACTTTCTCCGAATAAATTTCTTGTCTAGGTAATCGTGGCAGCAAGATATTATTGTTTTACCACCTTTTGCATTAATAAACGGCTACTCCGTCATTAATTTGAATAATGCGAACGTAGCGATCGCACATGAAAGCATACGTAATTAAAATTGGACACAATCGACAATTTCAGCTTTACAATAAAAACTTCACTGTTGTGATAATTTAAGTTATATTCATTTATAACCTGAATTTAAGCTCTACTAATACTCAAAAACAGGTAAATTTTATAACATGTTTTCTAAGAGAGCAATACACAATATTTTATGAATATTTAATTTTGTTAATCTTCAAGATACAAATAAACCTGCTAAGTACCAATCTACTAAAATATCAACTTGTATATCCTGGTCTTATTAAGTTAATTACGATTTAATAAAAAGAGCTCATAAAATATTACTCAAAAGAAAATCGTTTCTGAATCCGAAGTTCATAAAAAAATGTATTTTTAACATTTTCTTGTGAACTTTCGTTTAATAATTAACCTCCCTAAAATTATACACGCGAGAACGCGTACAATGCGTTCCAGAAACATGAACATCTGGCAGATAGTCATTATACATTCACGTACCTCATTCCGCTTTGTGCTTACTTAATTTTATTGTGGTTCTAGACACTTTTAATCTTATTAGCCAGCCTCACTCCACAATGCATTACTTACACCACACGAATGTTTGAAGTAAACGGGATCCTACGTAATGGAATACGTATTCATTTTAATTACATGCGTTTGTAACCATTTACTTTCACGAGCACGAGCCCAATTCTGAAATAATAATATGGTGAAATTGAAAAGTTGTTTATCATTTATTTTATTTTCAAGATAAATATTAAAAGCTTGTCAAAGCTCTGGAAATATAAGCTTAATGTGTATGCTTGAAATTTAACAAGAAATGGTCTAGTCAGTATTTAATAAAATGTTATCCTATAGAATGTAATTAGTTTTTAAGTAAAAAATCTGTTTTAAGTATCAGTTCTTGCATTGTATTGATAATGCTGTTTCGGTTTTACGTAAGGTTATTAGTACAAATATTAGTTGTTATTAATATAAAAAAAATATTACTACATACTTCAAATAATGTATTTTAATGTTAATTTATAATTAAATAAAAATAGCAATTCCAGAAATAAGCGTTAAGCGTTTATATAAAGCTGTACTGGCTCCCGTTATAAATAAATGTAAGAAGGAAACGCGTAGGGTGGCCGCCATGCAAAGCACTTCGAATACTGTGGATTAACTTTATATTATATTTTGTACAATTTTTATAGGTCATTGTATTGTAAACACTAAAAACATAAGAATATGGAATTAGAACTCACTTTCCCTATTATAATTCAATAATTGCATTCTTTTTTTTTAACTCTGGGAAATGCGTTTTAGGCAGACCGCTCATGTGCAAATCAAACCGAACAGCGTTGTGGGCTCACTGGTACACCCGATACTACGTACTAAAACACATTTTTAGTGAGGATATCCTGTTACGAATATCCGCCTGGATCTCAACACGCTGACATAGAGTAATCGACATGTAGAATCTGGCCCCCCGATACTTGGCAGTAATCTGCCAAGGGTAGTGTTCACAAGGTGAGTGAAGGGGGTCGCAAACAACGACTCGACTCTCTAGAATTAAGCCTAGATTATTTCATTTGACCCCGTACCTCTATATCGTGCCCTTGGATACTCGGGGTGGCCCCACGGGAAGCCAATAACTATCTGCATTATCTATATTTACTATAATTTTTTTTTTACTTAAAGTGTCACTATGGCTTATATTCCATATGAGTTGACTTATCCCAAGGGAAATAAGGAAAAGCGGGAAATATACTAGAGATCTCAGGCAAATACGTCTTTAAGTAGAGTCCCATATATAAAATTATGAGAGAACTATAACTAACTATATATTTCAAAGTAAATTAGTTAATATACATATATTTTACAAGCCTGACAATCAAAATATTTATACATATTTTCAATTACCGATAAATATAAAAATAAAATTAAAAAAATTATTAATTCTGAAAAAATTTCATCAGGATAATTTTAATATATATTTGACTATTGCTATTGCAATTGTTTAATAAGTTTACATTTTTTAAACTTAGAATGTGTCATTATAGGATGGTATAATTGATGTTATTATTATTGTCGTATTGAGAAAAGTGTGTTGTATTGAGAAAAAGTCTTGCAAAAATCATTTTACAAGACTTTTTCAAGTTGTATTACTTATCAGTTATACTGATATGGCCGCCTGTAGACTTTTCTGTCTATATATATATTATATATATATATATATATATATATATATATATATATCTATATATATATATATATATATATATATATATATATATATATATATATATATATATATATTATATATATATATATATATATATATATATATATATATATATATAATAATAATAAATTATAATAAATTTATTTCAGTAAAAATATGTGATACAGATACACTCTAGATGTATTTATGATTTGATATATTTACAAATCTAGAGGAGAGCGATGGCAGCCATACTAGTGTAAACTGTGTCACAGCTGCCAGCGTCTTTGCCCCTTAAAAAATAATACTGATACTTTTATACATTACAGTGATTCAGTGAAAATTAGTATAAATAAAAACATTTGCTCTGCGAATAAATTAAACTATAATTAAAACATTTAAAACGCCTACCAATGCAAACATTAATGAGCGTGTATGTGTCTAAGAGAGTGTGCGTCTTGTATGTATGTGTGTGTGTGTGAGTGCGTGTGCGTTTGAGTGTGTTCAGTAGACAATACTCTCTGTTTCAATGTAGGACAACTTTTGAATCCAATCTTTGATAATTTTTTTACACTTAAATGATGTCAGTGGATAAATATTGATTTTTTATTAATTTTATTGTACAAGTGACCGCTAATTACATAAAACTGGCTGCAGGCTAACCTTGTTCTTGACGGAACGGTTGTACAAACTCTGGATTTATTGCGTTTGGAAGTGGGGTCTGAACAATATACTTTTATGCTTACGAAGTATAACTTGCACAATGTAAAGTTTTCTAACAGATAAGATGGAAGACTCACGGTAAAGAAGATCTGTGCTATATCGTCTAGGTTTTCCCAGCATAACTTTTAATATAGCCCTTTGAGCACGTTCCAAAACAAGCAATGTATTGCTGCTGGTACCTCCCCATACTATGATGCAGTAGTTTAAAATACTTCTTACGAGGGCATAATAAATTGTAAGTAGAGTATCAGGGTCAGCTAAATTTTGAAGTTTTCTAAATACGGGAATTAGTTTACGTATACGAGACGATACGTTATTGATGTGTAGTGACCAGTTAAGGTTAAAATCAACAGTAACACCCAAGTATTTAATATTACACGTACGGGGAAGTTGAGGACAATTGCAGAAGTTCTGAGTGGTACAAGTGTGCGCTGTGATAGAAAAATCAGGTGGGGGCTGAGAACTGGGCCGATGAGAGAATGCGATATATTTAGTTTTATCAATATTGAGCGTAAGGAAATTGTTGTTATACCAACGTGTCACCCATCCTATAGCATTCTCTGCATGCTGTTTAGCCTCAATCCAATCACGACCGTTGACTACTAGTACGGTGTCATCTGCATATGCAATAATTTTGCAATTAGGTAATGACGTATTGCATAGGCTATTAACATATAATAGGAACAGCGTAGGACCCAGTACACTTCCCTGTGGAACACCAAAGGGACGTATGCCTTGTCACTCACAAACTTATCTATTTTGACACACTGAGAGCGGTTTGTTAAGTAAGAGCGAAAAATGTCCAGTACAATACCTCGTATTCCTAAATTATACATTTTCTCAAGCAAATTGGTATTGAGACAGTGTCGAAGGCCTTAGATAAATCAAGGAAAATACCGACAACTTTATCTTTGTTATCTAAGTGTTTGGCAATAGTTTCAGTGAGCGACAAAGCAGCGTCTTCTGTGGATTTATTTTTAGTAAAACCAAATTGATTGACGGCAAGAATGCTACGGTGATGAAGATAATTTGTAAGTCTTTTGTTCAATAGTCTTTTCCAAAATCTTTGAAATAGTAGGACAGATCGATATTGGTCTATTAGTTGCCCACATAACTTTTCTACTGATTTGTAGATGGGATTGTACCAGTGCCTGTTTAATATATCCGGAAAAACACCAGCACCAACAACATATTATATATAATATATATATATATAATATATATATATATAATATACTAATTATCTCTATATATAATATATATATATATATATATATTATATATAATATCTATAATATATATATATAATATATATATATATATATATATATATAGAATTATAAGGTTTTATTTGATGGATTGATGATGTCATCAAAAATAAAATATTTTAAATAAAAATTCGAAAATTCGATTCGAACCATACCATCACTTACTTTCTGCGTCGTATCCTGTCTTTGTCATGTCATTGCCAATTTCCATTAATTTTTTTTATGTTTTACAGAACTGAAGTATCCGAACATACATAATAAATCATAAGAATATTAAGAATTCCTTATATTTAAGAATCTTTATTTATTATATAAAATCTTTGAATAAGAATATTCTTTAAATATTTTTGTGTTAAATAAGCTACATAAAACTTGTGTATAAAAACAATTTCATTACATTTAGCATTTGGTTAGAAAGATAAACATATCACATAAAAAAGAGAAATATATCAAAATCAACTTATTCTGTACTCTACTCTCTAAAAGTGTAAATGATAAAAAATCTAATAAAGAGACAATCAAATATATTATATTGAATGTTTTTTTGTTTAACACGTCATCACTCTTTGACGAAACAATGTGTTGTATATGCTTCTTAATTAGAAATATTTAAAATATGCAAACTCTAGTATATTTACAAAATAAACATTACAACAATTTAATGTAGCACCAAAACTCAATTCAATATAATAACATCTGAATCCCGTCATACGACATTGGATTCCGCTTTAGATTGTGTAATCAATTGAGGCAAACGGGCAAATACATTTTATGTTTTGTGCAACCCTTAATTTAGAACAAAATTCTGTCGCGTAATTCAGCTCTCGCCCTAAAATTATTTACCTTTCATTCCGTTCACTAAATGAGTAGGTTTATTGGATTAAGTCCAGAAAGCTTTGCCCTTAATTGGGGCTTTCCGACAAATAACTTTTCTGTTTTCTTAAACTCGGACAGCTCTTAAATAATGATCTTAATTAAATTTGTATATATGAACTATATTGATTGGCACTGATATCATGCTAATTATATTTTCCAAATAATATCTTTAAATGACTTAGGCAGGTAAGCAGTTAATTTAGACAACGTGAATTGTGTTAATTAAATATAATTATAAGATCATTTTGTCGTGGCACCGGATTCAGAGGATCAGGAAAATTTAAATAGCCGAGATCGCAACTGGGGAGTCCCGCAAATTAAGGAGACTTGATCCTTGGGGCCAGTGTCATCACTCTGAATACAGAGCACAAATACACTAACTAAGGCAACCGGAGCTGACAACGCACCAACAAAAACCAGACTCGCTCGTATAATAAGGCTCGTATTCGCGTTTATGGAGTTGTTAGACCAGGATGACATTCAAAGCTCAGATTAGTGTTCTCAAGCTCGCTTTCGAGTAATTAGCCAACTATGCTAAAAGTTAGGCAAGGGCTAGTCCAAGATTTTATTAATAGCCGACAACATGCAATTTAATAAACATTCCTAAAAAACTGTAATAGAGATCATAAAATATCAAATTACCGAACAATTAGAAATGCCAGAGACGGACCCAAAGGAGGAACACATCTTTTGCAAAAAGACGCTTCACGTCATTCCTCTCGATCCGCCGCCGATACTTACCAAAATGAAAGTATCCGTCTGTCAGATTCATATGTCTGGGCGTTTGCTTCCATCTAATAGAATAATCTTATCCCCTAGTAACTTACTGAATGACTTGGTAATTCTGGCTGGTGGGAACTCAATAACAAACACACCAAGTGGAACTGTAATAGAATAACAGTGCATAAATTCCACTCGCAGCGATTTCAAAGCTTACCACATCAACTTCAAGATCCTCATATCTCGTACACCTATTAAAAACAGATCGAAATGATGCCCACTCTTCAATATAGCTATACTGCAGGGCATCGCTCTCGGAGTGTGCTTCGTCAAAGTTCTAGCCGAACTGGACTCCAATATTTCATTACATAGGCATAACATTATCAAAGTGCCACCCTGAACGCCTGTTATCTACTCCAAAATTAAAAAAAATATCGCGTTAATATCAATGTCAGCACCATAGGCATGATATAAGAACGCATCATATTTACGCGTCTTCAGGCCTCCATTGAGGAAATCTCCTCCCACCTGAACTATTTGGTTTTTGAATCCAGAATTCCAGAGTTCATCAAGTACATTTCCTTATGGAATACTTCTAAATCAGATCCAAGGAAATGGCATCAGTGGCAATCTTCTTAGACATAGGTAAAACGTTTGATAAAGTCTGGCACAGTGGTTTTATCGTCAATCTGCTACACGTGGAGGTACCAGACAGACTCGTGCACATCAGACAAGACTACTTACCCAAACAATCATTTCGATACAGGTTTAAAGGTACCATATCCTCAAGTAGGCCAACAAGAGATGGAGTCGCTCAAGGATTCATTTTGTCACCATTTCCGTACTATCTATACACCCTCGATATCCCTAGACCCAGGCACTAACCTAGCTCTCTTCGCGAACGATACCACAATATTCTCTTGCAGTCACTTCTCGGTAAATATAGCCAGCCGTCTACAGGCCGCCTTAAACCGGCTAGGCAAATGGCTTACCAAATGGCGCATGGCGCAAGAAAATACTGAATAGAGTACCTACCTCTGTGTATTTTTTGCGAGACAGACGACTTGCCCTATGTCCGCATGTCAACAAAATCATCTTGACATGTCACCACTTTCCACTAATCTGCGTCAAAAGTAACATTTCACTTAAAAATAATGTTCACCTATAGACGATGTGTATTCGGCTCATTTTTACTTACACCACCATCATGTCATACACTGTCCTTTATTAATTCACTGTCCTTTATTAATTTTCCATCATACACTGTCCTTTATTAATTGCAAATTATACAACACATTATACAATATAAATACTTGCGCACGGCTACAGGAGCGCCATAGCTCGTGCGTCCATCTCTCCATAGAGACACCAAATAAGATTCGATTCAAAAGTTCTGTCCAAATTTATCAAGTTGTTACTTCAACAAATCTGAACGGAGGAGATCTGAGGTGGAGACGAGGTCCCAGCTTTATAGTTAGGCAACCACACCTCGGCGCGAAAAGAGTACTATAAATAAAGAGAGAGAATAATAAAAATAAAGCCGGGATACATGATAGAACAAAAAGGCGTGAATAGAACTGAACTGGTCATAAGCTCGGTGGTGATTTTTGATACAATATTGTAATTATTGGATGTCGAATATTTACCGTCAAGACTAGGCCTAAACACTTAAATATACAGAATTTTAAAAAAATATGTAATTATATAGTAGATACGAAGAAATAAGAAATATGTAGAAAGAAATATATTATAAGATTTTAACATATAATAAGATAGCTATTAAGTGAGAAATAAAACTAGGATAGACAAAATATAACAATAATTTAGAATAAGAACTAATAATATCACAATCACACTTTTTCATTAAAATTGTAATTATGAAGCGGGCAATTCCCATTTAATTAAATTAACTCAATGAAAGTTTTACAGATACACAAAGTCTCCAAAGGAGAAGAGCGGGACACTACATAAAAAAAATAGTAGAGATGCCATGCTTTTTAAAAATGCAAGTGAGGAGTCTACTTCGTTATATACAATACAACAAGTGCTTTGTACAAAGATAGAAACCTACAAAGGCCACACGATCACTCTGCGGTGGCTTCTTCAATAATAGATAGCAAACAAATTGAAAATATAAAGAATGATCCACTTCTGATCAGGTTTGTCGACATCGTTTATTTAATAAAAAAGACGCAATGACAAAATATTTGAACAAATATGTACAAATATCATTTAATAATAGTTGTGGCGCAGAGGCACAGCGTCTGTCTGTATACGCGACGGTTTTTGGGTGCGTTTCCCATGAAGAATGAATTACATATTTTCATTTTCTTCGCTCTGGCAACATGGAAAAAGCGCAGTGCTGAGTTCCGGCACTCAACAGGCAATGCCTCGAAAGGCGGAGAACGGGGAACGGAATGTTTTAAAACTGAACTGAACTTAGAACTGAACCAACGGTTCAATCTGCCTGCAACGTGCCTGGTATCCCACCAGCGTGAAGCTAATAAATAATAATTCTAACGTCGTAATATTATATAATATATAATATTATATAATATATAAAATTATACCTATATTAATACTATAAAGAGGAAATATTTGTTTGTTTGACAGCGATAGGCCTCGGGACTACTGGACCGATTTAAAGAATTGTTTTACCGTTAGATTTTATAATGACAGTGAAGGATACAGAATATTTACAAAAACGTTAGGTATCAGTATAAAAAGTATAATAATTATAAAAAAATAAGTCATAATTTATTAATAAAAATAAGTAAATATGTTATGCAAAAACCATTAACATGTTCTTAATAAAATGTTGAAATAAATTGATATTAATAAAATGTATTAATAAGCACACAAAAATATATATCTATCGACAGTATTTTAAACGAAACGACTAAACGGAACTATTATAAATAATA
This sequence comes from Dione juno, assembly GCA_037127375.1. NCBI lineage: Eukaryota > Metazoa > Arthropoda > Insecta > Lepidoptera > Nymphalidae > Dione > Dione juno. The sequence goes on along the minus strand of JAXRJS010000042.1, from coordinate 6,219,061 downwards.
AACAGTATTATTTTTTATCATTATTGCATTTCAGTTTATTTGGTTTAGGTAAATTGATGTGTTAAAAGCTATTTGCGATATAGAAGTCTTTTATCTTTTATCTTCTTCTAAATGTATGATGAGGGGTCAATCTTTATATATACATCGCTACATATAGTAAAAATATACATATAATATAAATAATGTACATATAATATAAATAATTGTATGTTTTTTTTTCAAATTTATATATAGAATATAGCTGGCAATATAGAATATAGCAGATCCAGAGGGTGTCTGGCCAAATATCTGTCCCATATTGGTACTGGGCATACGGGTACGCGACCCCGGATTTTCGAGCCACCACTGTCATACTCCTTCCCAATCCATGAAAGTGGTGGCCTTACCCCCCCCCCCCTCTCCTCATTTCTACTAATCTTTTCCCTCTCATCCTTGGCTTTTCCCACTAAAATGGGTTTTGGAGGTCAGATGGCAATCGCTCCATTAAAAAGCCGCCACCTGCCACTCATATGAAAAGAACAAAGATGTTGCTGGGTACTGCTAGGGCGTCGCCGCTAAACGACGCGCAGGCACATCGCCCTACACCTGTGTTAAATGGGCAAGGGCTACCGTGTCAAGTACGGACGCGGCTAAAGAAGATAGTACCCAGAAGGAAACTCCGCTTTGCAACGTGGAATATTGGCTCTCTAACCGGATGACGCAGGGAACTAACAGATGTACTCATGAGGCGTCAGGTCCAGTATGCTTTCCTTCAGGAAACCCGCTGGAAGGGCAATAAGTCCCGTATCATCAGACAGTGTTACCAACTCATATACACTGGGTCTCCTTCCGGTAAAACTGGTGTAGCAGTAGTTTTATCTGAAGAGCTACGGAATGGTCTCCTCGAAGTTGACCGACACAGCGACCGCCTGATGCGGGTGAAGGTACTGGTTGAGGGGGCTATCGCCAACTTAATCAGTGCATACGCTCTCCAGGCTGGTTGTAACGGGGCCGAAAAGGAGTCATTCTGGGAGCAATATGAAGAGGTTCTACTCGCTATACAATCTACCGAGGTGATCATAGATGGGGGAGACCTTAACGGTCACGTGGGTAAGGCTGCGGATACGTATGAACGTGTCCACGGTGGTTTTGGTCACGGTCGCCGCAATATAGAGGGCGAAAATATCCTAAGAACCTGTATTGCATCTGATCTGGCCATCGTGAATACGTTCTTCCAAAAGAGTCCGCAGCATCTTATTACGTATGCGAGTGGACTCCACTCAACCCAAATAGATTATCTATTGACCAGGCGGTGTCATGTTGGCAAGGTAACTAACTGTAAAGTCATTCCTGGTGAAAGCCTCACGGCCCAACATCGTCTTCTTGTCATGGATTATGTCGTTACCCCGATAAAGAAATTAGCCGAGACGCGTAAGTCTAAGATCAAGTGGTGGTTGCTGAATGGACCGATGCAGACCGACTTTCTGGCAGAGGTTAACAGTCAAAATTTATCAACTAAAACCGAAACTGCTCAGGATGCTTGGGATCGAGCTCAGTCAGCAATCATTACGGTTGGTAAACATGTTCTTGGCGTTTCTAGGGGAGGACGTATTATGGACAGGGAGACATGGTGGTGGAATGACAAGGTACAAGAGGTGGTTCATGATAAGAAGACTGCATTTAAGGAGTGGCAGCGTTCCAACTCTCCTGAAGACAGGCTGGAGTACATAGCAGCGAAACGTGCCAGCAAAAGAGCTGTAGCCAGAGCCCGCAGTGAAAGTTTATTACCTCTATATGATAAACTTGAAACTGTGGAGAGGCAGAAGCTCATCTACAAATTGGCACGTGCTTGGGATAAAGCGACGCAAGATATCACAAAATGTCTTTGCGTCAGAGATTCCCAGGGCAAGCTGCTTTGTAGTCATGCTTCTGTGAAGGAGAGGTGGAGAAGTTACTTCTTGGAGCTGCTGAATACTCAGCACCCGGGTAGTATTCCGTCTGAACCACCTCCTAACCTGGGACTTATTGCTCCAATAACCCTTGATGAAACTCGGAACTGTCTTCGACGCATGAAGAACGGCAAGGCGGTGGGACCTGACGATATTCCGATCGAAGCGTGGAAATCGTTGGGCTCTCGTGGTGTGCTCATGCTTACTGATCTTTTTAACTGCATTTTGAACACTGGGGCGATGCCACATCAATGGCGGCACAGTTTTATTACCCCTATTTATAAAGGAAGGGGCAGTGTTCAAGATTGCGGTAGTTATAGGGGCATTAAGATTATGAGTCATACCATGAAGCTCTTCGAGCGCGTGATCGCTCTCAGGCTCCGCCGAGAGTGTACTGTGTCTGTCTCTGAGTGTCAATATGGATTTCAGCCAGGATCAGGCACTACGGACGCCATTTTTGCCCTCAGAATTTTGATGGAGGCACACAGGGAAAAGAGGTGAGCTCTGCATGTGGCATTCTTAGACCTGCAGAAAGCCTTTGACTGTGTGCCACGTCAGTGTATCTGGTGGGCACTGCGATCCAAAGGGATCCAAAGGGATCCTATGTTGCTATTATCAGAGATATGTACAACGACTCTGTTTCTACAGTTAGGACCGCTGTTGGCGATACCAAACCCTTCCCAATTACAGTAGGGGTTCACCAAGGCTCAGCTCTTAGTCCATTTTTGTTTAATGTAGTACTAGATACTGTCACGGCTCACATCCAGGACCAGCCTCCATGGCTGATGATGTATGCCGATGACATAGTACTCATTGACGAGAACCGACTGATGCTGGAGCGTAAAGTGAATGCCTGGAAGGGTGCGCTTGAGAACGGTGGTCTTAAACTGAATGTGTCAAAGACCGAATTCATGGCTTGCGGGAACCCAGACTCGAGCACCATTGTGGATGGACATCTAAAATGTTTGTATAAATTTATAAAGTAAAATATAATTTTAATTGTGTTCTAAGCTTCTATTAAGTAAAAAGTTACTCAAGTACTTAGCCAATAATACTAAAATTATAGAATAAATTAAGGTTATTTGTTATTATTAGGGTTCCGTACCTAAAAATAAAAAAAAAATGAAACCCTTATTTGTCGGTCTGTCTGTCATCAGTCAAGACCATTTCTTAAAAATAGCGTAAAAGTAAAAAACTGAAGTATATACAAAAATAAAAAAAATCTAATTCGGTAATCCCTTGAGAACAAAAAATCAATCTTCTATGTCAACGCAACCAAATAATATGGGCGGTGAAAAAGTGCCCTACCTATGAAATTAATTAATAAGTTTCAACTTATAATATAAACAAAGGAAAACATTCGAAAATTGGAAATTTCCAGTTGTACCACGAAAAAATCCATTACAAACTTATTGGTTTAGTTCATTTCATATCTTATAATTCTTCTTATTTATGTGCGATAATCTTTAAAATTATATACTGTGTTGACCTCGACAATAACTGTAAATTAAAAATTCATCAGAATCCTTCAGTAACTCTAAAGATTAGTATGCACAAACACAGAGACAAACAGACAATAAGCAAAAACGCACATAGACAGACAAAAATTTAAAAATCACATATTTTGGTTCTATTAGCATTTTATAACACATTTAACACCGTTTTATATTTATTTCATACAACAGTGTGAAATCAAGTCTCTCGTGTATGAGGAAGCACTATTGTAAGCGTATTGTATACTGTTGTATAATAACAGTATACTTATTGCGTCGACCAATATATGAATTATTTGATTTCTAGATTGGTCGACGGATGACAGATGATGTAATAAAGGTAACATAACAGGTAACAGATTGATTCAAGCTAGAGAGTGCTCATTCAAAGTAATGATTTAATGATTTATAAATTTTATATAAATCGAAAGAATCTATGCTTCTTTATATATATCTATCTTTCTTTATACATATAAATAAAATGGAGTGTCTGTTTGTGATTTCAAGATTTTGTTTTTTTCCGAGTGCATGTAGCTATTTATTTACACGGTACTTAAACATAAGACAATTTTTGTCTATCTATGTGTCCGTTTGTCGGGGCTAATCTCTGAAAGAGTAGAACCGATTTTTATCAAACTTCCACTAGAAGATAGAAGAGTATGTGGAGCAACATCTACATTATTTTTTTATCATAGGATCAAAATTTATGCGATAATTTTTTTTACCTTACTTACCGCCCAGATACATGTTCAAATTATACTAAAAATATTCTTGTTTGGTTAATACGGAATAACTAAAAAAATCTAAATTTGTATATATATTTATAATGCATATAATATATACATTGCTACCAACCAACCCTCCCATAGGTTAAGTAGAGAAGTGGAGAAGGAAGTATATTCGTAATAACCTAAGACTTATCAAGTAAGCGCTTTTTTTATTAATTTTATGAAAATGTTAAATAAAACATATTTTCAAAATGTCATAATCAGTACGTGTTGAAGCAGATGTTTGCTTAGTAATATGAATTTAGATAATTTATTTGTTGTCATTTCCTAATAGCTGCTTAACTAAACCTAAAACGATTTCTTCGTTTATTTTAAGAATTTCAAATTTCTGTACGTACTTCTCGGAATACGCGTTCGTTAGTGAAATGCATAATGCAGCATCATTGGGGCGGACTTGCCCAGCGAAGCAGAAAATTAATTTTCAAAAATGCTTTCCCCTAATTAATTGTGTAGCTCAATTTTTTATCGAGATAATACTTTGCTACGCTAAAATTCACTCCACAAAATTTTAAACCTGAATACTGTAAAATTTCAGATAACTTAACCTAACCAGGTTCTTCTTAACATGTACGTATACTTATTCATATATATGATATCACATGTGCATACCCTTCATTTGCTGAAAGGTATTAAAATTAAATATATTTTATATTAAACAATAAAACATTTAGTTAATAATTATCAATTTAATGTCTCTTATAAATGAATTTTCTTTATGAGATTTTCTTTTCTTAATGAGAGTTCTTTATACTATTGCTAGAGACATACTAGTAATATTGAACTTTGTGTAAATTGTTTATAAATATTTTTTTTAATCTATATCGATGTTATAAAATAACAGTAATATAACGAGTGAACAAGCTATAATTGAAAAGTAAGATGGTCGTCTTTAGCAACAAGATGTCGAAGTTACGTATTCTAGCTTTTAATGTCTCGTTCCTTCTCAAGGGAAAAGTCTAAAGGTAAAAAGTTTTTTCGCTTTATCAAAGAGACCGTTTTTTAACTTTTATGAAGTTTTTGAGAAGAAAAAGCATATCTATTATAATACACATATATTAATAGACAAAAATATATTTAGTATATTTTTGTTTATTAATATTTATATATTGTAGTCTTTAGATACACATTCTGATCTGCACAGACCTTGTGTTTATATGATAGTAAATTTTAATAATTGTGCAATAGTAAAAAATGTATTTTTCTTTTTTAAATATAATTAACACTACAGACATTTTGTCCGTACCTTTTCCACTGCATTTTGTTTTCTTATTATCAATATTAATTATATTACTGTTAATGTATTATATAGAACTAATATATATATATATATATATATATATATATATATATATATATATATATATATATATATATATATATATATATATATATATATATATATATATATATATATATATATATATATATATATATATATATATATATATATATATATATATATATATATATATATATATATATATATATATATATATATATATATGTAATCGTAGTAAATATTTATAAGTTAAATAGTGAGTAATAGATATGTATGTCTGTATTGAGTATTTGAATTGTGTAATAGATGTCTAAACATTGTTGTCCCTGTATACCTCATTGTCATTAACCTCTTCATACATGCTCTCCAGGGGGTCTTCATGTTTTTTACGTGACCTTCCTCCAGCATTGTCAATCCTGTGCCTACCATTATTATGTGTATGTTTTCGTTGCGGATTCAGTTAGTTTAAATGACTCTCCACAACATTTCAGCAGCGAATTCTGATGATGCAATAAGCACTGTATTATCTGCGTACAGTAAGCAATTCACCTTAAAGTCACACACTTTCATTCCCATGTCGCTTTGTTTCGCTCGGAGGACAAAGATTTTCGTCAAATAAAGAGGCCTTTGTGAACAATTATTTTACAGAGAGAAACGCTGCGATCTTAGACAGGTAACAGAGGTGGGAGCATCGCTAGGAGAAGTGTATAGATTTACAAGGAAATTATGTAGAAAAAAAAGGAATCTTTGTTAGGTTGAAAGTTTTTCATACTAACTTCGTATAATTACTTTCTGGGATCGTCTCACAAAACATATATTTTTTAACTATACATTAGAATAAAACATTTTTTCATACATATAATATACGTATGTCTTTGCCAAATTATATAAAAATATATAAACCAAAGTTTAATATAAAGTAATTTTTCATTTCTCTAGAGTTTTTTATAAAAGTAAAGGTAAAATTGTGTTACTGTTTTAGCAAGGGTCCCTTACTACCTACTTACAAGTTTTCGGGCAGATCTGAATCGACATCTACAGAGTTTCTTACAAACACTTTAATTAGATTGTGATGAAATAGGAGTTTTATAACTAAAAAACGAGTGACTGCAAAACTTTGAAAGACGATGTCTTTCTCAGTTACATTAAGTTTAACAGCACATATTTCTTTTTCAGCGATGGAGGTAAATTGTTTTTTATAATGTTGAGTTTCTAAGGTTACGTAAATAATTAATAACTTTTAAATAGTAATGAAAGAGAATATCTATATGTTTATGTATATAAAAAAATGTTTCTCTTTTGTTTTACCTTTTTATATTACCTAAAATGTTCTAAAGTTAAAGATGTGGAGTACACAGTGTGTGTATGTGTTTGTATACAATAATATATACAAATATAATATTGTATATAAAATTACAAATGGCACATTTCATCAGGCGATAAATTAAAACAAATGGACTGGTAAGGTATTTTCCATTCGAATATTTGAATTATTCATATATACAATCTATAAACCAGACAACGGAGAGCATTTTACAGAACAAACAAATTTTATTGATCTCTCGGGCGTTGTTTGTGCCTCCACAATAAAATATTTACATTTACTTCGCAACACCTGGCCTAGCTAGACGCCGCCCACCACAAACATTAGAATAATGAAACGTTTGCCGCTTCCTAACCCTTGCCTCCCGAATAAAGTACATTATAACAAATATACAGAAAGCTAATTTTACGTTTTCCAGCCAAAAGATAAAAGAAACCCAAACAAACTAACCTTGGGTCAAATTTTAAGTGTAACGGAAATGTTGGTTAATTACGATAAACCTTCTAATTAAGGACTACGCAGTATTCTCTGATAAAATATAAAATTGGAATATCGTTCATTCACAATTATTTTTCCTTAATGAAAACCTTAATTGTTTTACATATTTATGTTGTGTCGTATTTATATGTACGAGAAATTTGATCATAATATAAAACAATGATATAGCCTTACCATATCCGCCATAATTCTATTCAAAAAATGTCTTATAAATTGTCGAAGCTTAAGCTATTAGACTATGCTAGGCTACTAGGCTAAATGCCTATATATCATTTTAATATATTATGTGAAAAATTAAGTTAATTAAAATAGTTGAAATAGTACTACATATTATAATACCTACCAGTTTCTACCACCAACCACCAGCCAATAAAAGCTAACAGACAATATGTCATGATGAATCTTACGAATCCTAACTCGTCCCGTGGGGGGACAGAATAAGAATACAATTCCTCCCCGCTGCTGGGTCCCAGAGGCGGGTAAACCCAGTATTTTTTTGGCTACCCCTATCATCAGAAATGAACCACCAATTATCTGATGTGTTCCGGTTCCATGATATGTAAGCCAGCGTTTGTTTTCCTTACTCCCTTTCCTTATTCTAAATTCAATTTTTCGAGAGATCTAGTAAACTCAATGGTTTTATTCATCCCAAGGTCTCATCAATTATCATCGGGGTCCATCACCAGTTTATTTTAGAATATGAAACATTGCCGGCCCAACGTATGTATGTATGCAATATGCACAGAATGAATGTTAATATTTATTTTCACAACGTGTAAGCTTACATAAAACTACCTACTGTAATAATTTTTGCGCAAAAATAAATAAATATCAAATGCATAAATGAAAATATTTATACTTAATTTATAAGTTGGCTTCAGTGAGAGGAGCTTAGTATATAGCATCGTCCGTATTTTCAGTTACCTTCAAATATATTCAACGGAATGGAAATTCGCTCGCCTGGATATACCCTGCTAACGATTGATATGTTTTGCCATCGATAGCTAAACGCTTGAATAATTTTAAGCCTTTATGTTGAATATTATCACAGAAATTTTCACGACGACAAAAAAAATATTCTCAGTTTAAATATGGAGACAGAACACTCCACTTCTCTTTTTGTTCTATTTATATGTACATATATGTGCTATAAAGGGCAGTATGTAATTATGTATATATTTTATATAACATATACGTTTTATTTATTTGATAATATAATATTTGAGTTTATTATAATACATACTGTATTCTATTTATATTATAATAGTGGTATACAAGAATCAATACCATAGGTTAATGTTATAGCTCTCAGTTCTCCGTTCCACGCCCGAATTCAAGACATTCCATATTGACTAGCGGAAATCAATGCTTTGCTTAGCCAAAACAGGGAAATAAAAACAATTCACGACCCAGAGTGTGGATGGTGGCCTCGTGAATATGAAATACAATCTAATTTTACGTTGCATTGTAACAATGCGCATATATCAGTCTATGCAGTTGGTAGAGAAATGAAAATGTTGTGAAATGTGTACATGTTGTTCATTCCTAACCGGTCAGTGAATGCATAAAAGTTTGTTCAGCTTTACGTGCCAGTTTTAACAACAGGCCGACTTTTTGATGACTTTTTCTGGGTTCCGACAGAGTTCGGAGTCCAGTCGACATTTTCTTTTTTTCAATTGTTTTCTATACGCAACTACCTGTGTGAAGAAATCATATTTTTGAACATGCAATATTAATGCATAATTAATGCAATTAATGCATAATGCATTAATGCATGCAATAATTATGCAATATTAATACTATTTTTGAATAGTATTAATATTGCATAGCATGCAATATTAATACTTCTACCTACACATTACACTTTACACGAACGATTTTGAACTAAGCTATTAATTTTGTAACAGTCATACTGTAACATTCACTATTAATATTTTCACTTTAGCTCACATTTAGATTACAAACTTGTACATGACTTAACAGTTTTTATACATGGTGAAACATATTAGTTTCTATATTGCATTATTATTTGGACAGTAATATATTTAAAAGGTTGGAACAGGTGTCATGCGACAATAAACTAGGACTAGTGCTCCTATAAGTATGGAATAAATATGTGCGCACAAACTCACACAAATAAGCCGGTATTAAATAGAAAATGAAGGAACGCACGCGCTATGGCTGTGCTGGTATTCGGTGCGGTATTAAGGTGTCAATAAAATGGGTGGCTATGAGTATCGAGGAGCAATAAATTCGTTTTCAGCTACGTAGAACTAAGAGCTCAGATTATTTCGCACCATTTACTCCTTTCATCCACCGTCTTCATAATACCAGTTCTATAAAAAGGATTTTTCCAGCAAGATTGAAGTTTTTGACTATATCTTTGGTGCCCACAAAATAATAGAATTCAAAGATTATATTTTATAAAAATACCTTCTATATTATCTTACTACATATTTTAGTTATTTCATGTCAAACCTAAACATATTAAATAAAATATTTTTTACTAACATTTCATTACTCATGGCATGAATACACCTAATCTAGCTAATATTTATTATTCACATAAACGTCTCATAATAAAATTATTACATAGTAACGTGATATTGAATTTCATATCAAAGGTAATTTAGTAATTAATATAATTCCTTATTAACGTAAGATATTGTGGGATTATTTCTTTGTAATACCTCTTTGAACATTTCTAAGGACATGGTATTTATTCTATATAAGAAACGAGGGCATTACTTGTATTGTCTTTGTCCCCTATCCACAAAGGATTCGATAGCTCCAACGACCAACGCGTTATTACTATTTAGATACGCAATACATTTTTTGTTATAAATTATCATTAAAATAAATTAGGATAATTTTATTTTCTTTTTAAATTAACAAGACTGTTTTTATATCTACTTAAATTTCCTTAAGTAGTACTTTCCGGTTGTTGAGTTTTCGATTATAGCCATTTTTCTTATTACGAGATAAAAATATTCAAAAAATGAGGCCTACGAATTGTATACTCTATTTACAAGAGCGTAAAAAATAATGTTACGGTTATGCTTGAATTTCACCTGAAAATTCGAATATAAAGAGAATGGAATAAAATTGTAAAATATCACATATTGCCAGGATATGCTGTGAACTTAAAGTTATATCTATTGTTGCTTTACTTTGAGAAATCCACTTGAACTTGTTGACATAGTTTACACTAACTAAGATTTATATCACACCCGTAGTAATATAAGGGTACAATCTAAAAAAGTACATTTTTGAGAAATCACTTTTTAAGATTCTGGATTTCCATATTGCAGCTATTTTACAAACAACATGCTCATTATTTAAGTTGAACAAACTGAAATGTGTTGTAAAATAGCAAAAAAAAATAATATAAATAATATCATAAAATTACATGTATTGTACAAAAAAAAACCAACACACTCTCACATTAGGCCTGTAAACTACGGCCCATTCAGTACCAAAATATAACAGAAATATGAAGCTATTTAAGTTTCATACCGTATATTATTAAAATCCTTAAAGCTTTACAATATACATATTTGTATAATAAATACTACTAGTACAATATCAAATAAAATTAAATTAATATTTTAATAAAGAATCAAAACAACATGTCACAATTATCTCAAAATGATGAAAACTAATATGATATGATATCAACATGTAATATAGTTAAACTTTTAAATTAAATGTCAAAATTTTTATAAGTATAAACTACTCTATTTTTATATTTCGAAACTAATTAATTTTGCTTAATACATCATAGTATCTCCATTTAAAGCGTAGAAAACTATACATAACAAAAACATATATGAAAAATAAACGGTCCCAAATACCATTATCATTTACTGAGATCATTAGTTTTAGTAGAACCAAGTCAAAATGCCTCTAATATGCCTGGTATCTGGTATCATGTTGCTCTTAAAATTAACATTAACTCTTCAAGGTCATTTTTATCCTCTCTTCATTTGTAATTAAAAGAATAGGGCTGTAACTGTCAGTTTTTTTTTCAATTATCATTAGCTGAAGATTTGTTAAACTGTGAACTATAAATGGAGTGCCAGCTTTCCTTGTTGTTTTGATTTGATTTGCTTCAAATTTATTGGAGAAGTTATGTATTTACATACCCCTGCTTGGGATGATAATTCATCGTAAATTGGTAACAATACGGATGGAGAAGAGTTCTAGATATAACAGGCTGTAAGTCGGCGTTTTCATCTAAAGGTATAAAGGTAAGGTAAGGCTGTATCTAGTTACTGCTTGAACGAACTAGCATTTGAGTTGAGCTAGCTAGAGCTAAGGGCGGCCGAATATCGGAGGGCCACATTCTCCATGTCGATTGCTGTATGTCGGCGTGTTGAGATCCATGGCATTATACGGTGCTCCTGTTTGGGCAAATTATCTTTCCGCTCGGAACAAGACCCAATTGCGAAAAGCGCAGCTGGTCAAGCATTAAGAACTATCCTACGTTACCGTACCGTGTCATGGACAATGGCGACTCTTCTAGCGGGAGATCCGCCTTGGGAGTTGTAGGTGGAAGTACTCGCTAGAGTTCACGCGTTCCGTACAAGTGAGCGGTCGTGAGGTAAACGAAGCGAGATGCTCCACCAATGGAGAAAATCGTCCAGATCAGGGGAAGAGCAAATGAAGCCCTTATCCGGCGATGGAAGTCGGACTTGGAACCCCGGCGTCAGGCTTCCCAACCGTGGACGCCGTTCGCCCTCACCTCGATTTTGGGGTTCTGACGTTTAGATTGGTGTAGTTTTTGACGAGGCACGCATGCTTTGATAAATACCTGTACCAGATTGCACGTAAAAAGGCGTCACCGACGTGCCACGACTGCAATGCGCCCGAGGATTCAGCGCATCATACCCTGACCGAATGTCCCGCATGGGCCCCACAGCGTCACGCGCTGACAACTGTAGTGGGCCCTAGGCGGGGTTTGTTTAAATCCTAAAAGCAACGGTGGCCTGCAAGAGGCTTTCCACTGATTCGTCGTAGTAGTATGCGCGAGCCTGCGGCTTCTCCATGTAGGTGGAGAGGATTCCGCTGGGCTTAAGTGGGTAGTATCGGGTTTATTTACTGGTGAGATTTTTCCACAGTACCAAAAAAAAAAGCTAGAGCTAAGGCCGGACGAAAAACTTAAGCTAGACGACCAACTGTTACTAACCCAAAATTTGATAATTAATTTAATATATGAATATATCATCCAAGTGAGAGTCAAACTCAAGCACCGAGGGTTCCGTACCAATGTAACTATTGTAGGTCGGCAGAAAGTACAACTTATAAAAGATGTATATTTAGAAATATCTGTGATACATTCATAAATTAACAATCTTCAGATTATATTCTTTATTTATATTGTAAGTTCTTGCTACTTGTCAAATTTCATAATTCTATGCTTTATCACATGAGTTCTGAATACGTACAATATGTTAAAAAACGAAGCATAAAAGCCCGTATCTTTTACAAGCAATCTTGAGTGATATTTTCTCCATAGACGGACAGGTAGACCACCAAACATACCGACAGACATATAGACAACAAAGATTAAGATTAAGGGTCATTTTATTATTTAGAGGATCCTTAAAATTATTAATAAAATGCCATCATGGTGCTATTCCCACGGACCTGATTAACCGCTATAGTTATACATTCCTAAAATTTGTCTAATATCCTAAGATAACAACACGAATGATTTTTTTTTTAAATATATGGTAGTACTACAGATATTGGTCCATACCATTAATTATATTATTACAACAGTTGGTATAAAGAACCAATAATGCGCGGCATTTGGTTTCACTACCTTGCATGCAAATCTCAATGAATCGCATGCTGAGTCATTAACAAACTGGTTCACAAGATTCTCCCTGATTATAAATGTAATAAGATATGATAAGACATATATAAATCAAATTATTTTGATTTTCATTTTAGGGAACTCAGAAATAATCGGAGGAACTGAGGAAGTTATCCTATCTACTAATAACTGCTTGCTATAATTAAAATCATATTATACCCTTACCTGTTTTATTACTAAATTAGGTCGATTCAGTTCAATCCAAAGCAATTGTTTTAGTGAATATAAAATTAGTTCGACTATATATATATATATATATTGTAAGACAATCCTTTACAAAGCCACAATTCCTTTGGTAAAGTGAAGGTACACTAATCCTGAGGTTTTAATTAGCATATTCGTATGCCATGGGTTGAATTATGAACAATAGAACCGCATTAAGCCGTATTTAGAAAGTTGTAATAGCCAGTAGGCGTATTGAAAGGGTAGATTAGAAGAAATTTATTCAGTTTTTAAAATTGACTAGCTTAAATGAGTTTTATTTTATGTAAGTTGAAATAACATAGTACGTGTTGAAGAATTCTAATGAGCTTTGGCATTTATCCTTTCATTTTGATGACCCGTTTTGAGATGGAATAAATTAAAGAATTAAATTAAGAACTGAGAATAATTTCTTGTTTCTGGGATTCGTACCTCAAAAACAACCTTATAGAAATAGCGTTTTTCTTCGAAATGGCCAAAAATTAAGCATAAACGCTGATATCTTTTGATCACGTTGACTTAAAAGTTTGATGTTTTTGGTCCTTCAAAATTATAATTATATATTTTATTATATAAAAACAACAATTTATTATATAAGACAGACGGACAAAAATGTGATCACATTAGGGTTCCGTTTTTCCTTTGAGTTACGGAACCTAAAAAACAATTTTTTTAAGTAGGATTCGTACTCCAAATCACAAACGTTACAACGACGGCTAACAGTAAAATGTTTATAGTATTAAATCTCAAAATAGCCTTGGCCCATCATCATAATTAAATAAAACACACATGTATGATTAGGACAAAAATATCCATATAATAACATAATCAACATAGCTTTAACAACAATTTTGTACTTGGTATGGGAAGCCTGAGAACCTTAAGGCGGGTGAATATTTCACCTTGCTAAATTACGTTTCTGTGCAAAACTGCACAATTTTATAATAAGCTCTAAATTTTATACACGAGCAAAAGCTCATATGCTAGTATAAAGCGTGTTATAATTCCATTTTCTTATAACATTTCATACATAATTAAAGAGAAATATACATCTTTATTATAAACATGTTGGAAAAATTCTATTATTATTTAGATAAATTTAAGTTTTCTTATAAATTAAATATGACAAAGCACCGTTAGTTAATGCTGTTATCGGCAGCAATACGCCTTTCCACATCCACTTCATATTTTTCGTTTTTACTAAATATACCAAACACACTTCCTAATAATGGTATGCTAGACCATTATTAGGAAGTGTGTATATCCGTATCCGTATTCGCGGATCTCCGAAGCAGGTGAAAGATCCGCGTCAGTATCTTTTTGGAAGATCTTTTACACTATTAATTTGTAATTCATAGATAAAATTCTAAATAGGGTTATTTTAAATTTAGTCTTAAGCAGCAACATTTTCTCTAGACAACGTCGAAATGAATAAAAATCAGTTTTCGATTCAAATTACTGATGTTAGTTTGTATGGAGAAACTTTTATTCCGGTTTGATATTTGTCACCAACAAAATATGTTATTTATAATGTTATTAATACTTAGCTAAGAGATTTTTAATAAATTTAAAATGAACTAGAATAAAGGTGAACTAGAATAAACCTTATGGTAGCAGCAAATTAAAATTTGGTATATAAGAAAATTTTTGGCATATAAAATCTGCCTTCGTATTCGTATTCAGAACCGCATCTGCGGATACTTATATGACGAGACTTACATTACTACTACCAATATATACTTCATTCACTTATTCTAATAACTCATGGACCGAAGACAAAAATTATTTAAAAAATATAGAAGAAAATTCACTTTAAAGATAAATAAAAATAATGGATGTTTGTTAGTTAATAATTATTTTATATATTGTACTCAATTACTAGAAATTTTTATGCTGAGTACTCATTAGTCTTGTAACTTAATTCAAACATAATATAGTGAACACCATTAGCATGGAGATATTTGTATTATAAACCACAAGATATTTTTTTTAATAGATTAAAAACATAAATATTAAAAATATGATATTTTTATACAATGCTATTAAACATAAAACACATGTTATAATTAGAAAATCGGCTTTCGTTTCCAGACAGTTTGCGAAGTCGTAGAGTTTATGTGGAAACTTGTGGACACGATGTGGCTCTACTAGGAAACTTGACGACAAGTGCTAGGAACGTGACATCCTTCTATTTAGTGCCTTGAATTCTTACCTAGGAAAAGTTTCCATGTTGAACAAGATTAAGCAAAAACACAATGAGCCCAGTACTTACGAACTTAAATCTCCATTTCACGGTATATCTTAACTTTAGAAGACACTTAAATTTCTTGAACTTATAAATTCGGATATGTCGTATTATTATTAGAATTTCTATAATATATTTAAATATATTATAAATTGCAATAGTAAATAATATTAGGATAGGAGCATTTAAATAAATTCTCATTTGAGCTATTATTATATATATTATTAATATAACTTTATTTTGCTTAATTCAGCAATGATTTAACGTCAACCCAGATTAAGCTATAATTATTATACATCACTTTAAGTTACCTTAATTTTAAGTTACATAACTTTAAGTCACCTTAACAACAATTCAATGCATGCATGATCAAGTTTAATACTGCTTTAAAATTTTCAATTAAATATTACATTCAACGTAATATTAAATTTGAAATAAAATATTTATATAATTTATAGGCACTGCAATTTATTTCAGTAAGAAAGTCACATAATAGTATTGCATATAGTATCAATGCAAGTAGAGTACTAACATCTGAAGTTGTGCGGCAAAACTTGATACGAGGAACCTATGAAAGATTGCGCCTTATTACTTAAGTTCTTATCCAGTATGATCCCTGCATAAATCATTCAAACAGGGTATTGTAACTTTTATTTGTCATCATATATTTATCACGTTTCAAATTTTGCCTTATGTTTGTGATTATTAAAATAAATAGTTTAACGCTATTTCCCACATGTAACAGGCTAGACAGGCGCAACCCTCATGTTAAGACACTCCGTTCCCCACTTTCCTCGCGATTGTGAGACATTGCGTATGGTGGAACTCAACGCTGCGCTTTATATTGTTTCCAGAGCGAGAAAAATGAAATAATTTATCCTCCATGAGTGGTAATAGAACCCTCAACCGTCGCGTTTACAGTCAGACGATGTGCCGCTACGCCGCGACGCGACGGTTAGGTTCAATTAGATTTATCAAACTTGATAGATGCTAGTATTTAACATATGGTGGTGCCTTTGTACTTATTTAGGTTATAAATTTAAGTATGTAAACTATACTTGGATAGATAGATATTAGGATAGCCATGTAAATCTAATTTTAAGCAATACCAATAGAGAATATTTTTAAGTATATATTATTAATAAAGCCCATATAATTAGTAACAAAAGGTACAGACCGTATGTTAGTAGTGTATGTAGAATAATAAAAATCATAAAAAAATTAAATACTATACATCCATTATATTTCTTTAAAATAAAATAAATATTTGATCTATCAACAGTTGATTGATATACTAAGACAATGATAAATATTACTGCGTTAAGCTATGTCGATGAAAAATAAAATGAATAATAGTTATAAAATATATGGTATGGTGATGGTACGTATTTTGTGTTTTATTTTTAGATAATTATGTAAAATATACGTTAGGTAAAAATTATTTCGATCGTACTCGTTGAAAACTAATGTCTTCGTTAATAAAATATTTGGACATGTTCTTACTACAAGTTAGTATAGAAATGTAATCATAATAAATATAAAAATAAATGTATATTCACTTTTCATACATACTCAGGAGAGTCTTCAAAAAACTAGAGTATTATACAAAATATTTTTCTTTATTTTAAAATTACAACAAAATGCTTTACGTGACTGTTCAATTTCAAATTATACTACTCGTATAATTTAACTTTTAAGCGGCACGTTTACATGATATGATCGTATTCCAACTATTTCTATCTAATATATAAAAACCTATAGATAAAAAACACGTATATTATGATGTACATACAAATAAATATTACTTCTGAAAACTGATGATTTAATAACTAAAGTTTGTAAAGTCAATATATATATATATATATATATATATATATATATATATATATATATATATATATATATATATATATATATATATATATATATATATTAGCCTTAGATCTAACTCCTTTATAATGAAAATGACAGTCCACTTCAGTATATATATATATATATATATATATACTGAAGTGGACTGTCATTTATATATATATATATATATATATATATATATATATATATATATATATATATATATATATATATATATATATATATATATATATATACATATATACTGAAGTGGACTGTCATTATAATTATAAAGGAGTTAGATCTAAGGCAATGTAAGTATTATATACGTTAACTATCCTTTCGGAGAGTTGTAGGACCACTCACTATCCTCTCTTTTACTATCACTGTCAGAAATAAATACAATTATAAGGGAGATCGATAGGACGCTCTTGGCTATTATTAAGTGTCGAGATATATTAGGAACGGGAAGACTAAGACACTTATTTAATTTTAATATTTTTTGATAGCACATATTTTGTTGCAAAATTAACTTACACTGTTTCTTCTTGTGCTATTTTATTCATAACTATAAAGGTGCTACCATGAGCCCAGCAACTGTATTTTAATTAATTATTATTTACATCATTGCAATAGACTATATAGTTTGTTAAGTTATTGGCAGTTGCAGCGTTCACTGCGTACGCAATTTGAGCCCAGAGGGTAAACGTCAGTAACGATTGTGTTTTTTATATAATTGAATATCAGAATGAATTGTTACATAGTGCAGTGGGAAAAAAATATTTTTTTTCGTTAATATATTACTTTGACTTTAAAATACAATGAATTACACTACACTAAAAAGTCGCAAATAAAAAATATCGACTTCAGCTTATAAACATTTAATTTAGAACCTTTAATATAAATCCATTACTATTAGTAGTATTTGCTACCTACTGATAGAGTTGTAATTAATACTGTAATGAAATTCCTACACTTAAGATATCTACGTAAACAAACCTAAGTAACAATGTGAATTAATGTAATACAGGTGAAACCTTAAACAGTAAATATTAAATTTTATTTTATCTAGGGCTTAGCATCAACTTTAAACCTACCTAACCTATATATTAGTATACCTTATACCTATATATATTAGTATAAGCATATTTTAACAATACGTTTGTTGTTCATGTCACATATATTCATGTCCTATAGATAATAACTTTTTCGATTTCTGTTTACGAAAAAAGTAAATAAAATATATTCGTTTGACATCAAAAATCCAGTATAACATATCACCTACACATAAACACATTCTTTAATACTTCCATAAGTAACTTGTCAATTTCACACTAAAATCGACATCCAAGACGTAGCGAAATGTAAGTAAGGTACCACGGCTGGTTCTGGCAGTTGCTCAGAAAACAGCAGAAACTGTTTCTGCTATTTTCCGTTCCAACCCCCACTGTGATTAATCATCATGCCTGCGGGCGGCGTGGATTGACCTGTGTCTACTTGCTATCCAGTGACTTTGTTTGTTTAGTTTATTTTAATAAATTGTCAAAATAAATTTAAATTTAATACACACATTCAATATTTACCTAAAATTATTTATAATAAGTTTTTATTATATATATATATATATATATATATATATATATATATATATATATATATATATATATATATATATATATATTAAAAAACCACACATTCAAATAAAATTTCTTTCATAATTTTTATGGTAATTAATTTACAGCGCATATAAAATTATTTTCAAAGCAACCAAATCAGCAAAGGCCTACAGGATTTATTAAAATAGGTCAGGTCGGTGAAAACGACTGAAATATTGGACACGTCGGTCAAATTTATAGACATAATATGTTGTACGCGTGAGAAGTTGAACGTGGGAGTTTACTGTGATTTTTTGCGGGTAAAAAAGGATAACGCATACTGTAATGACAAAACATGTAATTTCATCTTTTATTACGGCAGTTAGAGAACCAAAAACATGATTTACTAATATAAATATTAAAGTCTTTTTAAAATTTACATTATTTCTATACAATTCTTTCAACTATAATGGAAGGAAATTTAAGATATATTCACGTAAAATCCTGGCTACAAAAACCGGCGAATAATTAATTAAGTGAACGTATTTAGCCTTAGACTGCATTGCTCGCTTTCCGTCAAATGAGATTTTAGTTAAGCGTCGGCCACATACTGCATAATTTATTGCAGCCGGATCCCGGCATCATTGCTTGCCATACTCTGTATCTTGCCTTGCAAATGGATAAGTTCCAGTAACAATTAAAAGGAATTACTATAGCTTCTTGATAAAAATGGTTGCATTAATATCTATGGCCAAAAAATAAATAGCACATTGAACAATGTCATAGTGTCAAATATTTTGATCATAATAATGCTTCCAAGTAATTATAATGCAACGTATTTTAGATATTAACTGTACGCATTGCTCCATACATAGGTATTCTTCTCGGAGGAATGTATTATAATATATATTATATTATTACAACTATTTAGAATATATCACGTTACCATCTTAGTGCGGAAAGCAACAAAATCATTACATTGTCCTAGATAGATGCAAATAATAAATAAAAAAAGCTAAATAACAATAGCCTAATAATATATTTCCTGTTATATATTATGTGGTAGTTACTAAAAAAACGATTTATTACTACATTTAAACGTGAATAAAATATAAGGGAATAACGGGAAAGCGGTGTACCATCGATATGTACGAGCGGCTGATGAGTGCGATTATGTTTATGAGACACACATTCCTTACTGGCCTCTAACGCCTGTAAACCTCGAGGCGTTACAAACCTTAAGTACCGTCATGTATCATTTTTATGGGTCGAGCCAAAGTGAATTTGCTGGGTGAGATTACTTTGGCGTGTCGGCCGTTTACGCTTGTTATTAGCACAACATGTAAAAATGTTCATTACACTTCAACGTAGGAGAGACATTATACGTCTCTTAGTAGTTTATACGTGAAAAATTTCATATACTATATTATCAATTTGATATGATCAATTTGACATCATTATTGGGACTGTATTATTGAACATATATCGATTGTATTGAACATTTTCTTACTCTGCATTATTGCTCTATGTATAGTGTGATTGCAGCTTGTTGTGTGGTTTATGAAAATCAAATAGCTCAAAACGGTCATTAATGAGCTCGGAATGTATTTTAGCTGCTTTTTTGAGATGGCAGAACGTCAATTGTGGTGCCGACGCTGTTATATGGCAGTGAAACGTGGCAGAAGAAGAATAAAAGGATATACGAATACAGCATTCTAATCGGAGGATATGCGGAGTCAGTTCAACCGACCAAACCTGCAAAGAAGAGATACATAAAATGGTAGATACCAGCGAGGATGTCACAGTGAAAATGAAAAAGAACGTGCTCAGGTGGTTTGGGCACGTCGAGAGAGTGATGCAAGAATTATATGAAATATTGACCGATTCACCTTCGAAATCATAGTATTGAAGGTACTGGAGGAAGGGTACATAAAAAGCATTAAGGTTCCCAGAGGTCATGTATGACGAGGTATGCATTATGACAGTGTATGAGGCGAAAGAGGTACGCAAGGACTGCAAGCGTTTGGTGCCCCGTTCTCGCTGGCTAACCCGCTAGTGATGAAGAGTGAATGTAAAATGGATATTCATTATCCATGAAACTGTAAGTTTTACCAGTAGTATGCACTTTAGTCTTCTAGAATAAAGAAAGATATCCTGTCTGGATGACGTAACACCAATAATCACGGATTTTATTCTGTTTCTCCTACATGTCCATCATAACAGTCCAATCAGGAGATAGATCTGAAAATGAGAAAGGCTATTGTGTGAATATTTTATAACAGCCTGCTTAATAAAATACCAAAATCTATTGATAATTTGCTGGTTGTTTTGGTTGTTTCCTGATTTTTATTTTTTTCTGTGTTCTTTCTATAGTGAGACTAGCCGCTTCATGTATGATTTCTAGTACTTTTTCATAGCGCCGCGAGTATTGACCGCTATATAGTACTCTGCACCCTACCGGCAAATACTTGGTTGTCTTTACCATTATATTTATCATTAGAATAGAATAGCATTATAATGAGTTTATATTTTTGTGATGATTATATTTTGATCATTATATTGGATTTATGATATGAGGTTATATTTTGATGATTAAAGACAAAGCAAGCGCGAGTTTACATTTATCTAGCGCATGTATGTGTTAGCAATTTGGTATTATTATACAACAATCTTTACACTTGAAACTGAGGATCGGAGTAATTAAAAGGTCAAATTATATTAATATACCAAATGAGAATTAAAATAAGATTTTAATTAAAGTTTCAAAATTAAGACACTCGAGTCAAATGTCGCGATTGCTGTATTTCATGTTTAATTTATGTATCAAACGAGATAAATTTCTACCGGCTAAAGTTTCAAATAACATCCGCTTAATTAAAGTTAATCTAGAATGTTGCGCGCGACACGATTCCATTAGCAAGCGACATCGACTACACAACGTTATCCAGGATATTTAAATATTAAGTTAATTTACTTAATCCAAAAACAAAGTAAAATCTAAATCTTTTATTAAAACATGAAGTTACTTTGTTATTATTAATTTTTATTAATTTATTTTATTAAGTGCAACCTATAGTGTAATATAAGAACATTGACTATAAGTCCAAGTTAACTTTGTTTAAGTTTGAAAGCAATTTTGAGTGAATACTTTAACCCATCATAAGTTTTCATAACTATTTTCACAACAACATAATTTTAACCAAATTCTCTACTTAAATAAGAAAAGGAATGTTACATTTTTTGAGTAATTATTTATACAGTAAAGAAAGCAAATTATTTCTACAGAAATGTTAATGTATTGAGACTTAAACCCACGCATCTTGGAAGCCGTTTCAACGTTCTAGCCAATTAAATCATACCTTCTGTTAAGTGAATTGAAAGTGTTTATTTTGCTTGTTAAGAATATTTAAAGAAAAAAGTGTTCTCATTATAATTGCTTATTTGCAACTAATTAAAAAGTTTATACTGAATTTACGATATATATATATATATATATATATATATATATATATATATATATATATATATATATATATATATATATATATATATATATATATATATATATATATATATATATATATATATATATATATATTCCCAACTATGACGCGTTCAGGATACTTTATATAGCGAAATGCCTATAAGGTATTTTAAGCAAGATTTGATCCCGCGCTCCTGGGAATCCTATGCCAAGCAATAGGTTCTTACGAAGCTAGATTGAATTTTTAATATATATGGTTGTTACAATTTTTATTACTAATACTATCACTCCAGTACATTTTTGTTTATAGTTTTGTTACCTAAAGTAATAAAACAATTTGGTGTTATTCTTTATCGAGACGTTAAAACGTTTTAGATAAAAAAATAGATAGCATTACTATTGCATACATAAATTACCTTACGCAAACAAATAAAAACATAAACAGTCGTTTTATGAAGTTATTAAATAACTATTCATAAAGCTGCTTTTCAAAGTATGCTCCGATCAAATAATTAATACCATACTTTCCGGATACTTTGGCAAGTTAAATAACTCTGATGAATTTTTAATTAAGAATAAACTCTTAAAAGTGTACTGTCGGCATTTTTTGGTAATACTTTTTTCTAAGATATTTTAAATATAAAATAAGTATAAAACATTAAAAGGAACAAAATATACAGCTATGTACTGAAACATAACAAGGTGGAGAAAATAGTCTTTGAGAAACAAAACATTAAATATTTTAATGATTTTTAACTTGAACTTCAACCGAACGTACCTCATAGAATGGATTATAAATCCCGTTCAAATTGTTATATGTTTTCTTTAAGTATTTTATATTAGTGTAAATTATTTTAAAAATCATTAAAATATAAAAAAAAAATCATTCTATCTTGCCAAATGATTGTTCTTTGCAATTATATTTGGATAGCGGAAAAACACTGGCAACCTAGGTATTGTCAAATGTCTCATAAAACATTAATATTTTTTCAGTATCTTGAACTCGCTATAGTCGTAAATTCCGTACATTCCATGGCGGTTTTGTACACTCACGTCTAGTACTTCTGCGACATCTTTGACTCCCTTGCATCGTCTGCTATTTAACTAAAAAAAGCAATAAATTAAAATATTATTGTCTTTAAAAATAATTTTATTTAAAATATCATAGTCGAAGCCATTAATTTTATACTAAAATAAATAAATAATTGTAAGATATGTTTTATCGAGTGTTTGGCTTAAAATTCAGATTTGTTTGTAAATATTTTCAATATTTATAACATTTATAAAACATATGAATATATGTATTATAGTATTGACCTTTACACATACATTTACAGTGCTATATTGGAACCCGTCCAAACAAATAAACTCAAATAAAATTTTTAATAATTGATAATAATTAATAATTTAATTTGCTTTTATATTATTTGCGGCCATCTTGATTATAGCATTAAATATTTTTTACATATTTTTTATTATTTGAAGCCATCTTGATATATAATTTTCATTTTCCTGCTCAATCAATACGTAATGTCTCATAATAGGGCGGAAAGTGGAGAAAATAGTGTGAAATTAAGTTCGACGTGTAGTCCAATAAATAATATTTATTTTTGTTTTCCTGGGTTTTTATTAGTATTCCTTTGCCTTTGATTTTTATTAAATTCAAATGTCAATCCACGTTCATTGCAGTCGCTTACTTTCTTATTGTTATATGTTACGTCTGTAATGTTTATCAGAAATAGTTAAGGCCTACTTTGAAAAAAATTACAAAATTAAAACATTACAAATTTTTTCGTAAAATCTTATACTATAACTTTATATTTCAAAATAATACTTAAAATAAGAGTTAGAATAATTCAGAAGCGTAGAAGTGCCCAATCTCTGGAGGGTCCCGCTCAGAAGCTCGTGATGTTAAAACCAGTGCATACCTCTCGACCCCCTTAGCTGACCATCGGTGTACCCATCTAGTGGGAGGCGAGTTAAAGTCAATTTGATACCGTTAAAAAGGCAGACCTCTGCTAGATTTAATGAATATCTCCATAACCAGTTCCTTCGATAATAACTCCTACGCATTAGCCGGACACTGCCACCAGGATCTGGACTGGTCTCAAAAAATATATCAGCTACCAGTAACTTTAAATCCAAATTCTTTAATATATTACGCCCAGTATTATTACTCCCTTTTATATATTTCATTATTGATATCTTCCACTAAAGAAACGGTTGATGGAGATTCAACTAATCAATCATATTTTTGTGTTAATTACACTTTATTTTAATCTAGTATCTATAATCTTTTAATAACCCCTAATAAGTGATAACTCTTGCAAAACTACTTAAAGCAAAAAGATAAAATATAAGCATAACTTCGAAGCGAAATTTACTATTCTGCTACCACAAAGCAGATTGAATGTCTTATTTTAAGTAATAAGTGTAACACATTTACGTGTAGCCTACAAATTATAATTTCTTTACATTATAATTTCTTTACGTAAACGTGACATCCTATATATTTGATTTGAAGAGACGCGTCTTTGATCAAGTAACACATCGATTAATCTTACTTGTAAGCTTTTCATTTACTTTTAACGTCACAAAAGAACAAATGAATAGGGACAATTTAGCAAATTACGTCTTTTTCCTCAAAGCTTTAAAAGTGTTGATTTAAAAAATAAATAATCGTTTTAGTTAAAATAATCGTTTTCTTAAATAATCATTTAATAGAATGGAGAGTTGGACAAGCTTAGTATATTTAACAAACAAAGTGCTTAATAGACGTTGGTTAACTATAGTATTATGGTATATCATTTAATCTAGGTATAATTGGTACAGATCATATACTTCTGAGAGAAATTTGTTTCCTAGGTGCAAGAAAAAAGAACAGAAGTCCCTTAAAGGAGGAAGGGAGTTTTTTAAAGACTTCTGAAAAGATAGAAATTAGCCTAAAAAATTTAAAGGAAGTTTTATACCTGAACTAATAGAAGACCACGAAAAATCCACGAAATACAACAAAAATATAAAAGACTCTTGGGACTTCTACGCAAGCCTTTATAGTTCAACACCAGACTTAGTTAAAAATACAGAACAAGTTCAGCCAAAAAATACGTTTTTATATACAAGGACAAATAATTAAATAAAAACCAGATAATAAT
The DNA here is from genome assembly GCA_037127375.1 of Dione juno. Classification (NCBI taxonomy): domain Eukaryota; kingdom Metazoa; phylum Arthropoda; class Insecta; order Lepidoptera; family Nymphalidae; genus Dione; species Dione juno. The sequence continues at coordinate 6,193,339 of JAXRJS010000042.1, read as the reverse complement.
GTATGAATTCATTATTTAAACTGTCTGAGTTTAAATAATGAATTCATACATTATTATTCAATAAAATACTCGATGAAGAAACTGTACCGTAGCAATGAACAGAATTAAAAATTATTATACTATATATAAAAGGAGATGTCTTGCGTATACAGAATATCCTCACAAATAGACTCATGCTCACCTATGATTTGTTGATGACAACGTCGTGTCGTCATAAAAGCTCAACATGATGATCATGATGATGATTAACGTGATTAACTTCAAAAAAACTAAAGTCATGACGAACAGTAAGCGGACTCTTGTACTAATTAATTTGAGTACCTGGAGAGTTACAGTTATCTTGGTAAACAAATTTAATTTATGAAGGACTGACATATGGAGCAAATAAACAGCAGATTAAGTATTACATAGAAAAAGTATTGGGCACAGCAAGATATTTTTAAATCAAAATAACCAATAAAATTAAAGAGGGTCATTTTATACAGGACTATTTTATTTTGTCTAACCTACGGCTGCCAAACATGAGTCTTCGACCAAAAGACAAGAAATAAAATCCAGACCTCTCAAAGGGTAATGGGAAGGTAAATATAAAACTGATATAGATACTCGGACAAAAACCAAGGTAAGTTTGCTTTTTACGTCTTAGATGCAGGTGAGCTGGTCATGTTGCGAGATTCTTCGATAATCGATGGACAATTAACACTACCCAAATAGAAAGTCATCCATGCCTCCGTTGGAAAGACAGGATTGTAGCCAACACATCAAGGAACAGAAAAGGATGTCCACCGCCAAAAACAGACAAAAGTGGTACTTTTTGGAGGAGGAGTTTACCATATATGACAATAATAGTGTCAATTTAAACTGACACTATTATTGTCATATATGGTAAGCTCGTCGATCGTGACGTGTCCGTGCAGAACTAGAGCAACGAAGTGATGTTTATGTTTTTAAAATAACTGCCGCAATAACAGCGCTGCAGCGATTTTTACATCTAAATTTTACATTAAATTACTACGCTGAATGCAAGAAAGCTTTTGATGGCTGTTATTTTTTGGAGTACCGAGGTATGAACAAATATCACGAGGCCTGCTTACACCTGCCTGCTTACTGCTTAGTCGAAAAATTTTTTCTAGCCTGTCCAGTACAGTTAAAGCCAGCTGAGTCTATCATTCCTGATGTAACAGGACCTAAAAGTGGCGATTACACAACTGTGCCTGTAAGATCCACAGATTACACTTCCGTACTAAAAACAGACTGTGAAAATATTACTCAACGCATAAAAACATCACGTAAACTCACACATCGCATATATATTTCACCATAAAGTATCATTTAGATTATTCGAGTATTCTCTTCATGATTTATTCACATGCTTTGTTTGACCAATTTTCAGATTTCCAGCAACTTTTACATTTTTATCTAGCCATCATCAAACAAGGCTCTTCCATAAAGTTGTCTTTTTGGCTCATCATTGTTTCTTTACACGTGTAACATGTCCTACCCATTTCCATTTCAATATTTTACAGAGTCCTGGAGCATTGATAATGTATGTCTTATTTGTTATGTCTTAGTTTTTCTTTTTGTGTTTCAGTTTAAGATGTAATATGTTCGCTTTCGGTTCACTTGTTACAAATATGTGTTTGCGATGCATAGGGGAGGATGTTAAAATGCAGGAGACTTCATCAGACCAATGCAGGTTAAACAATACTGTCTTCGATTCAGAACTATTTAACGACCGATACAATGTTTATAGAAGGGATCGTGAAACTGGAGATTTTCATCACAAAAAATGCGGAATGTGGAAAATGCGGAATAGATGAATTCGGGTCTAAATTTAAAAATTATATTCGACTACAACGTTTGTTGATTTGTAGTGCGTATTTGCAGGAGGCGTATCTAAAAATATATTTGGAAAAAATTCATATATAAAGCTAATCGTGTTTAAAATATTTGGAAAAATTGTATTTAAAATAGTATCCATGGTATTTAATGGTAAACAAACGGTTTATTTCACCCTATTAACACGGATTTCTATCTTGTTACGTTTGTTGAGAAACGGTTTGTTGCACTAGATTGTAGGTAAATCGTCGACGTTATGTATACGGACTTAAAGTAAAGCGTTTCATAAAGTACCACACCAAAATCCTACCCCAAAAGCTATTTATGTACGGGTTTACTTGTTAATTAGTGAATTGATTTAAGTCTTATCTCTCAGATTGAACATCAATTGTTGTTGTTGTTGTCAACAGCTACAGATTCGCTCTGTTTTTGTCTACTATCACATAAATAATTTTTATAACATCGAGTCAAGTAAAGGGGTCTTGGTGTAAATTAAGAGTCCAAATTGTGTTTCGATTACAAATTGTAAATATTTACAAAAAGTCCCTTAAAACGCTTGGATTCCTCTGACGTAACTGTAAGGAATTTAAGAAACAGTCTAAAATGCATTTTTATATGTTTTCTTTAAGTATTTTTATATTCTTGGTGTAGATAAACACTTTAAAAAGCATTAATATATATTTAATAAAAGTAGCATTCTCTCGCTGCGTTCGATTTGTGTGTTTTCGGTGTGGGTAACAATAATATTTTCTTCCCAACCTTGTCCAATGTTTGAAAAAAAAAGTGGTCAATATCATGTTAGAAGTTTGGATCTCATAATAATTAAGATTTATATTTTGACTTATTTCGATCTTAGTATATGAAAAATACTGTATTGAATATATATTTAATGGAAATACTCTGTATCGACAGAGCGAATACAACACTATTACATGCTGTCATCATTATAGCAAACAATTAGAATTTTAATTTTCATAGTTATGCGTCGCGTCATCAAGCTATCAAGTTCGCAAGCATCACAAATTATACTAATAACGTAACAAATAAATTAATACTTATAGCTACTATTAACCACGATTCAGTCATGTAACTAAATAATAATACCAATATTCTGACAGTCCAGTCACATCACAGTGATTTAATAAATAAAAATATATTTACAATCTTACATTATCAGATTAAATATGCTTATACATAGATTCTTCACTTTGTTGTCCTTCTGTTTGTCGGATTCGGACAGTCTGTCTGACAGTCAAGACCATTTTTTCGAAATCATGACGAGGAAACTAGCTGAATTTGACATTAAATATCCAAATCAATGACCTCTTAAATCACACAAAAATTTAAACTCCTAAGTTGAAGTTAGAAGTTAATTATATGTGTTGAATATTAAAAACACGGAAACACAAATTTTAAAAAATATTTCATTTAAAACTTATTTTTTTAATTTTGTGTGAAATCGCCGCGAAATCGAACCTTTAAGGCACTTCCCTTAGACCTAGAATTATGAAATTTAGCAATAATTTACAACTTATAATACAGATAAAGGGAAAAATCTGAAAATTTCAAATTTTTAGATATATCCCAAAAAAAAACCATTTCAAACTATACCGTAGTTCATTTCTTACAAATTTAGTGGATTGACCGCAAATTGAAGCTTGTAAATTTATGTAAGTAGTACTTTTCTCAGCGGAATACCTACATCATGAAACGGTGCGCGGATACAGGTCGCATTTGACTAATATTTATTTTTTTAAGTTTCAATGTGTATTCATTGAAATAATAGACAGAACAGAAATGAAATATTCAAATACAATTGAAATACAAATATTCAAATACAATTTAAATATTTAAAAATTAATTTCTCCGGGAGAACCACTTCACTTTTAATAAGCACGCATGAATTACTTTCACTTTCACTCCACGAGTTCCTGAATAAATAAAGCGAGGGCCGTCCCACACCGTTGCTTCCGTCCCTTTGTACTCATACTTCCTGGCATGCGTAATGGGATACCCTAACAAAATGGCTAAAAGGATCTTTTGTGCTGAATAAAATCAGTACAATAAGCCAGCCAGAGCCTGTATAGAAGGTTAGTATCTTCCCTCAGAAAAATGGTAAAGTTTGCGTGAAAAATTATATATACGTTGGAATAATAAATAAAGTCCAATTCAATAGCTTCTCAATACACAATAACCCTTCAGGGGTTCTCATTTGAAAGCAATGACTAATTATATGATTTACTTTTCTTATTTTTTGACCTTGTATTCCCAGACAGTCGATGTCTCACAATTGTGAATTGTAAAGTGCTTTCTATAAAGTATGATAAAGTTTGATATTGTGTAAATAAATCGTGTAGTAAAGTGTAAGTGTGTAGTAAATAAAAAGAATAATATTTGTTTTTATTTATTTACACTTTATTGCACACACATAAACACATAAAAACAGAAAACACACACACACACAAAACGTAAGAATAGAAGATAAAAAAAATGTATATGCAAAGGCAGTCTTATTGCTTCAAGCAATGTCTTACAGACAACCTTTGGCAAATGCAGGACTGGTTGATACAGGAGTAGGCGAATAAGGCACGGCATTTATATTATATGTATGAATGCGCGTATGAATTTATATTGTATATATGAATTTATACGCGTACTTTTGTACTTTCAACTCTAAACTTTTAGACAAACTGGACAAAAATCCTTTTGTTTTCAGAGCATGAACTCCAACACGCTGGATGTACCTAATTAAATATATCATTAAATGTTATACTTATAAAATTAGGATTCATAGAATAAACTTGACATATTATCACTTTTTTATTTCAACGATTGCATGACAGGAGCCATGGCCACTTAGAGCAGACTGTAAAAATAAAGTACTAGTCACACCCACACACTTTTACTATTTTGTGTTAGTAGTTCATCGAGAAGTACAACTTTTGAAGTTGTCAAATATAACTTTGACACATATGACGTATTAATTTAAATTAGACATGTTCAGTTCTTTTCCTGTACTTACAAATATGTAAGTCCTTATTTCTTGCCAAACTTCATAATTCCGAGGAAGAATGAACTAAAAATTTTTTTTACACGTTTTGATTACGTTGGATTAGAATTAATTTTTTTTGCTATAAGGGACTGAAGATTTGATTTGATATCAATTTCAGCTTGATATGCGCGAGTTCTTACGAGTATAAAGAAAAAGGGTTTGGACAGACTAACAACAGACAGACAGACAGACGGATAACAAAGTGATTCAATAACGGTTCCGTTTTTTTATTATGTACGCCATATACGTATAACCATAAAAAGTAATTGTAGATGAAATAAAATTTCTGTTACTGCCGAAATTTTGTTACAGACGTGCAAAATACGTGTAAAAAATTTGATTGTACATTTTAATCAACCAGCTATTTCATTTATGTTATTTTCTAGATTTATATTATAGAATAAGGAAATTTTATAAAAAATATTTTATTAAAGGTACTTTATTATGTGTGGTATGACCTACTTAACTGTAGCTCTAACTTAACAAATTGAAGTGAAAATACGTGTAATGAATTTGATTAGTACAATTTAACCAAAGCTAGATTGTCTTACAGCTCAGCTGTTCACTTAAAGCTGTAATTAGATTTTCGTAGAATTTTCTTATTTATTTGAACAGTATTTATAACAAGTTTAAGTTAAACTTTACAGATTTATGATTAATGTGAAGAAATATATAACTGAAACGATTATTTATAAATAACTTTGTTGGAAATGTTGATAACAAGTTATTTAAGTATATATTTGTTTATTTAAGTATAAATTAAAAGCTATTATAAGATAATATAAACACAATATTAATTTAAAAATTCACTGTCCTGTCGTAATTATATTCCACATAAAGCATAAAAATAGTCCTCTGCTGCTTGAGTGGCAGAAGGCAATGTTGCATTTTCAATTAAAGGCAAATGAATGACGATCAAACCCATAACTACTGCGTTTTAAGACACACGGTACTCACGATCTCGATCCCGGGTGAATTTCGGGACAAAAAATAGCCTATATTGCTGCAGTCTTTTATCTTCTAGTGAAAGTTCATAAAAATCAGTTCAGCTGTTCTCTGTTATTTTGAAATCACAAACGACACTCTAATTTTATTTATATGTATAGATATATAGGCATAGATGTAAGACTTGTTGAATTTAACATTAATTAAAAAAAACAGGAGTTAGCAAGCTAGTTATATTTTTAGTGCAAGTAAAGTCAATTTTTAGTACATGTTGATAAGTAACTTTAAATGCCATTCCTTCAATATATATTTTCTTACATTGCGAATTGGAATTTACTAATGTTCGTACTCATATATATACATAAAGGAAGAGGCATGCTCAGATATTTAAATTAAATTATACTTAAAGAAAACATAAAAATCTGAACGCAGCGGTAGCCACTAAGCCATGCATTCTTTCTCACACTGCGACGAAATTCTTATTTTCTTTATACAACTTATTACGTTGTTAGCATTTCTGTAGGGAGATTTTTACAAATTTCTGATACCCAAACATTATTGCAAAGAAACCTTATCCCTTATCACGATTTTAAAAGCTAAAATGGGCTTGCCTATTCAATTTCAAATTCCTATCATTGGTGAATTTTATTGATATTAAAAGTCGTTGAAAAATAAACAATATATTTAACTGCTACTAGATAGGACTAGATTTCGGTTAATAGAGGTAAATACTTAATATTTAAATTAAGCATGACTGCGTCGTGCTAAGGCTAATGTTTCATACTGATATTACTCACAGTGGCGCGAACGTGTAGACAGCGACATCCGTGATTGCGCGCAGTCGTGTTTGTCAATGTCGTCTGATATATAACCCGTGACCGTTGCCAAAACTGTACAGTATACATGTGTGTATGTTTACCTTTGCAGTATATCACCTGTCATTTGTTTCGAAAATCTTAACAATTCGCCGGTTATGAATATGAACGATTATTAAATAGGTGGAATTTTACATAAATATGGAAGTTAATCTTTTTGTAATTTATATATATAATGGCTGTATTGTTTTATATTATTACACATGACTTTTTTTCTATGACACAATTATCTACACTAATATTGTAAAGCTAAAGAGTTGTTTAGTTGAACGCACAATTCTCATGGACTTGTTTGAATTGAATATTATTTTCATGTATTTGGATAGTTCATTTATCGAGATAGGTTATAGGTATAGCAAACATCACGTTAATAGTTACGATCAACCATGTAGCCCACTATAGCTGCGACAAGTTATCTTGGGCACTTCGAAAGTCTCATATGTCATTCACAACTCTTAACTTATCTCCACTTGACAAATAGTAGAAGTTTTCAATAGAAACTTTGTAAGTATTTACGTGCTCATATCTAAAATAAAAATAAATTTCTATTTAAACTAAATTTCTATTTTTCAACTATTTTGTATTTTTAATTATGAATTAAATTAATTTTTGATTTATTTAATTTTTACTTATATCTACATACCTTAAAACACCTCTACATACCATAGATGAAATTATCTAGTTGTATTAAAGGATAGATAGATAATTCTGTTCCTTGATGATTTTAAAAAATTAATTGGGTCGGTGAATATATCGTTAAGCTATCGCTATTTTATTGATAATATAAGTTAAAAATTTCTACTCAGCATAATTTTTGTCTGTATGTTTGTTTATTGGTTCGCAAATTACGCAAAATCTACTGGACAGAAATTGATGAATATTGGTACAGCAACAGTAAACAAATGTATAACCAATAAAGTCAAATTACTGATAACTTCTAAATAGAATGAATAAACTTTGATACGGTAGTAGTTCAAAGCATTAAGAAAGGTAAAATAGTCATCGTTCTGGTGGTCAATGGTTTCCGTAGGGAAAATAAAAAATAAATGTATTTAAATTACGTCAATTACTCGTAAGGGAAGCTAAATTATACAATAGTTTTTGTCGAATAAATCACTTTCTATTTAATATAACCATTATTTAAAAGAAAAAGTTTACGTAATGGTTTTTTTTGTAGTCAAGTAATATTAATATTATTTTAAACTTGGCGATTTTAAAAATAGAAATTAGTGTGTTCATTTTGGTAAAGAAATAGTGTTGGAATTAATTACATTATTAGCCTCAATGGAAGTGCTACTTTGTTTATTATAATGTAAAAAAACTAGAAAAGGAAACTACTTTCAGATGATATGTTCATTACCTATATTAATTATAAAAATATTACATATAAAGTGATCGTTTCAATATATATATACATACATTTTTCTTGTAAAATCTATCTACATTGTGTATACGGTTTTCAATAATAGACAGAGTGATTGCAAAACCTGTAAATCCGAGAAAATCGAGAAATTGCATGTGATGTCGTAGGTATCAAATTTAAAAACGAACGCCATTCAGTTTACTAAAGCGGGCGAAGCTGCAAGCGGGTCGCTAGTAGAAACAGAATGATAATTGTTAGAAATCATTACCTCTCATTAATACTAAATTATTTATTTATAGCTTAGAGAGCCCCTATAGAGAGTCTCTATTGTAGACTTATTATTGTTATATGAAATACTGGATCATTATCGATATTATATTCTCCCCAAGGAATTATTAAGTATCGCTTACCATGTATATATTATGTGCCAGAGATAAAGAAAACATACGGTAATGCTCTACATTAATAAGAACATTTATAAATATTTAGCTGATCGCTCAGAAGATTCTGCTAATTCAACGAACACAAACAGTCAAATACAAAGTAATGATTATTATTGGAATAAATCTTTGGAAATTATAGTTATTACAATTAAATAATATTTTATAGTATAATTATGAATTATTTTTAATATTTATAGTACATAAAAAAATACGTAAATACATACGAGTATTATGTCATTTGCAATGTTTTTTATAATGATCGCTCGATGATCTCACTTCACTGTAGTATTCATCGAGTTTTAATTGCGCTTATAGTTTGTAGTATCATAGCCCTGAAAAGCTGGTAGGGGTTGAGCGATGGAAGCCCACTTATTGATCACATAACAATGGTTTAAGTATTGTTGTGGCTTATTTAGTAGTTCGGAGTAAACTTTACGTGTAGTAATCATATAGGTATGGGTCCGATAGCCATTTTAAACTAATTTTGAAATTATGAGATGATCCATCGTATTGATTGATTTAAAGCGAAATAATTTCGACGAAATAAGCGATAATAAGAATTAAAGAAGCGATAATAATAATAAGAAAATAAGCGATAATAATAATAAGAATTTAAGCGAAATAATTAAATTCATTGATTTTAGTGTATATCGAATTCACTATCATCAATTTTACAGTTGGACACTGTCTCACTGCGCTACGATCGCCTTAATTGTAGTGGCAGCCGTCAAGCAGTCTTGATTGTCAATTAAATATTAATGATACCTATTGAAGACCGTCACAGAACTATCCTCAATGACATATATATCTTCAGATAGCTGCAGATACAACAAAGTCATGGACAAGATTCATATATAGCAGAAGTTAATCTTATTCTATGTACAAATAATAATATTGATACTGATTTCGGCTAATGCTATAAAAAAAGAAGTAAATTCTATTAAAAATGGCCTATACCTAAGCTGGTGTTTTTATAAATTATATTTTAGGGGTGTTCAGGGGGTGCCCCCCACTCAATGATCGAAGTTCGCTCATATTTCTTCTCTAACGTAATTCAAGTTTGTTAATGAAAGACCCTTGTTACTTTAATCCTGGTAGCTTAGGAAATTAATTCTTAACAATTTGGATGGTTACTAAAAGACTGCGATTATTACATTGAATATTGCAAACATAAATACAAATTTAGCTCAGCTAAATGGAAGCGTAAGGTCTCATAAAGTAATTTGAAATAAAATTCGAATGTACAAACGTATTTTCAATCAATTTCATAATTATAATTACGAAATTTGTACGCGCTACATATGTATTGTATTGTATTGTATGTTAAAATTGAAATAGTCTCAATCGTTAATAATTGTATGTGGTGAAAGATATATCTACGTACTTTTTCATATATTCAAACGATAAGTTAAAGTGACCAATAATTTTATTAATAAGTTAACTGATTTAACTCTTTTTGTATTTTTTGTTACTGGCTGTTTACTATTATATTTAAATATAATACTTTGACTTACAGATATTATGATTTTATAGTATAGAATTCTAGTATAGAATTTAACACGTCTTAACCCTTACCACGCTTAGGCTTACTAAAACGATCGATTGAATCGATCGTTTTAGTAAGCCAAGTAAAGGTTGTAATGATGACAGCTGCACTACATAGGAACTGAATAGCTGTATACAGATCTATTATTTGATGAATAGCTCGATTTTTAGGGATAACTATAATTATTTATCGCAAACTATTTTACTATCAGCACTTTACCTAGCGTATAGACTTTTTATCAAAGCATACAAGATTCTAGAAAAGGTTTCGATACAGAATAGTAAACGAATGTTTTGTGCAAAAATAGTACAAAGAGTGCCACTTTGGACTATTTTTACTTGTATTGTCATGTTCTTAGTTTATATTTAGCATCAAAATATTAATATTTTATATATAAATCGTAGTATACAAATTTTATACAATATGTATATTTAATGTTTAAGAAAATGAAATAGCACGGATCAGACGCGAAAAGTTTACATAGTTAACAAATAATGTATTTTTATTATTATGAGAACAAAATATAACATTAGTTTTTTTCACTTTGTACATTAATTTAATATAAAATTATAAATATTTTTGGCAAGGGTTGACTTAACTCTAACAAATTCTTTTTCTAGTCAACCTAGGGTATGAGACATAGTAACTTCTTGAAGGTTTGAGTGCAAGAACCAAAGCGTACTCGTACGTACTATATATACAAGAATACAATATAAACATAGGTATCTATATATATATATATATATATATATATATATATATATATATATATATATATATATATATATATATATATATATATATATATATATATATATATATATAATATGTACCTGTACTATGAATCTGTGAATCTACTGGACGAATTTAAATGTTTTTTTTTATTATATAGCTGTTTGATCTGGGCATGACCTAGGCTAGACTTTTTGTAGACTAGCACACTTGATGTAGGATCATAGCTTCATTTTGGTTATACCCGCAGAATATCTATTGCTGAAGCGGCATTTCCGTATTATATTAATAATTCATTATATTACAGTTATCTTTCATAATGTATTCTAGATCAATAAATTTAATATATTAATAAGAAATACATATATAAATGATAAATAAATAATTTATTGTGTTTAAGTATTGAACAGAATTCCACCATAAATATGTATTTTACTGCAATACAAAAAACAGCAACAATTGCAAAACGTTTTCATGTTGAACATAAAACGTACATTTCAAAACATTTGGAAAAGTGATACAAGGCTTTGTTGGTTTTCCGACAAATCAGTAAAGTTTGTTTACCCGGAGTTCACCGCTGTAGTATAGATATACTAACTTTATGAATAGAGTAAACTCGGAATATGGCTAAATTGTCTAATACGTTTGCCCTGACCGGCCCATTTCGTTTTACAAATAGACCATTAGGCCCCAATCCCTTTGCTATTTCAAAAGGATGAAGGGTTAATTTACGAGCTTAAAATTTAAATCTACGACCAACTTGCCTAATGTTAGCTGCGGGGTTAACTGTGTTGTTAAACTGTATTATTATAAGCTCTTATTACTATAATTACAATAACAGCTTTGTAATTCCTGAATAGTTGACTGTCACTACTTCAAGAAAAGCTGTTCCGTTTATGCTTATAGTATACATTTATTTCCTTTGTTTGAGACATTTATTCAATTCATAAATTAATTTTTAACTGGCAGTTTAAGTTATCTATTGTTACTATAGGTACTTACTCAATACTACCCATATTTAAATTATTAAACACAAACTTAAAATTAACATATTTATTTATTTATTTATATCTCTTTTATATTTGTATAAATATAACGTTGTTTAGACGATAGAATAAGTATTCTTTTAAAATTGGATTACAAAAGAATCTGCGCGCGTAAACGTTCATTAAAAAGCTCGCAACTGCTAAAACTTTTTGAAAATTTCATAACACATTTCCGCTTGAGGTCTCCGCACCGCGGAAGCACTTTCAGTTGTAAAGTTTAAAATTTGATAGAAATCCCTCGGGGATCTAAAATTCTTGAAATCATTTCGCTATTTCCACATTGCATATCATTGTAACTTATTTAAAAAAATAAGCTACTTACAAAATATACAGTAAGCTATTATAGTAGATAGTGAGTATTATTTTAGTTTATTTATTATTAGATCATTGTAATCGATTAAAACATGTCAAATCGTTAAAAACAAATTACTAATATATTCAATAGTGAATATACTAACAAATATCAGTTCAGTTCAGTTCTTTAATTATGGGGTTCCGAACGTGTCAGTTGAGTACACTTCGCCAATGTCACGTTGTATGGAGAACACACGAAGGAGATTGTACAGCAAAAAAAAGGAAATATTACACGCTAGGAAGAATGCATGCTTAAAATAGATCCAGTTAAAATACAGCCATCACCTATAACAAAATAATTAATATTTATAATCTACTAAAAAATCTACATTGATCAGAATATTGACAATAATTAACAAACTCAAAAAATCCAACTGCTGGGCTGTAAAGGTGGATAAGGGACAGTCCAATAAAGTATATATCGTTATTAAAACCATCCGTGGCCAGTGTGTAAAATGTAGTATAGGAAAGTAAAATATATGCAATACAAACCTAACCGTATGGAGTTAGAGTTAAAATGGTTCCATTAAACTAAAACAATGTAGTGAATGTGGTTCCCTCACGTCACTTGTTCACAATTAATAATAGAGGTCTGTAGAATGCCACATGTTGTTGCATGGGCTCCTCTCTGCTGCATGCTGAATACAGATTAGCTTATTTATGTAAATTTGAGTTGCCTCAGCTAGGATGACGCCCGATTTTAGTAATCCCGGGCGACGTAAGTGATTGATGCCATTGCCGTAGACGTTCAGCTTTATAGTTGTTATTTCCATTATAGAAGAAAGACTGTGTTTTTTAAAAACTACAATTATTCGTCTATAATCAAGTATTTTTATATTAAAATGCCTCTTTATTGTACAAAAATGGTTCTCGTATTAACAATATATTATGATATATTTATTGATATAAATGTTATTAGTTCCTAATTAATTGTTACTACTACCAAATGATCACTCCTTGTTATTTTGAAAAAAGATTCAGTCTGCTGTAAGTTTGCATGAAACGAGCATTCCAATTAGTGCAAAATTTTCATTAATATCAAGATTCTTGAAAGTCTTTGATATCGTTAAGTGCCATTGAGAGTATTGTCGCCTAAAAACAGACTATGTTGACGTATATCTAATATTAGTACTAATAGCATTTTTTATACAGTTTAATACTTGAAGAACAGTACATTTTCTGTCAGCAATAAAAATTTTACTCATGGAAATTGGTCAGTTTGTCTTTATGCGCAGCCTGCATGCATATCATTAATTTGTGAATAAATTTAGAATCATTTTTACTGCCCTTTAAGAGGATATCAACTTGGGTATTTGATGTTAATTTGAGCATGATTCCTCCACGTGATTTTGAGATAATGGTCTTGACAGACGGAGAAACAGATAAATAGACGAATAGACAGAAAACCATTTATAAACGAAAATATTTAAATAAGTGTTAAACCCAAAAATACATTATTTAAATATTATTTTTTTCCATTATGTTTACGGGCGCAAGGCACAAACTACATAAAATTAATCATTGAGTCTTCTTAGCCTTTTTACTACACACAACGTGTGTCAAAACTTCTAATTATAATTTGTATAAGCACGAAATTTTGAAATTAACCTACTATTCTTAATTACCTTTTCGCATGCCCAATACCATATTAAGCTTTGCTTTGTTCAGCGAATGCACTAATTCATAATTCAAATTACATAGACTTTCAGTTACAGATTTTTTTTTAAATTAACAACGAAAAATGTTCGTTGTTCATACAAATATAGATATATATTTCCCTGAGCTCTTTTTCTCATAGAAAATATGGTGTCTATATACATAGCACTATAACAGGTAGAGTGAAGAATCCAGTCACATTAACTTACAATACTCTACAATATTCGTTAAATAATATTTTTTTTAGAACTTGTTTAGTTGTCGTGGTCTGTAATATTGAAGGTTATTTGTTCGCTTACTATGTATATATGATAGAAATCAATAAAAATGTTAACAATGTATACCTATTTTACTTTACCCAGTCGGTGAAATTACAAACACGTAATTTATTGTATTTAGAAAATTAAAATTATATTATACGTCTCGGAACTCGAACCCGCACCTCTTGGATACTGTCCAAGAGTTCTAGTAAACTAAACCATACTTTCTACGTTGAAATTGTCATACCTACGTTTGTTATTGTATTTAACATCTCTGAAGTATTTAACATCTTGTTTTTGTATTTAACATCTCTGAAGGGAACAAAACTTTTACAACTTTAAGAGGAAAGAAAGCTATTTATTAAGTATATGAACGTAACGGGAAAAACTCCATTCGTTTTCTAAATATATTTTTTTCATAGTAATTACACTCTTTAAAATATTTATTATATAATATAGCATATATTTTACTCACGTTCATATATAATAAAAAAAAATCTTAAAAAATTTATGTTTTAATAACTTATAGTATAATACTTTATTATCTAAATTGATTAATATTCACCACTTATAAAATAACCGAAGGTAATCTAATTAGCAAACTTGAATTCTATTACGAAATGCAGAACATTTTCAAAGGCATTAATGATTAGTGATCTTGTAACATTGACTTTCTGAATTTTAATTAACTACTACAAGAATAGAAATTGCTCTTTGAATGCGGTTCATTTATTCATCTAATTGGATTAGTTTGTTATACATGGATATACTTACCTTTGTTTCTTCTTCTTCTCTTTGTTTTTTTTCACTTTGCTAATGTCACGTTGAATGAAGAACACACAAAGGAGAATGTACGGTAAAAAAGAAATAATGTTACACAATAAAAGAATGCATGTTTATAAGAGATCCAGTCAAATTCTTCACCTATAACAAGATTAATACATATTAACAATATATACGCACAATATGGTAAGTCAGTAATAAATATTATTTTACATGGGTGTTAATTTATAACTTTATTTTGTTATATTTAATATATTAACATTAAAAAAATATCATATACATAAAGATTAACAAACACTGAACATTAAAAGGACGAGGTAAATTGAGAGGAAGGACATGCAAGGACGAATCAATTTAGGACAGAAGAAGAGGATGTGGGAAGGGAAACCGTCGCCCAAGCCACATTTGCACAGTGAGTGGTCCCTGACCCTGATCTTGGCCGGATGAACAGGACAAATACGTTTATTTCTATTGATGTATAATTTTTTGTAGTTTCACACTTCATCCCGTCTATCTGACAGGCAGAGATAAACCCAGGTGGGGGAATAAGTTATATTTATTTATTTATTTAATATTTTTATTACTTTTTCTCCAGATGGACAAAAAGCAGGGCTGAGTTCCGCCACACAATACGAAATGACAAGTATTCAACGCTAGTGAAATGTTATAATATTAGTTACTTTACACTTTTTTTTTGTTTATTATTTAACATAAAATAAAAAATATTTTTACATATTATTAGATAAAATATTATTACATTAGAAAAATACAATATAGACGGTACGTTGGCAGTAAATGGGAAGCGTGTGGAGAATCAAATGTTATTTGATTTTTTCTTACATTATCATATCTGTTTGCCGGAGGTTCTCTAAAAGAGATTGGTTTATTGAGATAAGACTGCCTTTTGAACGTTTATTTTCTCTATTAATGTCGGATGACTAATACTTTCATATGATTTGAGATATGTTTTTAATATGAGCAAGCCGTGGTTGTATTATCCCATAAGAGGATAAATGTTTTTTTTTAATTCTACAAAAAGCTTTGTTACTCTTTATCAAGTTAAATATCAATTCAAACGCCAAAGTTTCGTCAAGTCCAGTTCAGCAGAATGTATACAGCTTAATACAGTTAAAAGCAACATTACTGAACTATATTTTAATATATTTTTTATCATTTTTAGAAATTATTACTATTTGTGTTGGTACTTATTAATTACATTTAATTTTATACAATTTCAATTTATTACAGTCCCAATTTAGTTTTTTTAGCTTCTACATATTATCAGTGACCATCTCTCGGGAATTACCTGTAATGACTACTTGACTTAGATGGATCTCGGCTAATGCTCCACAAAAAAATATTTTAAACATCTAATGGGATCTGAGAACGGACAGATCGACTTGTGTCCTTACTCAAATCTTCCAAGAGACTGGGTACATTTGAATCCGACAAACTTAAGAAAAGAATACCATGAATAGCTAATGGCAAACAGTTCATTTACTATTTATACAATGTTACCACCGTTCAATATTGTAGCCTTACTCATTAGAATCTACATCGACGTACGCTAACCACAAGATGCAGAACTGTGACGTCAAAGGAGGCAACCGCATCCCGTACGTGAAAGCAAATGTAATAATGACCTGCAAGCTAGAAAAGATATATTTAATAAAATTTTATGCTATCACTAGTGTGACACTTCTCGTTTTTAGGGTTCCGTACCTTAAAAAGTAAAACGCTTCTCTTCTAGGATCACTTTGTTGTCCGTCTGTAAAGACCATTTATAGTAATTTATGGACGTATCAAGCTGAAATTAATATCAAATATCCAAATATCCGTCGTCAAAAAATCAAACTTCTAAGTCATTTCAATCAAAAGATATGAGCATTTATGCTTAGTTTTTACCGCATTTGTGTGAAATTAGCCGCGTAATAAATATAAGATACTTCCCGTTAGCCTAGAGTTATGAAATTTTGTAATAAGCTAAAACTTAGAAGGGGAAAAGCCGAATATTATATTTATAGGTATAGCACGAGAAACACCATTACAAACATATTTGTATAATGAATTCATTTCGTACAAAATGAGTGCATGTACCGCAAATTTTAGTATGTCATTTTTTTAATTATTTTTACAGTGTTCATCCACGCTACGGATAGAATAAACAATTTTGAAAAATATTACAAACGTATTCAAAATACCGCTACGTTAAAAATTTTATACGTTTTCTAAAAATGTTTGCCAACTTTTGTAAGTTTTATTTTTCGTTTTCTACGATCACTAAATTGGTACCATTTGACCGATACTTTTTAATATATTATTGTGTAATCATTTTGCTTCTGTAAAATTAATCCGGTTAAATGTATTTTTTATATGTTAATTATTATACAATATCACTACTGAAGTAACAAAAATAAATATTTCATAACATATAAACATGGCAAAATAAAATAGAGCCAAAATCTCAAAAATGTAAGCTTTAACTTAAAGCTACGAATAAAGCATAGCACGATACTCTTTCCTTATAAAAATATTCTTGCCAAATGCAAAAGCGGGTTTTCCTTATTCACGGTATGCGCACCTGCCACCGTCGAGCTGCAATGAAAATTCGTCCTCTACTTGCCAAATTTGAACTTATTCTTCCCGAAAGCGACGACGTTTTAGTTTCTTTTCCCTTACACTTTGATAATAAAAGCTCGAAGTGTTGTTTCATAAAGTTGTAGCTGTAATGAAACTACCAGAAGTGAATGATAAAGCTGCCTTTTGACAAGGAAATGCGCTCCTTCTCAAAAGCTTCGAGGAACAATACTTTCATTATGTGTTAAATGTGCTTTGTAACTAAGAGCTGATGTTCAGAAAGTTAGACTTGTTTAAGATTAATATGATCTTATCTTTTTTCATTAATTCTATTTAATATGCTTTATATTGATGGTACTTATATTTATGTATAGGTTAAAAAAAATCTACATATTTTAGTTATAATCATTTAGTTATATATTGTATAATATGTAAATATACAGATAAATGAACTTGACATGAAAAAGTTTCCAATTATGGTCAATCTTTATATCTATATATATTATATCTATTTTCCTTAAAAAATCTTAAAATCTCTCGCAAACATTATTATTTGTTTTGAAGAGTTATTCTAACTTTCAAATTGATACAAGCTGAGAATACGTCTTCTCATATAAACTTTTACATCCTATTCTCACGAAATCACATTTAAGTGCACTTCGACATTTTGTCGAAAGAATTTTAATATTTGTTTTGGAATCTATAAAGTGCTTAAAACAAAATAGGTAATTGTATTTGACATTTTATTTTATTTATTTCTTTGAAATATTTTATAATATACTAGTAAAATATACGAAATATAAAGTGCATGGAGCTACTACCTACCTCTTCTCGATATGCCTCATCGTTTTTTTAAACCTCTTTAACTTTGGTTGGATTTTACTATATGAAAAAAACCCTGGATAGATATGATGTCAATAGCAGACTTATTAAAAATAATGTAAAGTTTTATTTTTATTTATATCTCACATTTTAGATTTTATTGATATCTAATTTCATGTCTTGCAGATAAGTAACAAAAGAGACGTTTATCGTTTTTGCTGAGTTTGCGTTCATTTTAGATTTGCGGTATTTTGTGTGATTAAAAATTACGCAAACGCACGCGCTGGTTTATACCGTATATAACCTTTATAGGTTAAACTGAGAACAAGCAACTGAGGGCTTCGAAATATTTCAAGTCAACGGGAAGTACAACTTATGAAATTGAAATTTTTATCTCAAGTAACTGGGATCTCAAGTAAATGAGATAGATTAAAATTTGGCTCTGACTTACCTTAATTGGCCGGCAAAGTGGAGTTGCATGTAGCACAAAAGGGAGAAAATTTTAATATATATCTTTTACAATATCCTACAACAGCTATTGTGTTGAATGACTCATAATCTCATAGGATAAATAAAAACAAAAGTATCAGTATTATGAAAAAAAATTTATGCTACTTTTATTTAATTTTATTATTATTGAAACGCTACATTCGAGTTGCATCCATCAGTTGGCTATCCGTCAAATGATATGTCGATTATATTTATTGAAAATAGTTCAACTGTTGTATCGTATTTTAATAAATATTTAAACTCTCTATGTGTATGTGTAATATTATATATTCGAAAGTCAAATACTTTATTCTTTTTATTTTTTTATGTAAGTGAATAATAGTTTTATTTCGTATCTAAATGTTTTATTTTCACAGCTATATCATATATTGTATGCTATATGCTGATATTATAAAGCTTTTTAGCGTTTGGTTGAACGCGTTAATATGAGAATTTAATTGTTCGAATTGTAAAAACAATAATTAGCGGACAGTCTATTTAACGAGACCTTATATAAGACGTCACGTTAGACTTTTCAATGTAACCGATTGTACCTGCAGATAGACTTACCTCGGGCACTTACCATGTGTCATGTGACAACCTTTAGCTATTTTCATTAGACCGCGCGAGTACGTATAAATGTACACTAAAGAATACTTTTTATACATTTTTTTAATATATTATCTAACTAAGCTTTATTCAATATTCTTATGATTTTAAAATGCTAACCCACACTAAGGATAGCATCTCTGTAGCGAGATTATTGCAAATTTCCGCTATCCAAAGATTATTGCAAAGAACAACGTAATAAGTTGTAAAAAGCATATAAGAATTTTGACGCAGCTTAATGAAGAAACATGCACGTAAATAGTTTATTGCGAAACTTCCTCATTTGTAAAAACACTGTGCATGTGTTTTTGTATTCATTCTCATTTTATCTTAGAAATAAAAAAATATTTTTATATAACTTCTTTCTGTCTTCTGACTGAATTCAAGATATTGTGTTTTAAAAAGAGGAAATCAATACAGCTTTTTGTTTTACCAGAGTGAAGAAACAAAAACAAATTATATCTCCGATTCAGAATCGAACCCACGACCGTTACTTTCACAGTCAAATGCTAGCCCACTGCGCCACGATGGTCTGCTATAATATTCTCTAAACGTAATTAAATATTTTTTCCTTTTATTATGATTGAACACGAGTCTAGAATTCATAAGGTTATGAAGAAATTTCTTAATTATCATTCCCTCTATTCCATTTTGCCAGGTATAATTTAGAAAGGTATGGTATTACACAAGGGTCGACTTCTTAAATCTGTGAGTGGAAAATTCTATTAATTTATTATGAACCTTGTAGGAACGTTTCCATAGTGATTAAAATATTATATCAGGAATGTAAGGAACAGACAACTGGTCAATTAATATATTGTTAGAACATATTAATAAATTCATAATTTTTTGCAGTAATATATAAGTATTATGTAACTAAAAGTAATATCATGTTTATACGAATTTAATAATTAAGAAACTAAGGGAGTCTGTATGTCTACATTTTTTGGGCTCCAAATCCTTATAGGATCACTTTGTTGTCCGTCTGTATGTCTGTTAGGACTATTTTCTTGAAATCGCGTGGAAGAATCAAGCTGAAATTAATACTAAATATCGAAGTCAATAATCTCTTAAAGAAAAGAAAAAATCAATCAATCTAAGTCAACGCAATCAAAAGACATAAAAGATGTAAAAGAAATTTGAATTTTTGAATTTTATGAAATTTTACAATAAGTTAGAACTTATAGTACAAGCAGAGGGAAAAAAGGAAATTTGAAAATTGTAAATTTATAGATAAATATATATCCTAGAAGACCATTAAAAACTTATACTGTAGTTCATTTCATAAAAAAGTGCAGCTGCTCGCAAATTTAAGTTTGTCGAGTTTTATTAGTTGTGTTGACTTATAAAATTAGACAAGAAGTGAAAATTTACAGTAAATATAAAGGATAAGATCTCAAAATTGATAATTTATAATTTCAACACAGAAATAAACCAGAGCTATATATATAAATAAACCAGCTTGGACTTTGGTTACCACGAGGCACGGATTCAAATCCCGCTACGTTCCAATTTTATATGTTTTCTTTAAGTATTTTTTCTATACTTAGCGTGGACTGCCACTTTAAAAACATAAAAATATAGGAAAAATTAATTTTCTAAATCAACATAATGATAATATATGAAAGTAAATGCTTCGTTTTTGCTTCAACGAAGCTTCAGTTAATCTACAATTTGGAAATTTGGCAAGTACTTAGATTTTATAGAACCTATAAATGAAGCAAAAAATCCGAAAAACAAAAAATTCGATGTTAATTGTCGTATTGGCGTAAAAAGTTTTCATTCCTTTATTTTTGGATTTAAATGAATTTCAATTTCTTATGACTTTTACCAACCTTTCTGAGCTTAGCAACCGCAGATCGTGTCGCTGGCAGCCTCCGGTATTGGATATACTGTATCCGAAGTATATATAATTCTGAACAACATCACAGTTGGTAATATTACGTATCTATATTCTGCTCAGTGAATCAATGAGCGAACACGACCGCAAATCGAAGTTTGTCAATTTTTATAAGTTGTAATTTTTGCTTACCTACAATCATAAAATTCGTACGAAACTGACACTTTTACTTATATAGTTATGTTGATATTATACATACGTAAATATCTTACATTTTTAAAAGTAGGTATCTAAAATTCTCTTATGTGAATAAAACGAACGAGGAATTCAGGTAAGCCAAGCCAAGGAACGTTTATACAAATCATATCTTCATGCTTTATGTTAGTTCAATTTTCTATATGTTATCGGCTTATATAATAATATAGATATCATTTTGACGTAATAAGATCTACTAAAGACACATCATTCATCATAAAAGAAAAATAAGATATTTTATTTCTTTACTCGGAATATAAAAGTGAAAATATCAAAAACTATTTGAAGCCCATAAAATATGTTTGAACATGTATGTAATCATGGCTCCTGACTCATGAAATACTAGGCTAACAATATATGTACAATATATTATAATGTCAATATCTTAAATTATCTTATCCTAGTTATTACATATGTTAATAAGTTTTATCCATGTATATACCAGGTTAGGTTATGTTAGGTTAGGCCAGGAGAACCCGGTAACAGACACTTCATTGTCTACTTTTCACCCAAAATCGAGATATTGCGTGTATAGTGGAAGTTTTTAATATTTTATTATTTATAATTACACTGTACTGTACGTCGGACTGTAAAAGTTCACGTATAAAGCATTATTATTTCTAACCTACTATTTTGTGCCATTATATATATATATATATATATATATATATATATATATATATATATATATATATATATATATATATATATATATATATATATATATATATATATATATATATATATATATATATATATATATATATATATATATATATATATATATATATATATATATATATATATATATATATTTGCATATATACTGTGTTTTTTTTTGTTTTCTTACAACTGAAAACTGTTATTCCTATATTTTTTGTCTCTTCTTTACTTTACAATTTCCTTCGTGTATTCTCTACAAAACGTGACATTGGCGAATGGATTTATTCAACTGGCTTGGAACGCCATATTCAAAGAAAACTGAAACGAGTTGTGAAGTACTATATAGTGAAGTATTTCATTATTTCTTTTAGCTTATGCATTCGTTATTTGATTACATATTTGATAAAAATGGCATTGCATATGGCAAAAACAATTAAGATATTTTTCTACATAAAAATTATCGTTGACCTATACAAATTAATGTTCAAATAAAAACGAATTCATTCATTCATTCATAAGTAACATTTTTAAATCGTATAAAGACAACTTAGGACTACAGCAGTCCGACTACAATCTCATTATCTCATACACTGGCACGATGAAAAATGTGGTGTGAACGTCGTGTTTGTTTAAACAAGGTCGAACGTAAGCGTGTCGTAATTTATTAGCTAAGATAAATTTCAACCCTAAAGCCTGGTCGGAAAACATATAGCTCGTATTGATGATATCAGCAGGAAGGGAGCTGAGTATAAGCTCTCCATATTTTATCACACTCATAAATAAATTTATCAGACTACAAGTCACTTTAAACAAAATAAAAAAATCTATTGTTTTATTGTATTTAACTTAATTATTTTTATATAAAGTGCTGAGTTCCACTACTTAACAGAGAACGGAGTGTCCTGTGACCAGGTATTTTTGTCTACCCCGATATATGCGGGATAATGCATGAAGATAAAAATATTAAACTTAAAATAATACAATTGCTTACTTACGACAATGAATTAGTTCGACTATATGTGATAGTGGAACTAATTGTGACATTTAATCAATAAAACTTTGAATTATTATATAAATTAAATAAATGTTAAAACAACTCACCCAAGTGTGTAAAGCTCGAAGTGAAGTGATGTGAATAATTGGCATGAGACGTTTTAACTTTATAAAGTGCACTGTAGAAACACTAGTTAGTAAACAACTTAGGCATAAATAATTCTCAGTTGGCTTTCTAAGTAATGTTTTTCATTTATTTTTTATAAGATATCTAAATTTCATGATATTTGTTAAATATAATAATGCTAATATAAAGTCTAATAGTAGATTTTATTAATAAATTCCTTTTTCAGTGGCAAATATAAATATATTTCCTCTTTAAGTTCACATGAGTAAGATTTTAATTTATCTATATCTACACTATAATAAAACAGTCAATAGAATTGTGCCTTTATATCTATGATTACGAATCTATGATTTTTTTTAATATTTGTCTGTCTGTTTGTCTGTCTGAACACAGTCAATTTGGATAACATATCAGTATCATATACTTTGTTTCTATTTGCATATTTTATATTTACAGCTTAATTTACCTCTTGATATATCCTAACTCATTCTTATATACAGGTGTCGTTACACTTACTTTACGAAGAAGAAAGTACAGTATTAACTACTCATTATAAACGTGATACAATTATAAGGTATAAAGTGATTGTACTAAAAATTAAAAAGTGCTTTTTCAAATAACATTAATAAAAGAATAACATAAGGCTATTTCTCACGATTTCTCATATTTAAGTACAACTGTTTTCTCCACGTAAAACAAGAAAACTGACCACCAAAAACCCCCAAAAACGACAGTGAGTTCACTTGCCACAATTAGAATAATTCCTTATATTCCAATTAGAATAATTCCTTATAAATTGAGAGAGATTTAGGATTTATAAAGTGCACTTAAGAAACAGCAAACACATCATAAATAGAAGTCTGTATATTACATAAATATAGCATGCATGCTGGCTTGAGATAAGTTCTTAAATGATTTACCTACTAGCTATGAAGCAGAGTTATCCGGAAGGCTTTGTATAGGATTTTCTTTGTATCTATATATTATAATGTATACCGAAATACATAATATAAATAAACTAAGTATAATAGAAACATAAGTAATGTTAAGATCTAAAATATTTTAAATATGTTACGTCTAAAATGAGTTCTTGGACCACCAATCAGAAATTTCAATAATAAACGACGGGCATACGAGCCAGAGCGTATAAGCTATAATTAAGTGTCAATTAAAAGGCATATCCTTCAAATTGATGCGTTTTTGTTTATCGTTTAAAAATAATATGATACAACTATATGTTACTACTAATAGACAACAATACTAATACAACATTTTTCCTCTGTTAAGTTATTGACGTATTTTGTAATAATTAATTATAAATTAGCAAGCACCTTTTTGAAGTCCATAAATTGCCTATTGAAAGCTCTCGTATATAACATTGTAAGCCCGACACGCCAACCGGGATTATCCGCTCGTATCGATTATCTTTGAGAATACAAGCAATTCTATTTATATGTTTGTTCATTTAAGTTAGTTATTAGAAAAAACATGTATCCACGCATTCGGAAAGAGGTACTCCGTTTATAATTTAGATATAACATTTTCTAATTTTATACACACATTTTTAGAAATAAAATATTGATAATGACGGTATAAACGATATAACTTAACACCATTTGTCCTTTTAGTTATTAATTTTCAATACTGGAACACTTATGTATTTTTTTTACAAAACTGTAAGCGTGTTTAGTTCACTTATAATTACATCATATAGTCCACTTAAAAAAAGTCGCAGGCACTTCGTAGTATACATATCCACAGTAAAATTAATCCTAAATCAAATATGAAAAAAAATAGTAACCATCCGATCCAAATATTATTTCAATAAGGAAATTTCAATACTTTCGAGATTTTGACGACGTGATACTCGTACTATAAGATAACATTTCCGTAGAGACATTTATAATTTTTAATACGAGAACAATTACTTAAAATAATTCCAAAAGGCCATAACAAAAAATTGAATGCTATTGAAATTTTTCTTTGTTATCCATACTAGGCAACAATGTTGTAGATTTAAACAATCCAATTGACATTCGTGTTCATACTAGTCAGTGGCCTAAATTAAAATATTAGTTTGAAAATAATATCAAAATACTCAATATTATATTTTTACTATCATAATTTTATCTAGTAACCTTAATCTCCAGAAAATTATAGCGTGACTGGACAGCATTAATCATAATGTGAACTAATATTTTAATAGAATCGTTACAATATAGCTCTTATGGTAACCGTTTTAAACGCAATTCACAAAACTTATCGATATTCGGTATTATCAGTCATTTGATAAATAGTCATTCGTGTAATAATAAAATGATGGCTAGTTACAAATGTATTTAACCACTTTCGTTAATAACTAGGCGACATTAGTTATAATTCGTTTAAAATGTTGAGTTGTCAGTAATTTATTTTAAATTAAATATTTATAAGTCCTATGGCATTTAAAGTATATTCTGATATAAATCAAATTCAATCAAGGATATAATGAGTCTCAAAAAACGGTCATATATTTTCATACTAACATATATGATACTTAGATTTTTAACACTGGCAACATTTTTTTAAGGATTAGGATTGATTATTCTATTACACATTTTTTTTAACCATAATTATCATGATTTAGTAAATATTAGTACTATGTACGTTATTGCTTTTGTATATTCATTCATTTATAGTGTATTGAAATAAGTATTTATTTTGGCCATATGGGTGCTTTTATGACGGCCAAAGAAGAAAACGATTAAATCCTTGTTTGAGTTGATTCAAAAAAAATCGTTAGTACAAATATCTAGTTGAAAATAAGAACAACAACATTTTAAAAGTATTTTAAAATTAACAGGATTTGTTTGAATGTTAACAATTATTACTATCCAAACTTTTATTATTACACGAATAACTATTTATCAAATGACTGTTTTTTTCTAATATATTTAGAAGCTAAAATGCCACAGATAGACATAAGATAAATTTAATTAGGTATATATATATATATATATATATATATATATATATATATATATATATATATATATATATATATATATATATATATATATATATATATATATATATATATATATATTTCTAATATATCAAGTGCGAGTGCATACCGAGTGTGTGCCGTAAATTAACGTAAAGTCATAAACGTACGGAACACAAGTTGCGCGTTTCAGGCCCGCATTGAATCTGATTTTTATTTTTACAAACATACATTTCACTGTATCTGTGGTACTGTATCTTACGTGGGCATAGACAAAACAATGATATTTATTATTACTGCATTCTCCGAAAGCGGAGAAGCGACTTTATAAAACAACTCAAGAATTATCAAGAACTTTTATTTATTGTTACTAAAGAATATAATATAACTAAACATAATGAATGGCATAAAATGTTCTGAATTGATTTAATTCATATTTTAACTAACTACAAAATTTCAATGCTGTCAATGCGGCTGTATTATTTTTACTTATACAAAGAATTCATTTTAGTGATTCTTTTTTTGCATGGTAGATCATGTTTGAACCCATATAAATGGCAAACAAAAATCAACAAGTATAAAATATACTTAAAAAATTTGATATAAGATTATATAACAAAATATACCTACTTATAATATTGTTTTCTTTTTATTTCGACGTACTAATGAGTCAATATCGGTGTGCGAGCACTATTTGCCCTTGGCCTATTATTCTTTTGAATAAGCATTATCAAAAAGTTACTTTGCGCTCTATGCAATGTACGAGTAGTTTTTTAACAAACCTTGGCAAAATTTTCATTTGTAAAGACCGACCCGAGCTGCGTGCTAACTACCAAATACGTTTATCATGCAATGAACAGTGTGTAAAACTTTATATGAAATATTAATTATTACTTATTCTGTATAGTTAATTGTTAAATTGTTTATATGGGACTTATTAAAAAATATGAAATATTTGTAATCGATTTGTATATTAAAAAAAACTAAAATGTTTTAAATAAGCCAACGTAACATATAAAATGAACATGAAATGAGCCTACAGTTTAAAAAAATAAAATATATTTTAGCTTATCTCTCTGTATATGCTACACAAGCAATTATACTAATTAGATCCATGCTTGTCACATATGACAGGGTAAGTAAAGATAGCCTAGTGTTAAGACACTCCGTCTCTCGTTTTCCGCCCGAATTCCGGACACTGTATGTTTAATGATGGTACCTAACTTGAAATAAAATATTTCATTCCTCATAGTGAAAATCGAATTCACAACCATTTATTTAATCAAATGCTGTCCCAATGCGCCATGATACCATTATCTAGATTATATTTTAATATTTGAAGTGATTCTATAAGTAAATGGCTTAAAAATTTATTCTTTGAAATTTATTCAATTGTATATTATTGATTCTGGATTCGCTTCAATGATGAAAACCCTTTCAAATAGTGTGATAAGAAGGAAGCTAGAATATTCAAGCGATTGATTGATCGCCCGCATTTTGTCGCCTACCTCAATTCAATTCTATTCATTGATATATTCCTGGCAAATGAATTCGCTAAGTGTACTCGGTTGCTGTCACTGTGCCTCGTGCCTCAGTTGTTTCAAATGAGAAAATTAAATCCAACGTTTTCTTTTATCCCACTCTGTAAACCTACCTACCTATAATTTTTAAAATTCATTCATCATACTAACATAGCTTCATTTATTATAATCTACATTTTAAATCTTTCTAATAAGGTTCGTTTTTTTTTGAAAAGAGATTTACTTTTAAATTTTATACAATCATACAAATATATTACTGTAGTGAAGATTATATGAAGCTTAAATATATTCTAAAAAATATTATAGTATAATTAAATTATAAGGTAAGATTTATTTATTGTTTCTTTTGCGTTCATAGTAAAGAATGAATGTATAGGTAAATAAAAATATTTTGATGTATTTTTGTGACTAAAGATTTCAGTTTGCTTGGTCTAAATGTAACATGTATTTAGTAAATTAGATTATGAAATAAATATAGCAAGGCTGCTTACTCTTGTTGTCCCTGGTGAGTGAGACCGACATAACACACATATATGTCAGCGGGCGGAACAAGCCGCCGCTGTGCTTGAATAATTCATGAGACATATGGACTAAAGCAGACTGGATTTCAGACGAGAATTTTAAAATATCGATAGGTGCTCGAAATTGAAAATTCTTTTATAACACTCCTAATATAAAATAAGATTAACATAATGTATAATATCGGTTAATTTTTTTTGTTTTTATATATATTTTTTTATCCATCCGATATAGGCTCAAATATGTTATGTTGGTTGTAAATAAAAATGTACACGCAATGCACAGTAAAACACAAAAAAAAATTGTGGCTGTACATTGAATATTTTTACAATAAAATGATGAAGAGCGATGTAAAAATACTAACAGAATATGAATGTATCATTTTAAAAATTTTTGGATGTCTGTTTGCTAGTTTTCTGTTTGTACATCGTCGGATCGAGGCTATATTTGATTTTGAGCACTTGCATACCTGATGGAGAACCATAGTAGACCAGCTGAATTATAAGAAATAATGAAATACTGCCATAAAAAAATTATTGGACGTGATAAGCACTTTCCCATTGGAATGTATATAAATCAAGGCTCTGGAACGCCTGACAACATGTATAAGAAACCAGAAATTGGCTCTTTAGTAGATTTTTTTAAGCGTATTGAAAAGTTTCTGCTGTCATGTCAAAACCTAACATGTGGAATACAATCTTATGAATCTCAATACAAAATGATAGCACGCAAGGATCATAAAAACCACACCAAGGAAGTTGCGGGCGTCCACTAGTACAAAATAACATATTCGTATTATGTCATTAAAAAAACAAAGATTTAATACTGTAAATTATAAAAATACGATCCTGTTTGGCGTGGAAATTTAAATTTAATTTGTAAATGTAAACATATAGTCATATCATATCATTATTTTTTAATTTTTTTAGTTATTTTTTAGGTATTATTATTTTTTTAGTTATTATGCGAAAGCTAAACTATTAGGAAACTTTATAAATAAGAAAGTATTACATTATGAAAAATATAAAAGATTTTGTAGCTTTTGTCATTGACGTGGTGGTAAAAAGTCAATGAATACTCCGAAGCTAACCTACCAAAGCTCCAGTGTATACTGCAGTAAAAATTTTAGGCAGATTAAGTTCGTACAATCCAGTGCCATACACTAGCAAAAAATAAATAGTAGCAACTGCAACAGCAGTGAAGAACATGTAACCGTTTGTTTAAAAAGATTTATGGATATAAATAGAAATATATGGATATAGAATATATAATAAGCAGTCTGTTTAATTGAAAAGTAAAATATCATATTTTTGCCATTTTTTTTACAGCTTATTTAAAGGCTGCTAATAATTTTAAAATGAAATTAAAAAAAATTGCTTAAAAAATCTCGTTTATATTTATATACATATACCTATACAATCAATATATAATATAAAAGATTGTTAGGATTATAATATACCTAGATAATTTTTATATATAGTGTACTTAAATAGCATATATTGCATAAAATAATAATAATAAAAATAGTTCCATCACATACCATGCAAAAGAGATAGAACTATCACTATATTATAAAATGCAATTATACTATATTGTTTATTAAAAAGTTATTCAAATCCATCGTGAAAATATTATAAAATTTTACATTTGTACTATTTAAAAAAAAATTATACCAAAACAAATACTATATCACCTTAACTTAAAGTAACTGTAACTAAAATTTGTAGATATGTAGATATGGAACACAGCGAAGTTTGAATAGAGTGAGAATGGTCACCAAAATGCTCTTAAGAACCGCAAATTTAAATCCCTGTTTAAACTGCAGCGCTGTGTTATAACGTTATTACTCCGAATATGATAAAAAATCATATTGTTACAGAAGCTTTATGATATTACTTTTAGCAGATTAAAGTACTAAATCATATTAATAATATAACTGGAACTGTTACGCTGCAAAATAGCGTGTCAGGCTATCCAAGTTATTTTGACATGGCCAAAGTTCATCAGAGCTTTCTTATATAAGAAATCTTTTGTTCTTTTAAGAGATTATTCTTTTATCGCAGAGTGACGAATCACAAAAACTCTTTAACTGTGATCAGTCAACGTCTCCAGTCATAGTTAACGCTTAAAAATGTCACGATTATAGTAAGATTTAAGTGTCATTAAAGTGTAAAAGGTAAATTGTAATTAAATAGATACATATGTTTTAACAGCTATTTAGCTTCATAAACTAGTTTACTTTAATGCTCTTTTATGTACAATGAGGTGTTAAGGGCGGTTGTCTTTGTTAACTCTGCAACAAAAGCAGCTTTAAATAGTTTATTCTCTTGTATTCTTTGGAAAAAAAATTATATTAAATTAAAATTAAAATTTTACAACTTCCTCAGGTTACATTTTTTGCCCCAAGCTATAACTTGCAAATAGAAAAAGAATAGAACTGAATCTGTGTAATTGATATTAATATCAGCTTGATACCTCAGGCAGGCAGGCAGGCAGACGATCAGTAAACTCGAAGTTCTAATATTATTTAATCTGTCGGTCAATATGATTTCTTTTTCAAGATCACGAAGAGGTATCAACCTGAAATTAATATCAAATACTCAGGTCTAGTGTCCTGAAGGACAGGAAAAGCAAACTTCTAAGTTAATCCTATCAGAAGATACGAGCGTTTATGCTTCGTTTTTGCCGCATTTTCTATAACATTTGCCGAGTAATCAAAACCGATAGGGTATTTCCCGTTGACCTAGTAATATGAAATTTATTAAGGAGTTAGAATATACATTATAAATAAAGGAAAAACTCTTAAAAAGGAATATCATAGAAAAAACACTACATATATATGTGTAACTTATTAATACGATCAATTTTTTTTTATTTTATATCTAATCTAAAATGAACAGTCGAAAGCCTTTGTTACTATGCACGACTGTTTCATTAACATATATATTTAACTAAAAGAACATAATAAACGTTCTGTGGTCGTACAAGTTGCAAGATTTCATTATGCAAGTGGCCGTTATCAGACTTTAAGTGGATACACATTCTGAGGACGATGTTAATGGCAATAACGTAAGTATTAATGACTTAAGTTAGGTCATTTCGCGGCGCGAGGCACCCGCGGTGCGATTGTGTCAGACGAGACGAACCACACTAAAGAAGAGGATCTTTAGCTAAATTACATCTCTCTCGTGACTTGACTAAGATACGAACGTTAACAAATCTTGCACCTATTAACTGTTATATATTATTTAATTAAGATTCTAATATAGTTGTACAATATAAGTAAAGCAAGTAAGTCATATTTTTAGCAGTTCCTTCTTATGTTATTGCTTTTTTACATTTTAATCTGAATAGGGTTATAAAATTATAATTTATTTTGCCATAATTTTTCTAGTGTCTAAAATAACTGAAAAATAATAAGCGGACGTAATTGTTAAATGATATTACAAAATCACGACTAAATTTTTTCTAAATAATACAAGTATTTTATACATAAAAACAATTCTAGAATAACATACTTATACATGTTATTCTAGAATTGTTTTTTTATATCGCTAGCGGCAGGTGTATTTGAAAACGCTACAAATAGTTCTTAACAAATAATAATAAGTATATTAATTAATCATAAATAAGTACATAGTAAAAGTTGCATGTTGCAAAAACCTTTACACTAGCAACACTAATGTTTATGTTAATGAATAAAGTAAAACCCATTTCATGGTTACAGATTGTTGCCGACAAAACAAACCCATTTCACAAACCACAATCGCCTCGCAAAATTACAACTTCAACGTGACTTCACTACAGCGAAAATACAATTAGATCATTGTCTTAGTTTTATATTATATATATATATATATATATATATATATATATATATATATATATATATATATATATATATATATATATATATATATATATATATATATAATATATATATATATATATATATATATATATATATATATATATATATATATATATATATATATATATATATATACTCTGTTTTTTGCTTTCTTATACTTCTCTCAATATACAGGTACATTGTAGATTAGTGCAACAAAATATATCCGTGTCATAGCGTCTTCCGTCTTATTACAATAAAAAATTATGTGATATTTTTATGAATTGATTTATATATAATTCTCATCCGCTTATAACTAAGTGACTGGCAGACATGAAATGCTGGATGCTGTTATATAGTGTTATGACTCCTATGGGCGTAGGCGGGGAGATTGAAGAGATAATTTTGAGAAAATGAAATGTAATTTGAGAATTTCTGAAAGTGAGTCTCAGATTTTGCGTAATAGATACAGTCCAAGTTACTATGCGTTAGGTTCAATAGATCACCATCTCTGAAATGAATATTTTAATATGCATTTACACTTAAAAAATCCAACAGTAACGAAAACTGAAAACTTCTCTTTTTAATTCCGTTGAAATATAAATTGGTTGACAATAACAGTATTCGTAACAAACTCACATCCATATAAAAAGAGAATGAAATTGATTCAACAAACCACAGAGCAATCAACAGATCGGTTTCAATAGATATCGACGCGACGTTTACATAACTTTGGAACTTTACAAATAATATATAAACATTATTCAAAAAGATTAATTTTTTATTTACAATATTATTTATTTTATATTTTCAATTTATATGTATATGAAGAAATTAACTTATAAATTAGGCATTAAGTAAGTACATGTCAAAAATTTATATATAAATATAATATGCGTCGCGAACTCGGTTACAATAGCTTCTCTAAAGATACTTGACTTGCCTCATGACTTGCCTCCATATTGACTATTATAAATCATTATATTTATCTTGCGGCCAGACTACTATATCACCAGAGACAGGCGCCATATTACTGATATTGTTAAAAATAACAATATACTCTGCATGCACACAAAAATATTTGAGTTGACACTCTTCAACACCGAGGGCCTCATTCTCTTCGCCTACATTGCATTGCAAGATGAAGCGTGTACCTGAAATGATATATATCTATTAAGCTTATATAAAAATTAGTCGTACGTTTTATTCACACTCTAGTGTATGATACATATAACTAAATGCGACATCACGTCTCTGGTAGGTGGATTTTCCTAATCGAAGCGGCTCGTGTTCGATGACGAATTGAAAAGGATTATCCGAAAACGTATTCCAGCATAAATAGACAAAGACTGAAAGGGGCCCTTTAACGCGTGTCATAACAAATAAAACCCCACTTAATACTCAAATTCTTCGGGGCAAATTTATGCCACGTAGTACAGCTTTAATACCGGGGCCGTGACAGTGCTTACATATCAACTTTTGCTCACTCGTGTGGAACTCAACTCCAACAACGAACTATAATAGTACTACGATGGTATTAACAGTAAACTATTGAAAAATATAAAAACATATATATTAGACCAAATACTTCTAGATTATTTGTTTAATTTTAAGTACCATTACTTTTAATACTAGAGACAGCAGTCGTTGCTTTATTTTTTACATATTACACTACCTAACTAAAAAATATCAATTTAGTGCGAGTCTTAATCGCGCACTGAGGGTTCCGTACCAATTTTATGATTGTAGGCCAATGAATAATACAACTTACAAAAATTTACAAACTTAATTTTGCAGCAAGTACCTTATAGGTTTTGAATACACGGCGAATTTCATACAAATGCAGCAAAAATATGGTATAAATCCCCATATTTTTTTAATTACAAAGAGATCATTGACATGTATATCTGCCGTTAATTTTAATTCAATAGCTCTACGTGATTTTGAGAAAAATATCTTAACAGACAGACAGACAAGCGGAATACAAAGAAATCCTGTTCCTGTTGAGGTACAGAATTCTGAAAAAGAAGTAATTTTCATTCAAGCTTACTGCGACATGTAAAAAAAATATATATATTTTTTTAGGTTTATTACTACTGCTATATACAGATATAGTAGAAGTAAGCTTGTTGACCTAGATATTATCACGTGCTCAGCAATGAGGTTGCCTTATAAGACTCTACTGAAAATATATGAAATATGGAACTGAAATATATTAAAAGCATCTCATTTTTCTAATCATCTTAGTTTGTAAAATAGAAAGGATGAAGAAAACTTAGAATCAACGTGTCCGTGTGCCCCATTCGTCTGCAAAATTGTATACATATATTTTAAATATAACCATTCATAATCGTAGTTACGGGTTCAACTATAATTATGAATGGGTAATTACATATTTTATTAATGTAATATAACTCAGTAGCTCCAACTATGTCTTCATGAAGGAAATTATGACTATGCTAGAAGCGCATACTCCTAGGACGGAAAAGCGTAGCACTCCGTCGTGTCTACACCGCAAGACATGTAGCCAGGAAGTGTGCATGATTTTCATCAACAAATGATATCAAACTTCGCTTCACTTTATTTTCAGTGTAACTTTTTTAGATATAATATATATATATATATATATCTATATATATATATATATATATATATATATATATATATATATATATATATATATATATATATATATATATATATATATATATATATATATATATATATATATATATATATATATATATATATATATATATATATATATATACATATATATAAAAACTAAATGAAAGTGGGTTAGAGTGAATCTTAAAAGGATGTTAAAACTAAAACTTTAATTTTTATTTTGAATAATATAAACCTACTCTCCTACTCCTACTAATATTATATATGTGAAAGTTGATAAGGATTGATGGATGTTTGTTCCTGTATCAGGCTGAAATTATTGAACAGATTAAGATTTAACTTCATTATAATATAGTTTATACATCAGAATAACATATAGGCTACAATTTATGTGGAAATGTTCTATAATTTGTCTATAACATAATAAGTATAAAAAAACAAAAATTGTTACCTTCTGACAGTTATCTTGGTGTGCGCTAAGTAAAACGTTGAAGTGATAGAAATAATGTTCGGTGGGATTAATTGTCTCAAATAGTTATTAATAAAAATCTGCAACATCGTATATTTATTATTTTTGTGAAAGCCATTATATACAAAATAGTAGAAACAATTCAATTCTAAACTTCTTCCATGACATGCATTTTATACAATTTATCAAATCCTAATAAAAATTCAAACGTTTTTAGCTCTCACTTTATAATATAGATAAACTTCGACTTTTAAGAAACGTAATTTTGGCGAAGAGTTCAATAGTTATTACGATCCGAACGTGAGCAGACACATGAGGGCTGACGTTATTGACGATTCTATGTATTGGGTGTTTTTAGGGTGTCGAATTTCAAAAAAATCCAACCCCTTATAGTATCACTTTGCTGCCGGTCTGTCTATCTGTCCGTCTGTCTGTCCGTCTGTCAAGACCATTTTCTCCAAATCACGTCGAAGAATCAAGCTGAAATTGAAATCAAATATCCAAAATATCTAATGATAGCATTTTTGGCTAGTCTAGATATATATAGAGAAGTGTAAATTATGTACTGAAATAAGAATATAATTTAAATAAATTAATATTTAATGCGATGTGAACTCACTTAAAGATATTTTGACTACTTACAAAAGCCACTTTAAATAACGCCAAATAAATTTTAAACAGGGTATGGTATACTGTAATACTGAAATATCTATCAGGTGATAATGAATAGCTAGCGTTTCTGTGACCTAGATTTCTGTCTAAAAGCGTCGGTGAAACGTTTGCTTGGATTTACTGCTTGCAAGTTGCACGAATGTGGCGTCAAACTTAAACTGTGAAAGCATAGATGCTGTATAAACCTTCGGTCCTATTTTACACAGTCACTGAGAAGCGTACCTTGGCGTAACGTGTTGAAAATATTACTATGAAAAGAAAGATATTATGT
Source organism: Dione juno (assembly GCA_037127375.1). NCBI lineage: Eukaryota > Metazoa > Arthropoda > Insecta > Lepidoptera > Nymphalidae > Dione > Dione juno. Next base: position 6,157,137 of record JAXRJS010000042.1, on the reverse strand, counting down.
TATTATTTTGTTATATAATTTAATAATCACTTACTGCTTCAATATTTGTTAAATTATATTTAGAATACAATATGTTAAAGTAAACAATATATACTTTCAATAATTTCAGGAACTGTTGTCATAGGTATATAAATCGAACCGACAAGTGGCACTTGGTTGGCTTTCCAACTCGTTGCGTCATTGCCACTGTCAATAAGAATTTTAAGCCGTATCGGAATTTTTGTCAAAACATCCCTTGTTTGTCAAAATTTTGTTCAGAATATAATAATCACAGACATGAGAAACTGAAAAGTTCTGTTTATATGATAGATCAAATTGTTTTACTACTATATTGATATTTAAACAATGTGTTGGCACAATTCACATGTTAGTTTCAGATCAAGTATTTCCGCTGAGGACGTTTTTTATTTAAATTTAGTTAACTAAATATATTAAAAAGTAACACCGAAAGTATTTATATTTATTACGAAAATCTTTCACATTTGTTCGGAAAATGGCTATACTAGCAGAATCCGATTCATCATAAAAGTATAATAATAGTAGGTCGGGGGTGCCGCAACAACAGCGTTGACCTACACAGCGCGCGCCGCCGCGGCAGTCTTCTGTCGAGCTTTCTAATGACCTCAGGCGTTCCGTGTTGCGCGATAAAGCATTCTGTAGTTTGTATTAGATAAGAACTTACTGCGATTGAAATTTCGCTTGTTACGTGTGGTGAACCCTTACAATTCAAGGACAGGCGCACTTCGGTCCTTTGAAAGTTGCGTCACAAAAATGAACTCTAACAGCTAAAAAATAACTTTGTTTTTAATTGACCGGCCGCGTGAATTGCAGTATATTTTTAGGTAAGCGTATATATTACATTGAATTCTTAATTTTTTTAATGTTAAATTTAAATCGAAGCTGTTTATATTTTCTAGGTTAATATCACGTATCGTTATTAAAATATTTATTATTAAGTTTACATCACGAAACTTCTATTAATGTTATAAATATAAGATAATTTCTGTACATAAAACTTACTTTCAAGTGATGTTATTATAATGTTATATTTGTTATTATTTCTTGTACTAAAATAAATATTATTTCTTATAACATACTATTTTCTAAATATACTTCATAAACCTACCTACCAAGCATGCAATAAATGGAGCAAATATAATATATTTAAACAAATATTAAACCGTATGAAGTAAACTAATTCAATAATCTTTTGTTCTCAGATCCTAACAATGAACACGGCCATGTGATGAAGCAAATTACAATAATAATGTAATTATGATAAGTACTTTTTGTTGGGAAACAAAGAAGAATGAATATGGCATTTTCCAATTATTTTCCTTGCTACTATTTTTACCCCCAATATACCGAGCTCAAAATACCCTGGAGTGCTCCGAGTTGATACAGAATAATAAATGCTCATGTTATTCATTTGAAGATGGTAAGATTTTTTTTTGTTTGGTATCTGTTTAGAGGCACATTTAAATTGATAGCTACACATTTATGTTACAGCTATATATCTTGACTGCCAAGATACGACAATAAGAAATATTAAAAATGCACTTAAAAGTGTAACTAAAGTGCATTCGTTTTCTATTTACGATCTCGACGACAGCGAAGATGCTTTGGGACCACATTTTATACCACAAGGCGCTTGCATCAAGCATATACACATTTCAAGAACTAACATAAAAAGTGTCGATGATGAAACATTTATACCACTTAGAAAGTGCCTTGAAACGTTAAGTATTTTATCGAGCAAGATTAAGTTTATACCACAAAAAGCACTTGCTGGCATGTTAAAGTTAATGACCCTAGAGCTAATTTCAAATTATATTGAAGAAATACCCAGCTACAGTTTTTATGGACTTCCATTAACAAAATTGAACCTCAAAGGAAATATAATTCGACGTGTATCAGATACAGCATTTACAAGCTTAGAATCGAGTCTTTCAGAAATAGATTTAAGCGAAAACAATCTTACTTCATTTCCAATAGTATCTATAGCAAATCTTAAACATCTTAAAACTTTTAAATTAGCCTGGAATGAAATTTCTTCATTTGCTAGTATGGACAAATCTCTTCTTATTTCCTTAGAATATCTTGATTTAAGCTCCAATAATTTTGAATTTATTTTAGAAGACTGCCTTAAATTTAGTCCGTCCCTACAATTTTTATCATTTCATTTTAATTTTATTACCAGTATTCATCATCGAGCATTTTATTCATTAGTTAATATTAAAACATTAGATTTGAGTCATAATAAAATAAAAATATTACACACAAATCTTTTTCAATATAATAAGAATTTAGAGTTCATAGACTTAAGTCATAACCATTTGCACCATATTCACGGTCTTCTCTGTAATATGTCGTCTCTTACAAAAGTATTTTTAAGTAATAATAATATTCTTGAAGTGCCAATAGATTCCTTTTCCAATTCTAGCAAAATTAGCGTGATACATTTAGATAAAAATTGCATTAATAATATAAACAGTGAGAGCTTTAGTGATTTAGAAAATTTAGAAGAGCTGCAATTAGATTTTAACTATTTAAATCAAGTGCCACATAATATTTTAACGAATAATAGAAATTTAGTGAAGTTAAGAATAGACAATAATAATTTTAGTGAATTGAATAACGATACATTTATTACAATAACAAATCTTAAAGAGTTGAAACTAAATAATAATTTGCTCCAAATCATTTATAAAACTGTTTTCCTAAATTCCATTTATTTAGAAGATATATATTTGAATCACAATAAAATAAATTTTATTGAAGCCGGTACATTTGAAAATATGCCACATTTGAAATATATTGCATTAAATAATAACGAATTGGTCGATATTAATAATGTATTACCTAAATTAAATTCAAAGCTACTTTTGATTCTCCTGGACTTTAATCGTCTAACGGTAATAAATGAAAAAGTATTGGGCTCTCAAAAAAGATTGCATCAATTGAGCTTAAAGAACAATCACTTGAAATTTATTGCGAAAAGTACATTTAATAACCTAACTTATCTCAATCGTTTGGAGATGAGTCATAATGAAATACTAATTATTAACGATTTTTCTTTTCAACGTTTAAGCTCAGCGCGGTATTTAAATTTACAAAATAACAAAATTAAAAATATTACAAGTTACACATTTTTTGGTTTAAGCGAATTGGAAGACTTAGATCTTTCATGTAACAAAATTGTGTTCATTTTTGACATGGCTTTTGATTCTCTTAAAAAACTAAGAAGTATTAATCTTTCTCTCAATCCACTGAAAATTTTGAACAGAAATCTCTTTCAACAAGGCTTGCCATTAAGTTCTTTATTATTAGATAATTGTGAAATAGAAAATATCGAGAATGGAACTTTTATAGGCTTAAATAATCTTAAATATCTCTCTCTTAAAAATAATTCTTTGAAATCTACTGACTTGCTATGTCTCGATATCCCAGGTTTAAAGTATTTATCATTGTCATATAATATTTTAGATCATTTACCTGTAGAATCATTTGTCAATCTACCACTTTTAGAAATACTTTTCCTTGAACATTGTAATATCGAAAGAATCATAGAAGGCAGTTTTATTAATAACAAAAATCTACATAAATTAAACATTGCACAGAATATTTTAAGCAATGTTGCGGATAATTTATTCAGTGCACATAATTCTATATTAGAATTTAATGTAAGTAACAACTTTTTAGATTATGTGCCATACAATGTATTTGAAAATCTACATTCAGTAAAATCAGTAGACTTTGCGGACAATCTGATTCCAAAGATTGAGATAAGCGGTTTTGAAAAGGTGATGAAACTAAAATCGTTAGTATTACGTAAAAATGAAATACAGTCGATTACTTGTAGTAAAAAGATAATATTTAATGACTTATTATTGTTTGATATAAGTTTTAATCGACTAGACAGTTTACCTGCATTTATCTTCGAAATCTTTCCGAACATCCAGAATGTAAATATTTCTCATAATAATATCATATATTTTGATTTTTTAATGTCCTTTAGAAAAATAGGAGTTTCACTAATAAATATAGATCTTAGTAAAAATCCTGCAATCAACTGGAGTGGGACTGAAGTATTATATAACAACACCTTAACAACCAGCTTTTATGAGTTGCATATTTGTTCTACAAATTTAACCAATATAGAAGACATTACTTTCGATCTTTTTACCAATTTACAACATCTTTATTTGAAATTTAATAAAATTCGACGGTTTTCAATAAGTCCATTTTCTAAATTATCTTTTTTAGAAAACTTGGACTTAAGTTCTAATAGAATTACTCATCTCAAAACAAGCAACTTTCGTGGTCTCGTAAAATTAAATGCTTTGTGTCTGTCTAATAATAATATAGAATCAATGGAATCTTTTGATGAAGACTTAAGTAACTTAAAGCTTCTGGATCTCTCTTACAATAAACTGCAAAATATTATTAACGAGCATTTAATACACTTGAAAGAACTCGCCATTTTGAATTTATCTTTTAATAATATTAAATATCTGTCAGCTACTGCATTCAATAACTTAAACAAAATAACCCAAATTGATTTAGAACACAACAAGCTTCAAACTATACCTCTGGAGTTACTTACGTCTATTGAAAATCATATACAAAACATATCAATTAAAGGTACATTCCAATGAGATTTTTATTTTTATTATTTTTAACGTTAACCAGTAGGTACGTACTAATATTACAAATATTTATTATTGCAGATAATGTTATTGTTTGTCGTTGCCAAAAAAATAATACGTGGACGTGGATTCAAGATCATCCAAAAATTATAAAACCGTACACGGTTGTTTGCTTTAATGACGATTATCCTAAAGAAAAATGTGATTTTCCATTAATAGTTCATTTATCTGTTGACAAACACAATGACAATTCTGTTTTAGTATCGTGGCTAATAAGAAATCGCACCGCGATAAAAGCTCTCAGAATATTATACTATAGTGAAAATATACAATCTGATGTAAGTATTCATATTCATATTTTGTTTTTGATTTTTAATAACTATATTAATTAAGTGTATTTCTGAAGCACCAAAATTTTATTTGCGAATTTCATGTTTTAAAGGTCATATTATTGTATATAATAAAAACTTGAAAAACAAAGAGCTACATAGTTTTAATAATTTAACTAATAAAATAAAAAATATGTAGCGTGTACGTATGTTTATACGAACAATGTGAAGCGTCAATCTAGTAATGATATTTTAATTTCCTACATAGAATGAATAAGAACTATCAGATTGCTGATTGCATCACACGCACATTGTCATTATCCTAAAATAATGATACAATATTATTTTTCATAATAACTTTTATATATTTACTATAATATTTACTATAATATTTAGTATATAAATGTTTCTTGCATTTATGTGGAATAGCAGTTTAAAAATTGTTAAAAGATATTTTATAAATAGCATTCTCTCTCGCCAAATGATCATTTTTAACGTACGTTTATAAGTTACGTTTATAAGATATATACGTTTTCTATAAATATTTAACGTTTAAATAATTTCTTCCAGGTAAAACTGAAAGATGTCGACATACGATCAACGTCTACAATTATAACTAACCTGCAAATAAACACGAACTATATTGTATGTGTGCTTACTATGTACGATAATCCCGTATTAAATTTTGAAGAAGATAGATTAGGGGAGTATAATGAAACAGATTTGGAATCAAATATCACCTTGAGGATGAGTCGTAGCTTTGCAGCGTCCCTTATTACTCAATCTCCAGCAAGCGAATGTATCACCTTTGATACTATGAAAAAAACGTCAACAGTAAAACTGAAAACTAATAAGGGTTTTAAAATGTCCTCAATTTTAAATAGACGCACAGGGTTGATAGTTGGATGCTCTTTAGGGTTTATAGTATTTTTTGTCATGGTCACTGTTTTATTGTATACTAAAGTCAAAGAAAGAAAACGTATAGCCAAATCGGATCCGGCATGGGCGGAAATGAATGACTACCATTCTTTACAAAGTAAAGAAGACATCTTACAAAATTCGACAACCGCGTCCACAGATAATATATTGCTAGGAAGGGGGAAAAATCGGACAATATCTTTGACCAAGTTAAATAAAATATGATAACGTTAAAATTAAAACAATAATATTATGTTCTTGAAATTATTGTTTGTATTGGATTTAATTAATATGACGACGCAATTAATGCCTACATATTAAATTATAATTAATTTAGGTTTTCGTTCCATTAGATATAGATTACAATAGACAAAATATATCTAGACATAGAGTAGATATTAAAAATAGATCAGTAAACGGCTATAATGTAGATATTAGAATAATAACTCATTAGTTAATAGATGATGGAATATTTATTAAATTGTTGCCATAAATATAAAATTGTTTTATTTTTTCTTTATATGAAAGTTTAACAAATTAGTAGTAATATATCCTTTTATGGTAATAGACAAATAATTTTCTTGATGATTAAAAAATTATTAATATATATATAAAACAGAATATTATAGTATAATTAGTTTATATACTGTAATTACTAAAATAACAAGCGTTGTGGGTTTGAATAAAGCATTACTTGGCTATGTAGGTGTTCAAGCAGACACTTATCCTAATTGACACTTAAAGGCTTACACCCAGGGAAATGAGCTAATGTACGCATTTAGTATTGACGTCTTGGATTATGAACATGACACTAAGCCGATAATGGAAGTATCTCGTAAGGAAATGGTTGTTCAATGAATTGTATCTTATGTTATTCGTCTACTGAATATTAGATAGTGTACAAACATACTACACAATATATTATTGATGATGCAGTAACAACAGCAAACTGTTAGCTTTAATCCAAATGTTTTATATTTATTATTTATCTAGCTGTACACGTTGATTATTTTTTTGTTAAAAATAATTTTATTTTCTACTTTTTAGTATTATATTGTATATAGTTCTTATCCATTCTCAATATTACAAGGACTCATAACTTCTGACATTATTATATAAAATTCAAATCGCATATTACTTGGTTAAACAAAAACATCACATTCGTAGTTAGGGGAGTTAACGCATAAGAAACATGACTCGATTCTAAAATAAACTTAAAAACCTTCTCCTTTTTAAAAGTGGTATACAATTTAACTTATTAATCTTAGTTTTAATATAAACATTGCCGTGCAATGCAAGTATGCAATTGACTTGATTGTAAATGACTTTAGATTTTTTTATTTAGTTTGTTTATTAATCTTTTGAATACAATTTAATATGGGCATCGGTAGTTCATTAAAATCATCTATAAAAAATAAAAAAAATTATCAGTTCACAAATTACTGAGTAGTCAAGGTACATGCATAATAATATATACATGTCGAACATACAATGTGTTTTGAAGTCGGTTAAATATAGAAACATTTTACATGCGACATTTTAAAACGTCTAAGCTTTGTAACTTTCTTGAAAGAATTTTTTGTAACCCACCCCCGCTTTAGTGGCTTGAAAGAGTGATCCTCGACCTATTTCAAAAACCCTAGCCTTCACTTTACTTTCTTTAATGTCCAACCGAGAAGGTCATTTTTATATCAATTAATTCCAAAAATAGCTTTCTACTAACGTCTTGATACCAAAGAAAATTTCAGATAATGTATATTTTCCTATATATGGGTGAACGAAAAGTTTTTACTTTTACAATAAATTCAATAAGGTATGCGATATAATCTTAATTTTGAGAACGTTATCAATTTACAAATATGGACATTTACCAAATGTGATTTAAATCTACAAGCATCACTTTTAAATAAAACACGACATGCTCATAAATAAAATAACAATGACAATGATACATGGGTTTTAATATACAAAGAGCTTAGTTGGTCATACTAAGCTCTATTTATATTAATATTCAATGATATTGTCGTGGTAAATATTTATAAAAAGTGTTCCACGATTTGGTTAGGCAACGTGCGGCACTGGGCATGAAATGGTAGAAAGTATATGTATATATATATATATATATATATATATATATATATATATATATATATATATATATATATATATATATATATATATATATATACATATATATATATATATATATATATACATCCAGAGGGTGTCTGGCCAAATGTCTGTCCGATATTGGTACTGGGCATACGGGTACGCGACCCCGGATCCTCGAGCCACCACTGTCATACTTCTTCCCAATCCATGAAAGTGGTGTCCTTACCCCCCCCTCTCCCCCTTTTTACTATTTTTTTTCCCTCTTATCCTTGGCTTTTCCCACAAAAATGGGTTTGGAGGTCAGATGGCAATCGCTCCATTAAAAAGCCACCACCAGCCACTCATATGGAAAGACCAAAAATGTTGCTGGGTACTGCTAGGGCGTCGCCGCTAAACGACGCGCAGGCACATCGCCCTACACCTGTGTTAAATGGGCAAGGGCTACCGTGTCAAGTACGGACACGGCTAAAGAAGATAGTACCCAGAAGGAAACTCCGCTTTGCAACGTGGAATATTGGCTCTCTAACCGGACGATGCAGGGAACTCACAGATGTACTCATGAGGCGTCGGGTCCAGTGTGCTTTCCTTCAGGAAACGCGCTGGAAGGGCAATAAGTCTCGTAACATCGGACAGGGTTACCAGCTCATATACACTGGGTCTCCTTCCGGTAAAACTGGTGTAGCAGTAGTTTTATCTGAAGAGCTACGGAATGGTCTCCTCGAAGTTGACCGACGCAGTGACCGCCTGATGCGGGTGAAGGTACTGGTTGAGGGGGCTATCGCCAACTTAATTAGTGCATACGCTCCCCAGGCTGGTTGTAACGGGGCCGAAAAGGAGTCATTCTGGGAGCAATATGAAGAGGTTCTACTCGCTATACCATCTACCGAGGTGATCATAGTTGGGGGAGACCTTAACGGTCACGTGGGTAAGGCTGCGGATACGTATGAACGTGTCCACGGTGGTTTTGGTCACGGTCGCCGCAATATAGAGGGCGAAAATATCCTAAGAACCTGTATTGCATCTGATCTGGCCATCGTGAATACGTTCTTCCAAAAGAGTCCGCAGCATCTTATTACGTATGCTAGTGGACTCCATTCAACCCAAATAGATTACCTATTGACCAGGCGGTGTCATGTTGGCAAGGTAACTAACTGTAAAGTCATTCCTGGCGAAAGCCTCACGGCCCAACATCGTCTTCTTGTCATGGATTATGTTGTTACCCCGCTAAGAAATTAGCCGAGACGCGTAAGTCTAAGATCAAGTGGTGGTTGCTGAATGGACCGATGCAGACCGACTTTCTGGCAGAGGTTAACAGTCAAAATTTATCAACTAACACCGAAACTGCTCAGGATGCTTGGGATCGAGCTCAGTCAGCAATCATTACGGCTGGTAAGCATGTTCTTGGCGTTTCTAAGGGAGGACGTATTATGGACAGGGAGACATGGTGGTGGAATGACAAGGTACAGGAGGTGATTCATGATAAGAAGACTGCATTTAAGGAGTGGCAGCGTTCCGACTCTCCTGAAGACAGGCTGGAGTACATAGCAGCAAAACGTGCCAGCAAAAGAGCTGTAGCCAGAGCCCGCAGTGAAAGTTTATTACCTCTATATGATAAACTTGAAACTGTGGAGGGGCAGAAGCTCATCTACAAATTGGCACGTGCTCGGGATAAAGCGACGCAAGATATCACAAAATGTCTTTGCGTCAGAGATTCCCAGGGCAAGCTGCTCTGTAGTCATGCTTCTGTGAAGGAGAGGTGGAGAAGTTACTTCTTGGAGCTGCTGAATACTCAGCACCCGGGTAGTATTCCGTCTGAACCACCTCCTAACCTGGGACTTATTGCTCCAATAACCCTTGATGAAACTCGAAATTGTCTTCGACGCATGAAGAACGGCAAGGCGGTGGGACCTGATGATATCCCGATCGAAGCGTGGAAATCATTGGGCTCTCGTGGTGTGCTCATGCTTACTGATCCTTTTAACCGCATTTTGAACACTGGGACGATGCCACATCAATGGCGGCACAGTTTTATTACCCCTATTTACAAAGGAAGGGGCAGTGTTCAAGATTGCGGTAGTTATAGGGGCATTAAGATTATGAGTCACACCATGAAGCTTTTCGAGCGCGTGATCGCCCTCAGGCTCCGCCGAGAATGTACTGTCTCTGAGTGTCAATATGGATTTCAGCCAGGATCAGGCACTACGGACGCCATTTTTGCCCTCAGAATTTTGATGGAGGCACACAGGGAAAAGAGGAGAGCTCTGCATGTGGCATTCTTAGACCTGCAGAAGGCCTTTGACTGTGTGCCACGTCAGTGTATCTGGTGGGCACTGCGATCCAAAGGGATCCCTGAATCCTATGTTGCTATTATCAGAGACATGTACAACGACTCTGTTTCTACAGTTAGGACCGCTGTTGGCGATACCAAACCCTTCCCAATTACAGTAGGGGTTCACCAAGGCTCAGCTCTTAGTCCACTTTTGTTTAATGTAGTGCTAGATACTGTCACGGCTCACATCCAGGACCAGCCTCCATGGCTGATGATGTATGCCGATGACATAGTACTCATTGACGAGAACCGACTGATGCTGGAGCGTAAAGTGAATGCCTGGAAGGGTGCGCTTGAGAACGGTGGTCTTAAACTGAATGTGTCAAAGACCGAGTACATGGCTTGCGGGAACCCAGACTCGAGCACCATCCACATCGGGCCTGAGCCAGCCGTTAAGTCGGAGAAGTTCAGGTACCTTGGATCCATTATGCACTAGTCCGGATGCATCGACTACGATGTCCACGCCCGGGTTAGCGCTGCTTGGGCCAAATGGCGGGAGGTCACTGGTGTGGTCTGCGATCGCAGAATACCGCCCAAACTCAAGGGGCTGATATACAAGAGCATGATCCGACCAGTTCTTCTATACGGCAGCGAATGTTGGCCAGCATTATCTCGGCACACTCAGGAGCTTCACGTAACGGAGATGAAGATGCTGAGGTGGATGTGTGGCGTTACTCGGGCTGACCGCATACGCAACACATTCATTCGAGGTAGTCTTGGGGTCCGTGAAGTAGCGGATAAGCTCCAAGAGCGTCGTCTGAGATGGTATGGCCACGTTTTGCGCCGGCCTAAGAACTACGTCGGAAGAAAATGCCTTGATATGTCTGTCCCTGGAGTAAGACCCCCCGGACGCCCAAGGAAGCGATGGCTGGACGTCGTGACGCACGACATGAGAGCCAATGGACTAACCACTGAGGATGCTCAAGACCGTGCAAAGTGGAGTAGACTGAGTAGGAAAGCAGACCCTGGCAATAGGCTGGGATAATGCTAAGTGGAAGAAGAAGATATATATATATATATATATATATATATATATATATATATATATATATATATATATATATATATATATATATATATATATATATATATATATATATATATATATATATATATATATATTTATATATATATATTTAAATTGTATACGGTTAAGGTTATTTTTTTCTCATAATAATACTATTAACTTACAAGAGATAATAACATATCACATTAATATAAAGTTAACTAAATTATTAAAGTAGTAAATATAAGTAATTCTTAGTTATACTAGGATAATATTTATTTTTAGTGCATTCTTATTTTATTATACTTATACATGTGGTAAGGATTTTCTTGTCATGTACTCTTTTTTGTTTAATTTTTTAGTTTCACGCTGTATCCCGCACATAAATTGTAGGCAGACGGAACCGTAGGCTGGAAGCTAGTGTTAAAACACTCAGTTCCCCGCTTTCGAGGCATTTCATGTTGAGTGGCGGATTACATCACCGCGCTTTTACCTTGTTGCCAAAGCGAAGAAAATTCAAATACTTCTCTCCGAGTGGGAATCGATCCTAGAAACTACCTATATTTTTACATAAAATTACCTAATTGTAATTTTGAAATATGTGAAGATAATATAAATAAAGGCCTAGTAAAACATTTTAAGCGAAGATACATTTGCTTTTAACACTTGTCAACTTGATACCGCATTGCCGCAGCTAACCACATTGTGACATCTGTATTGAAACGCTGTTACCAAAGGAAACTCGAAAGTTCAGCATGGCCATTTATTATATCCAAATATCCATACTATATAAAAATAGACCTTTTGTAAGTATTTCATAATAATGTAATTGGAATATAAGCAGTAATCTTTTGATCATAGTCAGCAAAACCTTTGAGTTGTGAGGGTCGAACCGGTGCCACAAATAAATTATACTTTCAAAATAATTTACTGTGAGCCAAATTGTGTATGGGTCGGGTCGGAATAGCCATCACCGTTTCTGTGCAGTAAATTGTATTACATAATGAGGCCACAGTTTCCTCATACTGATTTAACACGTAATGACACGTAAATCAAATAGCATACGGTAGTACTGCAAACTTTGTAAGGATTGTCACAAAGTCTACTTTATACCATTGCTAATATGCATGTAAGTAATTTAAACGTAGGACATAGCACTCGATTTGGCAATTATTCCTATAAATTTCACTTTGATATTTGTTTTAATGATAGACCTTCGGCATACAGAGTATTAGGAGCATGATATCGATGCCGATCTCCTATCTCGGCTCTTTCTGCTAATAGATTCATTTGTATTCAGGTTGCAAGTGGGCACAGTAACGAACATCGGGGGAGCTGACGTTCAGGATACAATTACCAGTGTTAATATTTACCCACTGACACCGAGGCCTAATTGCTACGGCTGCAACACAACGCTTGCTTACCTTCAAACACTACGCATAGTAGCAGGTCTACTGGAGTCATTGTACTCTAAAACAAACGCACTAAATAAGCTTTTCTTATTAAGTGCGACATGTGCTTACAGAGCAAGAACAAAAACATGGCCAGCGAATTAAGTGCTACATTATCTCAGATATAACTGTTTATCACTGTCATATGTAACAAGAGATTATTTTGCGGGTAACTTTAATCTAAAGTGCTATAAAACCACCTCGAATTTAGATACTAAATATACTTGATAGAATTCAGAATTAAATAAATATTGAAAGCTAACAACATCGTTCAAAGCTAATTGTATACATTAATTTCGCATAACATTAATATAAAAACTACAAATGGCCTCATACAAACAAATCTCTCACAAATCTATTCGCAATTTTTTATAAAACAGGAAAATCGCTTGTTTAAATTTCAAGCTTTTATAAATTATTGCTGCATTGTGTTCAGATACAATACTTTACATAGCTGAACGCTTTGCGAAGGACATGGCCCACAAAAAATTGGGCTGAAGCCAAACTTTAGCATTTAAAGTTTGCCCGGTAGTAACAAATGGAAAATAACTTGCTTTCAATATTATGTCATACCAATGTGCTCAATTTGAATTTTCAATTATGCACTAGTACAATTTCAAATAACATATTGTACCTATTGTATAAATGGCAAAATTTTCCCTCGTGCACAATTCAGTAAGATCTCATAAAATTTATCATAATGAATCATTATTTCTGTTAATTAATTTTGTATAACCTAGTTTATTACAATTGAATCGATGTATATGTTTGACAAGTAGCTGTATTAATTAGTTTACATACAGACAGATAGAAGTGATGTGAACGTCACTACCAGAATTATTATATAGCATGCTTAAGCTCCATGTAATCCAAAACACTTAGACAGTACATAATATACCTGTCTAACTATGTAAGTACATACGCTAATGCACTAATACGTTTCTGTAGGATGAAGCTAGTAGATAATACGGGCTGAATCAACATAGAATGTTGAGAGGTGATATACTATGAATATTAATTTGTTTGTTAACGTTGTCTTGCTCTTTGGTTTCATAGCACTTTTAATATTCATGAAATGGCTGTATAACATTACACATTTTCTTAGCACTTGAGAGTCAATCTATATATCAACCTATATTGTATAATCGAGTCTGACTGAGATGCATTGATGACTTGATTTTTATTTACATTTTGTTATCTATATTATTTCTTTTATATAATGAAGAATAGAAAAATCAATTCAGTATTTTTATATATATATATATATATATATATATATATATATATATATATATATATATATATATATATATATATATATATATATATATATATATATATATATGTATATATGTATGAATAGGTTGGGTTAATATGTGTCAGATCTTAAAAAATCACTTATCAGAATCAGGCACAGGTCTTTCTGTCTGTATATTTGGGTTAGCTTTTGGGTCAATCATACAATTAGAGGTAGAGCAATATATCTGATAACATTATTTTTATGCTGGTGTACAATGCAATTCCTGTAGGGAAAAAAACGCGGGTTCAAAACCTGCATGGTTCAAATTTTTCTATTTCATTTTCTAAAAATATTATTCTTTCTTTAGTGTAGAAAAATACTTCAAAACAATACTTCAATAACAAAAACGGACGTAGTTAAATTACATCTTTTACACACAGGTTGAGCAAAATATTAGCTCAACTTAGGTAAGTATTGGTAATCCACTGGGACCCATGATAGCTGTAAGAATCGATGGCGGTTTATACGGAAAGGCTACAGCGCTTGGATGACATCTGGGGCTTGAGTCTTCCCCTCTACGTCATTTATTTTGTATATTTTCAAAAAAATCATAGAGACTTTATTAACCCTCAATTAAATTTTATTATTCGCCTCTGAGATGTTGGAATGTTTGGATATTTATTATTTAAAAACTGTATTGACTGAACTAGGGAACGAGAGTTCCGTGTCTAGGTTTTTCGGAGCTCTCGAATTTGTTTGTAAAAAAAGCAACATATTGAAATTAAGCAAAACGTACTCAATGCGAATGAGTAATGGCTAAATAAAACTGTAATTAAATAAAATTACTTTAATATTTTTAAAATATATGTTAAAAATCACAATATAAATAAGACCCGTGCTAAAAGCATGCCAAAGTTTGGCATCACCTCAACTCTGTACGTCGACATAAGAGAAACATTTAAAACTTATGTATAGTAACAACAATATGTGAAGTCATTATTAGTTTTTATATATTATGTTAATTTCAAGCCATACTTTATTAGTTTTCGAGCTTTTATTACTGTTTTTATTGTAAAATTAAACTCTTAAGAATTATACTGAAAAAAATTATATTATTCTCCTATTTGCCAAGTTAATTTAATCATGAAAATGGAGATATTTATTCAGTATAAGTACCAGAGTATTTCTTATTATAAAATATTCTTTTATCTTTATTGTAAAAATTAAATGTGAAACTCATTTGTCATAGTATAGCAATTAAACCTGGGAAAACATTGAGTATGATTGGTTTTGAAAGCACCCAATAAAGAACTCTAATTAATGAACCGAACTATGAGGAATAAGGTAATTGTTCCTTAACAAGAGTTGTTGGACTTGGTGGGCATTTTTCGATAACATATAAAAATCTGATTGCAAACTAAAAAATTTGATGTGAGACTCTAAGAGACCAACAAATAAATAAGTAAATGGTGCCTAAGTAAAAGTCGTTTAGTGTAATAGGTACTTTTTGATAACATATGAGGATCAGAGGTCTAAAATACCTTATAGCTTAATTGCTTTTATATAGCTTTTATTTTTATAGCTTAGTTGCTTTCTTAAAGCTTCACGCTTTAAATAAGCAATTAAACAATAAAAATATCGATATAATGCCTTAAAAAAAGTAGTTCAAAATCGGTATATATGGTGGAGATGTATCTGCGAATATTAAAAAAATGCTGATTAGACCCCGCTCTACATCTGTTTTATTTTCTTTATTGCATGTCTTATAAAACATTTAGTAGCAACTTTGAAAGTACCAATGTTATTTAGTCTTGTTTTACTGTTGTTAGATATACTACGTTATTATGATAATTTTACAAACATATTAAATCTATTTGTTTTTAAGCAACTAATATAATAATAAATTAATCCAATTCATACAATTATTTAGTGCAGAATGCTCTTATTAATATATAGAAACTATAATATTATTATTATAAGTATGTATATATATATATATATATATATATATATATATATATATATATATATATATATATGTATGTGTATCTGTTACAAATTATCTTTGACTAAATAATGAAAATTCTATATTTATTTTTAATATATTTAGATTTCAATAGAAAAATATACTTGGGCAGCATTAATTACTGCGATTTCGCAATATTTCAACGATATGACACTGAGATAGGTCTAAAGCCTCGCTCCTCTCGTTAAATTTTCACATGCACTTGACGGGCCGACCTGCCTTACGTTAATTATAAAATCTCATTTGAGAGAACCTACACGTTTGAGTAATAGCATCTGAAATGAAAAGTTTTTGTAGGATGTAAAAAGAATTTACCCAACAAGTTCATACATTGTGTTCATAAATACGAGTAAAAGAGAAGAATAACAAATGTTGTTATTAATATTGTTATGCTTTTCTTAATTAAAGTAAAGTTAAATTTTATATTAATTCAAGTAATTAAATAAGACCAATCTCATAAAACAATTACATAAAATTTTCAATTGGGTAGAAAGCGGTAATATATCCTTTTTTGAGAACGACGTTTTAGACTCAATAAATAATTCAAAATATCGTTAAGTACGAGTAGTAATCGCGCACCGAGAGTTCCGTAGCAATATAATGATTGTAGGGCACAGAAAGTACAACATATAAAAATATAGAATATCACTCATCTTGTATGAAATGGTTATTTTCTGTTTGTTAGTTTGTCCACAACTATATACACTACAGTAACTACAAAAAGCTAAAGTATAAAAAATAAGGAAAATAATCTTTGGGGAAGGTAAATTGAAATTGAGTTGTAAGCATCATAAAGTCCACGCTAACGAAATAGTGGACGTCGACTAGTTTTAAATAAAATGAGCGTCACAAAACATAATTAAAATGTTATTAAATATATTTTATGTACGAAATTAATTGTATAGTTGCTATAATAATATTTTATTTTGCTTGTGCTGCTAATTCAAATTGCAAATTTAAGTTTGTCAAAATTAATAAGTTCTACTTTCTATTTATACAATCATGAAATTAAACGGGACTCAGTGTTTATGTGCTTCTCGCGCACTTAGCAGATTTTTTTGCTGGGATTTCTTAGTAGCAAGTTTAGATTACGTATAATATACATACAATATGTGGATCGATGAAAGTTCCATATAATAATAAACGAAATAATCGCACAATATAAAGCGACCAAGACAGATTGAAATAGATCAGATGATCTATTATTCATTATCTAAACCAATAAGTCTCAAGGACGTATAAGTTATGGCTATTTCTATTACGTATAATATACACACAATACTCACAATTACATAAACATAAATTATGTAATTGTGAGTATTGGTATAAAAATAAATTTAATTACAAATAATGCCTTTACACTTATTTTTTTACATAGATGAAGGAGTTATTCTACATTAGATTCTCTCTGCTAACTCTGCGAGAAAAATAATAAGACGTGGAGAATAAAATGTCCCTGATATGAAAAACGTTCTGCTTTTGCTTTTACCAATAAATCATAAAGAAGAAACTCCTTAGCATTACAAGGCATCATCGTGCGGGCGCCGCACGATATCTAATATATAAAGGTATATGAACTAGACTTAAAAGTATATTTTAACATTTTACGTCGTATATACAAGACACAGTCGATTTTTAAAATTTTCATATTTTGAAGATAATAATCATATGTGAAAGAATTTATGAAATCGTCAGATTTAAAAATAATCCGAAATCACTTAAAGCGACTATGTATGTACTCATTACAAAATAAAAATGAAGTTCCGATAAACTTTTATTACATCATAAATATTTCATATTACACAAACTTCAATAAAACTAGCAGCTTTATTTCCAACAACAAATTATAACGTTCATAATTCTTGTAAAGCGTCTTTTAGAAAATCTGTATATAGAGGTATAGAATCGTGTTCAAGTACAAAAGAAACATGCCATAATTTAAATGCGGAATTTAATATCAGAGACGGTAGCATTGTGATATTACACGCTATTTTATTTACGTCCGGCCAAGGCCATATTATTTTGTATTGGACATTCAGAGCTTCCGTTGACTGAATCGCTCGCCGAATGATAGATGACTTGATTTTTCTTTTTCTTGTAATATTTCATGTAATGAAAAGATTTTTTAACAATATTTCGATTCAGATTGTATATTTTTATTGTAACTTGATTACTAGTACTTATACTACGAATATATGTTTTACACACACGCAATTACACTTAGATTTTATAGATGTATTAGGATTTTACTATTATTCATAATAACTTTTAAAACTTTAATAAAAATGGAGTTTTTATTATAACGATCAAAGTTAGTCTTTTGAAGCATATTAATAGCGTCCCCGTGAACAACACTGACAATTTACCCAACCTATTCAATATATTGATAGTGTGTAAATTGTAAACTTTCAGGAAGGGTTAGTTTTAGGAGCGTCACATTTTACTTGTTCAGGGAGTGAGGTCAGCGTAACTTTAGCGTACCTTAATCTATACAAATAAATTTTAACACAAAATTATTTTAAATTTAATATTCTATTTAAATTTCGTAAATTTGTTTCCATTTAAATATATGTTTTAGATTTCATAAACAATGGCACTTGTATAAATCGTTAAGGAAAAAACATAATGGAAATTCGATTACGAAAACAAATACATTGTATCAGTGTGAGTACGATCGTGACCATACATATTTCACGGCTTCAGGGTTCATGAGTAAAATAAGCGTTAATTTCAAATTTCACACGCAGCTGTCGTAATGGTAATTAATAAAATAATTTTCTACGTAATAAAAATGTATTGATTGGTAATTAATAAAAATTTTCTTATATAAACGTTGTGTTGCAAGAACAGCTAAAGAAATTATTTTGTGAAAAAGCTACAACAATTGTTTTCCTGTAAAGAGTGTATGATATATACATCTACATCATCTTACACGACTATTTTGTAAAACTCTGATTTCTTGTATATAAACTTTTAATTATCTGTTACAAAAATATTTCATAATGTACATAACATTATTTTGATGTGACAGTACTTCGACACTTACTTGAAATGTTTGTTATCAAAATTACCTAAATACAGAGAACAACAGTTTATCTTTGAAGCCATTAAATACAATAGTTATTCATAATTTTCATTTTATAAGTGGAAAATTGTTTCGAGGAATTACAAACCTGATACTTAGTAATTACAGCAATTTCATCAAAAATATGATTTAAGTGGGTTATTATATCCATACACTTTATATGACATAATTACAACATACTGGGACCACCAGTAGATGTATAATATATACATTAATTTTCAGAGTGCACCTTTTTCTTTAACCTTTAACTATGGGCGTCTTTTTTTATTCAATGCTATGAACGTGGAGTCTTTGAGACCCCTGTATATAATGAATTTACTTCGTCTAATACGTCTTAGTTGTCATGGATAGGCTTAAATCAATCCAAATCAATACAAATCAAGCAACTTTTATTGATTTTTACTTATAATTACGAGTTAAAGAAATTTACGCCACGTTTTCATTCATGACATGAACATGACATGACTTACATCAAGATAATTATATAAAAACCGGTCAGGTGCGAGATATTCAGCTGAGGAAAACACTACTTAGAAAAATTGACAAAATTTAACATAAGTTTGTAATAATGGTTTATTTCTGTGTTGAATTTATATATGATAAATTTCGAGATTTTTCCTTTATATTTATTTTAAGTTCTCACATCTAAAGTAAGTCTTCTAAGGTCTAGGTCAATGAAATACAAATAATAAGAGTCGAAAATCTTAAATTTTCAGTTAAATGCACTAGTTTTGTATAAAATGAACTATAGTACAAGTGTGTAGGATATTTCTTTAATTTCGAATATACGAAGTTTACCTATAGGTAAAAAATGATTTTTATTTGATATTGATTATAAATAAATAAATCTAAAAGTATTTAAACCACGGTCATAGGCCATCTCCTTGTGCATCAGCTACTTACATTACTAAGTAAAGCATTTTTTGGCAGTCTCATCGACTGTTTTTTTTTGTCAAATTATAATGGTCTATTACATCAAAAAAATTTGCAAATATTATTGTTGAAGGCTACATCAAGATGCATCAAAGAAACCGGACAAACAAATATATTTATGCTTTGGTACATAAGAACATAATGTATCATATCTTTCGCAAAACCTAACAAAGTGAATGGTTCTTCTCGGTTGTTGTAAGCTTGAAACTCGAGGGGCATTTCGTACTGAGAGAACTAAACATAACATACCTTTTATTATTTTAAATACAAAAATATCATTATATAGTATCATACAAATACAACACGTTTTAAAAGTACTATGTATGGAAAACATGGACGTGGGGTCTTAGAGGCCCCAGCCCAGTCGAAACAGTTCAATATTTGCATGTTTTTAAGCTGATGAAACAAACTTCTCCTATCTACACTCGTTTTGTTACTAAAGCGGAAGGTACTGAACGAATCATTGCCGAAAGCCATGAGGAAGTGGCCGGTTTGAGAAGTTCATAGAACAGGGGGAGCCTCTGGGATTCCACGTTCGTAGGTAAGGGTTAATATGTATAAATGGATAAAATGTCATTCCTTACGACGCGACGGCTGTACAGGATTTAAATATCATGCACAGCTGCAGTAGCTAATGAACCCATTTCGTATTACTAATATTCTTCTTGCGTTGGAGAACTTTTTTAACCTTAATCGTTTATTTCTGTTGAACTTTTTACTTTTTTCAATTTTACATATACATATAGGACAAATTGTTTAATTACCTTAAATATAAATTTTATTTCTGAAATTACAGAAAAGACAAAGCTAAAAGAAATTTATTATGTGGCATAGTAGTGTATAATAATTTCAGCAAGATTGAAAACACATAATTTACGAAGAAATATCTATTAATTCTATAATCACTTTCAAGCTCAGTATTTTATTTAATAAAACATTTATAAAAATCATAGCAACAAGCGTAAACCTTTTGATCTCAGTTGGAGTTGGACACAAAAGTTCCAACCGAGGAGATCAACAATAGGTTCGTAGAAAGATTAATCGTCCAAAGAAGCCCCTTAAGCTGCAAAAACAATTTTTCATCTTTATCAAAACGTTAGATAGACAACATTGTAGCTCGTGTACATGATTCGGAAAACACTGAGAATATATGCTTTAATTTATTTATTCACATATTGCATTTAGTTTTTTTTCCTATAATATATATTTATATGCTTGTGTAATTTAAGGCAGCCCTGTGAAATATAAGGAAACGCTTCAGGTTCCACTCCATATACTTTTCTTATTTCATATAAATTAAATATCAATACAAACACGACCACTCAATGTTCTCTTTAGCGCGATCACCATAGGAATTGTCTACCGAATATTTTAGGTATACTCTTACTTACTAGTATATAAGCTTCACAATCGACTACTACTCCAGTATTATATTTGTTTAAATAATAAAATGTTACAAATGTGAACATAATAATCGATCTTTTATCTATTTTATTATTATCTAAATGACAACGAATATTTCATAACTTCTAAAAATATATTATTTCCATGATAAAATAAATAAAGATGTAAAGTGTACCTAGTTTTACACTTACATTTTTATTTAACAAGATGGACTTCTAGGACAATTTTAGTTAGAACTTCTCAGGGTTTTCATTAGTCTTTTGGCCTAATGGTCTACCCTGATAAGTCCTAAGTGTCTCTTATTGGTAGCACAAAGCAACTGAAAAAAGTTAATATTAATAGTCTTCCTGCAATCAATTTTAACGGTGTTACTTTGTGTATATATTTGGGTATAACTATGTCGGAAGGAAGTGCCTTGACATGTTTGTCCCTGGAGTTAGACCACCCGGACGCTCAAGAAAGCGATGGCTGGATGTCGTGACGCAGGACATGAGAGCCAATAGATTGTCCACTGAGGATGTTAAAGAACGTGCAAAGTGGAGTAAGCTTAGTCGGAAGGCATGCCAAGAAGAAGAAAACCAAAACTACTCTAGATCATTTACTACTGTTACCGATTTTAGATTACGCTGACTCATGTTATCCAAACTTATCTGAGGATCAACTAAATAAACTAGAACGTTTACAAAACCTATGTATTAGATTTATTGTTTGTTTACGCTGGTATGATCACGTTTCCGATCACCGTCGTCAGCTTGGATAGCTTACCATCCGTCAACGCCGTAACTTCCGCATGCTATCACTCCTATATTCCATCCCCTATAACCCTCTTGTCTGAAAGAACGTTTTTGTTTCCTTGGCTCCGATTCCCTTCTACGCCTTGGGCTTAGGTCCATTGGTGATAATCTCCTGAAACTACCTTCCTCTCATACGCATTTCTATTCCAACTCCTTAACTGTGAAATCTGTGATCCTGTGAAATGAGCTTCCTTCTGAAGTCAAGACATTCTAAAACGTTGTATTTTTATATGTTTGTTAAATATATATATTTTTATAGGTATGTATTTATTATATTTTATAATTGATATCATTTATTTTATATAGTAAAATAAATTTGTTTTATCTTGTTATATATTATGTTTTGTTCTCTTTATATTATTATTATTTTTTATTTCTCTTTATATTATTATTATTAATTTGCACCGTGCCTTATTCACCTCTTCCTGTATCCTATATGAGATTCCTTCCTGTATGAGACTGCCTATGCATATACATGTTTGTTATGTGTTTTCAATAAAGTATGAATAAAAAAAAATTAAATAAATAAATACACTATATATCTCTACATATAATAAAACTTTCTTGTCTTATTTTAACTTAACTTATTTCGTGCAAACGAATCTTTTAAAATTACAGTTTGTAACAGTTCAAAAGCAAGGGCCATCCTAAGAAAAACTTGTACGCTACGCTGCCTGCTGTTATTATTATTATAATCGCATCGCAAACTTTGTTGATAAAGTAATAAGCCATAACTACAAACTAACAACATCTGGTTCGAGAGCAAGCAATAACTGTATAAAAGCGAAATATATTATGCATTTTACCTAATGCAAGATAATTAATAATCCTAAAAGCTGCATACTTTTTCGAAAGCTTCTAGTTGGTAACTTATAAATTATAACAAACCGTTATCTTTTGCATACAATTTATTTGCTAATTGTGATAAGGTGAGTGAGCGAATTTGAAAGAGTTGTTACGATCAGCAACGCGGCAAGATCATAATGGATGACAAGCAACTTTAAGCACTATAGCTTCTTGATGTTAAAAGTTTTATAATAAAAAATAAGGATAAAAAATGTATAGAAAAATCTAATGCTAATTAATTGAATTATGGATTGTTAGTGTATATGTATGTATGTATGTAATTATATGTGTCTATGTGTATACGATTATGCTGCAATGTTCATATATTTATTACGTTAGTACACCCCTTCACATTTCGTTTTAATTTATTCTCTATCCAAAGGTTGCCTGGAAGAGATCGCTCATTTAGCGATAAGGCCGCCTGTTGTACTGCCTTCAATACTGAGCAAATTGTATCCTTTATATCTTATTGGTGTACAGTAAATAATATTTTACTTTTACTTGCTTTAACCTTATATCAAAATAACAATATATTTAAGACTAATCGCTTAAAAGCAACTTTCTTTTTTGGCCATTTTACATGAATGACATAGAATTCATTTGTATAAATGCAATAGTTTCCCACGAGAGCCACGCTATCTGCCAATCAACAAAGAGAAAAAAAAGCGGGATCTATCGCTTAGAAATTGTTTTGGTTTTTCCTAACTCTATCTATCTATTTCTCTATATATCTGTATTATAATTTTTAGTGGAAAAGTATATAAGTATATTGAATATTGATAATAATAAAATAATTGAGAGTGACGAAGAAAAAACAATTCAATGAATCCAATGTTTTTTTTTATAGTATTGTCTGTCTTTTTTCCTGCATTTGTTTATCTGTAGACGTTCACCTTTGGGAGTACTGGACAAATTTGAATGAACTTCTATTGATATATAGCTAAGTAGGTAGACTAAGTCAGCCTAGGCAGGACATAGACTTCGCCCGCATGGACAACACCATAATGACTCCTTCCCGTTCAGTTTAGGCGTTCACAGAAATATTATGTTTTGTTTTTACCACAACGTTGATATCCTGGACTTTTAAGTAAAGAAGAAAGATTTCGTTCTATATTCTCATTTGAAATGTACCACAACATTTTATATGACTATTTAATGATTGACAGATTATTGCAATATTTCTGTCACTGGGAATTGTATCTATGTACCTCAATTTAAATCAAAATCTACATCATTCAAACATCACACAATTCCACATATTAGCATTGCGACTGCGTCTTGATGAGACGTTCATTATTATCTTCTAATAAATACATAGAAATTGAATAATGTTAAAATCAGTATTTCAATATTAGTCTTACTTCTAAATAAATACTTGTTAATAATAATATATTTACTTTAATTAGAATTCATAATGGAACACAAATGTACAAGCAAAAATGAAATATTTACGTTTTCATAATACCTTTGTAGTATAAATAAGGAGATGCTGCCTTAGCAAAAGAAGATAATCGTAATAAGCATTTTCCACTGACATATAAAAAACTAAGATATAAAATATAAAAAAAAGAACTATAATAGACTGGCTAATATAAAAGAAAGAAAGAAATGGCGCAAACGCAAAAATGCGCAGTGGAATACCGTCTGAATGTAAATACGATGGTAGTGGATTGAATATTCACTCGGTAGAATTGTTGTTATTAAATTGTATTAATTTGCCCAGTTAAATTTCAATGCCTGAGGGTATTTGAAATTGAAATATTATAGAAAAGGTCTTAAAGTCCACGTAAATGAAGTTCCGGTCTACAATACAGAAAATGGTTTTGTTTTAGCATTAATAATAAAACAATTTAAAATAAAACAACTTTTAATATTTTAGCAGAATTATGATTAAATTATGTCTATACGAGTAGTCATATCTATTAATATCAGATATAAATGTGAAATTATCATACTTGGTCTTTTCTTCGTAGCACCCTTTTTATACCAAATCACTGAACCAGATTAACAAAATTTATCTCAAGTATAGCTAGCTCAAAGACGAAATAAGCCACTTTTCAACCTGAAAGAACAATAAAAGGTCAAATATAAAGAATGTAATTCACGTAATGAAATTTTCGGTACGTTACTGTACTGCATAATGACTTAATAATAAAAAATAGCCAGTTATGAGTCGAAATCGCGCACCAAGAGTTCCGTACCAATTTCATAAAATTATAAGTCAATAGGGAATGTGTATATTTCCCTATTGACTTATAATTTTATGACTTTGATATTATTTATGAATACAAATTCATAAATTTAAATTTTGCTGGCGTATGATAATTTGCTAATACTAATTTTGTATGAAATGAAATACAGATATAAGTTTGTAATGGTCTTTTTCTATGATGCACATATAAATTACCAATTTTGGACATTTTTGGTTTATTTGTACAATAAGTTCTAGCTCTATCGGCGAAAAATTATTTGAATGTATGTAAATTAAGTAAATTATATTTGAAATGTTTCGATTTAGAGATAAGGTTACAATGACATCGGCTTCTGATCAACGTTATCTGAGTATCCCTTTACGCTTGATTCAATTTGGAGTTCTGCCAGTTTTCGAATTTACCGTTTCTTTACCGCATACATTGCAGGAATATTTTTACAAAATTTGACTGTGCGTGCGTTTTACGGAATTTGAATGAAACGTGAATTTTTTAACGAATATGCGAATTTCGACCAGGAGTGCAACATGTACATACTCGTACATGGAATTAGACTGTTATATTTTTACATGAATAAATAAAATGAAGACAAAGAGATATCCTAGAACGATGTGATTTAAATGACTTCAGGTTGTTATTATAGCTCTATATTCCTTACCTATTATTACCATAGACTTTTTTCCAACTTCTTGCTTTCTCAGGCAGATAGGGTAGGGGGATAATTTGGCGTCAAGACATTTCGTTCAATGCTTTTCGTCCAAGTCACTACGTATCAATGACCTTAATAGCCTAGCGGCCTTATTTATAGCATATTATTTTATATAATAAAATGTATTAAAAACTATAAAACACGAAACTTATTCCCGAATATCATAATGAAATATATAAGCTGCTATAATTAAGTAGTAATATTTGTATGAAACAAAATAAACATTTATACGCTTTTTTATGAATATAAAAAAAAGTAAAGTAGTATTAAAGTTCACGTAGATGGAATTGGCTAGTATGGGAATCAAGGTATCGATATTATTTCTAATACAGTCAAAAAATATATTCTTTTGACTGTATTAGAAAGAAATAAGAAAACAATCATATTATTACATTATATTTTAGGCGTATTAAATAGAAACAAAAAAAATTAAAACATATTCTGAGTAATATATTTATTTTTGCTTGTTGTATTATACATAAGCTAAACCAAAGTAAGGTAGAATTGAATAACTTCTTTCAGCTCATGTTCAAAAGTATCTAATAAAACTATCCAATATATATAAAAAGTGTGCATATTTCGTTAAAGCAAACACAAAGTAATTTTTTTATCAACGACCCAGTTCTTAGAAATTTATTTTATCGTACCTTTTTTTCTATTTAGGTACTTTTTTGTTTACTTTGTTCTTGTTTTATTGAGAAATTAATAACTGAAGCGTTCTTATATCAAGCAATTTTATTTAAAAAAATATGTTTATTATGTAATTAAATTACATCGTCTAAATTTAGCTGAGACGTGTAAGATAAATGATAATAACTAACTTGTGGTAGCGATCGTAATATATATATATATATATATATATATATATATATATATATATATATATATATATATATATATATATATATATATATATATATATATATATATATATATATATATATATATATATATATTGTTCAACCATTTTAGTTTCATCATATCTGTCTGTCAGTCTGCATATCACTTTTTTCCGAAACTATAAGTAACTATATAAGTTAGTAAATATATAACTGTTGAAACTTGCTAAGTAGATACATCTACTTAATACTTAAAAATAAAATGAATTCTGTGATGTTATAACCGCATTAAGATTTTAACACAAAAATAGAAAAAAATAAAAATGTTGGAGATACTTAAAACTGAAACTCAAATTTCAATAAACCCATACGTATGTGGTATATATGGATAGGTCTTCAAAAATTACATTGAAGTCTTAAAGATTATATTTTTCTAAACTGAATAGTTTGCGCGAGAGACACCCTAAAGTGGTCAAATGCGTGGGTTCAAAACGTTTTTCTTACTTTTTGTTTATAAAAAGATTAGAATTTGTTTGTCAGTGTCTTTATAATAAACACAGACACTAACACAGACAGAACTATTTTAATAGTGTCATTATTCAAAATTACTTTTATACACTCGGAACTACTGGGCTTTTTTCTTTTTAATTTTTTTTAGTAACTCTTGGTTTTTTTTTTATTTATTTAAAATGTATTTATTCGGCCTATACTTAGGTTTCCAAGCAGTTAAATTTCTAAATATTATTATTTCATAATTTAAATATCTATATGCTTTCGCAGTCCACGGTAATACCACTACCTATAGTCTATCACTATACAGAAAAGGTTAAATTCAAAGTTGTTTTAACAACTTCATACATCGTTATATATCCTGAAATCGGTTTTAACACCTATATGAATATACACCTATTCAACGATACCCCACTTGAGATAGTTTGTCAATTATATTTTTTTTTCGTTTTAACAATATGGCGTATGGATTTTGTTGTGGTGTGTTTTTATTATAATCATGTCTGCAGTAATAATCGCAGGGCCGATAAAATCGATTTACCACGATCACATAGAAACAGACGTGCATATCTACATGCTGACTGACTAATTATATACACTATCCTTGGTATTTGCGTCGCGCAGTTGAGTAAACATCTAGTAGGCTTGCTTTTTACCCAACTGGGACGGTGAGAACTACATAAATGAAAATGTTTAAATAATGATTCAAAGACTGTGCCATACCCACATATCGTAATTAACTATTAGATCTACTGTCAATTGCTCTGTAAGTTACTTCGAAAAACATGTATTTATATAAATATAACTTAAGAGAGGAAGCGAGCTAATTAAGCATGCACAAAAGGTAAGACGTTGTTTTAATAATTATTTTGTAGATCGAAAGAACCTGTTTGAGCTGGCTGTTTTGTTATTCGGTCACGATTCTCCAGACTGTGTGACTGACGTTAAAGACGTAACTTAATTAAAAAAGCTAAACAGTTTATATTTGTCAAGTTATTCATTATTTTTTATTAAAATGGAATAAGTTGACTAAATTATAGCAATTTTTATGAATAAAAGTTACTCCGAATACACTGTTTCATTAAAATGAATAGAACTAAAAACATCATTGAGCTTCATTAATGAGTTGTTGAATTCGATGAAAATAATTTGTAATTGAAGGAAATTTAAAAATTTATTTACTAAATTTGAATATAAACAACGAAACAATAAATGTAATGAAACAACCGCAATTGCTGGAAACCTTTGTTTACAGACGGATGATACAAGCTCTAATTAACCGCAGGAGTTTTAATAAAATCCCTGCAAAATTTGTATTCACGTAAATTACTTACCTTTGGCGAACTGGTTGTGCTTTTAAAACTTTAATTTTCCTTTATGTAATAATAACCCAGAATGTTTTATATAGTTATAATATTTAGTTGTTGTTAAATATGTAAATGCGGTTTCTGATACCTTTTTTATATTTAGATTGTTATATATATACTACTACTATTACTATACTACTATACACATATTTATAATGCCAATGTATATTATATATTTAGATTATGTTAAATATAAAAAAATAGAGAATGTCTACCCATTTTGCGATGCAAGTATGTAAGTTATATACGATAGTATAATTATAGGGTATATAGATGTTTTGAGTATTTGTAACTATTATTCATGTTAAGGAAAGAATCATGTTTTTTGAAGATACTCGTATATATAAATATGAACGTATTGGTATTTGAACCCTGATTAGGTATGCCTAATATTACAACAATAATTAAAGCAAAAGTGTATTATAATTCTTACTTATTTGTAAACTTTATAAGGCTTACTGCTTCATAAAGTTTGCATAGCAAGCTATTTTCATAACTAGTATATAAAATATTTACTATGCATATTTAAGTAATAAAATATATAAAGCATGTATGTTGTAGTAAAAGAAATTTCAATTTGTATATAAAGCTTATTTTTGAACGTATGACATGTTTATAGGTTTAAAGTAAGGTTCATCAAGTCCACAAGTATAGTAAAATTTTAAAAGCAGTGAGGATATATCAGTAAAAAAATATGAATGGGGAAATACTAATTCCGATTAAAATGAAGATATTTTCTTGGCCTGCTTTGCTAAAAATCATGGCGTGTGCTTGTGCCATGGGCACGGTTTTGTCCCTGGTAGTATTGTTATATCAAAATTCTCGATACCTTACCTAAATAATCTAAAAATTGCGGCACTTCCCACTCCATAGCATGCGATATGTCAGTCTTTAAGTAGTGTAATAAATTCTTAGATCTTTTAAATATTTAGTAGCATAATTGAATATTTCAATCGAGATTATAGATATGTATGTGATCTTGGTTGTCATTAGTTACCTCCCTGCGGATTTAAATCAATATCCAATTCAATTCCAATCCCAATCAATCCAATTCAATATCCAATTCAAATAATTCAAAATCCAATTTTAAAGTCAAAAATAATTATTCACGCCAAAAAAACTTCGCTTTTACAACAATGTCTCTGAATCGAAAACCAAGAATTACAAAACACATCGAACAAAACCTTATTTGACAAAATAATAAAAAAATCACAAAATCGCAGTTGGATTTGAAAGTAAATGAAAGGAGAATTTTTCACAATTAGGTACAGTTTCATAATGAAAATGTCCAGACTGACTAAAGTTATGACTTAAATAATATTTCAAGTAGCGCCCGAAATTTGATTTGGACATAAAAACTGAGAATATTAGACAAATCTTTTAATTAAGAAAATTTAATTAAGATGATGATATTAGCTTTTTACAACTTTTACATAGTATATTTATATTTTTGCAGGTAATATGCAAATATTTTACATAATATAAACCATCCTCTTGGATAACTCTGTCAATTTGTGCAACGATCATTAAATTCTATAGAGTATTTTAAAATTTACACGCGTACACCGCTGTGAAACGACATTCTATGAAAGGTTTAAAACTGACGCCAGTGAACTATGTTTGTCTTGCTTTCCAACGTAGGCCTCACCTTCAGATAGCCGCAGACCGCTCTAGTCGAAGTAATGCCCGGTATACTTATGCAAAATTTCGATCGTGTGCACTAATTTGGTATGAAATGAACTACAGTATAAGTTTTTAATGTTGTATTGTAATCTATAAATCGGGATTTTTTCTATGATTGTACTGTAAGTACTATCTTATTGCCAAATTTCATTACTGTATCAACGGGAGGTACTTTTGATTCCGTGGAGGAATTACGTGATTTTGAGAAAAACGGACAACAAAATGCTCATATAAGGGTTCCGTTTTAGCTTTTTAGGTACGGAACTCTAAAAATTGAGATTTAGTCATTTAATGAGCAATTACTAAATACGACTTTCGACGTTTTTTACGATTATAATTCGTAAATTAAAGAAATATATATATTTTTATTATTTACGGTACTAAATATATAACACCGTAAAAAGATAACATATACTTTTTTTAACAACATATCACTTCAACAAGAGTCAGTTTCTTAAAACATAAACAACGTTGGTAGTTTCATTCGTAACAAAATGTTTTACTTAGCGCCACGATACTAGCGTAGGTGCTACATCTTAGCATAAATCAGTTTACAGTACAATAGTTTACAATAAAACCGTTCCAAGCACAAATCTGGGAATTCATTGCATATGCGCATAGTTATGAAATCTATTTGCAGAAAGAATAAAACTGATATACTGATTTACTAAGAACTGGTATAGTTTTGCTACAGTTTAAATAGAAAGTACTTATGTATACAAAATAATTAAATTCTTAATTTTTACGGATAAGGCATTCTATTCATTAACGCTGCTTTTCAGCACTCTCTCAAATAGGAACGTGTATAAAATTAGTGAATTCATCGCAAATCTTGGAACTGTTTCCTACCTACCTGAAAATATAATATTTTATACAAATAACTAATTAAAATACTAGAAATATAAACATAATGTAATTATTGTAAATAAAATCAAATAATAAATTAAATGTCTTACTTTGATACGCTTAGTAGGTTGGACTTTGCCCGATGTTAATAAAATCAAGCTTAATCCACAGATTGATTTTTCAATTCATTTTTAAGTAAGGCTTGCCAATAACCAATCGAAGGATTTTATTTTCAATCTTTAAAATGAATCTTAACCTTATTTCTATCTCTGGAGGGACAGATATAAGGTTAAGATTGAATTTTGTATAAAAATGTGAACTAATGCGTGTCAATTAAAGATCTGTTGATTTTAACATTTGGTTGGATAGCACAAACAATATTAAAATGCAAATAATATAAGAAAAGTTATATATAGTTCGTTGAGAGAGCGTACATCATGACATTAACATGCTAAATTTGGAAATACCATTTATATCACATTACAGCGAGCAGCAATATTAAATACATGTAGACTAGTCTACTAGTAAGGATTTTTTTACAAATAGATGACGAAATCATCTCTAACTCTGCCAACTTCAAATAAAATAACTTCACTAATAATAAAATCCAGGGAATAAATAACGGGGAAACTCGCTCACGAGCTCCTCGTGATGGTGAAACCGGTGCACACCTCTCAAAACCATTAGCCGACCACGCTGACGTTGCGCGCGAGGCATATCGACGCTTTCCGAGGACCATCTAGTGGGAGGCGAGTTACCATCCGTCGACCTTTCAATTTGAACCTGTTGAAAGGTCCGTTAATCTCATCCAACAGCCTAGTACTCAATCCATCGAAGCTGCATTCCATAGTCTCAGGTTAGCTTTTCATATTTTCCATAGTTCTTACGCATTATCCGGCGACAATCTCAAAGTCACCTATGGTTAATCAGAGTTGGATCCTGTGTTAATTTTAGAATACAATAATTACATATGAGGTACCATAAAGAAAATAAAGGTATTAATTAGCCTTTCCGTTCTAATCTCCCTGGACCCTTGGCACTTACTCAATTTTTAAAATTCAATCACTAATTTATTATTTTATTATTATTATAATTTACTTACACTGGTCCAAAATCATACGAAAATTTCCTTTGACAGCCAATGTATTACACTTTGCAAAACTTCGACTTGTAAATAGTTCTGGTAATTGCTGATACAATATTAATTCATGAATTAATAATTATCAAATGAAGTTGTATGTATGATAAGATTATCACTACGAATAATCATTTAACAAGAGATAATGTTATTAATTACATATTTTTATTACTTTTAAAAATATCATAAATAATGAAAAATTTGGTTTGAACCCGCGCCTCAAGTAAGCCGTCCCAGCGCCCTGAAAGTTTCGTTTTATATATTTTTAAACGATATTTGTACTTATCATTATTATAATATAACGAGATAGAAATCTTCAGTAATGATATCTTGGAATTTAATTTGTACTACAGATCGTGGTATTAAAGACGTAACGAGCTTTGAAATATCATAATAA
Source organism: Dione juno (assembly GCA_037127375.1). Taxonomy (NCBI): domain Eukaryota; kingdom Metazoa; phylum Arthropoda; class Insecta; order Lepidoptera; family Nymphalidae; genus Dione; species Dione juno. The sequence goes on along the minus strand of JAXRJS010000042.1, from coordinate 6,124,316 downwards.
AATGAATAGCAAAGCAGATAGCGGAAATGTTTTATACGAATGAAATGAAGCTTAAAATATCGCATATTTAGAGTAAATTATTACTAGCGCATTCAATAAGTCTTAGCAGAGTATTTACCAATTAATTAATATTAATAATAAATAAAACACGCAACTATTATACACTAAGTCTTGCCATAAATATTGTTACAAAGAAAAACATTATTTTTATTTTTCGTAACATTTATTACTATTACAGTGTATTAGTATAATACATTAATACAAAACCATAAAAAATATAAAGTTTCTTCGAAGTGGTCTCCATTGGCTATAATACAAAGCTTTTAAACGTTAAGGCCAGTTATCAATAGCAGCACACACTCTTTTTATGGGAAAATTCTTCACAATCGTATGGATTATTTTAGGCACTCCAATAGTCCGTTTATAGCTAGCTATACTCTCTAAAACTGACCATAAATAATAATCTAGTGGATTAAGATCAGGACTAGATGACGGCCAGTCTTCAGCTCTGACTAAGTCCGGGACGTTTGTTTCTAACCAAGATTAGATGGATCGAGCTTTATTACTCGGCGCCAAGTCTGGCTGAAAGAACCATTCTTGATTGATTATTAAACATCGTGTTGGTAAGGGATTTAACTACTTCCTCAATAACGCTATCTTGATACACTTGTGTCGATGTTTTTTATACATTTTTCACAAAAATATGGCTCAGCCACTCCTTCATAGCTAACAGCCCACCAAACCATCACTCGGATAATGCCCACGTTGTACTAATGGACTAACTGGAAAGCTTCTTTAGAGCTTTCAGCATAAATACGGTCATTTAGTTTGTTAAAATATTGAAATATTTTACAATATATTGGCGCAAAAATAAGATAACACAATAAACATTCGTATAGAAATAACAGATTCCAAATTGAAACGAAATATTTTGCTTATTTTTAATTGTTACAGTATTTATGGCCAGTCTATGTATAAGCATATTATTTAGATTGGGCGAATATTAGCCTAATGACGAGTTATTTCTCATAATAACTTGTATAAAATAATTTCTTGGGGTGCCATTTGATGTTAAAACTAATATCAACAAGCTAACCGAAAATGATGATGAATGATTCAAAATGATACCTAGCCATTACTACAAATTTAAAAACAAATTAAAAAGTAAGAAAATAATATTTTTATTACTTTGTAATTTAAAAAAAATAAACAAAATTTCTAATACTTACATTTAGATAAATTAAGTATGTAAAATCCCTTATTTTTGAAGCAATAAAATTAAACCAAAGAAAAATAAGTTAATAGACCACCGATTATAAAGATTATACAGGATACAAAATATTTAGAGTGAAAAAACCAAAAAAAAATACAATGTATAATTTTGTATTTAAAATGTTTATTTTATTATGATGAAAGAAGGTCGTAGTAATCAATAAATATATATAAAAATATACGCGCATATTTGAAATTATTATTTTCTATTTCTATTTGAGGCAAAAGTTCTCATTGAAAAATATCTATGAAGTGCGCCTGAGGGAATACAATAAGCTGTATTGATTCTGATACAACAAACAGCCTATTGGCTATATGAAAATCAACTTTTAATTTTCTATCGTCGGTCTGGTAATGGAATCAAGCAGCCGGGTCACGTCTTTGCCTCTCAAAAGGCTGACGGCGTAAGATAAACTTTACCTTCATTGTCAATTTCCTGAGTCTTAAGAGCCCTTCTTACGCCCAGAAACAATGAAAGAAAAGTACCTTTATCTTTAACAATTTAATGTTGACTTTTCAAATGGCTCGTTGGGTTAACGCATCTTAATACAAGTTTGTTTTTATTCCATTCCGTTTTTTTTCATTTCTACTTTTATTGTGGTACCGTCCTGTTGATAAATTGTAGATGCGACTTAGTGAAATATAGGAGCATTGTCTATTTCTCAGAAAGCCAGAGGGTGGCAAGTTTTAAGCACGGTACATTTAACATCGTATGGATTGGATTTTGTGATAAATTGTAATAGGCTTTATTGAACGTCACAGGCAATAAGATATTTCGAACCAAAAAACTGTATTATTCAATATAAAATATATTTTAAGTTATTACGTCTGTCTCTCTTTATTTTACTTTTACTTTATTTTAAAAAATATATATAAGATGCAAAGGATGAAATAATTAAGGGATGGATAATTTTAAAAAAATACGTACAATTCTATACATTTTATATTGTATCGATTTTTCTACGAAGTGACGGACGTTGCATTTTATAAGATTCCACCATTCAATACAATTCTTGTTATAGCAAGCTGGATTGAACTTACACCACCCTATTCAAAATCAAAAGCTTAGCAACTATGCTAAGTTGCCTTAATAAATACCATTTTTATTAAATTTAGTTTATAGTTGATGTATGACGGAAATTAAGCTTTAAATATTCTAATTTCTGTGTAATCTCACTAAGCGATTCTAAATCTTGATCGTTTATGGCTAACGTGCGACAGATGCTTGCCTACACTTGCACGTTTTCAAAGTAATCGAGCAAGACACACATTACGTCCATATGTCAGATATAGCGAGAGCGACAAAAACCAGCCATACTCCCTGCTCACCCTGTTATGTTAAAATACGAATTGATTTTCTGAAGAAGTCTCTTTGAGATAGGTCTTTTTTTACAGCCAGTTTGACAAACATGTGCCTTCTACGATTTATTGCTTTTCTTTACATTTTATATGGTATTTGACAACTTCTCTGTACAATGTGCATAGTAACTTATTTTAGTTACGTTAGCAAAATGCACCGTATAACAGTTATTAGTAGAAATTGAGAAATGTAACATTTACTGTGGATACAGACACATTTTGTGCAATTTTTAACATAAATGTACATTAACAGGGTTTATTTGCATGAGATTCTATATACGTAAGTTGATAAATTTTGGTCTTATAGGTATCGTGCTACAAATAATAATCGACATCTTAATGTAAATACATATTTTTATAGAAGAAAAAAAAAACAATTTGAGTATCTGAATAATTGTTTTATTCATGTAAATAAGTATATTAATCAAGAATAGAACAAATTTCCAGTTATTGACATCGAAGCCTCAGTATCAACACTCAACAGTAAACGACACCTAATAATTATAAGTAAAACAAAAATGGCCTTTATTTTAGGTAAATAACATAAAACGTTCATATACACTAACTATACGTTGACAAATATTGATCGAATAATAAACGACATCCACATACATACATACATTGAATATTGTCTTTAAAAATAGAAGTAATCAGCAAAACCAAAGCTAGATTTAATTAAAAAGTATTATGTTCATAAAAATTAGAAAAGTAATTTAGAGGAACCAGCTATTGACATAGCATTAAATATAAAACATTAATAAACATTATAATATAAAACATTACATGATTGTTAGCATTAGAGTTATTGTTAGTTATTATTTGGCAAAGAAAATAATGAGCAATATCTTGAAATTAACCTCTTTGCAATTACCTTAATAAGTATGGATATTTTCATTAAAACACTCTTATGAAGAGTGTTTTACCTATATACCTTCCAAGTTCTCTATCTGCAAAAAAACTTGCGGATGTAACTAATATTATGCTCAATATCAGTACATAAGCTAATAGTTTAATATTGACAAGTTTTTTTTTTTAATATCCTTATTTTCGGTTGTCAAATAAAGTATCAATCGTTGATTCTTGTCGAATATTGGTGCCACATTAAAAAGGAGTACTTCCTTACTTACGTCGGATGTGACATTCTCAAAAAGAAATCTCAGAATCAATTTCCGCTGTTTGTAGCAAATCCGATATCAACGACCGCTAGAATCGGATCGTTGCCACCGACTTACAGAATCGGACGTTTTGAACATAACATTTAACTGCTGTAGACATGTCCATCTTTACAGAAATCCTAAGAGCTTCCTTGAGCTACGAATTAAGTAGTATAATATCCTCGTTTAAGTTAATGAAAATAGTTGTGTAATATATTATTTTTCAGCTTGACACTTGTAGCAGGTATCCCGCATATAACAGGGTAGGCAAAGGAATCCTAGTTTTAAAAACTTCGCACTTTGTTCTCTGCCATCTGCCCTTCGAGATTTGAATTGCGAAACTTTGACGAAAATGAAAATAATTCATTCTCCCAGAGTGGGAATCGAACCCACAACCGTCGCTAGTCGCATTATAAACTATACACAATTTATATGATAATAAAAGCAACGAAGCGAAGTTTAAGTACATATCAATATTTAAATAAGATGAAATTAAAAAAAAATAAGTTAGCAAATTTTACTCAATTAAATTAGTACTACTTTATTTACACAAGTAAATTGCGTGGCAAGCTTTTATTATCATATAAATTGTGTTTCAGGAGGTTAAAAGTTGATACTTAAAATTTAAAATTAATATTTTATTTTCTTATGGTATGGTCTGCTACATTGGATTTAGAATGACGTCACATTATTTTTCGAGTTACTCTTAACGAGGCCTTTCATTTGATGTCCATATTGTGAAAATGCATTACACAATAACTATTCCGCCATCTTGGATAGTCCACCGTATTGAATTTAGAATAAAGCTATCTTATCGTACATTGTCATCCAAATTAAACGTGTATACAAAATATCAGCTCAATCGGTTGAAGATAACTTCTTGAGAATTGAGTTTAAAGATTCCCCCGAACAAACATATTTATATACATATGTTAAATAAAAGCTTTAAAAAGTGAAACACTTAAAGTTGTGGGCATTTATTTTGTATAAAATAACTATATATAATCTTATAATATATATAATATATATATATATATATATATATTATATATATATATACTCTATAATATATATATATATATATATATATATATAGATATATATATATTATATATATATATATCTATTATATATATATATATATATATATATATATATATATATATATATCTATTATATATATATATATATATATATTATATATATATATTATATATCTATATATAATATAATATATATATATATATATATATCTATATATATATATATATTATATATATATATATCTATATATATATATATATATATATATATATATATATATATATATATATATTATATATATATATATATATATATATATATATATATATATATATATATATATATATATATATATATATATATATATATATATATCTTCTTCTTCTTCCTGGCATTAGTCCCGGCTTTTGCCAGGGTCTGCCTTCCGACTAAGACCAATCGGTCCATATGAGTGGCGAAGTGGTTTTTTGTGGAGCGATTGCCATCTGACCTCCAAACCCATTACTGGGAGAAACCAGGAAAGGAAAGGGAATAAGAGGCAGAAAGACTTGGAATATAGGGGAGGGACACCACTTACATGGATTGGATCGGGTTATGAAAGTGGTGGCTCGAGGTCCCGGGGTCGCGTACCCGTATGCCGGAAACCAAATATCGGACAGATAATTGGCTAGACACCCTCTGAGATGCCAACGCCACGCGGTGTTCCCAGGCGGTCACCCATCCAAGTACTGAACGCGCCCGACGTTGCTTAACTTCGGTGATCGGACGAGAACCGGTGTGAATGTGAATATATGAATTTCAGCTATTTTACTTTATTTGTAAGTTGTAACTGTAAGTTCTAACTCCTATACTACTACTCCCAAATTTCATAATTCTAGGTCAACGGGCAGTACCCTTTAGCAATAGGTACTCGTTAGGAGAAGTACTTGCGCACTGAAGGTTCCGTATTATTTTCATGACAACGAATGAAAGCACAACTTATATAAGATAACGAACTAAATTTTACGGGCGTATGTGCATCCGTACCTACAAATTTAAAATTTTCGGATCTTTCTATATTTATACTGTAAATTTTAACAACTCATATCAAATTTCATAATTCTGGGTTAACCGCAAGTACCCTAAGCTTACATCATGCGGCAAATTTCGTACATGTGGCATGGTGGCAAAAACAAAAATGGTCCTAATAGACGGACAGACGGACGGGCAACAAAGTGATCTAATAAGGGTTCCGTTTTTGTCTTTTGAGGTATAAGACAGTAACTTTATGATTATAAAAACTCAGGGAGGATAAATATTTTTTCCCGTTTTGGTAAAAAAAAATGCCACTCAACAGACAATGTCCCAGATTCTGGCAGAGACTGGAGAACGGCTGGAGAACGCCTATCTTTCCATTCTACCTATATACCTATATCCAAGAGGAAGCTGAAAAAAAACGTTAGCTAATTAACTATATTGTAAATTTGGAAAACAGTGAAATGTGGAGATAATAGAAAAATAAATATCTAATACATATTTAAAAAGTGGCTCGAGTAGTCAGGGAGTGAAGACGCTGACGGCTTGTCTACACTAAGCGCCAATAAATAAACCCCTCAACACGTCAGTTATAAATTGCCTCTTTATGTTCACAACAAATAATATGTTCCCACAGCTTCAACTGAACAGCAACTAATATAAAATTAAAGCAGACAATAATGCAGATGTAACAGGCCTTCGTGGCATAGCCTGTATACGCGACGACTGTGGGTTCGATTTCCCTTCGGGGATAATTATTTAATTTCCTGGCTCCGTTAATAAGACAATACGTGGCGTTGAGTTCTTCCACGCAATTCTATTTTCATTAGTTTTATTTATCTATAGTCTAAATATTTTTTACTTTACTTTACTGACATATAATGTATGGCACAAAACAACTGAAAACTAAATATGCAAACATAAAAACTGAAACAATCATAACAATAAAGACTTACCAAAACTCAGTGAGCCAGACAAAATCAACGGCATCGTGTGTTTTGTTCGTCGCCATAGTTTTTGATGAATGGACTAGTTTAAAAATGCACCATAGACAAATGTTTACATTCACACTAGTATGCATTGCGCTTATAATAAATTTTCACGTTTGGCTTTTTCAATTTTTAGTCAAAACGTTCTGGAAATATTCGTTCGTTATTTAGGTACAATATATTTTGCTCTTGATCGGCAGCTATATTTTAATGCTAGTACATATCCTTATTTTTAAAATTGATGATGGTCATCATCATCAATTTTAAAATTATTGATGTTCAAATTAATACATAATAACATTCATTTGATTAAAATAAAACCATGGGATTAACCATTAGTTAACCTAATCGTAGAAAATAGCTTTGGAGCTTTTCAGCATCATTTACTGTATAATTGTTATATTTATCTACAATACTATGAAATAATAGTTAATTATTTTTTGATTTTAACAATCACAATAGTTTGTTAACGAATTCCCACTGTAGAAATACAAAAACGAAAAATGGAGAGATTTATAACATAAAGCTTAGTTTATAAGTTTTTATTTAAGACAAAGAAAACCAAAGAATTTAGAAGATTCATGAAGAAGATTAATGCTGCAAGTGGTTAGGCTCAGCTATCATTCAAAATAAGTGAGCTCCATAAAACTCGTTATAATATTTTATTTCAGCTAAAACTTCCTGCCTTTTAAATTATTTGTTCGTTGAGGCTGGAGTCTGTCCAAATTAAATTACACAGAAAATATAGCGCAATTTGTAAATTTAAAGATGATTTCTACTTTGTGATTTCAAAACATTTTTTACATCTTATTCTCACGTTTTTTATATTTATTGTTCATGTTATGCATAAGTAAAACACTTAGTTCATTTAACTTTTTTTTGTTTTCTGAAGTGTAAATGGACTTCGTTCACCACCTATTTATATATACTTTATTGCACAAAAACATAATAAGCAGATAATACAGTATAAAGAGTGCAAAGGTGGACTTATCTCTAACAGAGATTTCTTCCAGCCAACCTGTGGAAGTGGGTGAAGGTGATAAATATAGCGGGGCGACAAAAATGTGCAATAGAAATGTACATTTAAATTTAATTTATAAATACATACATACATACATATACACATATATACACACAAATACATATATATATATATATATATATATATATATATATATATATATATATATATATATATATATATATATATATATATATATATATATATATATATATATATATATATATATATATATATATATATATATATATATATATATATATATATATATATACATACATACATACACATATATACATCGTTATACAATATTTTACTTTTTAAGTGCTGCCGGAAAGTTGAATAAGATGTTTTAATTTAGATTTAAATGATGTTACTGACTGGCTCTCTTGTATTGGCTTGGGAAATTTGTTCCAAATAGATGCGGCATATACGGAGAAGGACTTTTGTAGGAATTTTGTTTTACTTTTTGAGATGTCAAGAAGGTAGGTAGGTAGGAAAATTTTGCTTTGTATCGCAGCTAAATGTTCGTTTAATGACGCGATGGTTTCTGGCAATTCACTAAAGTAGCCATGTCGATACAATTGTAAATCATCGGCATACATATGGTAAGGAGAAGAGATGACTTTTGAAATATTGTTAATAAAAATAGAGAATAGAAGAAGAGAAAGGACGCCGCCTTGAGGAACACCAGCTGTGAGATCTTGCCAAGCTGATGTATTATCATTGGCTTTCAGGCATTGCTGGCGACCGAAGAGATAAGACTGAAACCAGTTTATAACTGTAGGAGGAATGTTAACTGCACGGAGGGAAGCAAGAAGTATATCAAAATCTACTGAGTTAAAAGCACTGCTGAAGTCCAGTAGTACCATTGCAGTGAGCATGGTATTATCCATAGCGCAACGAATGTCCTCCGTAATATTCAGCAGCGCAGTAACTGTACTATGAAAGGGGCGGAAACCAGACTGGTAAGGGCATAGAACATTATTAGTGGAAAGGAAGGAATAAAGTTGATTGTAAACGGTAGTTTCAAGGACTTTGGAAAGGATAGGAAGAGTGGATATAGGACGATAATCGTTGACATTGTTGGGATTCGAGATTTTAGGCAATGGAACGACATAAGCATTCTTCCACTGTGTGGGAAAGACATTATATGACAGTGAAAAATTTATGATGTGGGTAAGCACTGGTGCAATGTCCTCCAACACAGGAAGAATCATCTCAAGGCTGAGATTGTCGCTCCCGCTGGCTTTGGTAGAAATGAGCGGATATACTTCTTGACTTCATATTCTGAGACAGGTTTAAAGGAGAAGAGCATTGAGTCTGGTAGGTCAATGTGAGACAAAAAGGCACTTACCTTTTTGTCTCACATTGACTTTATTTTGCGACTTCATTTGTGGATTTATATTTAATATTGATGTAGTGAAATGAGAATTTAGAATATTGAGATCCACTGAAATCTGATATTTTTCAGTTGTTTTGCCTACGCCAAGTGACTCCAAGAACCTCCAAACCAAGAACCTCTTGACACAGATTCTGAATGGTATTGTGAATATAGCGGCGCTTAGCATCCCTACACATTCTGTTGCAAATGTTACGCAGTTTTTTGTATGCCGACAGATTTGCCTCACAAGGAGAGGTTTTATTTTTATGTTTAGCTTTGTTACGCTTAGCCATACATCTTTTAATTATTGGAGTTAACCAGGGAGCAGGCGCATGTTTCATCCGAGCTGGTCGTACGGGAGCATGAATATTGTAAATATTAATCAGTTCCGTTGTTAAAGATTCTACCATGTCGTCAATGTTTGTTAATGACATTATGTGTGACTAGTTGATGTTCTTCAAATCCTCCCTAAAGCGTTCCAGGTCCATATGCTTAAAATTGCGCTGAAGAAATGTTTTGCCTCTGACGTTGGTAGGGCGTAGTGTATACGAAAGAAAGATTAAGTCATGAAAAGAGAAATAGGCAATCATTTGGCCATGAGAAATAACAAGATTATGGTACGGATTATATAACAAGATTATGGTACGGATTATGGTGGATTATGATACGGAGATAATATCAATTATAGAAGGTCTACAATAAGGAAAATAATGGGTGGGCGATGACATAGGTAAAATGTGTAAATTGTATGACTCGTTAAGTAATTTAAGCTGGTTAGTTCTAGAATCATTCTTTAGCAGGCACGTATTCAAGCCACCCATGCAAATAATATGCTCGTATTGAAATGAAAGACTTTCTAGAACACTTTCTAGATCACTAAAATAGTTCACTTTATCATTCGGAGAATATAAGAGACCCAAGAGAATTTTCTTATGGTGCACTTCAATTTCCAGAAAGATATATTCAAGAGATCCTATAGTATGATAAGGGGAACAAAAAATAGCACAGGCAGGAATGTTGTCGCGAAGATAAATACCAACGCCACCACCACCCCGCTCAGTGCGCTCTTTACGGTATAACTGATAACCTGGAAGGGCGAAGCAAGCAGACGAAAGGGATGGTTTTAGCCAGGTTTCAGATATAAGTATACAATCGACTACGCCAGAGCCAAAGGATGCAAGAAGATCGTTATTTAATATATGTGTAAGTATTGGGTGTTTAGTGACGGACCTAACACAACGTTATATCTGTATACATAGCAACGCCTACATTTAAAAATAACTTTTCTCACGTAGTCACATGGAAATTACTGACACGTGACAAATTCTAAGTGCCCGAGGCAATGCTGCATACCTCTTTCGCCTCGTTCACTGTTTACGGTTCATAAACCTCTTCAAATTCTTATTGTTCTTATTAGTTAATTAGTTCCAATATCTTTCCATCAACGACGATTTTGTCCCTTGTAATTTTGTCCTTTTGTCCTTCCTTCATCTATTTCAAATACCAAAAATATACTTGAAGACAACCAAATAACAAGTTCAAAATCTAAATTTCAAATAACAAGTGAACCTTGTTTGACATCCGATTTGATTCCTCATAAGGATACTATAGGTAGGTTATTATATAGTAAAACTTCAGAGAGATGTTTTATATGAGTGAAAATAACTTGAGAAAGATATATGTACATATAAAGTGCATAGAAATCACGTACCAGTGCTACATAAAAAAGTGTTTGAAACGAGAAACGTAACCGCTTAACTTTTAAACCGTATACGTGATTCAATTTTGAAGTTGTATCTCGTTGTGAGCCTAAAACTATCTTCAAGCTATTCGAGATTCATATTCTACAATGAAAGCTTCTTAAATGCTACTCCGTAAAAATTGAAAATCTTATATTTATTTAATACTGTTGAATACTTCTAGTTCGTATCGATAGTTTCCAATATTATTAAAGAATTATAAACAAAAAATGTTAATATAAAAGCTCGCTTATTATAGTATTTAAGTATATTGCTATGAAATATATATTTTATGCAATTTTACAAAATATTTACGTTTCTTCTAACATGAAATAAACACCATAATAATTTATAAATATTACTACATTTTCGCAGTTTTAAATTATTTTTCGATTTAGATCCAACGTTTTGCATTCTTTAGACGATGAAAAATCTACATTACAAGTAATAATATTCCCGGAATGTGTACTAAGTTTAATCGTCAGGTTACTTTTTATTATTTTTGGTATCTATTGCGTTACATTTTAGCGGAACACAAATCACAAAAACAATATATATTATAAAATATCTCTAGAAACATAAGCGCTTAACTTTTAAACTGTATACGTGATTTAATTTCAAAGTTTTGTCTTTCTTTACAAGCCCGAAAACTGTCTCCGAACCATTCAACTTTCTTCCATATTTTAAAACGATCGCTTCTTAGTAGCTGGCACTTGGCAATACTTTTGATATAAATCTCTCAATGCTGTGAAAGTTTATACGAGCGGGTTTGAGAATATTGATGTTTCACATAAGACGTTTATTGCTAAAATGTGTCACGCTATTGGCGTATTTTTTAACTTCACTCCATTCTAAAGCAAAGTAAATGTATTAGGTAATAATATTCGTGATACTTGGAAAAAGGCCCTATTAGTTTAACGTCGTAGTGTTATAATTTTGTAAAATTTTCTTAATATTTAAATTTGCAATTGATAGAAGTAGTTTAGAAACTTAGACTTTGTTGTCAATAAAAACATTTTTTATGCCATATTTTTTATAATATACCTATTTATTATTTTGCTTTATATTGCATTACATCTGTCATCCGCTACTTACTGATTTCACCTACTTTCACAGGTTAGCTGGAATAAATCTCTTCTGGAGATAAATCCACCGTTTGTAAGTATATTTTTTTATGTTTGTACTTCACCATATTTTTTGATTGTAATAAAGAGTATTATATATTTTTGTGATGAAAACATAATTAATAAAAGGTTTGAGTACGAAATATTCTTGATTGAGAATGATTCTTCTACGCCCAGTTGGTAGGTAAATAAATCGAGAGCTCCGATTTTGGTTATTATTTTTATCATACTAGACAGGAGAAATGTGTTTTCACTAGATAAGAAATGATGTATTTTTTTTATAGCTTCACGTTGTATCTTGCCAGATACAACAAGGTAGCACAGCGTGCCATGTTAAGTCTTGATACCAAAACGAGGAAATGAAAATAAGTGTGTTCGCGATTTTACACTTTATGAATAAAACTGTGGGAAGACCAAAAAGCCACGAATAGGCAAGCTTGCACTATTACCATACGTCAAGTGAGGTATAAGATTGGTAGCACCTTAAGAAAAGCATCTAAACTTAAAACCTGCGAAAAGAAATATTCTTTACCAGTGTGCAGGCGCATACGAACTAGATTGTGGCTCCCGCTTATGTATTATTGATATAACAAACAGAATCATCGATTCGCTGTATCGAGGTCAACAGTGTTTAAGTATTCAATAGATTAATACAACCATTACAACAGGTTTGTTAAACCTCATGTTCTCACTAGGGAAAACAGATATATTTCTATTGTGAGTATTTCTATTTACGAGGATACTGAATACAATACAACATCCTATCCTAAATATCTTAATTCATTTCAATAGTGACTTTAAACCATGGAACCCATTCCAGGGCAGAACGCGAGGTTACTAAGGAACCGATGGCGGTAATTTGACATAATAATTGTGTCAACTGACAGACACTGACAGACAGACAGAATGCCTGCTCAGCCTGACCACGTATACTGCGAACTGTTCGAAATGTCGAGTTACAAAAAAATATACGACCGATATACCAAACAAAAATATACGCGATTAAATTAAAGTGAGAGTGTTATAAATTAAATTAAAAATGAAAATAAACCATTCCCCCGAGTGGAAATTGAACCGACAACCGTCGTTTATAATCAGGCGCACTGCACCACCTTATATTTAATAAACCTACAGCTGTACTGATTAAATTATTTATTTAATCAGCACGAAAAACAATTTTAAAACTAAGATTCGTTGGATATAGTAACCTTTTTAAAGCAAATGTTGATACCCACAAGAACTCGAATCAACCGTCACGATCACGAACGACTTACACATTCAACCAGAACATTTCCTCCACCAAAGATTTTTGTGATGTGTTCTGAATTCTATCCATTGACTGTTTACAAGCACACTGCCGACCCTTTCTCAGAACCGCGCATTGGCAATCCTATCTAAAGCAATGCAATCGGTACTTCTTGAAGCAGTGTTAAAAGTGAAATATTTCTCTATCTAATTAGTAAACATTAATAGATCATCAATCACAGTAACCAAAGCGATGGAGTGGCAAATTTCTTTTATTTTCAAAATTAGCTGCCTTGAGTCAAATAAAATATCATTAATATTGTCTATGTACATACATATGAATTATATTAAAATGAGAAAACACTCGTACATCCATGACAGAGAGTTTCATAAACTAATTTAATAAGCCATTAAAGCAATCTGGGCCAGGGGTAACCATAGTGATTTATAGAAACATGAGAACATTAAAAACGCATTACGAAAACATGACTTTGGGTGGAAAATTTAACGGCGTTGTATATAAACCTCAAGAGGGTAAGACGTGTACTTGTGTAAGAACAAAATTGTTTAAATACCGTTAGATTTTTATTTTTATCCATAAATCATAAACAATGTAGTATAAATTTAAAGTTCATGTAGGATATTTTACACTAAAATATTATTACTTAAATAATCTTTGTTTTATACTCAAACGTATATAGACAGTCGTTAATCTTAATGAATATTTATGAGTTTTATAAGAAAGTGCTTACAAATTACGATATGGTAACAAGACAAAGCGCGGCGTTGAGTTGACAAAGCGAGCCGCCACTCAACACACAATGTCTCGAAAGACGGAAAGTGGGGAACAAATTGTCTACTCCGTATCCGGGGGAACGGATACTAGATTCCCTCTGCCTACCCTGCTATATGCGGGATACAGCGTGAAGCAACCGACCACCTACAACAACCACACATTCACATTTATATATATATATATATATATATATATATATATATATATATATATATATATATATATATATATATATATATATATATATATATATATATATATATATATATATATATATATATATATTTGTTTCATGCTTATACATAATATATGGATTGCGTGTAAATGCGAAAGCGTAAGATCGATATTATGTTAATATTCAATGACGTTTGTAGCCGTAGCTAGGTCAAGTGATTGAATTGAATGAAATATGGACCTACCTTTTTTATATTAGAATTCTTATCAATATTTTAACAATCCAAAGACTGGTTTGATATATTTTTATAATATATTGTTAGATATCGAAACCGCTACAGTGTTATATCGTTATTCTTTTATACTTCCGATCTGAGTTTAAAAGAAATCTCTCTTCACTTAAGCTTTACTTTTTTAACAAGATTGAACACAATTTAATTTAATTACAGTAAATATATAAAATTGTCTAAAAGTGAAATTGTTATATAAAGTTTTGTGGTAAGTTGAATAAATACACTGAGGAACGGAGTGTCTTAACAGTAGGTTTCTTGAGACTACGGTACCCTCTGACTACCCTGCTACGTGCGGGATACAACATGAAGCTTAAAATAATAAAAAAAAGATACAGTAAATTAAATACAACAGCGTCTGGATGCGCCAGGTGCAGTGGTGCCACGGCAATAATAATAACTTAATATTAATCTACTAATATACTCGTATATTATCTTATATATAATAAATAGTAAGTATTTAATAATACCGTAAGGGAGGTCAATTTGTTACATTGGATATTAACTAAAAAAACTTTATACAAGTAATAAAAGCTAAATATATGAAATTTAAAATTTTCTTTTGTTTCAAATTTCGCTTTTACACGAGTGACAGTGGGCTGAGGGTGCGACGTTCGGGGCGTGGACATGTAATACCTACTATCTCTACTAATATTGTAAGCCACGTTAATCTTATGGGTTACCGGTACGAATTGAATGCTACATTAGTTCACGAATGTGAGGTATGTAGCATTAAGTCTTGAATAATAGTAATGAAAAAATATATTCTTTTTGTTATTAAATAGAGAGAACGATATTTTCCAGTGCGTAATTTACGTACTCGATTTAAGTTACGCAAAAATAAAATATATGACGCCACTTTTAACTTTAATCAGTTTTCAATTAAGTCTGCAACAGCGTATGATGATTACGTAAGGATAACCTATATGTATGTTTGTATGTGTTTATGTACATAATTATATATGTAATTGTGTGTATATGCATGTTTATATGTTTATGCTTATGCTGCAATATTTATATTCTTATTAACTCTCTCTTCTACCCAAAGGTTACCTGAAAGAGATGGCTCACAAGGCCGTCTGTTGTACAGTCTTTAATACTAAGAGCAATATTGTATGATATATAACATACCTGTGTACGATAAAGAGTATTTTCCATTCTTATTCATTACAAATAAAAAAGGATTACGGTTTAAACGAATATTTTTTAAGATTTTCCTGAATAATTAAATGTATAAGATACATTAAATGTTAATTATTGTAGATCATGATTACCTTTACCCACATAAAGCTTTAATTACGATATTATAAATTGTTAGCTATTTATAATGCTAGAGAGAACCGCAAAAACACACTTTCGAAAGTAACCTCAAAAAAATGTGTTCATATTGTCTCAAGAAAAAATATCTCTGAAAATTGTATATATAAAGATATCCTGTAGTATTATTTGATCAGTTACTACCGATGAGCTTCAGTTTTGTATTTATGAACCTGAACGAAGTAGTGTGTATATTCTTTTATTATTTTCTTCTATCCATATAATGAGAGGGTAAAATTTACTGGACCAATTTAACACACCCTTTCACCAACATGAAATTACATGATCAAGACTAGAAGACAATTTATAATTATAAAAATTATGTATAAGCCTTAATCACATATGTATATACAGATGGCACAAAAACTGCCTTAAGCAACCAACTGTGCTGTAGTAATTTACCAATAGACAATAGTATATGTTATTAATATAAAAAAAGTACACGAGCCGATTGCATAGATATATGGCAATGAAATTATTCCTTAAATGAATCATAGCAAATAGAAAATAGTGATCGTATACTAATAAATTTGTCATTTAGGTCACACAGGAGTAAATGAAATTAGTTATTCAAATCGGCACATTTAACTTTTAAGAGTTAAGCGAATAATAGTTATCGCTGTCAAAAATATGAATCCTACTAATATTATAAATATGAAAATTTGTGAGGATGGATGTTTGTTCTGGTTTAACGTAGAAACTGTTGAACAATTTTAGATGAGCAATAGTGTAGTTCAAGCGGGCGAAGCCGTCTGCGGGTCGCTAGTTAAAATAATTATATTTAATAAAATACTAGAACAATCTTAGATGGGGGGCAATGTCGGATAACTTCCTCGTGTGCACGCTTGTTGCTGGCCTCTTTCGAATGTGCTTGCCACTCGGGGAGACGAGCAGTGTAGTGTGCCGGTGCACCCTGGGCGGCGGGTAATTATTGACCAAAGAATTCTTCTTTGGTTAATGATTGCCCGCCGGCGAATTATCCGACGCGACGGTGGTACTCCGCGAGTTCCTCTGAATTGCAGAGGACACAGTGCGAGGTACTAGGGCGGGAGTACGTGGTGTGTACTTACCCTACCGCCACGTAGGTACAGCGATGTTTGTACCAGCGCCGAGAATATCGGGATTCCACTTGGGATTGCGGTCATGGGACATGGGATTGCGAGGAAGAAAACCTCTATAAAAAATTACCCCAACCCAAGTGGCGAAGCAGCGCGAGGGGTGCGTGGCTGATGGGATGATCAGTCGCTACTGCTGGCTCCGCCAGGGTACCGGCCGACACCCGTGGCGTAATTAGGCTTATTCAAGTACAGGGGGCACTGCTAGGATGGACGTTATTTCCTCCATACTCGTGGGAACAGTATGGATAACAATAAGATTATAAACCCAACAAAAGATGTTAATGTAGGAGTTTTGGAATCGGCTTCGGACTCGGGAGATGTGACGCGCTTGCGGCGCAAGCGAAAACCTGTGAAAGGGGAAGATTATACTGGCTCAGAAGCCGAGGTAGTAGGGGTAGACCACCCAAATCTCGAGGTACTGGCGTAGCGCGCACTCGTAGAAGCCAGAAAGGCCGTGATAGGGAAATCTTTGACACGGAGTTTGATCAGGGCCTTTCAGATTGGGCATCTCCAAGGGATAGTTCGGCGAATACGACGGATGTTGATGATGTTTCCGTGGTTGAGGAGAGGAAAGACTTCTCTCTATGTTCGCCTGAAGAGCTACGCATCTATGCCAGACAAAATGTGGCTTCTATACAGGAGGTTGCAACCAAATCCAGTCACTTTGAGGGCACTTATGTGCGTAAACTTAAGGATGCTGCTGTGGCTATAAGTGGTGTTATTGAGGCTTTTATTTCTCGTACCGAAAGTGATGAAATACGCAGATTGCGTGAAGAAAATCGACGCCTCAACGATGAAATGAAAAAATTCAAGGTGGAGTTATGTTTGCAGTCTAAGGATGTGGAGAATCTCAGGGTGGCACTGGCAGCTACAAAAAATGTATCCCAGGCAGCCCCAATAGTATTCAATGAGGGAGTCCTGGAGGAATTGAAACGCTCTATAGTTTGTTCAGTGGGGACTATGATTGAAGCCTGTTTTGCTGGCATTAAAAACCGTCTTTTGCCAGCCAAAAGATTGCGCCCCCCGTTGGCAGTGGATGCGAGATGTGCCCCTCCAGATGTGACGGAGTCAAGAGTAGTGGAGACGAAGAATGGTAATAAAACTCGACGCAAAAAAATCCCACCTAAAGCGCTTCATATGAGGGATGATTCTTCATTGTCCAAATCTCACATAGATTCCTGGAACTTCTAACACGAGCTGTGCTGTAACTCAAGTTCCAGCTGCGGATAAAGAAGCAAATAGTGGTTCTTGGGCCACAGTGGTAAGAAAGGGCAAAAGGGGGAAGAAATCTTCTACCAACACTCCCTCAATGGCGACGGCGCATGCTTCTAAGACGAAGCAGTCATCCAGGCCTAAAGTAGCGAAGCCGCCTCGCACAAATGCCGTCATTATCACTTTGACAGAAGAGCCCGTTTTGAAAGGAGTCTCTTATGCCCAGGCACTAGAACGAGCGCAAAAAAGTATTGACCTGGTACAGCTGGGAATCACAAAAGGCGTGACGGTGCGCCAGGCGATTTCTGGTGCCAGACTGTTGGAACTGTCTGCTACACATTCCTCTGAGCAGGTAGACATATTGGCTGAGCATCTGCGAGTACAATTAGACGGTGTGGTTATAATCACTAGGCCTTACAAAATCACTATTTTAAAATTGGTGGGCCTAGATGATTCAGTCACTAGAGAGAGGGTTATAGATGCCGTAGTAAGCGTCAGTAAATGTGCAGCTGATACGGTAACGGTATCAGAAATCTACAATGCTCCCAGGGGAATGAAGACAATAGTTGTACGTTGCCCTTGTGATGCGGGAAAGGTTAAAGCAGATAAGGGGCACATCTTGGTCGGATGGAGCTCTGCCAAAGTTCAGGTCTTAAAGGAGCGCCCCTTACGATGTTTCAGGTGCTTTGCACTAGGACACTCCAGGCCTCGGTGTCCGTCTGAAGTTTCGAGGGAACATCTCTGCTTCCGCTGTGGAGGTGAAGGGCATAAATCTCAATCGTGCAAAGCTGAGTTAAAGTGCATGGTATGTACTGACGCGAAGATTCCAGCCGGGCGCATAATGGGTAGCGTGAATTGTCGTCCACCACTCATAAAAGGAACAGATTCTCCAGGACTTAGAGCCTCCTCTGGAATCGGAAGTCACCAGGACCCAGAGGGTGATATTATATCGACATAATGGATAGACGACAAATATACTTCCTTCAGGCTAACATCAACCACTCTGCCGGGGCGCAGGATCTGTTGCTACAGTCAATGGCAGAGTGGATTATCGATGTTAGTGTTGTCTGTGAGCCGTACTTTGTCCCTCATCACCCTCAATGGATTGGTGACTTGGACGGATCTGTAGCTATTGTGTCTCGGGGCATTACTGACATAAATCTGTCAGCTCTTGAGAGGGGTTCAGGATACGTTGTGGCAGGGTGGGGGGAGTACGTTATTGTTTGCGTATATATCTCCCCAACCGCAGCCTGGCTAAATTCGAGGTCTTTCTTGACACAGTTAGAGCTGCAGTTTGTCGACAATCATTAAGTAAAATCTTGGTTCTCGGCGATTTCAATGCCAAATCCCAGGCATGGGTTAACCCCGTTTTCAACAGCAAGGGAAGAACCGTTCAGGTGTGGGCCCTTCTCTCTAATTTAACACTTCTCAATGTAGGAACAACATTTACCTGTGTGCGGCATAACGGTGGATCCGTGGTGGACCTATCGCTTGCAACTTCGTCCGTCGCACGCAATTTGTTAAATTGGAGAGTAGAGGAGGAGGTGGAGACCTTGTCTGACCATTTATATATTAGGTTCGAGGTTTCTATTCAGCCGATGTCAGTGACGGCTTCCTCCAGGGGCCCTTCTCGTACGTTCCCATGATGGGCCCTCAGCCGGCTCAGTACAAACTTAGCAAAAGAGGCGGCCATTGTGGCTAAGTGGTGCTCTCAGGGAAGGGTTGGTGATAATAACTCCAACGTTGACGAATTGGCGGTTCAGATGTGCGTCACTCTGACAGGTATATGCGTTGCGGCAATGCCAAGAGTTCGGCGGAGGAGCTTTCGTCGCTAAGTTTACTAGTGTACACCCGAGATCGCCGAACAACGGGTGTTTTGCATTCGGGCTCGCCGGGCTTATACAAGGTGCAGGAGAAGTCATGGCTTCGATCCTATGCTTGAGGGCCAGCTATATGGTGTGTATAAGGAAAAGAAAAAGGTCTTGCAGCTTTCTATTAGGAAAGCTAAAACTGAGGCTCGTCAAGCTATGTTAGTGGGCTTAAACAAGGATCCGTGGGGACCTCCACGGCGGGCGCCCCACTAACTAGAACCTTGTCGCCGGACTTTCTCCTGAGTCTTGTGGTACAATTGTTCCCAGAGCCATCAGGACACATTCCGCCTAGAATGACCTCTTCTTCAGTCTGCGAAAGGATGTCAGTGATTTTGCAGGAGGAGATGGATTTGGCGCTCGGGCGACTCAAGGCCAAAAAAACGGCTCCAGGACCTGATGGTATTCTAGGGAAAGCTTTAAATATCATCATGGAATACCTAAGTGATAGTCCGTTATTGTGGGACTTCGAGTACGATTGGCTTCTTCGTTGCCGTCTTCCCGCCGGAATAAGTGTTATATGCTGATGACACTCTTGTCACCGCCCGGGGATCAAATTATGAGGAGGCCGCAGCCTTGGCCGAAGCCGGCACTAATATAGTAATAGGCCGCATCGAGGCGCTGGGTCTGAGGGTGTCTATGTCTATGACAGAGGTCCTCTTATTTCATGGCCCGCGTAGGGGTCCCCCACGTTCGTCTTCTCTGCGCATCCAGGGGCAAGAAGTGGAGGTACGGTCCCAGATGAAGTATCTGGGTCTGATTCTGGATGGACGATGGTCGTTTGCGTCGCACTTCGCTCGGTTTGCACCAAAGCTACTGAACGCCACTGGAGCCCTGAGCGGGCTTCTACCAAACATCGGAGGGCATCGCATGCCGACAATTTTATGTCGGTGTGTTGAAATCAATGGCTCTGTATGGTGCCCCCGTGTGTTTGGATTCTCTCACTGCTCGCAACAGGGCTCATTTTCGGAAAGCACAACGGGTCATAGCAGTGAGAGCAATTCGGGGGTACCGTACAGTGTCCTGGACAGCGGCAACTCTATTGGCGGGCGATCCACCGTGGGAGTTACAGGCGGAAGTTCTTGCTAGAGTACACGCTTTACGTGCGAGCGAACGGTCACGAGGCGTACGACCATCGCTGGAGGATATTGCGCGGCTCAGGAGGAGAGCGGATGAAGCCCTGATCCGGCGATGGAGGGAGGACCTTGGGTCCCCGGTGGCAGGCCTAGTGACAGTGGAGGCAATCCGTCCCTACCTAGAGCTCTGGGTAAAAAGGGAATATGGAATCCTGACGTTCAGGCTGGTGCAGGTACTGACGGGGCATGGTTGCTTCGGCAAATACTTGCACCAGATTGCGCGTCGGGAAATGTCACCGGTTTGCCATGAGTGTGATGCCTCCGTCGACTAGGCGCATCATACTCTGGCTGAATGCCCCGCTTGGGCCCCACAGCGCCATGCCTTGATGGCTGTGGTGGGTCAAGATCTTTCTTTATCCAGTGTAGTAAGGGCCATGCTGGATAGTAAGAGGAACTGGTCTGCAATGGTCTCTTTCTGTAAGGCAGTCATCTCACTAAAAGAGACCGCGGAGCGAGTGCGCGAATCCAGCATAAATGCAGACCCATTTCGCCGCCGCAGATCAGGAAGCAGGAGAATGCGCTATGCGCTACTCCAACCTTAAAGGAACGCCTGTAGGAGGAGCATTCTGGCCCTTCTGCAAGTCATCAAGGCTGTGGGTGCCCTAGAGAACCCTAAAAGTGACGGTGGCCTGCGATAGGCGGGCCTTCCATCGAGGCGTCGTAGTTGCATGCACAAGCGATCCTGCGATGTCTTATGTAGATGGAGAGGGTTTCCGCTGGGTTTTAGTGGGTAGGATCGGACTTACCGGTGAGTCCCACAGTACCGCCTGCTTTTCGCAGGCGGTCTGCATAAACGCATTTCCCAGCGTAATAAAAAAAAAAAAAAATGATCAATCTTAGATATTAATGCTCAATGATTCATTATAAATATCGACATAGGTCGTTTTTTTATTCAAAACAATAAAATCTAAAGTCCTTATGGAAATTATAATGAACGAAGTTGGAAGTAACTAGAAGTGCGCTGCAAATGAACAAACGCAATTCAGTTTTTCAAATGAATAATCATGTTAAGTTCAAGTAGGTGAAGTTGCGGGCGGGTCGCTAATAATAAAGCAAAGTATAATTTTTATTTAGCAGAACGCAGCAGAAAGATATATACGACGCTTCAATGCTTGGATATTCAATGTTGGTATACTTTTTATACAAATACCCACACTGTCTTGTAAATAAAATCACATTGCAAGCTCCTATCAGTATTTTTTTTTTTTACAGAACAATTTACCAAACGTATGGCAGCAGAGAATTTAATAAAATATTAATATCAATTTATATTTTAAATGTGTTAGATACAAAAACCATGTAATATACACTTTCTTAAAAGGTTTAATCAAGTCAACATTTCGTCACAAGTATTATAAATAAACTTAAAAATACATGCTAGAGCAATACAGTATTATAGTTTTCACTGTACAATTATCAGCATTTTCGGAAAGTCGTTTAAAATTTTTCAAGATCTCATATCTATCTATTACTTGATATATATAGATTATCCGTTATTCTTCAATCTGAAGTTATATGCTGATTGTTTTAATTTAATAACAATATTTCAATTAAATGTTTTATCAGGTGTATAAAAAATCTCAATTATACTTGATGAATAGTGAATTCATTTCTTATTTGAATAAAAAAATTGAGATAACAGTAAACTAGCATTATCGATTCAAATTATTTCGAGTACGCAGTCCATCAGCATAATTAGTACGCGGTTTACTTTAATTTGCGCTGAACTGGAAGGCGACAATCCGTAATGCATTATACTATATTGCAGCTTTGTTGGTATTACCATACATAATATATTATGTATGAATATATACTAAATAGTAAATATATTAAACATTAAATTATGTTAATATTAATATTTTTTAAGTGTTCATCACTTTACTTATTTAAATAGAAGACTCATAGTTTTAACCGTTATCCAAGAATTTAGATGCTACGTTTTAGATGAAGGCTACTTATGTTTAACTATACCAAAATTAAAAATATAATTACAAATTATTACATTCACCTAAATAGCATTCAAACCCACTAACAATGAAAACACGTAATTAGAAAAATAACAAATTGATATTGCAGAAGCTGCTAAAGTTCCTGCCGTAGAACTAATGGAAGACGGACGTAGAATATTTACAATGTGGAAGAAGAGCTGATAATCGCATTGATTGAAAGTTCAGCGAGGTGTGGAGGACAACTTTTGGACAAGGGTTAAGAAAGCAAAGAGATAACAATAGAACTAGACAACTAACTGTACGATAAGTCGGAGAAGAAACTCCTTTGCATTGTATGTACTCAGCTGTAGTATTAAAATCTTGTCCGAGTCATCTCTCCTAATAACGGAGCTCTAATTATGTGTATATCTGATAAGGAGAACCTAATATTATGTTTAATAAACTCCAAAAAAAATCCACATATTCTCACATCACACACATGATAGATGAATAAATATTTTTTTATACGGTTCTCTACGAAATTGACGTGTTTCCTGCTAAAGATAACGATAACAACAGCTTATTTAGCATCAAAAACGGTACCTCAGAATGTTTTGAAATTATTTTTTTGCACCACAAACAAATAAACGTATTTTTTATATCATATTAAATATTCTAAGTCGTATTTAATTGATTGTCTTTCGCAACCGCTGGGGGCTGTAAGGAACGTGGCCTCTTTCGAGTTATTTGAAGCGCGCAGCATATTGAAATCTCTCGGGCGTCATATTAGACGAAAATGACCTGCAGAGGCGGTATTTCTTATAAATAACGCCATAAAGGTGCCCGCTTCAGAATTTCTTTAGTAATTATGGATACTTAAGTATGTACATATATGATAAGTATTTTGTATTTAATAAAATTTACATATAATTCAAAAACCGTGTCACAAACACACGTTTTGAATATATAGGGAAAATAATCAATTAGGACGTAATATTTATTAATAAGAGAACATAATTGCTGTTGCCTGAAAGCTTTGGCATTCTGGTAAATTTTTTATTAATTCTAGTAAATGTTTTTTCGGCTCTTTCCTTTCGTTTAAACACAAATAAAGCTTAGCTCCTGAAATTAAATGATAGCGTTGAAATAGGTCACAAGAAGTGGAGGTGCTATGTGCGGCGACTATATATATTTTTTCTGTATGTTCCTTGATTTTTCAGTCATTGTTAATACGATCATGCTTTCTGCTTGCTATTGCATCCTTGATAATGAAATCCTAGAAAAATCGAGGGAAACCTTCGCGTTTTATAGACACTCCATGTGTTTCATTAATAAATTAATATATTGCCATTTACACATTTTGTATGTACACTACTGTTAAGCTACGATTCTTCTTCAGGATATTCAAATAATAGAACTAAGCACGTTATACTTGGTATTGGAGTGTTTTTACAAAAATATGCTTTATCTGATAAACGGTGGGCGTTTCACCTAGCTGGCTGGCCGACTCAAGGCGTTTGAGTATGTCACGTTTTTAAAAACGATTATTTTTTTTTTTGGTAAATATCATTGTACTATCGTTAATATGTTTATTGTTTATAATCAAAATCTGAAACCTTCTAAAAAGAAGTTCTGGCATCGTTTTCGCATATGTGTAGCGTAGTGATATGCCACTCCCTTCTCCACGTCTAATAGTAATCGTAGTTGTAATCGCATAACGTCTTCTAATAAGACACATTGTGGTGCGGTGACGGTGAGAGCGGAACTCATAAAACATCTTTTATCTTACAAAAGCGGCAATATGGAAATAAATTTATAAACATCCCTCCTGATGGAGGTCGTCTCTCGATCTATACCCGTCGTTAGCGTCAATTTGCGCTAAGATGGTCCCCAAAAGTTACATATTTTATTACTGTGACAATATATGTATTATTTGGTTTTCATATTCACTGTTTCTGATACTATTATACTGTAACAACGTTATATATGTTTCCTTTAGCTAAAACAGAAACCAAAGTTCATGTTGTGCAAAGTTATTTATATATACATATAGTAAAGAGGATTGGGATGGGGTGAAGACATGATAAGACTTGTAAATTGGTGCACGATCGAGCTAGTGTATGTTACTTGCTAAGTTTGTTTGTTAGGTTAACTTAGTTATTGGTTATAGCACCAAAACAAACAGTTCCGTTGCAATCGTGACCAATGCACCGATGCCTTGTAAATTCATAAATCTGTATCATTGTTTGTTAACTTAGGTAAAAAGGACAAAAAATATTTGAGACGTTATAAAATCGTTTAATCGTTTATAATGTATAAAATCTTATAGTAATAATAATAGACTTTTAATTTAAATATAATAATCATGCTAAAAGATAAAACATATATAAACCATACATGTATACAGAAGTTGTATGTTAATTAACATAAACACATACACACTGTCTTAATGTTACTTCATGTTTGTATGCCTTTTTTGGCAAAGGCCTTCCCCAATTTCCTCCATTTCTCCCTAAAGTTCGCTATACTGGCCCATTTACCCACTGCTAATTTTACTTCATTTACCCATCTCCTAGGTGGCCTGCCTCTTCTTCTACTACCATCGCGGGTAAACCACTTCATTATTACCTCAGACCATTTTGCCTACCCTCTTATTATAAGTTCTGATCACTTTAATTTTAGTTTTTAATAGTTACGGTGACATATTTTGTTCAAAACATTTTTTTTTTTTGTACAGTACTACAGATTTTACCCTGTCAGAGAGTTTATTTCCCATCATACTCTTTTCCATGACTTGACTTGACTTTTTGAATGACTTTAGTTAAAGACCCAAATTTTATAACGGGACGTAATATACAATTCTCAAAAAGTAATCGTTTAACAAATACACTAATTTCATAGTCTTTCATGATCTTTTCTGGCTCCAATATACTACGGCAGTAAATAATTTAGATGAAATGGGATCACTTTGGCGTACACCTCTTTCTATCCTTATTTTCATGCCTTCTTTCTCTAATTTGATTTTGGTATTAACGTTGCTATATATATGTGCTTGAGAATTCATGTATTTATTTATTTTTTACACCTGTCATATTAATCTTTTCGTATGTACTTACTTTGTTTTTAAGAGCTTCCCATATGTTATAGTCAATAAAGGAATATATATATTTTTAAATTCTCCGCCCTTTTGAAATACTTGTTTTACCACATAAATATAGTCTATGGCTTGTATATCCACTTCTATATCCAGCTTGTTTTCTCGGTTGGCATTTGTCTAGTATCTAAGTTATTCTATTGATGATTACTTTAGCAAAACCTTTGTAGCTATATCACATTAGAATGATAGGTTATTTAAGTAATTTTTGTCTCGTTTCTTATGAATCAATATAGGTAATTGTAAGTATCGTTCACTGGTCATTACTTCACTTTGCAATACTTTATTAAGAAGGATGCAAACAACGGTACAAATTGTTTCATACTTTTAATAAAATTTACAACATCATCTTTCTTTCATTTAGTTTATTTTTCTTTGCATCGCCCCATTTAACTACACTATTATTTATTTACCAGTAAAATAAATTACATTAGTTTATCATAAATTGTAGCCCATATATTCTGATATATAAGCTATATTTCTGATATATAAGCTATATTACTGCAAAGTTTCATCTTAATCCGTTCAGTAGTGTTCACGTGAAACTGGAACAATCATCCATCCTCACAAACTTTAATATTTTATATTATTAGTAGGATGCGTATATAATATAGTTTTAAACCAATCACTTTTAATGCGGAAGTAATGATATGATTTTCTTTACTGTGATGTTGTTCTTGCTCTCTGCTAGAATAGCACACTTATTAGGATAACACTTACACAGAACCTTCATCTTATTCACTTTGTTATTTAAATAAATTCACACTCGAAATTTGCCTAAAACTAATCTTTTATGCAGTTATATACAGGAGCTATTGTTACTTTCAGTTTATCTATATATTTTTAGAGTTCTTCAAATAATAACTCTTAGACTTGTTGAAAGATTACTTTGCTGTTCGTATGTCTGTATGTCAAGACATAAGCTACGTTTTTGTAACATATTCTAGAGCCCTCCCGCACTTGATCGATATTACTTAAATTATTTATTATTTTAAATGGAGCAAGCGACCAAATTATACTTTAAATTACTTACACAAATTATAAACTCTACAAATAAAAATTAAAATGGAACATTTCAATCTAACATATTCTCTTCAACAGAAAGGACGTCAGCCTATTGTAGAGACAATAGGCTGACGTCCTCACTTAAGCTTCACTGCTGTAGCAAGCAACAAATACAAGTTACACAATAAAATATCGTTTACATTTTAGCTCAGCTGCTCACATAAAGCTTACTATCTATGTATGTAACTTTTGAAAGGATAACTGGTAGGAAACTCGCATATTGTTTTAACATCATTTCTTATAATATATAAAGTTCAGTTGCGCTTGCTTACTAATAATTTATTATTTGTCCATTATTATTGTTTTATTTTTCAGGTTCATGTTGTATCCCTAGCACAGTAGGCAGAGAGTATAAAACATGTTTTTTGCTCCGTTTTCTGCTCTCCGCTTATTTGCGAGTTGAGTGACGAAATTAATTCATTCCCTCTAGTAAGCAACGCACCCACAACCACTACGTTTACAGTCACACGATATTCAACTGTGCCACGAGGCGACGATGTGTATATATATATATATATATATATATATATATATATATATATATATATATATATATATATATATATATATATATATATATATATATATATATATATATATATATATATGTATATATATACATAAGTATTAGAAAACTGTATAAAAATACAATTATGTTATCCTCATATGGCAAACAATGCTATAAAGATATAGTTTACTGAAAAAAGTATTATTGTACGCTGTTTAGTCTCTTTTATTCCATTCATTCCTTATGTAACATACAAAAGTAAATTAATTTATACACTTAGATCAATACGATCTTTACAAACGTACATTTCAAATTAAATAGGGTTAAGCCTTGTACTTCTTTACACAAGGCCATATTTTCGTAGTATTTTGTAAGCGGGGAACGTGTATAAATAAGCCTTCAGACGATCTTATTGCAGTACTTATAAATTGAGTCAAGGCTAATATTATAAAACTCACAATTTTAAAACATAATCTATCTTCTTCTATACTATACTACAACAGTAAAAAAAGAAGTTTACATCGAACAGTTTTAGGAAAAAATCCTGTACAATTTTTTCCGATGTAAAACACCAACAAAATACGAATATATGATTTTATAAATTTTTGTCTGCTTGTTTATCTGTTTGTGCACATCAAATTTTTTGTTCAAGTTAGGATCTAGGTATTATTGATTTGAATACTGGCACACCTGATGCAGAACCATAGTAATTCAATTGAACTATAAGAAATAATTAAATGCTGCTATAAAAAAGAACATTATAAGATACTTTCATTGGCATATAAAAATTTAAGAGCTGGAATACCTGACGTAGTCACAATAGATCAGCTACACTACAAGTAAAAGTTGTGTGCGGTGAGAATTTTATAGAGGCATTTGAAAATAGCATGAAGAAATGACGATCTGGAACATCTCATAAAAAACCAAAATATAGCAAAACTATATAAAATGAGACTTAACAAAAGTTCAGTAGAACAACACTAGATAAGATAAACTATAAAATATAAGAAAAAAGTCGATAAATCGGTAAATAAAAATCGGATCGAAAGTCCACGCTAACGAAGTTGTAGGCATAAATTAGTGAAGTATAATAAAAATAAATTGTAAAATTTGTAAAATGTTATTATTATTTATATAATTTTATCTGTCCTATAAAATAGTAACGATTTACGACATTATGAATTCTTTTGAGAAGGTGATTTAAAATGAATTTTGAAGCATTACTTGCAAAATTTTGTAGTACAAATAATACATAAATAAGTCCTTTATTTCTTTTTAGCTTCACGCTGTATCCTTCACATAGCAGGGTAAGCAGAGGGAACACTAGGCAGAAGAAACCTAGTGTTAAGACTCTCTGTTGTTCGTGTCTACAAAGTTTTAGTACAAAATGAAACTATTATTAAATGTTAGTATAATGAGTAGTAGTATATTCTACTTAAAAATATCTTTATTAGGAAGTCATTTAATAATTCTAATTAAGTTTAAATATTAAATATATCAACAATATTCTTATGTAAACGTTATTTTGGGTTAAGGCCTCCTCTAAAGATGTCCATGTATCTCTATTTTGCGCTACGCCTATCCAGTCAGGACCGGCTGTTTTTGCTAGGGTTGTCTTCCCAGCGAGTTCGTGATCGCCCCCGGCGGCTTCTGGCGGGCCGTTTCACGATGTCACTTGCATAGGCCACCTCTGCTCTATAGATTTCACGAGATGGTCTACCCACTTCCATTTTAATTTTCGTGCGTGAGTTCATTTTCGAGCGTCAGTCGCTTTGGTGGTATTCCTTATTTTTGCTTATCTTACTTTATCTATTATATTTATATTGAGCATACTCCTCTCTAGTCCCCTTTTGAAGGGTTTTGATTTTATATGCAGCTTTAGGAGTGAACTTCCATGGGCACTAGAGTTTATAAATAAGTTGTTTCGATGTCTGTGGGCGAGTTCATTTTGAAGATTTCTTTTCGCTTTCAGTATCTTTTTCATGTTACTTGTACCCTTCTTTCAATTTCTAAAAATTTGTTTTTTTTTTAAATTACCACTTATTACTTTTCCCAGATATATGTATATTTAGACATATTCAAATAGCTCTCTGTTGATTATAGCGGCTCTCTTCCAGTTGTCATTGGTCCTTATCTTGGTTTTGGTCAGATTCAACTCCAGTCCAGTCTATTATAATTAAATTATCAGATATATATATATTTTTAATTAACAATTATAACATATAATAATGCATGACTGATTTTTTTCTTTGTCTCTTAGTAATACACTGCATTAATGTAGTTAAAATTTGTAACATCATATACCATAGATATTATGGGCAGGTTTAAAATATATATATTATGTAACAATTTAATATAATTTTAATTCATAATTTATAACAAATAAAAATATTTAATATTTTTATTATTGACTTGTTTATAATTAATATAACAGTGAAGCCGATTTTTAGTAACGTTAAACGTATATATAAAGGCATTTATATTTTAGGCAGTACATTTTATAAAGGAATTATGTTCTTAATGTTATGAAGACATGATATTTATTATTACTTAAAATGAAACGAATAGAATATCTTATCTAAGATTAGCTGTACGAGGGATGGGAGTGCGAAACCATTCTATGTTACGGATTACCGGTGAATGTAGTAGCTTTCACTGTAATATGTATAAGATAGAACTCATATGCAAACCAGATACCGATATTATATTGATGTCATTGGTTACGATCTTATTGTAGAATATTGTTAAAGTTAGATTATACTTCGATTTGTGATTTAGTTGACTACTTTCAACTTTTACTAATAAATTTAAGTATCGTATGGAGCTATTCAGTTCCATCCCGGAGAGTTCATGGCCGGCCACTATCCCTTCTTTAATTTTCACCATAACTAATAGACAAGATACCTTTGGCTATTCTTTGCCAGGAGTACTCGTGAACCGAGGGTTCCATACTAACTATATGATGGATGATCAGCGGTAAACTTTGACAAATCTAACAGACAACAAATTTACGGCCGTATACACTTTTTTTATGTATGAAATGAACCACCATACCATAAGCTTGTAATATTTTTTTCTATCATACATTTTTATTCTTTGTATTTTGACTGTATGATGCTCTTTGCCTGTGATTTCAAAATTGTAGGTCAAAAGAGAAGTGTTCTCATCAAGCTGCGTTGAAATTCTTATATGCTTATTACAACTTATTACGGTAATAGCAATTCTGTAGGGAGATTTTTATAAATTTTCGCTATCCAAAGATTACTACCAAGAATAATCATTTGGCGAGAGAGAATGCAATTTTAAAAATCGCACTTATAATCGGAGAATCTAGAATACTTATAATCGGATTTTAAAATTAATAAATAAATTTTAAAGTCCAAACTAACACACACACTAAGGATAGTAAATTATTTAATAATTTATAGGAATATTTAATAATTTTTCATAGACAAAGTGATTCAAATTGAGAAGAAAATTATATATGAATTGCAGTAAACCCGACATCAAGCGGCTCGCTGCGAAATTATGAATACCAAACATAAGTAATTAAATATTTTTTTTATTTTTTTCGAAAACAAAAAAAGTTATATAAAACAAACCTGTCTTTATTATTTTGTAAAACAGCAATCTTACAGAATACAACATTGAACCAATATTAATTAAGTTTGACGTTTGTAAACAATTCGCTCTATACAGTAAAGAGAACATCTGATAAAGTCTGTTATTAAAGAATATATACGTTAAAAGATTTTGAATATTAATATTTTTAAAGTAATTTATAAGACATGCATTTAATATATATACCTACACATTGCTTCACGCTATATCCCTAGCGATAGGTAGCCAGTTAGAACGGAACGTTAAACGCTTCGGTCCAGACATAGGTATTTTGCCTCATCCACTGCCTTTAACCTTTGCATATAGGCCCTTCGAAGAGTCTTCAGGCTTTTAAATTGACTCTCCCTATCTTGCCACTGACTCTTTCATCTCAAGTACCCAAATCATCTGAGCACGTTCTTCTTCATTTTTGCTTCTCGTTAGTACCTGCCAATATGTGTATCTCGGATTTGGATTCGGACAGCTAAACTGACTCTGCAAAACCTATGGAGAGATCACATCTCTACAGCAATCATCTCCCTTTGTAATATCTACGTGTAGCTGACATTTCGTCAATGTAGACAAAGCACCGTTAATAATATAATATGCAGCAATATATGTTCCGTCTCTTCTGAATAGATTTTCCATTCCATATATCCATATAACTGATATATAGATATATCACTTCATTCACTTGTCCAATAACTTTCCATTTACATAAATCTTACATTCCGTTCTTTCTTTATCTGTTCCACAACGCAAAGTAATATTTTATTATAATAATATTTTAAGGCAAATCATAATAATATTTTAGTATCATCTGTCAGCTACAATATAAGATATGAAAAAATAACCATAATTTGATATTATCATATAATGGACTGAGAATAATGACGGAAACAATGGCACCCGAAGCCCTATGTATTCGATTACTTCATTAACAAGACAGCGGTTTAGAGAATTAATTTAAGAAAATCCTTATTTTTGTATACCAATATCAATTCATTATGGTGTCCTTTTAGAATATAATTAATTGTTCATTATATATTGATGAACATGGTTCTAGATCGTTTGTTCTCGGGGATATTACAAAATTAATATTCTTAATTTGATTTTTTTTTTCATACTTCAAAGTTGCTTATATATCAACTAGTGACCCCTTCGCGGCTTTGCTCGTTTTATCTATATTCTCGGATTTATTCTAATATGATATGCATATATTGTATTTAAATGATTTTTTTTTCTTTCTAATCACTTTGTCTTTAAAATTTATCTGGTTGGTAAGTATTTACGCCGTTTTCGGTATTGGTAAGAAAAGATTTTCCCGCATAAATCGCGATCCCGCGGAAATTAAATTGCCTAAGTGTTCAGGTTCAGCTGTTTCAGAGATTATCCTGGACAAACGGGTAGACAGACAGAAATATTTTTAAAATGTTGTTTTATGTTTTAGTAACGTGTATTTAATGCATGCACACGATAAATTTCAGTTATTTTGAAATCACAAACATACACTCCTATTTTATATACACATATGTAAAAAAAATTTATTAAAAGAAATTTTATACATTCTTATTCTATTACTAATCTATCTAATCGCTATTTGTATTTTGTCTAAGCGATAATAAAATAGAAAACGAAGTTGCAGAAGCACTGGATTTTATTTGGCCATATGGATATGTGATTATATCTATACTTTTAAAAGACTAAGATACTGTCGTAACAAAAAATTTCCTTTATTTATTGAAAAAAATATCAAATTGTTTAAATAATTTAAATTGAGTAAAATGAATTTCAGTACAACAAGAAAGAATACCTATAGATACGTATACCTATGAAAACTTGCGCATTACATTTCCAACTTGCAAAATTCTATAACAACTTGTGTAAAATCCAACGTAGCAAGTAATTGATTTCGTAAACTTATTTTATTTAATTGCTCCCTACGAGTTCCTTTAGAGTTTTTGTTGACAAATGCGCAACCGGAGTTTGTTGTAATAAAGTTATTTTAAGGAAATAAAATTACAAATTTAAAAGTACAGAATTATATCTTAATTATTTGAAAGTAAAGAAAATTAAAGAAATATTAATACTTACATACATATATACCTTTACTTTACTAATTAAAATGCGTAATTTATGGAGTTAGTGCCAATTTGGAGAATATTTTTAATTAATTTTGCTTTCGCTCGGTGTATTTAGCTATATATCTATTAAATAATATATATTCTTTAAACATTAGAAACTAATATATATTCTTTCAGTAGCATCCAAAGGACACAGACAGAAGCTGGAAGCTACCATAACACTTTCTATTACGTGTCAACTTGATCACAAACAATTTATAATTTTCACTCGTACAAATAAATAAGAAGATTAAATAAATAGTATTAACAAAATCTCATTACCAATTCAATTTGATTTTAATTTCCAGCCTGTAATTGTTTATTTAGAAATCGCAACGTTAAAATCCAGAGCCAATAAATTATAATTTATTGGTGGTCGCTCTTGAAAATTAATTTGTCACACAGCAATCTTAAGTGATTTGTATTTTATTCTATATAGTTTATTCCATCGTGTTTATAAATTATAAAATAAAATAATATAAAATAATTTTATAACAGACTCTTAGACTTTATCGTTTCTTATTATATCTTCAAATATTTTGTCCATATTCATACTATATCTTTAATATTAAAATTGATATACAATAGTTGTTTTTGAAGTTATCGGTGCGACCATGCATCAACGTTATATTTGGATTTATGCTTTCGATTCGTTAAACCTCATATTCTGAAACGAATGAGTTACTATAAATACAAAGGTAGGTAGGTATACGAATATTGATATGATAATACTGGTCGAATATGTTCTTAATTTAAATAGTAGTAATTGTCGCCATTGAGATGAAATGCGATATTTCTGACTGTATGCAATTAATTTAAGCTCATGTTTTTGTTTATTTATTTAACCATTTAAAATAAGCGTCATCTTCACACTTGTAGGAGGATAGAGAGACAGAAGCCCGGTGTCAAGGGGTGTCAACCTCCCAAAAATTTGACTTGTAAGTATAAGCTAAGAGAGATTATCCAAAACACCTACGTGAACAAGAAAATGAAATTTTATCTTTTTATTTTCCATAAATTATAGCAAACGATGTTGGAAGCTTGAACATATGTTGTACGAATGACTCGTGTGACTTCATATTATAAAAATTCTTCACTTACAATTGAAAATTTACAATTGAAAAGTATTTAATTTTTTCAACCTTTGAGTCGTTAATCACAAATATTTTATATATCAACATCATTAGTCTACATAGCGCACCTTTTTATGAATACTTCAATGTAAAATAGCTAGACCTGTTAAACTTAGGTGGCATAATGAGTGGTAGAACATTAGCCCGTTAAGCTTATGTCTGAGGGTTGATTTTTGTTTGCTGGTGTCCACGATTGCGTGCTAGCCACTCCAATTAAGGGGCAAGCAAAGTGCGACGAGTGCACGTAAGCAGGTCGGGCGATATAACGTTAAAACACGACTTTTAAACGAGACTGCCTACATTTTCATGAGGTTTTCAGTTTTATTTTTTTTAATGTTACACACGAAATGCGAACTACATAAAAATAAGCATTACCATAAAATTATATGAAATGAGACGGTTAATGTTCAGAGGGCTTTAAATATTTATGCTTTTACATACGAATACATTTATAACAAACAGTTATTTTGTAAACGCACTTTCGGAAAATTATTCAAATTATTGTAACTAAGCAATCTATCTATTGTTACAAACATTTTATGTACTAAAATAGCAATCATATAACTACTAAATCGTTAATATAATTTATAATATGTAATATATATATATATATATATATATATATATATATATATATTATATATATTATCTATATATATATATATTATATATATATATATATATATATATATATATATATAATATAAGATATATATATATATATATTATATATATATTATATATATATTTATATATATATATATATATATATTCTATATATATATATATATATTATATATATATATATATATCTATATATATATATATATATAATATATATATATATATATATATATATATATATATATATATATATATATATATATATATATATATTATTAAACTAACAAGTAACTAATAGGTACAACTTTATAATTTTAACAAATAATAATACAATTATGTTAAATATAATATATTTTTCTAATTATATACATTATTTCACTATAGCATTAAAGATCATATGAAATATCAGTCTTTAATTGTCATTATTACAATGGACATTAAGCATTGTGATTAATATAATCGTTTATGTATGTATTCACACAAAGCCGGTACCATTGGTGCTGTATGCCGTAACATAGATACCCTAGTATGGCAATAGTGGCATCACCAAAAATTGTACCACAAATTTTTTAGCTAATCCTAAATTCAAGTAACCTAAACTTGTAAAATTGTAAATGGTGGTGAATAAAGTTATTATAATTATTTTCACTGTATTTTATTATAGTTAATATTTAAAAAATAAAACAATTGATCTTTACCTGATATTCTTTAGATATAAGGAATATTAAATAATATAATATTTTTTTAACTCATATAAATGTTTTTAAATTCATTAATATATCCTAATCGTAATATATGTAACCGTACATATCAGCAGATATCGTAGCAGATAATAATATTAATTGTTATATAATTTGGCCGTGGGTGGAATGACATCTTCAACCAGAAACGGGGATCCTGGTTAATCTTTATCCGGGGACGGGGAACCCTTATAACCGTGAGGCACGGGAACGTGATAAATGGACAAGTTTAGTAGAGGCCTACACCAAAGAGGGGACTATTACTTGCAATACTTAGAATCATTTTTCTTTACTTATGCCATTGTTAGTAGTTTAATTTTTTTATTTTATAAAAAATATAAATTGTATTATGAAAGTAAATTCCACAGTAAATAAATCGTAGTAGAAATAAAGGCTATTTTTATTTTTATTATATAAATGTAATAAATTTAAAAAAAAAGAAAAATGATAAATTTTATTTTATTAAATTTGGCCTTTGTGGCATAGTGAGTGGTGCAGCGTCTGGCTATATCCGCCGCCATTTAACCTTATATTTGGACAGAGGTTAGTGAACCGGAGTGTCTTGATACTAGATTCTACCCTGTGAAACTATAAATTAATATTTTTTAATATGGGTGCTTAATAATGTATCCTTATTATTTAGTTATAGTCCTTTGCGAAATAATATTGTATCCAATTATTGAAATAGTTTCAGACGTGGTATAACGTGCACTGGTAATAACGGTATAAAGTAGCTACTTTCTTACAGGCTACGTAAAAAAAATTCAAATTCATAAATAAATATTAAGAAAATAAAATTATTTGACATGAATATTATAATAATAAAAATAAATATTAACGTTACCTAAATATGTTAGCTATCTATATTTGTTTGTTAACAATATGTTAGTTAATTAACTACGTTAATCGAAGTCATGTAATCGAAAGTCATGAAAAGGATTTTTGTTTAGGTTAGGTTAGGTTAAAAGTATTTCCAGGGCCAGGAGGTGGAGGTGCGGCCCCAGATGAAGTATCTGGGACTAACCCTGGATAGTCGATGGTTGTTTAAGTCGCACTTCGCTCAGTTTGCACCTAAGCTTGTGAACGCCGCCGGGGCCGTCGGTAGATTACTGCCAAATATCGGAGGGCCCGATTTTACATGTCGACGTTTGTACGTCGGTGTGTTGAAATCCATGGCACTTTACGGCGCTCCTGTGTGGGCCGATGCTCTCTCCATTCATAACAAGACCCAATTGCGTAAAGTGCAGCGGGTCATAGCGGTTAGAGCTATTCGAGGATACCGGACAGTGTCGTGGACGGTGGCTACACTCCTGGCGGGCGATCCGCCTTGGAAGCTGCAGGCGGAATTGATCGCCAGAGTTCACGCAATCCGTGTAAGTGAGCGGTCGCGAGGTGAGCAACCATCGAGTAAGGTTATCGGGCGGATCAGGAAGAGAGCAGACGAAGCCCTGATCCGGCGATGGAGGGAGGACCTGGGTTCACCGGTGGCAGGACTGGCGACAGTGGAGGCGGTTCGCCTCCACCTAGAGCGCTGGTTGACAAGGGAGTTTGGCGTACTGACGTTCAGACTGGTGCAGGTATTGACGGGGCATGGTTGCTATGGCAAATATTTGCATCAGATTGCGCGTCGGGAAATATCACCAGCGTGCCACGAGTGTGATGCCTCCGTTGATTCGTCGCATCACACTCTGGCTGAATGCCCCACTTGGGTTCCGCAACGCCATGCCTTGATGGCTGTAGTGGGTAGGGATCTCTCACTGTCTAGTATGATGGAAGCCATGCTGGAGAGTGAGAGGAACTGGTCTGTAGCAGTCTCCTTCTGTGAATCTGTTATCGGACAGAAGGAGGTCGCGGAGCGTGC
This sequence comes from Dione juno, assembly GCA_037127375.1. Lineage (NCBI taxonomy): Eukaryota > Metazoa > Arthropoda > Insecta > Lepidoptera > Nymphalidae > Dione > Dione juno. The sequence continues at coordinate 6,086,324 of JAXRJS010000042.1, read as the reverse complement.
GCGCGAGCTTAGCGTGGACGCAGATCTGCTCCGCCGTCGTAGACCAGGAGGTAGGAGAAGGCGGTACGCGCATCTCCAATTTCCCTGACCCTAGAGGAGCTACTGCAGGAAGGTCATGAAGATCTTCCCGTAAGTGATCGAGGCTGCGGGCGCCCTGGAAGATACCCTGGGGCTCCCCGAAGGCGATAGTGGCCCACGTTAGGTGGGCCTTCCACCGAGGTGCTGTAGTGGCATGCGCAAGCGATCCTGCAGGATCTCATATAGGTCATATAGGGAGTGGGTTTCCGCTGGGTTTTAGTGGGTAGTGTCGGGTTTGATGAGTCCCACAGTACCATTCCTCTGTAGGACACAAGTGTCCTACTCAGGGATGGTCTGCGTAAAAGCATTTCCCAGCGAAAAAAAAAAAAAAAGGTTACAAGTATTTAAAGTATACTTGGTCATATATAGCTCACCTTTAGTCATATTGAACTTATAAAACGCCTGATAAAAGAAATAAATGAAAATGAAAGCATATGCAACATTTATAGTATACTATTATTATATTTGCTTTCATAAAATGTTTCCCACAGAAGATGCTACAACAATAGTTGTCACAACCGTAGTAAAATCTCACTGTAGCAAAGTGAACGAATTGCTCGGTTCGCTAGAGTGGTCCTACGTGTTATTTAAGTTTAACATTATATTTCAAAATACTTCAAATGTAATTTAAAAACAAAATATTAGATTTTAGTGAATATATATATACATATATATGTGTATATATATATATATATATATATATATATATATATATATATATATATATATATATATATATATATATATATATATATCTTCTTCTTCTTCCTGGCATTAGTCCCGGCTTTTGCCAGGGTCTGCCTTCCGACTAAGACCAATCGGTCCATATGAGTGGCGAAGTGGTTTTTTGTGGAGCGATTGCCATCTGACCTCCAAACCCATTACTGGGAGAAACCAAGAAAGGACAGGGAATAAGAGGCAGAAAGACTTGGAATATAGGGGACGGACACCACTTACATGGATTGGATCGGGTTATGAAAGTGGTGGCTCGAGGTCCCGGGGTCGCGTACCCGTATGCCGGAAACCAAATATCGGACAGATAATTGGCTAGATATATATATATATATATATATATATATATATATATATATATATATATATATATATATATATATATATATATATATATATATATATATATATATATATATATATCTTCTTCCACTTTGCATTATCCCGGCCTATTGCCAGGGTCTGCTTTCCTACTTCGTCTACTCCACTTTGCACGGTCTTGAGCATCCTCAGTGGTTAGTCCATTGGCTCTCATGTCGTGCATCACGACGTCCAGCCATCGCTTCCTTGGGCGTCCGGGGGGTCTTACTCCAGGGACAGACATATCAAGGCATTTTCTTCCGACGTAGTTCTTAGGCCGGCGTAAAACGTGGCCATACCATCTCAGACGACGCTCTTGGAGCTCATCCGCTACGTCACGGACCCCAAGACTACCTCGAATGAATGTGTTGCGTATGCGGTCAGCCCGAGTAACGCCACACATCCACCTCAGCATCTTCATCTCCGTTACGTGAAGCTCCTGAGTGTGCCGAGATAATGCTGGCCAACATTCGCTGCCGTATAGAAGAACTGGTCGGATCATGCTCTTGTATATCAGCCCCTTGAGTTTGGGCGGTATTCTGCGATCGCAGACCACACCAGTGACCTCCCGCCATTTGGCCCAAGCAGCGCTAACCCGGGCGTGGACATCGTAGTCGATGCCTCCGGACTCGTGCATAATGGATCCAAGGTACCTGAACTTCTCCGACTTGACGGCTGGCTCAGGCCCGATGTGGATGGTGCTCGAGTCTGGGTTCCCGCAAGCCATGTATTTGGTCTTTGACACATTCAGTTTAAGACCACCGTTCTCAAGCGCACCCTTCCAGGCATTCACTTTACGCTCCAGCATCAGTCGGTTCTCGTCAATGAGTACTATGTCATCGGCATACATCATCAGCCATGGAGGCTGGTCCTGGATGTGAGCCGTGACAGTATCTAGCACTACATTAAATAGAAGTGGACTAAGAGCTGAGCCTTGGTGAGCCCCTACTGTAATTGGGAAGGGTTTGGTATCGCCAACAGCGGTCCTAACTGTAGAAACAGAGTCGTTGTACATGTCTCTGATAATAGCAACATAGGATTCAGGGATCCCTTTGGATCGCAGTGCCCACCAGATACACTGACGTGGCACACAGTCAAAGGCCTTCTGCAGGTCTAAGAATGCCACATGCAGAGGAGAGCTCTCTTTTCCCTGTGACCCTCCATCAAAATTCTGAGGGCAAAAATGGCGTCCGTAGTGCCTGATCCTGGCTGAAATCCATATTGACACTCAGAGACAGTACACTCTCGGCGGAGCCTGAGGGCAATCACGCGCTCGAAGAGCTTCATGGTGTGACTCATAATCTTAATGCCCCTATAACTACCGCAATCTTGAACACTGCCCCTTCCTTTGTAAATAGGGGTAATAAAACTGTGCCGCCATTGATGTGGCATCGTCCCAGTGTTCAAAATGCGGTTAAAAAGATCAGTAAGCATGAGCACACCACGAGAGCCTAACGATTTCCACGCTTCGATCGGAATATCGTCAGGTCCCACCGCCTTGCCGTTCTTCATGCGTCGAAGACAAATCCGAATTTCATCAAGGGTTATTGGAGCAATAAGTCCCAGGTTAGGAGGTGGTTCAGACGGAATACTACCCGGGTGCTGAGTATTCAGCAGCTCCAAGAAGTAACTTCTCCACCCGCTCCTTCACAGAAGCATGACTACAAAGCAGCTTGCCCTGGGAATCTCTGACGCAAAGACATTTTGTGATATCTTGCGTCGCTTTATCCCGAGCACGTGCCAATTTGTAGATGAGCTTCTGCCCCTTCACAGTTTCAAGTTTATCATATAGAGGTAATAAACTTTCACTGCGGGCTCTGGCTACAGCTCTTTTGCTGGCACGTTTCGCTGCTATGTACTCCAGTCTGTCTTCAGGAGAGTTGGAACGCTGCCACTCCTTAAATGCAGTCTTCTTATCATGAAACACCTCCTGTACCTTGTCATTCCACCACCATGTCTCCCTGTCCATAATACGTCCTCCCTTAGAAACGCCAAGAACATGTTTACCAGCCGTAATGATTGCTGACTGAGCTCGATCCCAAGCATCCTGAGCAGTTTCGGTGTTAGTTGTTAAATTTTGACTGTTAACCTCTGCCAGAAAGTCGGTCTGCATCGGTCCATTCAGCAACCACCACTTGATCTTAGACTTACGCGTCTCGGCTAATTTCTTTATCGGGGTAACGACATAATCCATGACAAGAAGACGATGTTGGGCCGTGAGGCTTTCACCAGGAAGACTTTACAGTTAGTTACCTTGCCAACATGACACCGCCTGGTCAATAGGTCCACTCGCATACGTAATTAGATGCTGCGGACTCTTTTGGAAGAACGTATTCACAATGGCCAGATCAGATGCAATACAAGTTCTTAGGATATTTTCGCCCTCTATATTGCGGCGACCGTGACCAAAACCACCGTGGACACGTTCATACGTATCCGCAGCCTTACCCACGTGACCGTTAAGGTCTCCCCCAACTATGATCGAGTAGAACGTCTTCATATTGCTCCCAGAATGACTCCTTTTCGGCCCCGCTACAACCAGCCTGGGGAGCGTAAGCACTGATTAAGTTGGCGATAGCCCCCTCAACCAGTACCTTCACCCGCATCAGGCGGTCGCTGCGTTGGTCAACTTCGAGGAGACCATTCCGTAGCTCTTCTTTAGATAAAACTACTGCTACACCAGTTTTAACGGAAGGAGACCCAGTGTATATGAGCTGGTAACCCTGTCCGATGATACGGGACTTATTGCCCTTCCAGCGGGTTTCCTGAAGGAAAGCACACTGGACCCGACGCCTCATGAGTACATCTGTTAGTTCCCTGCATCGTCCGGTTAGAGAGCCAATATTCCACGTTGCAAAGCGGAGTTTCCTTCTGGGTACTTTCTTCTTAAGCCGTGTCCGTACTTGACACGGTAGCCCTTGCCCATTTAACACAGGTGTAGGGCGATGTGCCTGCGCGTCGTTTAGCGGCGACGCCCTAGCAGTACCCAGCAACATCTTTTTCCTTTTCATATGAGTGGCAGGTGGCGGCTTTTTAATGGAGCGATTGCCATCTGACCTCCAAAACCCATTTTTGTGGGAAAAGCCAAGGATGAGAGGGGAAAAGATTAGTAGAAAAGGGGGGGGGGTAAGGACACCACTTTCAGGGATTGGGAAGGAGTATGACAGTGGTGGCTCGAGGATCCGGGGTCGCGTACCCGTATGCCCAGTACCAATATCGGACAGATATTTGGCCAGACACCCTCTGGATAATATATATATATATATATATATATATATATATATATATATATATATATATATATATATATATATATATATATATATATATATATATATATATATATATATATATATATATATATATATATATATATATATATATATATATATATATATATATATATATATATATATATATATATATATATATATATATATATATTATGTATCGTTAAGTAAACTTATATATTTATATAACAATAATAACATACTTATTGTTATATAAATATGTAAGTTTACTTAATGATAAATAATAAATAAAATAAATGTGAACAATTTTATGTTATATCTGATGGTATTCCTGTTTCGTGGGTTCCAGTACGCAATTGAACAGGCTACATTTACTAGGTAACTTTTCAAATTATAAAAAGGCACTTAAAAGAAAGTGATCTAAGATCCCTTATGCCCTAAAATTTAACAATAAGATTGAAGGATTTACCTTTAATTAAACATAAGCACTAGATTTAAAATGAAACATTTATTTCGATAAATATCGCTGATAAAACATGATTACATAGAGAAATAAATACAATATTCAATTTACATATTAAAAGATAGGCTGAGTGGACACCTCATTATCCCGTTTAATAATCTCAACCGGGTTACACTTCCAGGACTTAATTACCTCTAATCTGGCATTCCCGGATCAACCACAAACCACGCAATTAAGGCTAGTCTGCATAAACGCTTTGATAACTCGTTGCTGCGTATGGTAATTTTTAATCAGCTTATATCTTAGTATAAAAAAGACCTTCTAATATTATAGAACAAAGAACGGTGGTTTTAACAATAAAACATTGGAATTTAATGAGTCCGGTTTGGATTTTTTTTTTAATTATTTTATTTGCTTTTGTTCTGTGTATTTAGTAGTTATCTATTAACTTCTTGCTTTAGCTGGCACCGACTCGAATAATAACGAAAATACATAAGTATTATTAAGTTCATTTATTGTTATTTTTTATTTTTTTATTCTAAGTAATTAAAATAGTATTGCAAAGTTTCTAGTTTGTGATTCAGCTTGGTATAATTTTGATATCGGTTTAATTTTTGTGTTAAAAATAATTTTATATAGTGTTCGTTTACGTTTGTTCTTATCTACTGTTCAGCTTACTTGCTTTCTTGTTCACTTCAAATATAATAAGGGCTCTTACAACTACTTACAATCTTATATAAAACAGAAATTCAAATCCCATATAACTCGATCAAACTAAAATATCCCACATATATAATTTTTATATGAGACGATACACTAGCCTCATTGCTCACTCACTGACTCACTCTAGACACTAGAGGTAGATGATGTGAAAAAAGTATGATTAAACCTCACTCGTAGTTGGTTTATCTTTGTCAATAAGCACCGCAAGTAATTATTTAATTTTTTGCATTTTTATTAAGCAAGCAATGTTTATTTTCAGATTTGGCATACAAGTTAATATTGGCAAGCAAGAATTTGGAGCTGAGGACTTGTATCTTCCATCTTCACCTTACGTGAATAGTAACATATAGGCTGCTATATGTTACTATAATTTGTGAAGAATAATTTTCATAACTCCTTATATTTGTTGAAATGTGTCGTCTCTTAGAAGATGACCACAAGAAGCAAATACATGTTTTATATAAAAAAAAATTATGAAACACCTATAAAATGTGAAGGTTGCCTTCGATTTCCCTGTGATCTGATTTTATCAGATCCTAACATGGTGACAATGGAACGGAAGTACGCTCTTTGAAATAAAAAACAATAATCAAAGTATTCAAAAAGATTCAAAAGTGACTGAGAAATCGAGGGACATACATAAAAAAATATACATGTTGAAAATAGAACCCCTCCAATTTGGAAGTCAGTTAAAAATATTATAACTAGACAATTCTAAATTAATAGCTTATCTACCTTTCTCTTTTACGTTCCAGTACAGTTTTCCTAGATAGTGTTTTGTGTGTGTTCCTACATAGTGTTTTAAAAGTCTCTTATAGAATAATAAAAAATGTTTATTTTATACATTAAAATAATTCACCGCTATATTATAACGTACTAATTGTTACAATAATAATGATAAGATATAATTGATATAAAAAAAACTTCTAACGAAAGATTTTTTCTAATTCTTAAGGAAAATTTCTCTGAAGAAATAAAATTGGTAGAATTTATTCTCGGTATCGCAACGAAACATATCATTAAGGCTATAAAGTATTTTATTTTTAAAAGCTTTGAAAGCACATCAAAACAGTCTCAGCGCAAATGGAAGGAAAATCTTAAATGTATTAGCTTAAATGGGACGAGAGAAATGTGAATGATGATTTAATTTCTAAGAAGTAAATACGTGAGGCGTATAAAATGAACAATTTTGAAACCGCAATTCTATCCCTTTTAGCCTGAAAGAGTTGTTGGCGGACTCTGCCAAATAGCGATGAAAATTCCGTATCGTGTGTGCTCGCCACTGTTGCGTGCCTCACGTTTTCAGGTCGCACGAACATCAAAAAATAGAATCAAATCAATTTTTTATACGGCCATATCTGACGAAAATGTTACAAAATATTTTTTAAGTATTTCATGAAAACTTATTGTATAAATAATAATAGGTCGGATTCAAGGAGTGCCCTCTTACATTTGACTCGGTTGACCTCGAATATTCGAGGATACCCGATAGCCTATAATATATTAAAAAGTATTTATGAAATTGAGGCTCAAAATAAGTCTGTACATATCCAATGGATACCCTCACACGTTGCAATCATGGGTAACGAGGAAGCCGCCAGGCAAAGTATTGATGATGGTATTCCTTATGACTGTTCTCTTTTATATACTGATATTATGATAAAGTTGAAGGAAATATGCAAAAATAATTGGCAAGAATATTTTGACGAGCGGTCGCGGCATAAAGGTATATGGTATAAAACAATAGTAAATGAATTTCCTCATTACCCTTGGTTTAATTACTGTAAAAAGAAAAGGAAAAACATAGTGACCCTGTTAAAACTTCGCTCCGGACACATTCTATGAAATAAATTTAAATGCATGTTGAATTCGTCTAATACAGAGTTATGCTCAGAATGTAACAAAATTGATGATATTTGTCATTTGTTATTTGAATGTGCACGAAATGAAGCGCTGCGGCCATGTTGGCTAAAATCATTTAATGTTGGTACTTGTAATAGTGTCCTTGCAGAACCATTGTCAAGTAATGCAAGTGCATTGGCCAAATTGTTGATATAATTAAGTAATTAGATTATACGGGGGTGACATAGTCAATAGTGTGACTAAAACTCCTTTTCAAATCATAGAATAAAAAAAAAATAATAATAATAATAAATTGTACATATTTTATGTTGAAATTTTAACATTAATAAACATTTACTTTGTTCAAATTAACGTGGAAGTATTTTTTTTCTTTTAATATATACATATATGAAATATTACAAATGAAAATTATTTAATTTTAATTCCTGTGAAAAATTTGCTACATTCCGCATATATTAGAGGAGGCAGAGGGAATCTAGTATTAAGATACTCTGTTCCCCACTTTTCACCCAAGATATACGAGATATCGCGTGATGTGTGGCACAATTCAATACAACCTTTTGTCTTGTGACCAGAGCGAGGAAATTAAAATAATTTATTTCATCAATTTATTTATTCGTTTCCAATTAGTTCTATGTCTATGCAGAATAATTTTATTTTTCATTTTATCTCCTCTATTTTTCAGTGAAAGTCCCATTAAAGTCCTTTCAACTGTTCCACAGCTTAGTCTGGACGAACAGAGAAACAGAGAGCTAGACAAAAAATATTAAATTGTTTGTTTGTGTTTTAATAAGCATTATCCTAAAGCATTATCCCGGCCTATTGCCAGGGTCTGCTTACCTACTTAATCTACTCCACTTTGCACGGTCTTGAGCATCCTCAGTGGTTAGTCCATTGGCTCTCATGTCCTGCGTCACGACGTCCAGCCATCGCTTCCTTGGGCGTCCGGGGGGTCTTACTCCAAGGACAGACACATCAAGGCATTTTCTTCCGACGTAGTTCTTAGGCCAGCCCAAAACGTTTCCATACCATCTCAGACGACGCTCTTGGAGCATATCCGCTACGTTACGGACCCCAAGACTACTTCGAATGAATGTGTTGCGTATGCAGTCAGCCCGAGTAACGCCACACATCCACCTCAGCATCTTCATCTCCGTTACGTGAAGCTCCTGAGTGTGCCGAGATAATGTTGGCCAACATTCGCTGCCGTATAAAAGAACTGGTCGGATCATGCTCTTGTATATCAGCCCCTTGAGTTTGGGCGGTATTCTGCGATCGCAGACCACACCAGTGACCTCCCGCCATTTGGCCCAAGCAGCGCTAACCCGGGCGTGGACATCGTAGTCGATGCCTCCGGACTCGTGCATGATGGATCCAAGATACCTGAACTTCTCCGACTTAACGGCTGGCTCAGGCCCGATGTGGATGGTGCTCGAGTCTGGGTTCCCGCATGTACTCGATCTTTGACATTCAGTTTAAGACCACCGTTCTCAAGCGCACCCTTCCATGCATTCACTTTACGCTCCAACATCAGTCAGTTTCTCGTCAATGAGTACTATGTCATCGGTATACATCATCAGCCATGGAGGCTGGTCCTGGATGTGAGCCGTGACAGCATCTAGCACTACATTAGTGGACAAAAAGTGGACTAAGAGCTGAGCCTTGGTGAACCCCTACTGTAATTAGGAAGGGTTTGGTATCGCCAACAGCGGTCCTAACTGTAGAAACAGAGTCGTTGTACATGTCTCTGATAATAGCAACATAGGATTCAGGGATCCCTTTGGATCGCAGTGCCCACCAGATACAGTGACGTGGCACACAGTCAAAGGCCTTCTGCAGGTCTAAGAATGCCACATGCAGAGCTCTCCTCTTTTCCCTCTGTGCCTCCATCAAAATTCTGAGGGCAAAAATGGCGTCCGTAGTGCCTGATCCTGGCTGAAATCCATATTGACACTCAGAGACAGTACACTCTCGGCGGAGCCTGATGGCGATCACGCGCTCGATGAGCTTCATGGTGTGACTCATAATCTTAATGCCCCTATAATTACCGCAATCTTGAACACTGCCCTTTCCTTTGTAAATAGGGGTAATAAAACCGTGCCGCCATTGATGTGGCATCGTCCCAGTGTTAAAAATGCGGTTAAAAAGATCAGTAAGCATAAGCACACCGCGAGCGCCCAACGATTTCCACGCTTCGATCGGAATATCGTCAGGTCCCATCGCCTTGCCGTTCTTCATGCGTCGAAGACAATTCCGAGTTTCATCAAGGGTTATTGGAGCAATAAGTCTTGCGTCGGTTTATCCCGAGCACGTGCCAATTTGTAGATGAGCTTCTGCCCCTCCACAGTTTCAAGTTTATCATATAGAGGTAATAAACTTTCAATGCGGGCTCTGGCTACAGCTCTTTTGCTGGCACGTTTCGCTGCTATGTACTCCAGTCCGTCATCAGGAGAGTTGGAACGCTGCCCCTTCCCATTAGCAGTCTTCTTATCATGAATCACCTCTTAGGCCTTGTCATTCCACCACCATGTCTCCCTGTCCACAATACGTCCTCCCCTAGAAACACCAAGAACATGTTTACCAGCCGTAATGATTGCTGACAGAGCTCGATCCCAAGCATCCTGGGCAGTTTCGGTGTTAGTTGATAAATTTTGACTGTTAACCTCTGCCAGAAAGTCGGTCTGCATCGGTCTGCAGCAACCACCACTTTATCTTAGACTTACGCGTCTCGGCTAATTTCTTTAACGGGGTAGCGACATAAACCATGACAAGAAGTGGGGCCGTGAGGCTTTCACCAGGAATGACTTTACCTTGCCAACATGACACCACCTGGTCAATAGATAATCTATTTGAGTTGAGTGGAGTCCACTCGCATACGTAATAAGATGCTGCGGACTCTTTTGGAAGAACGTATTCACGATAGCCAGATCAGATGCAATACAGGTTCTTAGGATATTTTCACCCTCTATATTGCGGCGACCGTAACCAAAACCACCGTGGACACGTTCATACGTATCCGCAGCCTTGCCGACGTGACCGTTAAGGTCTCCCCCAACTATGATCACCTCGGTAGATGGTATAGCGAGTAGAACCTCTTCATATCGCTCCCAGAATGACTACTTTTCGGCCCCGCTACAACCAGCCTGGGGAGCGTAAGCACTGATTAAGTTGGCGATAGCCCCCTTAACCAGTACCTTCACCCGCATCAGGCGGTCGCTGCGTCGGTCAACTTCGAGAAGACCATTCCGTAGCTCTTCAGATAAAACTACTGCTACACCAGTTTTACCGGAAGGAGACCCAGTGTATATGAGCTGGTAACCCTGTCCGATGATACGGAACTTATTGGCCTTCCAGCGCGTTTCCTGTAAGTAAGCACACTGGACCCGACACCTCATGAGTACATCTGTTAGTTCCCTGCATCGTCCGGTTAGAGAGCCAATATTCCACGTTGCAAAGCGGAGTTTCCTTCTGGGTACTATCTTCTTTAGCCGTGTCCGTACTTGACACGGTAGCCCTTGCCCATTTAACACAGGTGTAGGGCGATGTGCCTGCGCCTCGTTTAACGGCGACGCCCTAGCAGTACCCAGCAACATCTTTTGTCTTACCATGTAAGTGGCAGGTGGAGGCTTTTTAATGGAGCGATTGCCGTCTGACCTCCAAAACTGTGTGGGAAAAGCCAAGGATGAGAGGGGAAAAGATTAGTAGAAAAGGGGGGGGGGGGGTAAGGACACCACTTTCATGGATTGGGAAGGATTGGGAAGGTATGACAGTGGTGGCTCGAGGATCCGGGGTCGCGTACCCGTATGCCCACTACCAATATCGGACAGATATTTGGCCAGACACCCTCTGGATATATATATATATATATATATATATATATATATATATATATATATATATATATATATATATATATATATATATATATATATATATATATATATATATATATATATATATATATAAATATATAATATATATATAAAAAAAACTTTTTTCGAATTTTCAAATAGTTGTGTCAAAATAAATTTAAATTTAAATTAATAGCACTAAGGAGTATTGTTATCAACTTCGATTTAAATCACCCCAAACAACTTTCTATCCCTATTTAACCCCATTAAGCGATGAGTTTCAATAAAATACGAAACACGTTTTCCATCAATTCTATTAAAGAATTTTATACAAAATCCTCAAATCTACTTTAAGTAGATCACTCTTTCTCATACAAACTTTGGCCCCATTTTTCACCCTTAGGGATATAATTTTGGGAAATACTTTCTTATCGGGTGCGTACGTCATACAAAGAACACACCCTCGAAATTTTAGGTTTCTGCGATCAGACTTAGATCAGATCAGATTTAGGCTACTTGTTTATCTATCTGTCAGTCAGTCAGAACAAACCATTATATATACATATATATATATATATATATATATATATATATATATATATATATATATATATATATATATATATATATATATATATATATATATATATATATATATATATATATATATATATATATATATATATATATATATATATATTATATATAGTAAAAATATCTTTTACTATAGCTTGACACATACTAAAAAATACTCGGTGTCAGATAAAACCTACTCTCAACCTCAAGGCGGAGAACGTAGGTTTTCTGTTTTCCACAACTCAATGCCACGTCTTGCTTTATTAACGGAGTGGGGTGTAAGTCTTCAAATATCGTATATATTCTCATATCTGACTTCACCATGATAGACACAAAAGGATAAAAGTCAATATAATATTTTTTAAATAAAATTGTTGTTTCTATACTTCATAATTTAAAACACATATGAGAGTATTGACTGCACTAAAAACCTGACGTGGAAACGGTTTTAAGCTTAAATAAAGAAAAAAATTGCAAACAAGCTTTTATTTTTTATATTTTTCTGAACTTTTGATGCTCGACTTTAACGAGCACACTTTTAATTTTTCGAAACCACTAAGTATATATTTATACTTATTGGTTGGCATATAGTATATATAGTATAGTAGCAAGTATATATTTATACTTAGTGGCACTAAGTATATAATATATTCTGATCTAAGTCTGATCTGATCTAAGTCTAAATGATTTATAGTAATTTGTAGTAAAAAATATTTAAAGTATCCATAAATAATGTGATATCGATCGCGGAAATGAAACTACTTCAAAGCAGCAAGAAGTAGTACAATTTAACATGAATAAATAGATTGCTCTACAAAAGAATAAATTTACATAGGTCTACTTGAAGGAAATAACTATTTTTTTTTGAGTTCTTGCGTGGTTGTATAATACTGCATAGACCATTAATCGCATTTGATACTTTTTATATTTAATACTGGCCACGGCATATATTTTGCTCTTATATCATCTTCGATAAAGATTACATAGCCCAATTCAATAAGCCGGTTGAGTCACGGTTCGTTGCGGTTGCCATCCAATTTATCTCCGAACTTCATGTGCTAAAGCTGAATCCATAGAAACCAATGTTTTAGTATAAAGTTCTAACAAGGTGATTAGTTTGTTGGTGAATTCTGAAATTAGATTGTTACGATATAATATTTGTTTATTAATAACAAATATTCCTGTAATACGAAAGACTAATTAAACTTATTTTATATGATAACAGTTACATTAGGTTATGTATGTATATGGATTAACGAAATTCTGGTATATACTTGAAAAAGCATCTAAAGACATTGGCATTAAAATGAAACGACATATGTTACAAATACGTTGTACGTACAAATACGTGTAATGTTGCATATTCATGAATGTTTTTTTCTGAACCATTTAAACTTATCAATATTCTATAATACAAGACCTTTAAAAAGTAAATAATTTTACACGTACATCTTCAAAGACACTGGACGGATTTAAATAATATTTATTTAGTGCATAGCTACCTGGGACATTACGTATAATTGTTTAGTACTGGAATACCTGATGAAGTACCATAATAACCAGCTCGGCTAGTAGAAGGACTAAAGTGTCCCTCCCCAACGCAAAAGTTACTCAGCATGATAAGCATTTTTCGATGATGTATAAAATCTAAGCTGTTATAGATTAGATGAAAAATTAAAAAAAATCGTAAAGTGTAACCAGTAATAAGTGTAATTACAAAACATCTGTGTTTATTAATAATATGCCGTTAACAATTATACAATTATATTATCATTAGGTTCTATGCATAGGCATAGCATAGGCAGAGCTTATAAATAATTTTATTTTGTTCGGTTATAGTATTTTTTGTAAAAAAATTCATAACAAAAGTTGTTGGAAGCATTCACGCTGCGGTATAAACTTTACTCTCTCATCACAGATTTACCAACTTTCTAGCGATATGCGTCGTTTTTCCTGTGTGTTTTGGCGTTACGGATACAATGGAAAACAAAATAAAAGAGAAACAAAAGCTGAAACTTTTACTATTCTATTACACATTTTTTTTCATATTCTACATTTTAAGAGTAAGGTTAGGTTTTATCTATATCTATATATATATATATATATATATATATATATATAATATATATATATATATATATATATATATATATATATATATATATATATATATATATATATATATATATATATATTAAATATTCTTTATTGTACTAAAAAAAAAACAAAGGAGTAACAACATTAAAAAAAGAAAAAATAGTACATAAAGGTGGACTTATCCCTATAAGAGATCTCTTCCAGCCAACCTTTGGTAGTGGATTAGTTTTTAAGCAGCGGGTAAGAATATAGTACAATTAATTCTATAATAAATTAGAAATACATATATAATTAATTATATGTTACACATAAATAAAACTTGATATATACAAATATGGAACTATAATATATACTAAATACTTACTTATTACAAATACATAAATATTCACAAACATATAAATACACCATACACACATACATAGATATACATATATAAATATACATACATACACATACACATACATATATATATATATATATATATATATATATATATATATATATATATATATATATATATATATGTATATGTATGTGTATGTATGTATATTATATATGTATATCTATGTATGTTTGTATGGTGTATTTATATATTTGTGAATATATATATATATATATATATATATATATATATATATATATATATATATATATATATATATATATATATATATATATATATATATATATATATATAAAAATAAGAAAAAACAATACATACATACATAAGTGAGCTGAAAATAAGGTTATCACATTGATGACTGTCTGAAAATCAATTTACTCGTTTAAACTTGCGAGTAAGTGCTTTTTTAATTGACATTTGAAGGAAATGATGGTTGGACTATTTTGGATGGATTTAGGAAGTTGGTTCCACAGGGTTGCAGCATACACTGAGAAGGATTTCTGGAGGTATTTAGTATTACTCTTAGGTATGTCTAGTGTCGGTATGACACACGACCGCCTAGAGCGTGTGGAAGTGGGAAATATGTTAGATTTTGAGGACGCTCTAGCTTGTTTAATAGCTCCTCGGTCACATCCAAATAGCAAACGTCGGCGTAGTCAAGAATTGGCAGGAGAAGAGATTGCGCAAGCATAATTTTGGTTTTGTGAGGGAGGAAATATTGGAGACGCTTGAGAGAATGGAAAGAGAAATGCATGCGTTTGCTAATATCATTAATGTGTGAAGTCCAAGACATATTACTGTCAAAAATAAGGCCTAAATTTTTTATGTTTTTACAGTATTTAATTTCAACTCCCGAATACAAAATTTTCGGCGTTGAGTTCCAACTGATTCTACCTCTAATCTTTTTACTACCAATAATAAGAGTTTGCGATTTTTAGGGTTAACTAATAAGCCAAATGATTCAGCCCAAAACTGAATAGCAATAAGAACCTTGTTTATAGTTTCGATAGCCTTAGGTAACTCATTCAAATTACAATGTTTATATAACTGCAGGTCATCTGCATACAAATGATAGGGAGAAGAAATGACTTTTGATATGTTATTAATAAAAATAGAAAAAAGAAGTGGAGAGAGAACGCCGCCTTGAGGTACGCCAGCAGTGAGTTCCAACCATGATGATGTGACACCGTTAGCTTTTACACACTGCCGACGACCGAAGAGATATGAACAGAACCAGTTGATAACTGAAGAAGAGATGTTAGCTGCGCGAAGAGTGCCCAGAAGTATATCAAAATCAACAGAATTAAAAGTGCTGCTGAAATCAAGTAATACCATCACGGTGAGCTTGGTGTTATCCATAGCACAACGTATGTCCTCAGTGATATTCAGCAACGCAGTAACTGTACTGTGGTAGGGACGGAAGCCAGATTGATAAGGACATAAAATAATAAAAGGATAGAAAAGTCAATTCTGTACATTAAAGATTTAAAAATAAGATTGATTGGGTCGGTTAATATATCGATAATAGAAGCAAAAAATCCACTCAGCAGATTTTTTGTCAGTCTGTCTGTCTTTCTATCTCGCTGTCTGTTTATTTGGCCTCCAATTACGCAAAAACTACTCGACAGAAATGAATGAATTTTTGTATAGTAATAGTTTATAGTCCCGACACTACTAAACTACATTTTAGTTTTTAACCCGGTATTCCATGCTGTTCCCGGATAATAAATTAAAAAGTAATAAAATTATTTAAATTACTGAAAAGAAATGATTTAGTTCTTAACAGTTCTTAGCCTTAAACAATATATATAGAATATGTTTTATTCTGATGTGCAATGTAAACGTCGAGTTTCATACAAAATGCAAAAAAATTAGGCATAAACGTTCATATCTTTTGATTGTGTTGACTTAGAAGTTTGATATTTATGTGCCTCAAGAGGCTATCGATTTGGATATTTGATATCTATTTCAACTTGATTCTTCCTCGCAATTTGGAGAAAATGGTCTTGACATACAGACAGACGGACAACAGAGTGATCCTATAAGGGTTCCGTTTTTTTTCTGTTGAAATACGGAAATATACGGGTACATTGATTTTTAATAAAAGATAAGAGTGATTCGAAAAAGACGGCGAGAAAATCAAAGAATTGCATTGTGATGTAGGTATAAAATTTTAAAACGAACGCGATCTAGCTAACATAAACGGGCGAAGCCACGAGCGGGTCGCTAGTATTATATATGAGAAATTAACTATAAAATTAAAATTAAAGACTGAATTAAAATTTTTACTAAAAAATCTTTTCATTAATTTAATAATCCTCTGAAATAATGAAAATCTATGATTTGCTCGTATAATATTAAATTATACTAATGTATTATTTATATTTAAAGTATTGTATGATGATCACTTGCGTTTAAAATGTAATTAATTTTTTGTTTGTAACGTACTCGTATATATAAATTTTATTTTCCTTTAGCCATTAATCTTGTTGAATTTGATCGTTATAAAAAATTGTTTTAAATATAATAAAAATCTGTTTTGAATTTACCGAGAAATTTTACGTCTGTTTTTATTTATTTTAAATTGATATTAAAGTAAAATCAATAAACATAGCACCATATGTATCTATTAGCATCACAAAAAGAAAACACGGAGTGTCTTAACACTAGGTTCTTTACTCTGCCTACCCTGCTATGCGACACAGCGTAATGCTATAAAAAAATTACTCAAATTTAACAAATGTTTAGCTTGTATGTTGCATATATCATCATGTTACTAAGCCATCGTTACGTAATAAATACGTGAATGGACGCTAACAAGGCAGTTTCAGGACAGACATTGTAAACATGATCAGACAACTTTGGATATTAGAGCCGAAGAGAAATGGTTCATTAAGTGTACAAAATGCTTTACCAGAATACTTGTTACGATAAATGGGGTGTAAAATTTCTGTTACAAATTACTTTCAATGTACATCCGAAAAAGCCATTAGGAAAATTAATGAAAAATAATAATATACAAGTTTAAATAAATTTTCAATTATTGTGTTTGTTTGTTTTTAATGAAAACAACAAAAGCAAAAAACCAACCGTTGTTTTACATTACTTTGGACAGTTAGTTACAAAGCGAATATTTCATATTATCTTTCAAATTACATCACATCAAAATAAGGATATCCGATATGAGATTAAAGTTAAAATGAAAATTAATTTAATACAGGAAGAAAAATTTCACTTCAAAATTGTATTTCAGGGTAATATGCTAATCCTGTTAATTAGTGTCAGCCGTCCTTAGCCGGCTCGAGAAAAATACGTCGGGGAGCTGTGAGTTATGGACAACATTAATATTGTCCGCACTTCCTCCCGCTAACCGCCTATTTACCAGCCTAAAGCCGCACCAGACCGCTAAGTAGCCGAATCATTAAAAACATCTGGATCAAAAGAAAATCTAATTATGCAGCTGGATTAAAATTGATCCTCTGACATTTACAATTGTGTGTAGGCTGCCTTTACTTTGCAAGGGAAATGTGTATATCAATAATTATTAAATAATAAATAATACAATAAGTAATATGTAAAATAATGATCCATAACAACAATTACTTAATGTATCACAATTTGATATGAAAAATTGTTGTTAATTTCATAGAGTTTTAGTTCCAGTTAAGTTTTATTAACCAACATAAAAAAGAAGGAAGTTCTATGTTCGGCACCTATGTACATATTTTGAAGTGAAACTTCTGTGCGCGCATGAGGGTAAAATTTTTACAGATGGAAGGCAATAATGCGAACGACGTGGGGTTTTTTGCAAAAGTAAAATTTTTATTTAATACGATTTTCATCGAATTACCTTATGTAATTCTTATAAATACATATATACATGAATAATAACAATTAATTATAAATTAACTAAAAACCCGAAAATAAAAAAAAAGATATAATCGTTATTAACTTTCGACACTTTTATTATTATAATTACAATTCAATTCATTAAATTCCTAACATATCTTCCTTTTCCTTTGCCCAAGACTTAGAAGCGTCTAAATCACTTAAAACATCTAAAGCTTTAGACTACTATAAATATAAACGAGATTTAAAAACTAATTTTTCAAAGAAGTTTCAGACATGTGTACTTTGTACGCATGCAATTTATTTAGTATGTCCATAAATTTCTCCGTAATTTGTACACCAATTTCAATTTTAATATTTTTTTTGTTTGAAAGGTGGCCTTTTTTATGGTGGTCCCATTCCCACCATGTCTGGATTTGAAACCTTCACGTCTTAAATACAAATTATATAACATATATTTTTCATGATCATATATTTGCTTCTTGTAGGTATTATCTGACAATATTGCGCTTATGATGATAGAAGATATAAAGACTAAACTATTTTAATAATTAATAGATATTCATGTAGGTGCCTAAGTATCAATGATTTCATTTACTGTTCAATTCCCTCACCGTATATGTAAATCATGTTGAAGGCATCGCAGTATAATACTAATAACTTCTCTTAATTATTATCATCAATAACCCAATCTAATGTGTATGAATGAATTTATGAAAAGTTACTTTTAGTTAAGTTCTCAAATCAATCAGTATTATAAATATTGACTCATATTCAATATGGTTTTTATTTCACTATAATGAATACGCATGTATTTACTTGTGTGACAATTAAAAAAAATAAGTTACAATTATAATAACACTAATATAACAGCACGCTACAGTGTGCACAAAGTGTCTGGCACTACGTTTCGTACTTTATATATAACATAAAAAAAATCATTACTACAGTCACATTGCTAGTACAGTCGAATTACATATTGTAATATATCTTGTCATAAGCATAAATCGACAGAAATTTCAGTAAATTTTCACCTTAAATTTCATTGAATTCGTTCGTACGATGGGATCATGTCGGTTAGTTGAAGCATGTACGTATCTGCCCTTAGGCGATGTCACTCGGCTGCATCGTCTCTCCGTACCGTTGTCCGAGTAAAACATGCTTCAGTTCGTTCAGTAAATATTGGAAGTTCTAATGGAAATCATATAAAGTATAAATGTACTTAAAAAAGTGTACGAGCTAATGTTTAGGACAATTTATAATAGTATTTTCTTTTATAAAAACACATTCTAAAATTATTGTAAGGCCGCGTTGTAAAATTGCCTTTTAAATTTATATTCTATTGATGAATAATAACGTCTTACATTAAAATAATATTTAGCATAAAAAAAATTTCTTTATATTTTCATTTAATCCCACTAGTGTTACGCGCTGTTCGCACTGACAACTGTTTTATTATTGCAAAGCCAAATTGTGGCGTGAGTGAGCGACAGGCTGACAGAGGTTGAACCTAAATTATATCGTGATTTATAAATTTTACTTTCATTTCATAACTAAGTATATTTACTATTCATTGGTCCATAGAGATCCTTTGTAAAAGAATTTACTTGACATAGAGCATTTTCTAAAGAAAAGGAATAGTATATTTTACTGTATATTCTTGTTCGTATTTCTTTTAAGCTATGCAAATAATGTATAAAAAATAAATAAATACGTGCGTAACATATGTACATAAATTCACTTAACTTTTGTAATTGCATATAAACCAGAACAAGTCACATAATCAGCTACAATTACTTGCATAGGAAAGAAATCGAGGGAATTGCAAATGAAAAAAAATGCTTTAAAATGTAAATGTTAACTTGGAACTAGCGAGTGGCGAGAAATTGCATTCTGTCAGCAACGGGCGGTACTGTTTACATGGGACAGACAATATGGCGGCTAGACTTACTCAGTATATAAATTAAAAGCCAGTTAAGTATGGGAGTGTTTTAAAGGAAGTGGACGACACAGTTTGTATTGTTCTTGCTAAAAAATATATTTTGCTTTTTACTTACAATTTTTTTAATCGGATTAAGTAAATAGAAAGTAATGGTAGTATTATTTATTCAGATTAAAGTGTCAGAATTAATAGGCAAAATATCAATACCTATATATAGTATTTATTTAATTTTCACACAATGAGTATTATGAGGTTGGCAGAAACAAGCTGTTTTGAGTCACTTTCTGTAAAAAAAACTATATATTTTTTTTCAAATAACTGATTCATTTGAAAAAAACTGACACTGAACTGACTGGAGTGACAGAAGGCGCTTTGGTTTGAATGTAATTAAATTCACCTTTTCAGCATTTTTAAAATGTAAATGTAATGTTTAACATTATATTTTATATTTACTTGATGCTATAGCGAAAGGTTGTTAAAAATATTAGTTTAATACAAGTGTATATAATATGCTTTTGTTTTAATCTACGTACATGTTATTTTCAAAAAATGAGTAACATTACCAAAACAACCCAAACCCTACATATACTTAAAGCACTTTAATCTACAATGCGAACAAAGTTCAAAGAAATTACAAGCAGCACCAAAATGTTGCTGGTAGGGACGTGCTAAGGATACAATCGATTTCGGTTATCACAGCCGTTCCATAGAACTTTATCGCTTGTTGTAAAAATAAATGTAAAAATATAATGGACGTGGAAACACCTGCTGAAAAATCGTTTTTATTTTACTAATGTTATGATAATTTGATGACGGAAAGGTATAAAAATATTGTTACAAACGCAAAAAATATGAACAACAACTTCATGGAAAGATTCGTGTTTAACGTATAAATAAAGTATGTATCTATACATCTATACATAAAAATAAAATTGAGGTGTCCGTGTGTGATATCAAAATATCTGCAATTTTCAATTGGGGTTTAACTGAAAAATAAAAAAACACTTTTGAAGTTTTTGTGTGTTTATCTGTTTTTCCGTTTGTCCGGGAACCTAACCTCTAGAACGGCTGAACTGAATATTGATGGAACTTTTACTGGGAGATAGAGGCAGTTGTGGAGTAACTTATAAGCTTATACTTTTTATACTGGAATTCACGCAAGAAAACCCCCATTTAAATAAAATATTGTATATAAAATTATAATTTCTTTGATTATTATTCATATACAAGAGATTTGAAAGGCAAAAGTAACAAATCTGAGAACAACAAACAAGCAGTTGAAGCCGCGAGCGGGTCGCTAGTTAGATAATATAATACAAGAAACTTCAGTTACACAGTTTTTGATTATGCTGCATATAATTAAGTTACTAAGGATTTTCGTATATTTTTTAATGATTTGAAGAACAATTTTAAATGCCAACTGCATCTCATTGTCGTTAATTTGGAGCAATATTTTGTATATTCCTAGGATAGTAAATGACAACGGAGTACCAAACACTTCGGTTCCTGCAAAACTCATACAAGCCCTCCGGAAGGTGGATCGGCTTTTATCTTCATCCTCATCCAGTATCATCGACACTATCCTCAAGGAATATTTAAAGGCAATATATAATTAAATACCATACCATGTATATAAATATCAATTTAAAATGCGTTAAGTATATTATAAAGGCATATATACAAAATAAATATAAGGGAATATGTACGGAAGTATCTACAACAAATATGTCTTTTAAAATTAAATATATCTTTTTGTTTGTTATTTGTATATTCAATGATTGTTCTTCTCTTTAATTGCTCCGTTTCATTAAAACCTATTGTTATACATATTATTATTATATGTTCTACATTGCACATACAAAATAAGAAATTATATATAGCATTATAAAAAGGATTTTCGTAGAATATTTTTCTATCTGAGTGCTTAAAGAGCTAAAACTGGCTTAACTTTGGTCTTTAGTAAACGTCGCTTTTCGGTATTTTAATAAAGAGGAGGAGAGGATAATAAAATCGTAGGAGCCGTCCTACGACTGCCTCCTTACTGTAGATTTCTTTTAACATATTTTTCATGTGATTAGCTCACGTTCTGCACATTAATGGTTTTGAATTTATAACTTGCATTCATTCTTGATTGAACTTAAAAATTAAGAAGCTTAATTTTAATAGAAAATTCTCATATATATTGAAAACATGTTAAAAATTTCCATCTTCCATCTAAAGATAAAACATAATAAGAACATTTAAAAAATATATGTTCATATATATTTTTTATACTTTACTTCATTAACAGTAAGTAAATTATTACTAAAATAAAATTTGTTTCACAAAGGCTAAGGAATGCCAATAGCGGGCGAGTAATAAAAAAATGGCTGGCCGATTTTGTTTGTAAATCCACACCTAAAAAATAATGCATGAAATTTTATAAATATTCGTTCATTTTTAGGTTATTTAGAATTCACTTACGTGATAGTAAATTATGAGCCATTAGAGGTAATGTCAAGTTTCTTTGTAAATTAACTCCAACCGCGTAATAGTCGCTCGAGGCTGGTAGCCCATTTTGTTCTCCTAAAGTCCCATTAAATACAATAGGTATAGATTTATATTCACACAATACGTATAGATTTACATTTTAATTCACTTGATTTTTTTATTAATTTTATCTTCATAATTTATACCTAGCGGAATAATCTGAGAAAATGTGGCGACATATTCTACAGTTACAGTTCACAATTAATTGTAAATAACTTTATGTAGCGTCTGATACACAGCTTGTACCCCTATAGAGTAGTTTGTGATATATGATAACACAATATAACGATGTACGTCTGCAAGTAAATACTATGATACTTCAATTTAATCAGAAGTAGCCCGAGTACTTGACGATGATAGAGACAGAAAAAAAATTCAGACTGATAAAATGTTTAATTGTATTATACATGTGTCACTTTAATTATCCTTTTCATATTTTGCTTTTGTAAGCATTATTTTGATAGGTATAGATAGATAGCAATAAGTTAAGCCCTAAAAAGTAAAAAGTGAATTAACTGAACATACATATTAAAAATACATTTTATGAACTGAAGGTACATTTTAAAATTTAACATTTTACTAACTTTAAATAAAACTAAGAGATAACAGTTGTCAATAATTGATGGTACCAGTAGGTATGCCGTAGCGTATGCGACAGCTGTTACAGCTTTTTACCGGAGATAGTAGTTACTGATTTCAAAGAATTTAAATAATTTTATGTATTGTCATATTGCAACTAATGCCAGTTGCATTTACAGTTGCAGTTACAATATCTACAACATGACAAGAAAACTTGATTTAACGAATCAGTATTACGTAATACGGAACGGAGTTTATGTAGAACGGAGTGATTCTTCACTATGTTGTAAACCAAATCAATCCATATCAAGAAAATTAAATAACCAAGTAAATAGATGACGTGGCGGCGTAGAGGCGTAAAGGTTTGTGGTACGTTTCCGACTCGTTAAGAATGAATTATTTTCATTTTCTTCGCTCTGACGAAAAGGTAAAAGCGCGGCGTTGAGTTCCGCCACTGAATACGCAATAAATCGAAAGACGGAAAGTGGGGAACGAAGTGTCTTAACACTAGTTTCTTTCTACCTACGGATCCTTCTTCCGCGGGATTCAGCATGAAGCTAAAAAAAAGTTGTCATACAAACTGCTTCATCTACCTAATGATATAGAAATGTATGTGAGAAATAAGATATAAATAAGACATGTATCAGAGAAATAAGACATGATACGAAATTTATTCCATGATACTTTAACACAATAACAATAAATAACGAAAATTTGAAATTTATTCCCGTTCAGAGATTCCTTTTATATTATAAAATAAATATTTACATTTTGTACAAAACTCTTCTAAATATCTTTACAAGCATTTGAATTTTAATAAAAATTAAAAGGTAGAATCCCTCAGTAATTCTTCATTTCATTTGCATAAAAATTGTGAAGCTTTCTCAATTAACATTTTTTTTTTTAATTTATGTAATGGCTACGTCAAATTTAATATATACAATTTATGTTTGACAACAATATTTCTTTATAAAATACTAGCGACCCGCTCGCAGCTTCGTCGCTCAATTATTAAGAAATATTATACAAAATCACATTTTACATCTTCAGTATACTCGGATTTACTCTTATATATTATTAAACATTATATATGTATAAATTTTCCTTTCAAATTACGCAATATATTATTGAAAATCGTACATAAAATACATTTGTTTCGTGCATGAAAAAGTATATTTATTTATTTATTTTTATTTATTTATACTTTATTGCACACACATAAAAAAACACACAAAACGTAAGAATAAAACAAATAGATATAAAATGTATATGCAAAGGCGCTCTTATTGCTTCAAGCAATCTCTTACAGACAACCTTTGGCAAATGCAGGACTAGTTGATACAGGAATAGGCGAATTAGGCACGGTGCAAATTAAAATTTTAAAAAGAAAGAAATAATAATATAAAAAGAACAAAACATAATATATACTAAAATAAAACAAATATATTTTCAAATATAAAATAAATGATATCAATAATATAATACGTTAAATATGTACTATAAAATTATATAATTATATACAAAACATACATACATACATACACTATAAAAATATATATTTAACAAACATATACAAATAGTATAATAACATACAAATAGTATAATATGTACATAATATAATTGATATTATAAGATATTAAAAATATATGTTAAATACATTTTCTTTTTTTATTGAAAAAAAAATTAAAATATATATTTATATCCAACATTTCTAGAGTCTCACATCACAACGTAAATTACACACCATTTCCACTTACTATTTAACCTTCTAAGCATGCCGTCTTTATATTTCTTAACAGTGCCAATACTTAATAGAAAGATAAGTAATTAATTCGACAAAATCTACAATTTTCGTTATAATTTATAAATAATCTAGTTTCAATTGCGAGCATGTGTATGTATTGTGTGACAAAAATTGTCCTGATAGGTTTTTCAGCTTCTATTTATTGAAATATAATCCGACTGAATTACTATTTTTCACACTTTTTCATGTACAGAATCGATTTTTCTATCCTTTTATTACATATGGAAGTAGTTTTGTAATTTACATATTATCTTCTTCTTCTTCTTCTTCTTGGCATTAGTCCCGGCTTTTGCCAGGGTCTGCCTTCCGACTGAGCCTACTCCACCTTGCACGGTCTTTAACATCCTCAGTGGATAATTTATTGGCTCTCATGTCTTGTGTCACGACATCCAGCCATCGCTTCCTTGGGCGTCCGGGTGGTCTAACTCACGTGGACGTAATTTACATATTATGTACATGTAAATTATTTCATTCTTATAATGATTATTAGTATGTTACACAAACATTGATTATTTTACCTATCTAATTTAGGTATATAAATGAGTAATAAAATGAGTATGAGTATGAGTAATTGTTGTTTTTTATTCTTCATATTGCTTCACCGTTTTTTACATGTAGGTATGCATACAAAGCATGCTTTAGGCAATTTTTAAACCTTTTGTATAACTATGAGTATTATGGTAAATTAAAAAGTAAGCATACGTTACTTCCTGAACATGTGGTTTCATATAATAAAATGTATCTCTCTTCATGTAAGTAGAAGAAGATGATTGTAAACTGCACATTCATTCCACATTAGTATATACGAGTACATGCATAGGCCACGTGTACATGTCGTGCATGGTCATAGTATTTCGATATTAACAGACATCTTTATGTAATGTGTTAAGTATTTTTTCTTAAGATAAAGAAGCCATAGTGTACTTTACTCTAGAAAGTGCGACGTCTAAGGCGCAGTCCCTACATTTTAAATGGTTGATAACTTTTAGAAAATCAATATGCCTAAACCACCTAATTATGATTATGATTACAGTAAATGTATAACAGAACAACCATAACCTGATAAAACTTTTACAGCAACAAAACTCCGTTTTTCTTTAATTCTAAAAGTTTTCATACGGATTGCACGAACTTAGAAAAACGTGAAGTATCACGTTTTTGTAAGTTCTGTATCCATCACAGATAATGAAGGACGGTAAAATAATAATAAACTCTAAAAATATAAAGTAAACTCAATAAATATTATATCATAAGGTTACTTGTGTTCGATAGTTCAATACATGTGATCTAATATTCGAAAAATATATCGGTCAAGTGAGAGTAGTACCCGCGCAGCGAGGGTCCGTACCAATTTTACGATTGCAGGTCAGCGGAAAATACAATTTATAAAAATTGACAAACTTAAACTTGCGACCGAATCCACTCAGTTTGCATGACATGAGCTACAGATATAAGATTGTAAAGATATTACTTTTTATGCCTATAATTTTACTTTTTCCTAACTTATCGCAAAATTTCATATTTTGATTACGCGGTGATTTTCATACAAAATTCGATAAATGGATATATGCATAAACGTATGAGCGTTATTAGCGTCTATTGATTGCGTTGACTTACAAGTTTGACTTCTGTACTGAAAGAATCCACTGATCTAAATATCTGATATTAATTTCAGCCTGAAATCATGGTCTTGACAGAAGGACAGTCTGGACAGGCGGACAACAAAAAAGATCCTATAAAGGTGTCGTCTTTTCCTTTTGGGGTACGGAGCCCTAAAGACTAGTGTCCTGTTGCTTCAACATTATGACGTCGGCCTGCCACAGAAAGCATTAATTCACTTCTAAAATGACAAGTTTTGTGTATTGATAATTGTGCGTGAATATTTCATTTGATTTACTAATAAAGTACATATGAAGCGGTTAAATAATATACATCTACAATAAAAAAATATTATCTAAGGGCTTCGGGGTAGGCATATTTGAAATAAAAAGCGCAATGTTTAATTTCATATTACGACATATGTAATATATGCATAGATTATTTTAATTGAATTCAAACTAAAAATTGTAACATTAAAATATTGACACACAACTATATGGAAATGTAATTTTAAAATTTATCATCTATCCCATACTTGGATTATATATTTTATAAAGGAGTCTCCTTGTTATCCAACCTCCATAATACTAATTTTCGTTACTAATATTATATCGGTAGATCTTGACAAAGAGGAAATAATAAAAATTTTCATTATTTTCAAATTATCCTCTTATCTAGTTACCAAAACTGGTAATGCTCTTAATTAAATCAATATCTGGACACGATTATGTCAACAGTCTTCGTGTATTTGCATAATGCATAGTTTTGTATAAGATTACTGATTCCGATAAGGAGGACTCACCGGCTCACGGGAGGAATCACCTAAATAAAATCCCAACCCAGCTACAAGCAATATTCAAGCAAATATTGTTGACGTTCTATTTTTGTTACTCTTTATTGTCTACTGGCGACTAGACCACGTCTTCACCAGCTTGACCTACGCAATTAACTTGAATTATGAACGTACGCTACAGCACGAACGTAATTCATATAAATATCTATCATATATATACTAGAAATAGATCACTTTTGGTCGATCCACTGATTGTAGAAGACACTGTCGTATAAATACATTAATATATGCAGGGGGACTATCCAGCGATACTACATTTCGCACCTTGTGCCAAAAGGCATATATGCCACGAGTCTAATTGTCTTGATGTAGAATATTTTTGTATGTTTTACCCAATGACGTTCAATCAATGGTCATCTTCCAAATTGAGCGAAGGTTCACATGTCGAACTTCGAGGTCGTTACTTACGGTGATTTCTTTTACACCTCGACAAATATTTTCTTAATCATGTAAATCATATTTTGTCACATTTTCTATCGTATTCTATTCAAAAAGTATAGATCAATTACAGTGTTTATATGTAACAAACTTTCATATTTACCTTTTCGCTTTGTTATCGCATTTCGCCGAAGTTTGTGTACATTTCCCTACACTGTGATACCTCAATCAATGTTTAAATGTCAAAATGGCATTGAAACCATTAACGTGATGTACCTGATATAGGTTGATGGATACAACATAAAAATTAATTCGGTCCAGTGTTATTATACCTACGCTAAAAATCAAATACCTAACGAACGCCATGTATATAAGTAATATTAATAAACGCTAATAACCTAGTACTCAGTTGAGTAGTCTGAGTGGAAGCTTATTTCATATGATTGGATTGTATGGATTAAGTTAAAAGCATTTTGAACGTACACTCGCGACCTAGTTGACGATGTTAAGCTACCTCCAGCTCCATTCGCTTGATGACAACAATAAGGATTATGCAGATATACCTGTATACACACGAACACTTGTTGATTTATTACGTACTTCATGATTAATTTGTTATTTCAAAATTAGTGAGAATAATATATGCACTTCTAGATTATTGCATACATCAATTGATAATAATATTAATTTTATTAATGGTTAATATTATAAATTTGTTTTCCTTTTTAAGTATCGAATGAATGGTACATATAAACGTATTTTAACATATGTAGTTTAAGTATATTTGGCAAACCGTATGGCTGGCTGTTCTTTTTTGTATATTTCATTAGCATTCTCTCTATGAAACATGTACTCGTATTTTATTTTAATAAAATTGGACCCAGAAAATGGTGCTGACAGAGACCCGCCCGCGGCTTCGCCCGCTTGAACGACACGATAATTCATTTAATAAACTGAACTGCGTTTAAGTTCTAATGTGCACTTATGAGTTATAAGTGACTTTAAATACGAACTTTTTAATATTTAACATCATTGTTATTACCATAGCAATTATTAATTGTTTTGGAAATAAAAGAATACGACCTACATCAATTCCTAATATTATGAAACTTTAAGGGTTACCATGCTTTGTATATTATTATTACTTATTATTATATTCGGTTAGATAGAAAGAATAAGATTATTTTAAAAGGTTTTGTCATAATTTGTATGTATTTTTGTTCACATATTTTATTATATTAGATTATTTTATCTACATATCTAATGTGTGTGTTTGTCCGATGAAGGTGTTTGCAAATTATAATTTGTCAACTTGAATAAATATCGATCAAATGCAAGTGATCCTCGCGCACGGAGAGTTCTATACCAGTTTCAAAATTGTAGGTCAACGAAAAATACAACTTATAAAAGTTGACGAACTTAAATTTGCTGTCGTGTACACTAATTTTGTATGAAATGAACTACACATTTAAGTTAGTTTGGATTTTTTCGTGTTCCGCTAAACCAGAGTTTCTCAAACTATACCTACATGGCTGAGGGCCACTTTTGTCTTATTTTTGTTATCAGCAGACCAGGATGTAAAACTTTAATTAAAATGTGTACAGTGAAAATTGCACTACCACCAGGAAAAGTTCACATCTGGTAAATTAAAAATCATTTTTGGCCCATAATTTGGCACCACTGTGCGCGAAACATTGTCCTAACTACAACATTTTTATATTATAAAAACATTCTGCTGACAATAATTAACACAGTAAAAAAGAATAAGTGAATTGTTCCTTCCGTTCACGCATTATGCGATTACCAAGGGAAATAGAGATAATTTTTTTATATTAAGAAGAAGATTTAATCTGTTTTCGTGCGACTACACTTACTCATGGGAGTAAGCTTACGCAGTAGGCGTAGATTTTAGAAAATGCTACTTCGCATCCCAAGTCAGCGGGAATTTTTCATACAAATAAACTATACTGCCTTGTCTCGGTTTTACCCAACTGTTCCTGTGATCATTATGAAATAACTAACCATAAATGATATTTATGATGACGCTTGTTTTCCGCCAGTTAACTACATATTATTAAAATTGAATACTATCTTAATCGTATAAATTCGAAATGAATGTACTTATGCAAAGTACGTTCTAGAGATTAATTGATCGTAATTCTAGGCAGGCCCAGTTCGTTGAAAAGTTTAAAGTACTTGTTAACTGTGAAATTATGATTATTAGTTATATTTTAGTTTCCCATGGAACTGTATTAACTATATATTCATTATTTATTTTGAGTACAAAAATATTGCATATAAAATGATAAATTTAATTTATGCTAGGGATTGTATATACGATTTTTAATAATAAAGCGTGATTCGAAATTATAAATCCGAGAATTATAAAATTTAAAAACAAACGTGATTCTGCTTACTTCGTCAGGGGGAGCCGAGATCGGGGCTAGTACAAAAATATTATACTATATGCGCCATGGGCCATCTGCAAAAATGGGGCCAAAGATTATTTTTGTATTATTTTCGCTGGAAGGTCAACAGAATATCTTCATCTCTCTTAGTCTGAACTCATGTGTCGGATCTGTAGGTGAGAAAGCGTAATTTAAAAGCCATAATTTGCGATATCAGGTCCAAATCATCAGCATATCGTAAAATCTGGTTAGGTTTGGTTGGCTCATATTTTTCATCAAGAGCTATATTAAATAGTAGAAAACCTGTGCGTCGGATCGCCTAAGATCGAACGGCGGTAACATTAATTTTGCGTTCGTACGCAATTTTGTGTTCTTCTCATAGTAATTTTCAGAAGTCTAATCACGTTAGAGGGTATATCCATTTCTGTCATAGCAGTGTATAGCTTAGGGTGAGGCATGCTGTCGTAGGCAACTGTGAAATATATGAAAACATGATATGTTGGGGATATTAAATTCGTTCATTTTCTCAAGTATCTGACGAAGACCAAAGATCTGACCTGTTGTTGATCTACCCGGACGAAGATAATATTCGCCGACTCCTTGTATGCGGTGTAAAGCATCGTTATACTCCTGTAGCTGTTGCAGTTAAGAGTATCTTTTTTAAGAGGACATATCACTCCTAGATCCCAGTCTGTAGACATATCTTATGTTTCCCAGATGATCATTATATAGTGAATGGCTCTTGTGAGACTCGTGCCGCCATACTTGATTAGCTCTGACGGTATACCGGTTAAGTATATTTTTAGGGTTATAAGACGGTAATTTTGCCAATCTTATAATTTCATCGAAGGAGTCAATATCAAGGGGATTTCAGCCCGACTTTTGCTTTCGCAGTCCGCGGTTATATTACTAATTGTAGGCTATGACTGCTACTATATCCATAATCCAAGTAATAAGAGCAGAACAACGAAATCCTAAAAGACTCAAACACAACTTTAAATTGTTTAAATTGTTACATATCGTTAGCTGTTATTTAAAATGAAAAATGACGAAACAATATACCTTACAATAATTTTTCAATATCTATTCATCAAGGCACCACATTAAATAGTTTGTTGGCTTTAATTTTTTTCATTTTAACAGTATGGCGTCCGTAGTGTATATTATTATACATGCAAGGGTAAGACAATTCGATTGACGTAAAGATTATAAAAATCGGTCAAATAGATCGAGAACCAATAACTTAATTTTTTAACTATCTGTTTACCTGTTTGCCTATTTGTACACGCACATCTTTGGAATCATCTTTTTTTTTATTTTATAGCTATTAGGCCTGGGCAGGTCTAGACCTAGATCTACATGATTTTGAAGACTGACGCATTTTATATAGTATTACACTAGTCCAGCTCAACTGTAAAGAAAAATAAAATATTTCCCTTACAAAAGTTGTTAAGCATCCATAAGCATTTTTCGTTGAGCTTACAAAAATTCAAGAGGAAGAACCATCATAAAGTATAAGAAATAATAAAATGCTGCTTTAGCAAAATTTCATGCAAATTTCTCCTGATGCAAATTTCATTGTAAATTTCCAGTTAATGTATATGATTATTATAATTAAACATTACGCCTTCACTAGCGCCACTTTCTACTTATCTAAGCCGAAAAATTGTATAACGAACCTTTACAAAATATTATTAAAACAAAATAGTTCAGGGGTTCAGTTCAAATCTATAAAAAAGTAACCTCTTTAATACAATATAAACATTATAACAATATCAAGCCATTTTGTTCATTAATGTCTTTGCATCTGATATTGACCTTAACTTTGAACTTGGCATGTATGTGTGAGTGTGTAATGCAAGCAAACAACAGTAATGAATATTAAACGAACAAATCATAGTTACCAATTTATTATTAATATATAAAATTTAATTTAAATAACAAACTTTCACGCATTCAACAAAATATTGACAAAATAGTATTGAAATTATAATTTACACATTTTTTCTGATTCTCTCCAAAGTTTTTTAGCAAGTTCTTGATTTTGCGCAATTTCTGCTAATTTTTCCGCTTTACAGTTGCTATAATATCTACCACTTACATTTCGTAGCTCGGGTGAAACAGCGACGTAAATTGATGTTTGCGCTGCTTCCCAGTCGCTTAAAAACACAAAGCTAACTATTGCTTTGACTGTGTTTCGGATAATATTAGTTTTTATGTTTCTAAAGATATTTGTAGCTGCAATTCCAGGGTGAAGAGAATTCACTGTTACATTACTTCCTTGTAGTCGTCTGCTGAGCTCGACGGTCATTAAATTCAAATATAACTTACTATTAGTGTAAACTAAAAAATCACTCCAATTTTTCTCCATGTTTAAGTTATCAAAATTTAATTCACCATACTTATACGCCATGGACGACACATTTACGATACGGCTCGGAGCAGATGATTGTAGCAGTGGTAACAGCAAGTTTGTTAATAGAAATGTACTAAAGTAATTCACCTGTAATCCTATTTGATTACCGTCTTCTGACTTAAAATTTCCTAAGCCACCGGCGCCAGCGTTATTTACAAGAACAGTCTAAGCGATTTTCAGTTCTTAATATGTTTGCGCTGAACTGGTGAACTGAACTAAAAGATGCTAAGTCGAGGTGTTGATATTCAACATTTTTATTTCCAGAAACGTTAATGATCTTCTCTATAGCTTCTTTAGCACGTTCAGCGCTACGGCATGCTAGGATCACGCGTGCTCCACGCTCTGCTAAATTCTTCGCTGTCTCGAATCCTATTCCACTGTTACCACCCGTCACAATTACAACTTTCCCGACCATATGGACACTAGATTTACAAATTCCATGACGGAATTTTGTATATAACTTTATTGAAAATGCAATAAATACAAATAAAATCACTAATATAAACATCAACCACAAAAACATTTTCACTTTATGTGTGTACCTTAATACTATAGATTTTTTACTTTAATGAAATTTTAAGTAAATCGTTTTGCGTTATCTAATAGTATTGTAGATATTTATAAATTATTGTTATCTAGTATGAAGGCCAAGTGAACCGAGTTGATAGAAAAGATAAGCAACATAATATTGTATGTATCTTTATAACGGACATATCGTAAAGTTTTTAAAATTGAATCAATTGACGTCTTAATATCTCAATGTAAATATTAAAACTGTTTTTAATCGGCTTCCAAAATGACGCAGGGTTTATTTTCGACATATATTTTTTTATATGTCTACACATATCCCTTGATTTCTTAGTCATTCGTAAATCGGTTTGAATAATAAGTAAGTATCAGTATGTTGGTTTATTGTTTTTTTTTTTTTATTTTTTGGTGTGTTTGTTTGATTTTGTATATATTACTTGGTACAATTTTGAAGTCGGTTTAATTTTGTTAGAAATATATTTTTGTTGGTCTACCCAATATTCCCTCGATCTTTAGTAATTGCTCGAGGCAATATAATTCATTACGTAGCTTAGATTTAGTCCAAATTTTTATTGTTACGCTTATTTGTATTTAGTAAATAAAGATTCGAAAAATAAAATTATAAAAAAATCTTTGTGGCATGTGAACCTTCTCAGTTGATCTCCCAATTCATTATCGATTCCAAACTCTGGAAGAAGAACAATTACGTTGGTGGTATTCACAAATTAACTGTTAATTCGACTTCCAATAATTGCTGTTGCAATAACTTCAGCCGATACATTAATGAGATTCTGTAAGTATATCTTCTTTTAAATGACAAAATTACAATTGTGCACAACTGACGCACTCGAAACGGCATAACTAAAAAAGAAGAAGAAGAAAATTACAATTTATCAACAATAACACATATCATATGATGAATGTGTCATTAATACATAATTTTGTATATTTTAATAATAAATTTAATGTTGACATAAGCAGTTGACGAGGCGCAGCGGCACAGGATCTGTCATCAGAAGCGCGACCGTTTTAGTTTCAATTCTCACACGGGGAGAGAATAATTTTTTTTTTCTGGTTTAAAATAGCCAATTGTGCTACTCAACACGTAATGTTTCGAAAATTCGGTAGAAAGTGAGAATGGAATGTCCCTCTGAGACCTCTGTTACCATAACGGGGAAATAAAGAAGATTCATTGTTCTCATTCTTCTCACTGTCATTCTCATTCTCATTCTCATTCTCATTCTCATTCAATCTTTACTAAAGGAATGAAGATTGTACCCTCAACCATTACGTTCACAATGAGAAAGTGTCTCAAGTCTTTATGAAAGTAAGTTTATTAAATCAGATTCGTTAACAGCACACTGCATTGTAAATATAATCACAATTCATGTCGGCTTGCATTTTTTTGTGCACTAGCAAGCATGAATTGAATAATGAACATTAATTTGTTTAGAACTCGCATAGCACTAACCTACTTTTAGATCAGAATAGATACATTTATAATAAAACAATTATTATTTCAACCAATTTATTCAAACAAATAGCTTACGAAAACACCTCTCCATAAAACATTTCACCTGCCACGTAACAACTTAATTATGTACATACATCACTATGATTTATAGTTAATTACAATATACTTTATAGAATGTTACACAATATATGTAGAAGAATTATTATCTAGAATTTTTGGAATACTAGTAGTTATATAAATATAGTACAAAGCATAAGCATTCAGTTATAGAATAGAAACAAACAACATTATCATTTATGTAACGATATAATCATTAACAATCCTCTGGACCGTGCAAATAAATGTTTGTCAGCTGTTAATTTATTACAGGACATTATGGTCCCATGAGTGGTATCATCAATTATGTTCCAATCACATCATGAAATACTTTATGACTAGGCGAACGTGGTGGTAGGAACGAAGGCTTATAGCTACTTACATATCGATATTAGCCGCTGCCTCATCTCAAAAATATTAACCTATAACTTAACCAATCTATTGAGCACTACTTGAGCAATTCAAAACTTAACAGTTACAAAACTTCTAAATATAAATAGTTGTATAAATATAAATTAAAATAAGTTTTAAAACGCATTTTTCGTAGTTCTCAAAGTAGGTACTATTCAACGTGACGCTTTGTCTATCCATACTGTAGAAGAAGCTATGTTATAGACGTATGTAACATCTCCCTAAGGTTCCGAATGCCTCATAATAACTCCTGGTGTAATTTTAAATAAATCTCTTAGTCTTACTTAGTCTTACATTAACTTTCAACGAAACGTTACCAGGTAAAACACTATTTTACCTTTTAAAAAATAACATGTAATAAATATTAAAAACGATTGCACCCTGAAATGTATAGTTTATATTAGAATAGAGTTAGAGCTCAAACTCATATTTCAATAAACAAAACAAAGAATATTCTGTTGACGTATCAAAAAGTAAGTACGAGTATTTGTTGTGAGAAACATGAAATAAATACAATGAGTATAATAAAATAACGTTATCCATTCTTATGACAAGGTCAAGTTCTTTAATATTCAAGTAATTGAGCAACAATATGAAGAAGTTTTCCGTTCTTAACTCCAATTACTTACATAAGAATATTTTGTTTATAAGTACAGATTTAATATGATATATAACTTTATAAGTAAATAATGTTAACAATATATAATTTATCTCAGCTCTTTAGCACAGATGTTAAATATTACAATGTAATTTATAATTTCGTAAGGCAGGATAATTAAAAATCAAAGTAGACAAAAACAAGACCGAAGAAATTAAGTTATTTAATTTTGTTAAAATTTAATTAAAAATTATATCCATATATTTATATCCATTAATAATTTCGCAAGTGTTATTGTATTTGTGTCTTTTTTATTTAGCATTTTTTATAACAGTTTCTTATTTGACTTTAAAATTAAACAACCTTCAGACTCGAGGCTACTTTGAAAATGCTGTTAAGGCATAATACTTAGAATAATAATGTTTTCGACGAGTGAAAAGACGAAAGACTTTTTAATATGTGGATAATATAAGACTAAGTAGTATTCAATAATATTTTACTTGACGTCAGTTAATGTTTAAAGAATACTTAACAATCTTTTCTGTCTCTTTCCAAAGTCTCTGAGCAATCTCAGCATCT
Organism: Dione juno; assembly: GCA_037127375.1. Classification (NCBI taxonomy): domain Eukaryota; kingdom Metazoa; phylum Arthropoda; class Insecta; order Lepidoptera; family Nymphalidae; genus Dione; species Dione juno. Next base: position 6,049,884 of record JAXRJS010000042.1, on the reverse strand, counting down.
TGTGAGATTTTCGACGGCTTTTTTTCCCGACAGTTGCTAAAATACCGTCCACTCACATTTTGAATTTCAGGTGATACTGATAGGTATATCGATGTCTGCGCAGCTTCCCATACACTTAAATATATAAAATTAACCATAATTCTGATTATATTTCGTAAAACATCGATTTTTACGATGCTGAGATTATTCGTAGCAGCGACTCCAGGATGAAGCGCATTCACCGTCACATTCGTACCTTGTAGCCTCTTACTGAGCTCGAGTGTCATTAAATTCAAATATAATTTACTGTTTGCGTAAACTAAATAATCACTCCAATACTTTTCCATGTTTAAGTTTTCAAAATCCATTTCGGCATATTTATGTACAACTGACGAAACATTCACGATACGACTTGGTGCGGATGATTTTAAAAGCGGCAATAACAGGTTTGTTAGTAAAAAGGTTGCAAAATAATTCACTTGCATTCCTATATGGTTGCCGTCTTCTGTCTTATAATTACCGAGGCCACCAGCCGCGGCATTGTTAATAAGGACATCTAATCGTCGTTCAGTTTTTAAAATATTGTCACAAAATTTTCGCACAGAACGAAACGATGCAAGATCAAGATGTCTATATTCAATATCAGAATTTCCTGTAACTTCAATGATCTTTTTAACTGCTTCCTCCGCCCGCCGGACGCTGCGGCAGGCTATAATTACTCGTGCTCCACGCTCTGCTAAATTTTTCGCAGTTTCAAAGCCTATTCCACTATTACCACCAGTTATGATCACTACTTTGCCAATCATATGAGCACTCGATTTGCACACGCGATGAGTTAGCTTCTGATATATTTTTATTACTAAAACAATTGCTACTAGCAATGTTATTAACGCATATATTAACATTTTGAATATATATGATTTTGAACTCAATCTAAAACATATCACACACCACACTACATAAAGATAAGCTGGACGTGGTCGTTACAAGTACTCGTCTACAAACGTTTTATCATCCTAATAGATAAAATATCACACCTAAACGCGCGATTTTATGAAAGTAGACGAACGCCTTCTGTCCGCATTATAACTAAATGAGTCGTCGAGCGTGCGTACGCGACGCTGTCAACTGAATTGTTTATCATTCTATAAAAAAATCACCTTGAATCATAATTATAATTTACATATACAACGTATAAAAATACATAGTCAGCCTTAAATATTACAATTAATTAACTCATTACATTTATTTACCTAAAGTATACTATTTTACATATCTATACTAATATTGCAAAATTAAAGAATTTGTTTTCTGATTTGAATTTAATTTGCGCGTATCATGGTAAAATATTTACAACTAAAACGCAATAACGCGGCTCGAACGTTGTGGGACCTTTCGGTAGTGGCGAAGAAGATAAAGTTTTGTAAGTCTAGATAAATATTAAATGACATTTAATTATTAACTAAAACCTAAAACAAACAAATATAATTTGTATTAATTCTCGACACTTTTAGTATTTTAATTACAATTGAATTCATTAAATTTCTAACCTATCTCCTTTTTTGTGTTATTGTTATAGGCTACATTATGTCACGTAAATCGTTTCAATGTAACCCACTGTATGTGTGTTATATACAATTCTTAGTAATTAGACCACCCGGGTGAAGCCGCGAGTAAAAGCTAGCTTAATATACATAAAATGTAAGCACAAGCACATGATATACATAAAAAATGAAAATTATAGTATTTGCTATTAGTAAACAATGTTAAATATTACAAGGAGTTTATTTCGAAACTTGGCTGATGTGCCATTGACTAAATATACGTCTTGTTATTGTAATAGACTACCTAAGACAGAATAGTGCAAGGTGCATTCGAAACTGGCGGCTTTGACAGACAGCTGAATCAAAATTGGAGCACTTGAATATATCAGTAGGAGATAGGGAAAAAACATATTTATTCATTTTATAATTATCGCAACCTTTTGCTTATATATTAAACTATAATTTAGAATAAAATTTCGTTAAATGAGTAGTCAAATAATATGTTTAAAAACCCATCGTGCTCCATGATAGGGGCAGTATCCAATTAAATGCACCTGACGTGCATGATTATTTTGTCTAGCAGAAAAAATAGATGTGAGTTTCTTCAATATTTTCGTCATGTGCACAAGCGGTATGTGCCAGATGTATATAATATATATATATATATATATATATATATATATATATATATATATATATATATATATATATATATATATATATATATATATATATATATATATATATATATATATATATATATATATATATATAACACGATTTTACTTTATATATATACATTAGTACTATTAGACATAAGTTTATGGAATGTACTAATACTACTACTATGTACATTCATGTATAATACAATTATATTATAACCTGGCACTCATATCATAATTGTAGCGTCTTCAAAAATATATGATAAGCGAAGAGTAAATTGCTAATGAAAGGGATCCCGTTTTACGACCTTGTTAAGTCTCATAATTGTTGAACTTTGTACGGGCAGGCTTGGCGACGAACAATTAATGAGTTGGGCAATCTTTCCTTAAACGAAACAAAACGCCTGTGAAGGAGTCGTCTACGTTTAAAATTGCAATCTTAATGCTACAATCAAATTTGTGTCACCGATGACTGTGCAGCTGAAAATGCAAAATTTAAAATCAAATTTGTATATTTCTTCTTTGTAATATACTTGGTCAAAAACTTAGCATTGTAATTTTTAGGGTTCCGTACCTCACAAGGAAAAACACCCAGGCACCCTTACAGGATCACCTTTATTGACGTAACTTTTTTTTGAGTTTAATGTTGTTAGCCCTATTGACCTTGACAACGACAACGGTTGGAGAGGGAAGAGGGTACTCTGTCCCTGAGAAGTAGCAAGCACTATCGGGTCTGCTTGAGAGGAAACGTCGGCAGCAAGAGCGTCCTCTGCGGGACTCGAGCCTCGGCTTACGACCGACGAGCTGGCTGGGATTGACGTAACTAGTGCCATTTTCCAGAGAGGGCACACAGCATAAAAACGCTTATTACTAAAAAAATGATAATCTTGTCACACGTTTGTAAATATATATATAGCACAGTTCTTAAACTTCTTAAGTAAATTAATGTATAAATTATGTATTTTAGGTTTTTAAATAAATTTCATTCCCGTTTGTTTTTGGGTAGTGAACATTCTGAGGTCTACAATTTAAATATTTTATACGATAAAAATATGTAAATTTTCTTTTTTAAATAAATTTATTAACACGCTTTTATTAGCTTTGGTCGTATGTACGTAACGTGATTTTGATCGTCTTTGTAATTTCGGAGAAATTTGAATTTTTGCATACCTATTAAGGATCAATGACAATATTTAAAAAAAAAACACGCTATTACAAAAAGTTTTCGTTCACTTTTCATAAAAGAAAGCTTTTTTGGTTTTCAATTTACTATCATTATAATAATAACAATCGTTTAATAATTGAATAAGTTTTGTTTATATATCTATCGAAATATAAACTATATATTTCGATAGATAATCGAATAATATAATCGAGAAATATAATCGAAAACTAAAATCTTATTGAATGACAAAGGTATTATAAAAAAATGCTGTATTGATTTTTACAAAAGAAAACGAGAATATTGAAGGTAAGCAAATAACTTGAACACATACTCATACGTACAGCATGTACCAGTAGAATATTTACACAAATACGCCTGCACAAATTATCATGGCAATATGGTAGGGACGGAATTTTAATCACCATCACACAAGGCGAATGAACATTTTATGTTGATTCTTGAGTGCCTTCATGTTTCCATTAAACTCATACATGAAATATTAATATCGCTTTGTTAATTATTATATTACAGACACATTCAAATAAAAAAATATAAATAGTAAGCATTATAGATACGCGTCTCGCGCGCTCGATGCCATGTCAACTCTGCCCCCGTATTTTAAAACTGATATCTTCTGAAATATCTATTTTATTGATATGCTTTAAACGGCAATTTTGATGTATATAAAACTCACTACTTATCTAACGTATTTATTTGGATAAGGAATAATGTTGTATTGTTTAAAATAGTTACGTAAATATCCTATTATATATTGTTATTTGTGAAACATAAAAATGTTTACTGTGGGTTATTCTTAAAATAATAACCCAGATAAACATATAATAATAGACATACATAATAGAACAGATATAGAGTGTCATATATCATTTTTACGTAGCTTTAACGATACGCAGCTTTCTTCATAATTTTTTTATGAATCTTAAAGTCTCTAGTGTTTTTTTTAATATTTTATCGCTTATGTCCATCATAGATATTGAATGCCCTGGGAAATAATAGTTCTAAGCGGTAAAGTAATTTCGTAGCCTATCGCTGTGCAACAAACAAACAAAGCTTTTCCTCTTATTATATGTTAGTCTAGAAAAGGATAGAAGTCAATTTTACAAAGTACATAAAAGATTATAAATAATATTTATTGAGTCTTTTAATATATCGATAACAGAAGATGAAAAAAAGAATTCAGCAAATTTTTTGTCTGTCTGTCATTTTGTCTGCTTATTTGGTCTCCAATCTCGCAAAACCTAGTGGACTGCAATGAATGAATTTGACAAACTAGCATAAAAAGATTTGCCCCGGTTTCCATGCAGTTAAATTATTTTGATTACTGGTTACTACTGAAAAGAAGTGAACTAGATTTGGCATGCTAATAGCTTGAAGCTATTATTACTGATATCTGCTAAACAGAATGAATGTATTTTAACCTTGTAATAATAGCGTAAAGCCTTTTTTTATAATATTACTTTGAACTAATGCATTTACGTAGACCACCCGTAAACTTACGCGCGATACTGTGTGGCTCACCAGTGAAACCAATCCTACCCACTAAAACCCAGCGAAAATCGTCTCCATCTGCATAAGACGCCACAGGAACGCTTGCGCATGTTTCTACGACAACTCGATGGAAGGCCTACCTATAGTGGGCCACTGTCACCTTCAAGATGCCTTGGGGTTTCTCCTAAGGCACCCTAAGCCCGAATGACTTGCTGAAGGCTCAAAATGATCCTCCTGCAGAAGTTCCTCTTGTGTAAGGGGAGCTGAAGATGTGCAAACCATCTTCTCCTGCTTCCTAGCCATTGGCGGCGGAGCGGGTATTCGTGCTGGACCTGCGCACCCGCTCTGCTGTTTCTTTCAGTAAGATGTCTGTTTGATAGTAATAAATCATTGGAGACCAGCTCCTCTCACTGTTCAGCATGATCCTCACCACGCTGAACAGCGAGAGGTTCCTACTCAGTACAACCATCAAGGCAAGGTGGCGTGAGGCCCACTATCCACTTCTTTATCATCAGCTGGAATATAAGTCACTTCACAGGTCGTATTAGAAGTTCCAGGAATCGAATCTATGTGAGATTTCGACAGTCAAGAATCGTCCCTCACACTATTCTGATTCTTTGCCTACAATCTCTTGATTCCGTCAAAGCCTGCGCCACTCTTACAGGTCGCTATCGAGGGGTACATTTTGCGTCTGCCACCAAAAGGGAGCGCAATTATTTTTAAAAGCAAGATGAGCTTCAATCGTTATACCCACTAGAACAAATTATGAAACGTTACAATACCTCCAAGACTTCCTCTTTAAAAACTGTTGAGGCTGTCTAGGACACATTTTTGGAGCTGCAAATGCCTTTAAATTCTTCACTTCCGAACTTAACTCCACCTTGAGGTTTACCATTTTGTAATAAAGACGTCGATTTTATTTACGCAGTCTACAATGCTTTCGGTGTGAGAAACCAAAGCCTCAATAACATCGCTTATAGGCACAGCAACATCCTTAAGTTTACGTGCACATTGCCCTTAAGTTGACTGGACTTCGTTGCAACCTTCTATATAGAAGCCACATTTTGTCCGACATAGGCGCTCTAGCTCTTCAGGCGAACATATAGAAATGTCCCTTCTCTCATCAACCACGGAGCCATCATCTGCATCCATCGTATTTAACTATCTACCCGTGCGGGATGCCCGATCTGAAAGGCTCTAATCAAACTCCGCCTCATGTATTTCCTCATGACGGCTTTTCTGGCCTCTACGAGTGCGAGTTTCACTAGTACCTCGAGATTTTAGTGGTCTACCCATTCTTACTGTAAGGCACTTTGGACCTTGCACTGCCTCAGTTTCAAAGTCAGTATAATCTCCTCCTTTTACAGATTTGCGTTTGCGCCGTAGACGCCCCACATCTCCCGAGTCCGAAGCAGCTCCAAAATTCCTACGTTAATATCATTTTATGGATTTTTATTAACAAAGGTGTCAGCCGGTACCCTAGCGGGGCCAGCAGTGGTTACTGATTATCCCTTCAGCCACGTACTCCTCGCGCTACTTCGCCACTTGGGTTTGGTATTTTTTTATAGACGCTTTCTTCCTCGCAGTCCAGCCGTTGAAGGCAAGACCTTCGATTCCACTCAAGATTACGAGACACGATCGAGTGAAGTTCAGATATTTTCGGCGCTGGTTTATTGACTGTACCTATGTGGCGGTAGGGTCATACACACCACACACGCACTGTTACTAATACTGTGTCCTCTGCTCATCAGAGGAACACGCAGAGTAACGTCGTCAGATTATTCGCCGGCGAGCAATTATGAGCACAAGGAAATATCCTCTGGACAGTAATTACCCGTCGGCATGGGTGTAACGGGGCGCAGTATATGCTCGTCCTCCCGAATGGCAAAGGTATTTGAAAAGGGCCAATAGTAACAGCTTAAAGCAGCATGTCGAAGCTGGAAAGGAAATGCTTCTTTTTTTTTAACTATGGTAAAATATTAAAAATTAAAGTAAAATATTTGTATTAAGAAAATTTCTGCGTCGAATGATCTGAGCATCGTAAGTGCTTTTTCATAGAACGTTTTTTTGTTTTGTACTTAGAAATGTAGTAACCATACTTAAAGCCGAAGTACAGTAAATGTACCATTCAGCACAACACCCATACCCATTTACGCGGCATAACATTTAAAGTCAATGTACGGAATTTTTATGGTATTATAGACACAAATATTTCATATTTAAGTCCTTATTTTAGTATTATTATTATTTAATTGTAACGTTTACTACCTTACTTAAAAATATATCAGATATATAATATATAAGATATATAATATTTTTGGAATAATTTTTTTTAAATATATTATTTATCTTTTTATTAAATGTGATCATAATTTAAAACAAAAGCTTAAATAATATTTTTTTAATGTAATAAGAAAACAGAGTGTAAATTTTTCAGGACCAGCCAAAGAATGGCGATGAATATTAAAAATAGTGTTGGAATAATTTAGATTATTAATTTCAATTGTGGGCAGTGAATATTATGTTATTTTACGCTGTAATGTTAGAAACTAGAACATAGCTACAACTAGAACTACGCGACCTCGGATCCTCGAGCCACCACTGTCATACTCCTTCCCAATCCATGAATGTGGTGTCCTTATCCCCCCCCTCTCCCCTTTTCAACTAATCTTTCCCCTCTCATCCTTGGCTTTTCCCACAAAAATGGGTTTTGGAGGTCAGATGGCAATCGCTCCATTAAAAAGCCGCTACCTGCCACTCATATGGAAAGACCAAAGATGTTGCTGGGTACTGCCGCTAAACGACGCGCAGGCACATCGCCCTACACCTGTGTTAAATGGGCAAGGGTACCGTGTCAAGTACGGACACGGCTAAAGAAGAAAGTACCCAGAAGGAAACTCCGCTTTGCAACGTGGAATATTGGCTCTCTAACCGGACGATGCAGGGAACTAACAGATGTACTCATGAGGCGTCGGGTCCAGTGTGCTTTCCTTCAGGAAACCCGCTGGAAGGGCAATAAGTCCCGTATCATCGGACAGGGTTACCAGCTCATATACACTGGGTCTCCTTCCGTTAAAACTGGTGTAGCAGTAGTTTTATCTAAAGAAGAGCTACGGAATGGTCTCCTCGAAGTTGACCGACGCAGCGACCGCCTGATGCGGGTGAAGGTACTGGTTGAGGGGGCTATCGCCAACTTAATCAGTGCTTAAGCTCCCCAGGCTGGTTGTAGCGGGGCCGAAAAGGAGTCATTCTGGGAGCAATATGAAGACGTTCTACTCGTTATACCATCTACCGTGGTGATCATGGGGGAGACCTTAACGGTCACGGGTAAAGCTGCGGATACGTATGAACGTGTCCACGGTGGTTTTGGTCACGTTCGCCGCAATATAGAGGGCGAAAATATCCTAAGAACCTGTATTGCATCTGATCTGGCCATCGTGAATACGTTCTTCCAAAAGAGTCCGCAGCATCTTATTACGTATGCGAGTGGACTCCACTCAACCCAAATAGATTATCTATTGACCAGGCGGTGTCATGTTGGCAAGGTAACTAACTGTAAAGTCATTCCTGGTGAAAGCCTTACGGCCCAAAATCGTCTTCTTGTCAAGGATTATGTCGTTACCCCGATAAAGAAATTAGCCGAGACACGTAAGTCTAAGATCAAGTGGTGGTTGCTGAATGGACCGATGCAGACCGACTTTCTGGCAGAGGTTAACAGTCAAAATTTATCAACTAACACCGAAACTGCCCAGGATGCTTGGGATCGAGCTCAGTCAGCAATCATTACGGCTGGTTGTTCACATGTTCTTGGCGTTTCTAGGGGAGGACGTATTATGGACAGGGACATGGTGTTGGAATGACAAGGTACAAGAGGTGATTCATGATAAGAAGACTGCATTTAAGGAGTGGCAGCATTAAAACTCTCCTGAAGACAGGAGTACATAGCAGCGAAACGTGCCAGCAAAAGAGCTGTAGCCAGACCCCGCAGTGAAAGTTTATTACCTCTATATGATAAACTTGTAACTGTGGAGGGGTAGAAGCTCATCTACAAATTGGCACGTGCTCGGGATAAACCGACGCAAGATATCACAAAATGTCTTTGCGTCAGAGATTCCCAGGGCAAGCTGCTTTGTAGTCATGCTTCTGTGAAGGAGAGGTGGAGAAGTTACTTCTTGAAGCTGCTGAATACTCAGCACCCGGGTAGTATTCCGTCTGAACCACCTCCTAACCTGGGACTTATTGCTCCAATAACCCTTGATGAAACTCGGAATTGTCTTCGACGCATGAAGAACGGCAAGGCGGTGGGACCTGACGATATTCCGATCGAAGCGTGGAAATCGTTGGGCGCTCGTGGTGTGCTCATGCTTACTGATCTTTTTAACCGCATTTTGAACACTGGGACGATGCCACATCAATGGCGGCACAGTTTTATTACCCCTATTTACAAAGGAAGGGGCAGTGTTCAAGATTGCGGTAGTTATAGGGGCATTAAGATTATGAGTCACACCATGAAGCTCTTCGAGCGCGTGATCGCCCTCAGGCTCCGCCGAGAGTGTACTGTCTCTGAGTGTCAATATGGATTTCAGCCAGGATCAGGCACTACGGACGCCATTTTTGCCCTCAGAATTTTGATGGAGGCACAGAGGGAAAAGAGGAGAGCTCTGCATGTGGCATTCTTAGACCTGCAGAAGGCCTTTGACTGTGTGCCACGTCACTGTATCTGGTGGGCACTGCGATCCAAAGGGATCCCTGAATCCTATGTTGCTATTATCAGAGACATGTACAACGACTCTGTTTCTACAGTTAGGACCGCTGTTGGCGATACCAAACCCTTCCCAATTACAGTAGGGGTTCACCAAGGCTCAGCTCTTAGTCCACTTTTGTTTAATGTAGTGCTAGATACTGTCACGGCTCACATCCAGGACCAGCCTCCATGGCTGATGATGTATGCCAATGACATAGTACTCATTGACGAGAACCGACTGATGCTGGAGCGTAAAGTGAATGCCTGGAAGGGTGCGCTTGAGAACGGTGGTCTTAAACTGAATGTGTCAAAGACCGAGTATATGGCTTGCGGGAACCCAGACTCGAGCACCATCCACATCGGGCCTGAGCCAGCTGTTAAGTCGGAGAAGTTCAGGTACCTTGGATCCATTATGCACGAGTCCGGAGGCATCGACTACGATGTCCACGCCCGGGTTAGCGCTGCTTGGGCCAAATGGCGGGAAGTCACTGGTGTGGTCTGCGATCGCAGAATACCGCCCAAACTCGAGGGGCTGATATACAAGAGCATGATCCGACCAGTTCTTTTATACGGCAGCGAATGTTGGCCAGCATTATCTCAGCACACTCAGGAGCTTCACGTAACGGAGATGAAGATGCTGAGGTGGATGTGTGGCGTTACTCGGGCTGACCGCATAAGCAACACATTCATTCGAGGTAGTCTTGGGGTCCGTGACGTAGCGGATAAGCTCCAAGAGCGTCGTCTGAGATGGTATGGCCACGTTTTGCGCCGGCCTAAGAACTACGTCGGAATAAAATGCCTTGATATATCTGTCCCTGGAGTAAGACCCCCCGGACGCCCAAGGAAGCGATGGCTGGACGTCGTGACGCAGGACATGAGAGCCAATGGACTAACCGCTGAGGATGCTCAAGACCGTGCAAAGTGGAGTAGATTAAGTAGGAAAGCAGACCCTGGCAATAGGCCGGGATAATGCTAAGAAGAAGAAGAAGAAGACTATAAGTAATGTAAGTACTTATGAATTAGGGGGTATCACATCGCAGCTGGACAGCATCCGATTGTAACCGTAGTAGTTTTTAGCTCCAGTCAGGAGATTTTTTCCCATATCTTTGTTCTACCAAATCAAAGTGTGGAGTTGAACTCCACGACTCAACACGCAGTCTCTAATTTGGGCGGATCTTGACAAAGGTTCTCACTGTCTATACTGCTAGATCATGGATCAAGTGTGAATCTAAAAAAATATAAAATATATAATATTTTTAACAAAATGATTAAAATATCATTTATCGAGAAATTATATGTCACATACTTACCTACTTAATACTATGTCAAGGAAACGTGACGTGAATCATATAAAACGTGGCTTATAAAAAAACGGCATGTAATAACAACTTTGCATTTGTGAAGTCACTTTTGATGTATTTTCTTTGAACAATACCCTGTTCTAATATGATGAAAATGTAATTTATATCAGAAAATGTTAAACGTAAATTCTAAGGCATATTTGATTCTTATTAAGAAGGTAAAATTATAAGATCTTATAAATTAACTGAGTGTTTAAGTCTATGAAAAAAACTGGTATAAAGATTGATAATTAAAACGACACAATTTTTATTTGTGTGCACATTGCTTTTCAGGGGTTGGCCTAGTTTTAAAACACTCAGATTTCCAAATTGCGGCTTTAAGTTGTGGGTTATCGAATCGAAAATATTTTTGATATCTACATATACCTACAGTCCCACAAGCAGAAATCGAATTCACAACTATCGCCCGTAAAACAAGTAGTGTACTTCTTGATTTATGCAATAATTGTATTGCAAGATAGTGACGTCAATATTTTTTATGTCTAATATCATTTTAAATTGTTTGAGTTTAAAGTGTAGAAGCAATTTCTACGCTAGGATACTAAAGCAGGTTAAAATGCGGGGCATTTTGTCTAGTATAGAACCAGTTTGTATAGTATACCTATAGCCTGGGAAGGAGACGATGCGACGCGGTTTACGGGAATTTGATATTGCTTCAAGTGAAGCAGAGCATTGTGCACTTTTCTCCAGACTACACTCACGAATATTCTGTCTGCTGACTTTAGCTCTTATGTCCGTGTCTTTAGTCTTATGATGTCGAATTCTTTTTGTAGCGCGCCCTATTTTAGCTATTGTTGGATACTACTTCGTTGTGCACAGATAATTATAGTGTCGGATTCTTGAAAATCATTCTGTTAAAAGAAATTTTATTTCGTGTGTGGATGTACAATAACATTTTCTATTTGATACCTTTCATCATAAGTATACGAAATTAATAATTAAAAAATGTATTACATATTATATATTTAGATAAATAAGATACTTTGATATATTAATTATCTTACATTATAATTATTACGTATAAATATATTTTAATTAGAAATATAAAATAAAACATCAATTTCACAGATAGAGTAAAAATTTCATAATTGAATTTTTTAATGAGCAATCCGTAGATAATAATTTCTGCTTTTATTTTATGTAGGCATAGGAAGCGTCTCGTCGCCATTTTTGTCGTCATTCTATATATACTTTTTTGTAAAAAAAAATATTAAGCCTCCAACATTATATTTGATCATAATAACCTATATCATTATTAGACAATCAACCAACATGTATGATTTTGACACTGTTAATGACATAAACAAATATAAAATAATAAAATTTTAAGAAAATTTATGAAGGAGTTATAAATAAGCTACGCAGAATTCCTAAGAAAAATATGAATTCCGCAAGTACATTTTTACCGTCAGATTCTTATTTTTGGAATTGTTTAACTCTTAATGAAGACTGCCCATACTTTTCAACATCTGACCCTATGTTATTTTATTTTGCCATTGTTTTAACCTGTTTGTACACTGCATTTATTTTCGTTGTGTTAGCTGATATAAAGTTTTATTGGACATTAGATCGCTTCCAAGAAAAAATCAATTGCCATATACATTGCTTATTCAAAAAGATAAAGTATATACAAATGAACCAACGTAAACTAGTGAGCACAAAGGAAAGAACTGAAAAACAATTAAAAAGAAGTGAAGAAAGCAATCGCGTTGTGACTTTGCTAAGGGGAACTGTGTCTGAAAATTTCGATAGAAGTAATATTTTGGCAAATATTGAAGAAAATGACATAGAAGAAGCTCAAAACAACTCCTGGTTCGACAGCCACGGCTTTATTGATCTCTCTCAATAAGATTTATCAACAGTATATGAAACAGTTGAATGAGCACGTGAATATTTTTGCATACTTAATGATAACATCGTTACGATCGTTCAGTAAAATGAAAAAGGTACATTTATTTATACAACGACACATTTTTATATTCTGCTAATGATAAATTCTTTTTTTTAAATAAATTCCGTACGTTTTTTCTATATGTACATAGATGTACATAGAAATATCGACTTTCGACATATAATGTACAATAAATACATAAAATACATTATATGTCGAAAGTCGATATACAACTAAAGAATCTTAAATTGAATATCAATACAAGTTATATTAAATACATTATAAATTGTATATGCAATAACATGGTATTTTAAAATGTTTCAGGTTCGTCAAATTTCTTCTGAAGTACAAAGTTCTTAATAATTTATCACATTGTTTCACCATTAAAAGTGTTACAACAATAATTAAATTAGCGAACGGAAAGTACCTACAACTGCAATTTTGTTAAAACTACATCAAAAACAAGCTTGTAAATAGCGTGTAATTTCGTTGTTGACTAAAGTATGCGTGAAGTTTAACGAATCCTGGGACAGCAGGAAGAGGCACTGGTTAAAGTTAAGCAATTAAGAAGAGTTCCAGCGGCGAGATTGCATGAAGCGAACTTCTGTTTTCCGTTCCTAAAACTATCTTCATTACAACTACTGTGTATACCGAGCTGGCGTAAGTAACGTTTTCAAACCACACACGCGAACCCTGCACTGGGCTGTAGCGCTATACCTAATATCGGCCCCTATTGGACCTCATAACTTTTATAATCCGGTTGTTGTGTTGCGCTTGTTGTTGTATTTAAATAATAAATTTAATGTTATATATATATATATATATATATATATATATATATATATATATATATATATATATATATATATATATATATATATATATATATATTACGTAACCTAATATTCTTGACTATTTCCCAATTTTAATAATAAATTATCAATCATTAATTTCATTGACATTGTTCTGAACTTATAAAGATTTTTTTTTTCATAAATGAGCGTAATGAATGAGTTTCTTCCTTATAGTAGATCTACAAAATAAAAGACTCTGTGCGGGCTAAATTGATTATAGCGGGATTAGGCCACTTCTGCAAAGACGACCTCATTTGTTAGAAGATAGTTCGTTGGACATTTTCCAAGCCTTTCCAACCAGATTAAGTTTTTATTCAATCCAATGACACAACATTAAATTTATATTTAATGGTAACGGATTTAAAAAAAAGAAACCAAATTATTTGAGTTATTATAATTTATTTCACACGACACGCACACATCTTTCTTACATCCTTAATAAATAAATCCGTAAACTTATTTGTTAATTTTACACAAGCTTCAGTTTTAATCTAAACAAATAATCACTTATTTGATACACACAGACACATACATAGGTACATATGAAGCATTAAAGTAATAGAAGTTTTGTATTCGACGGGCCTTAATGTCGGATTTTACAAACAAATCGAACAGTTAAAACGAAAACTCAACATAAAACTAACAAACACAGCCATTTTAATAAATAACAATTTAAAACAGTAAACTTAACATCAAATCAACGCTTAAAATTACTTAACATGAACAAAATTGAATAACCAACGAGTAGCGGCACGCGCAACAATGGATGTGTAATGAGTGTTTTATCCCCTTGGGCGGTATATTAATACATAATTTGATAAAGCAGCATACTTAAAATCGGCGATGGTAGTTTAAAGCGATAACTCCAGAACAACTTTTAATCTCCAAGTGAATACAGAACACGTAAATGTTATGCAATTTATTTACAAGGGGGAGAAAATAATCACTAGTTTATTCAAATGACCGTAGCGCAAGCGTTAAAGAATACAATATTACAAAATATAGTACAATTTTTATAATTTAATTAGCTTGTGCGCGGTAATATAACAAATTAAAGCATTTTGTTAAAGTTTCATAAAAGCTTTAACAGAAGGCATTAGCAAATATAAACATGAACATAAACAACATAAATAACAATAGGCACTTATAGTAATTAAGGCACTTCTTATTTGAGAACTTTTGTTAATAACTAAGACAAAGATTGTTTTTATTTTGAGAATTTTGAAACAAATTATGATTAACGGAAAGTAACAGATTCCTTTGTAACTCAATCAAAAATTTAACAAAGTTTCAACGTTTAAATAATAATAAATGAGCAAAAAGTTAACTAAAACGTAATGGCTAATGAAATGTCGAACAAGTAAAAAGTGTTTAACAAAACATAACTAAGAAACGAAAACTTTTGTATGAAAATATATACATATTTACATAACAATAACTTCTAACAAAACAAATCAGAATTAATTAACAAAACAGAAATTCAACAATTTTTAACTAATACTATTAAAATTAAAGCAGACCAGCTGGCTTTCTTTGTGGTATAGAAAATAAATATAAAACTTAAAGAAAATAAAACGAATTATTTGAGAATAAAAATGTCAATACAATTTTAAACGTCCCAGAACAAAAACAAGATAATAACAAATGAAAAAAATTGCGAACTATTTTCAACAGAAACAGACAAACGGCAATACGTTAATAACTTGATAACAATTTTCATAAAAAAACAAAGATAACGACAGAAAACACAACTTAAAAAACGTTAGCTTTTGAGAAACGAAACTGAAGGTATATTATTTTGAACACATTTAAGTTATAATTTTTTATAGCTGAAGGAAACATTTTAACAAAAAAATGAAGTAACAACAAACCCTAAACAATAATTGAAACCCGAAACGATTAGATGATCTTAAGCAATTACGTAACACTATCAAGTTGTACCATTTTTAAATTCTTAACAAAAGATTGCTCCTATTGAACATAAATAGCTAGGTAAGTTAACAATAACAACCCTAAACGTAACCGACATGAACAAACTTGAACTACAAATTTCAAACATAAACCGTACATTAAGGCTCAGTAAATCATATAAACATTTTTTTTAATTATTAGAGTATAAGACATATCTAAATGACAAATAAGAAACGTTTAAATTAAATGAGATTGAAATCATAAAGAGAATATAAGTATCCCTACATCTAATGTTAAAAACACACCCTAACCTAATTCTAACCTATCTTTGGGAATCTAGAAAAAGTTACACAAGAGTCACCTGTAGTGAACTCGCGATGAGCGATCCTCGGAGATAGCCGGACTCAGTGGAACCAGCCCGCATGAATCAAATTGGTTGGACGCATTTCGGCTTTTCTCGTATTGGCTACATAAAGTATTCCAATAACACTTTGACGATGTGGCATCTGCAATAATTAAAACAACGATAAATAATAGTCCCAAGGCAATGCAGTAGTGAAGGCACTAAAGTAAAACTCTGAAGTAATAAAAGTTTACGTACCCATAAATATTCGACAACGGTCCTTCGCTACAATCGTGAAGTGAACTTTTTGAAGATGTTTTTCATGAAATGAAACTGCTTTTCAGTTACTTAAACATTAATTAACTTCACTTTGTGTTCCGCGTTTTAATTGGCAAACTAGTAGATAACAACTTCGAAACAGAAGTTCGCGTTTTAAAGTAAGCTCCCGGGGACCCAGTGGGTCCCCGGTATAGTTCACTGTTTCACTCGTTATTTTGTTGTGATACTATGAACCATTTCGTACCCTTATATATACATCAAAAAATCCCTCCCCCCGAGACCGTGGGAGCGCTTGCGCACGTGTTCTTCTTGCGTAAGAGTATACAAAGACTCCCTTTTCTTTGTGCCTTTGATTTCGACCCCTTGAACGTCTTACCCATCCGTATTTACCTGTACTTATGCAAGGGGAGAATTCTGGTCCGGTGGGAAAGTACGTAATCGTAACTGAAATTGAATTATAGTACACGATAATCATGTATTTTTATAAGAGGGTTGGCAAGGAATTGGGATTTTCACACGAAGCTCCCTATATTATTATTACACATTTAACAGGCATGTCAAAGAACACCTTTATTAAAAATACTATTATTAAAGATATATTACCGCTATATATGGTTTAGTATGAGTATTATAACCTTCTTTGGATATATATAATACGCTATTACTAAAATGTAAATGATTTTCACTACATGTCATCGCGATTAAAATCTTGTTTTAATTTCCTAGTAAGTGCTCGAATTTTTCAACACGTGTTTTTAAATCGCTAAAAAATTACAACCCGTAAGGTAGGAACACACGTTTTATACTGTGTAATACAAATATCAAAAGAATAAAAAGCGAGCTGAAACATTACACTACCTCCGCGTTCGCTCATTAATTTGCGAGCGTTCAAAGCTTAACGGAGCCCGATTGACTTGCCTCAAGTGTTTTGCAGCAACAAAAGATCCTTTCAGCTGTACGAGGGAACGTGCTTTGCTTAAAATAATGAGGCTTTTAATTTACTAAGTCAAAAAGCCAGTACGTATTGTATTGACCTTTCGATAATACAATTGGGTATACTGCTTCGTGTGCTGCTGACGTTGAAGTTATGACCAAACATTATTAATATACACCCTCTTACTTCAAGAAAACTTCTAATTATGTAAATAAAGTACTTAATTCAAGAGATTCATCTAAGATCTTAAATGGATGTCGGTCAATTTAAGTAGGTATATCTACGAATCATAAATATATACTCAAATATCTCAAGCACTTAGTAAAATATAATCTAGTAACATCACTTATTTATACATTTTTTTTTTTTTTAAATAATTAGTAACAACATGTTATATGCAATATTTTAAATTTTCTATTTAAAATTAAAGTACTTCATTATCTGGGCGGTAAGTAATGCAATAATAAATAATTTAATTTTAATTCGAAAACATGTACATATCAAACTCCTTTATTTTATGTAATATTTCTTTATATTTAGTTTCTTTTACCAACTTCAATTTCTTAAAAATCTTTTTTTAATGAGAGTATCTACGAAACTTTTATTCTGAAAACTGAATGCTTTTAAAATGAAAAGTTGTCGGTTTAAAATACCCCTCTGTCTGCTCTAACGCTCGTATCTTGGCGTAAAATATAGATGTTATTTTTACAATATAAAAGTATTGTTTTATACACATCCATACTAAAATATAAAGTCAATTTCCTGTTAAAATTCATATTATTAGAAAATTGTGTAAATATAAGCGTTGCTAAAAAAATTATAATATTGCAATTTGCAATAATATTATTGAACGCAGAGATTGTGAGTTCATCGAATTTAGCAACCATGTACCTTAAATATATAAATAAAAAACGCGAAATGATTAATGATTGCTTCTTTAATAACGTTTTATTATTTTGAAAGACTATACTTATTTAGTTCAACTTAGTATCCCAAGAGGTCACTAAATCTCGTTCTCGTATGTCTTCAAATAGTTACAAAGTACAAAACTACAAATTAAGTTCGTTGAAACTTGACAAGTTACTATAAAACGTGTTAGCCCTTAGACTACGTTATATGATTTCTAAGTTTTATAAAATGTATCTTTCTTGCGTACCGACTATGTCTGCTGACTAAGAGTAATTTAAGATATGTATAAGATATTAGGACGATCCTTTCAACATAAATACTTTATGACCTATTTTAATACTACTTAGGTAACATTAGTATAATAAATATTCTCAAAGTAAAATAACATGAGACACTACATCTTACGAAGACAAATAATAAATAAATCCTTTTGACCTAGGTCTGTAGCAAAATATGAATAGAAAATAATATTTTTTAGGATTCCATACCTCAAAAGGAATTTCACTTTGTTGTCCGTTAGTCTGTCCGTCTGTCAAGACCATTTTCTCAAAAACATGTGAAGGAATCAAGCTGAAATTTATATCAAATATCCAAGTCGATGACCTCTTAAAAGAGGTCTTGAAGTTTTATTTTATCTGTGCACAGAAAAAATGAAACTTCTAAGTCAACGTAATCAAAAGATATCTTTTGATTGCGTTGTCTTAGAAGTCCTTTATATTTCTACTGATTTTCTATAGACTAGTACTATCACTTCAGATATAATAATTGTTTCGCGATATCGTTTTACTTTCATTCTATTTTGCTTAATAAAGTATATATAAATACATATATGTAATGAATGTAAATGTACAGTAGTCACTGCACACTAGCCAAAACTTAATATTCTCTTAGTATATTGTCAAATTGTATTTTGGATTGTGAGTGTATTATGCTTTTCACATTCACGGGCCGTGTCGTGAAACCCAATAAATAACTCATGGCCAAATAGACATACAAGAGCAATTTTGCCAAGTCAAATACAACGTTACCGTTTTAGTTATGAGGTTCTGGTCGAAAACGTGAATCCTTTGATCACGGAGCTTTGTGTTATGTGGCCATACCGGAGAGATATTTGTCTATATGCACGGTATGTCCCACGTTGAAAGGCCTGGACCACTAGGCTCTTAGCGAGTACAAAATGCATATTTGCCGGTCACCAAATACCAATGCAGCTTTATTTAACGAAATATATAATCTATTTTGACATTTTATTCTTCAGTAACAGATTATATTAGTTAATATTTTATGTTGTTATTTAAATTATTTAATTTTTAACTGAAACCAATTTGAATAGATAAGCTATACCAAATTGACATCACAATTATTATTATATTATAATATATAGCTATATAGCTTCACGTTGTGTCTCGCTGTATGGCAGGGAAGGCAGAGGTAGTCCGTCTTTTGATGCATGGTGTTGAGAGAGGCGGAACTCAATACCGCGCGTTACCTTGTTACCATAGCGTAGAAAATTAATAATTTTCATTTTCATTCTTCCCGAGTGAAAATCTAACCCACAAACCATCGAGTTTATAAGCAGATGCGATGCCTCTGCGGCACGACGGTCTTTTAATAAAGATAGTAACATATGCCTGATAACAAAATTTTTCATTTCGAAACAATTCTGTTATTGACACCAAAAAAATATTACAAAATAAGATATTTATTACTACATGATAAATTAACAAAATTACTGAAATAAACTGAAGCAAAAAAACTGAAATGATGTGTTATCGTAGTCGGCGAATAGTCAACTAAGAGCGCCGACTAACCGGCTTCTTACTTTGTTTGTACTTCTCAACAAAATGTTTTACTTAAATACGAACTTTGGTAAAATATTAATATTTTTATTTTATTAAGTCTTTATTAAGTATAAATTTAGTATATTAAATTTTATTAATCGTACACATTTTGACATCTACAACAAAGCAACTTCCTTTAACAATCAAGTTTGTAAAATGACTTGAAAAGACAACATATTGAGGACGTCAACAATGATTTATTTTCATTCGATAAAATTTCGTGCCCTCCTAATACGGCCGCTCACTATAAACCAATCTAGCAGGGCAATAAAGACTTGACCTCGTGAATATTTTATTATTTATCATGATGCAAAGTTTTGGTAGCATTGTCAAAAATTTCTAATATATATTATGTCTATATCGCTGAAAGTATTCTGAGACGATTTTAGCTTCTATAGCTCTCGTCATCATTCATAATAACATTTGAAGTTGTATAAAATATTTTCTTTTTTTATTAAACCAGAAACTGTTACGCAATTACCCTGTCAGTTTAGCAAATATAAAGCAAATGAACCAGGCGTAGCGTTGTATTCCGCTCTCTAGAAAAAACTTACTACATGCAAAAAGATTAAAAAAACCGGCCAAGTGCGACTTGGACTCGCGCGCGAATGCCTCCGTACCATAGACACGGCAAAAGAATCATCTCTGGTGTAAAAAGTCTCCATCCCACTTAAATAATTATTTTATTCTGTTTTAGTATTTATAGTCATATGGCAATATGGCAACAGAAATAAAACATTTGTGAAAATTTCAATTGAGAGAATTTCAAACATCAAATTTCATGAGATATAGCCTGGTGACAGACTAAATTGACTAAAGTGACTAAAGTAATATTACAAATTACATAAGATTATCCTTATGTATCTATAAATAAAATTAAGAGAGAATTTACTCGCATTGTTATTCGTCTTTGAAATAAGATGCCTTCTTCAGTCTTGTACATATCGTCAATATAATATTATTTATTCACGCTGACATCTTAAGTGGTTCTTATGTATTTGAGTATTCAGATATGAGATATCAATCCTAGATGAACAAACAATACATATTACGATCAAACACAACACTCGGAAACAGTGTTACACAATTTAAGCGTCTATTTTTTAACAAATATAATATTTCCAAATATACATAGATATCTTTAATTTAAATTTTACTCAATTAATATACAACAATACTTTCTAATAAAATTTGTACTATAATATAGTGCCATTCAAAGAGTTTTAAACCCACGGGACGCAAAATTCAATGCATGAAACACGTGTTCACAAACTAAGCTAACGTTCAATGAATCTTTAGTTAAGATTTTACGCTAAGACGGAGCACCGCTCCTCAATTATTCACGCATACATTCGCTAACTGCCCTCGGATCTTTTCATAGGGGACAAAAGCAGATTTAGGTCGCGGTAACAACGGAAAGATTGCAAAGGACGTACATTACGTGTAGGTAAGGATATGAGTAAAGCTTTTAATATTAAGCGCCCAGAACGAGGTCGGGCCAACTTTATTACGCGATACCTTCACATGCAAACTGAACATGTTTATACTTTATAAATAGCACTGACGTCACGGTATACTTGGCCAATTTCATGAAGGAAAGCTGTTCTGGAAAATATTATATTCTTTTAGATTTTTTCCTGATATCCATAATGTCAGTAAATCGGTATTTAGGTACTTAATTTGAATCTATACATTTATTAAGTAAAATGTCTGTTTATGATTTCAAATTAACAATTTACTAAATAACAAACGAACATTTTATATTTTTTGTCCGTATGTCTTTCTGCTTATCCATCAAATCTCCGGAACGGCTGAATCGATTTTTATAGAACGAAAGAGTAGGTTGAAGATCGAAGTACCTTTCACTCGGATAAAATTACATATAAAATCATAATTTCCGTTAAAATACATTTTGAAGTATAAAAACGTATATGTACAATAGAATGTTATATTAAAAAAATCCGAGATTATATATTACTATTAATGACTATTAATTACTATTAATTATATTACTATTAATAATTTTGAATATAGTTTAAATCTCAAATGAAATAGCAAATTGATAGCTTTTTCCTTAATTTTTTTATGACATGAGTAAGCGTCCGCATTTAGCTATCGTGGCCCTTGCATTTTTAATCACAATTTTCATTTAGCACTGAAAACGGATACTGCTCACCACAAGGTGCTCCCAGATATAAACATTTTTAAGAAATATTTTTAAGAATTATAAATTTTGACTGATTTCACTGTCTAATGGCTAGTCCATTTTTTTAAGCTCTCGTTTTTTCAGGTACTGGAACCAAACGTCAAGACACTGTTTTTATTTTTTTAATTTTCAACCGAATTTGAGATAATTCATGTTGAGTGACGCAACTTAACGCCGTGCTTTTAACTTGCCATGACGGGAAAATTAAAAAAATATATAGAAATTTATGTGCGAGCACAGATGAACTATAATTTAATTTTCTTACAATAATGTATAGTAATATAATAACCAAAAGTGTTCACGTTGTTAAGCTACAGCTATAAATATCAGAGATACCAGGTTTTATCGTTCACAAAGAACATTTAAAACTTCTTACCGAAAATTTTTAATAAGACCAAAATATTTACAGATGTTATCTCTCGCAGTATGGACGACCGGTATTAAGGAGGTAGATAAGAGTCGGAGGTTTAAGCCGCCTGTAGTATAGCCCGAGGGAATCATAGTGATATTTTCAAAACAGCTGCTCAAGTTACCTACAAATCCCGCGCTTATAGCGGATTTCTCTGAGCAAAATTTTGGGACAATATTGAGATTTCAATATTGTTAAATTATATTCTTAAGAAAATGTAAGATCGATATAGTATATTTATTGAATTATATTGACACACAATTTTGATGTTATACGAATTATTAGAAAAATTTGGCAATATTTTTGTTTTACCAGTGTAATCGGTATTATATTCTGCCACTGAACACGCTTTGGCTCAAATCGGAGCAGAAAATGGAGAACGATATAACGAATAAACTATCCTTGTAATACAATATTTTGAGAGGTACGTAATTTAAAAAAATATTTGTTCATAAATAATAAAAATCGGTGAAGTGTGAGGGGTACTCGTGCACTAATGGTTCGGTACCAATGGCATGAATGGACAACAGGTCAATGGAAAATTTATGTTTTAAATTAACCACACAAATAAATTTTTAGTGGTTTTAATGACACAATTTTTCTAATATAATTTTTTTTTTCCTTTTTATTATAAGTACCAACTTCGTGCGAAATTTCATAATTCTAGGTCAACGGAAACTACCCTATAGATTTTGTTTACGCGGCGAATTTTATTCAAATGTGGCAAAAACTGAAGCATAAACGCTCGTATCTTTTGATTATGTTGACTTAGAAGTCATTTTTCTGTGCTCCATAAATCTATATTTGACATTAATTTCAAAGCCTCCACGCGATCTTGTGAAATATGATTTTAACTCTTTTATCCCCTAAAAACACAAAATGTTATTTTTATATAAACAGCTTCACGCTCTTTCCCGCGTATATCCAGGTAGGTAGAGGGACAAGACACTTCATTTCCCATTGTCCGCCCACTTTACGAGACATTGTGTAGGAGTGTCCCGAGTGAGAATACAACCCACAACCTCGTATATATGTATATATATATATATATATATATATATATATATATATATATATATATATATATATATATATATATATATATATATATATATATGTATATATATTACGTAATACTACTACAAGGTGTACAAACCTAAAGGTATTCATGCAAATTAAGTTGAAATCTTGTTGGCACCACCATCTGTTATACAAAAGGATCCTTCTCAAATTCTTTTATCCCACGGTACGATAAATGTACATTTTTTTTTATAGTTCGGGGTAGTAATCTAGTTCAGGTGCGCTCACGAAAATCCTTGCGTTGAGGTCGCATACGTTTTCCAGTTTTATTGCATATTGAGACGTACTATTTTTGTGATATATTTTCCTAACCCTAATATAAAATAACGACGTCTAAGCTTTAAAGTATTTGGTATCCAATTTTCCCCGATTCTACTGTAGATTCGATATCCATATAAAGTAGAGATGCGGTGAAGGAACGCTGTACTTTACTTACGGATTCACGTGAACAAAGAATTTACAAAGGAACGTTGAATACAAAATAACATTTTGTCTACACAAATTAAACAATAATATTAACGTCAGAATGATTTGAATACGTTAATAAAAAACTAAGGATCAGCCTTTAGAATATATAAAATTCTATTTGTAACTTTTGTCACTTCAATATAATAAAAATTAAAGCAAAGTGCTACAAAATGAAGATTCTTAATGACAATGCCAACTCTTTCGCAAAGGCTCCGCGTCCGTATCATAATGAATCTGGAATTTTACAGGGGTTGCTTCCTTTTGGCTGATATCGTGGGAACGAAACGGTAAGGTGAGCTTGCATTTTGCCTTTATTCACCATCTGCCGGCGCCAGACAGTGCAATTGCATAATTTTGGTGCTTCCTTGTAACGGAGCAAAAAGTGTCATTACAATGCCAGTAAGAATTGCTTCACTATGAAAGTGTTAGTGATGTTTTTATGTTCTACTTTTATTCTCAAAAATATATTTTATAGTTTTGTTTGTCTTCTTTTTTTATATTTTTATTTAATTAGGTAAGTCGTCAACAACCCTACCTACAATTATACCTACACGTGGTATTTGCATGGGAGGAGATTGAAATTATTTAATTAGATTCACTTATTCATTAAGCAAATAATTAAAATATTCATTATGTTTTTATAATAAAACTTGTAGACATTACATTTACAATATTTCCAGAATCACAGTTATACAAAACTGTATTTCATTTATGTCCATGATAAAGCGAGAACTATTGATATCAAATTTATTAACCCTAAACTTATTATAAAAGAATAATCTTAAATCTTGTCTTCGAATTCAGAATATAAATGTCGAGGGAAAGGCCGCTTGTAATATGTCAAACGTCGGACGTTGCGAGCTCCTTTGCGTCCATCGAAATGTCACTTTATTCCATATACACCGATTTCCTAGTGTTGTGAAATTGTTTTGATTTACTCAGGATAAGTTTATAATATAACATTTTTAATATATACTTAATTTCTAGATTCAATTGATTTTTTTTATGGAATAGAATGAATTTATTTAAACCTATATTTTTATACAAATCATATCTGTGCTATATTTATGCTATAATATACAAAAAAATGATTTATATGCAAATATGTGCTATATTTGCAATACTATAAATCTTTAATTTATTTATCTAGGCCTAAATAATCCCACGAATTCTGAAATAACTAATTCTGAAATATTTAATATTAGTCCCACAAATTTACATCAATCCTCTCATAGGGGCAAATGTACTAAATTCGGTATGTCGCGTGCCACCCGCATACTGCAGTGTGCCCACAGTGAATCAACAATAGCTAATGCAAACGAACTATTCTGATACAATAGTCTAATAAATTGACAAAGCGATGTTTCATTAGCTTTAGTAAGATGTACATCTAAATACTAAGCGATATTTGTCCTTAAATCAAATGAATTAATAATGTATTAATAATGTAATGTAATATTAATGTATAATATATGAGTATATTTATATTTGCAAATACTATTGTATTTGCTTAATCCTTGGTTCTATGTAAGGTACTAAACATTCGTTCTGATATTTACCTACTTAAGTTTAATACTGTATCGTTAAATGGTGGAATTTACAGTGCAATTTACTTAACTAGATTTCAACGTTCGGTCTAGTAGGCATCGTGATTATATTAACATACAAAATTTGAGTACGAAATATAAATGCGGAAACTTTGACGTCATTTAAACATTACCACCTAATACATATTCGAGAGAAAAAAGTATGAAAAATATATTATTATAATACTTAGTAAAATCACCAAAATATATATACGAGTTAAGTGAATGCCGAACGTGTAGCATGTTGATATCATCGAATACGGCATGTATGCGGGCACCACGTGCCGAAACATGTTGATGGCTTTACGAACATTAGTAGCACCCTCATCACATCTTAGGTCAAATATAGGGATGACGTCAATATATAATAATTTGCTTTACCTTGTTCTTCTGAATTATTAGGTTATTTCGAATATCGAAATAGAAATGAAATCCAAGGATATATAATATTATATATTATATTTTACTTTTATGAATAAATATAATATGTTAGCTATAATCGATATTAAAGTGTAATGCTATAGATAATGAATAGAGGACACTGAGCAGTACTTGAAAATCTGTCAGAGTTAAATTAGCAGTAATCATTAATTATATTACAAATTATATTATATTGACAAAAACATTTTTTTACTAAGTAACGAAATCTATAGCTCATAAGTATATGAAGATATATCCATACAAACAGACAGTATATATGTAAATATAATTAAAGTGTCTGTCTTTGATTTCATAATGATAAAATTTTATGTCTGTCATCTTTCTGTATGTCCGGGCAAACCTCCAAGAGTTAAGATTTTAATGACACTTTCACTGGAAGATAGAGGAGATTGTGAAGCAATATATGGCTACATTTTATACCAGTATTCCCGCAGGATCGGGATTTAATCGGGGAAACCCGCTTTACTGTACGCAAGTACGTACGTACCGTCCACATAAAATATGGTAGGTATATCAGCTATGTTATTGCTGATAAGTGTTTTACATAAGCAGACTGATTTGAAGGAAACACATACATATGTACAGAATATGAAACGTATATAAGAGTAAGTCCGAGATCATTGCTGATATTCAATGTAATATAAAAAAACTCAGAGGGCAAGACGCAGACGGGTTTTGTTTTCCATCAACAAAGTCCACAAAAAGCTTACGTACATTTCGTTATTTTTTTTTAATAAACTATATCTACTCTCCGAAAACAGATATGGGATATATAAATAAAGTTAACCATTCTCGATAGATTCCGTATTGTATAAACCAGAACACCTATATTATCTGCAAAAAACTGTTATAAAGATTTTTATAAAGATTTTACGATTGAAGTTATCATTGAAATGTAAAAATTGAAGCTGTATTATATTAGACGTAAGATTTTTATTCCCATAACATGATGTATGACTAAGGTTAAATGAAATTGATATAGGTAGACAAGATTGATGTAACGGCCGACGGCAAATCTCGCACGTGCTAAGGCCGGCTGCACGGCTTGCACTGTCTTCAAGATAAAAAGACGTTACTTTTGTATGTATTATTTATTACATGAATAGTAACCGTTACACAGAGTTAAAAATGACATGAATAATATTTTTTTTAATTAGTCATGATTTATAAGTTATTACTTATTTTGTAATAGGTTTGTAATACTTCTGTAGTTTTGAACCTTTCCGTTATTTTAAAACATTTTTTTTTCTATTTTTGTGATTTTTAAAGTTGTTAATCCACACTAAGGAAAGAAAAGTGCATAAAGAGTTTTTCTTAGACGATTGATGATTTGAACCCGTGGTGCCCCGGACAGATTCCATGAGGCGCAGGTTCAAATCCCGTTATGTTCAAAATTTTTTTTATGTTTTCTTTAAGTATTTATTTCTTTTTCTATTTAAGAAACTATATAAAATTCATATTCTGCCATACAAAACTATACTTGTCGTCTATTTGAGTGATTAAAATTTGTTTTGGTGTCTAGAAATGACACCGTATAAGATAATAAATAAAAGAGCTTTCGTTACCTACTTACCATTGTTTTTCAAAGAGATAAAAAATGTGGGAGCATGGAGAAGGTGATGGAAGGTCTACAGCACAAAAATCGTTTGCAATTTTCTAAAAATACGCCATGTCGCAGAAACCATTTTGAATTCAGCGAAGAACGTCTCAACTAATTGAAAGAGGATAATCACCAAATTAGTCACTAACTGGTTGCAAAAATGAATTGACATGATAAAAGGGTTCTCAATCATATCCATTCTACAAGATGTGCAGAGATATTAGAAGCCTTGGCCTTTCACGGGCTTACCAAAAACAATCAAGAAAATGACCTTCAAGTTACTTCTCAACATAAGGTCCACCATCGCGCTACATGCAGCACTGTTTATACAGAATCGTCACGGAAGTTGAGAAATTGTTCTGATAGATAACTACGTAAGGATCGAGTGGCTCCAGGAAACACACTAAAGCGAAAAATTAAGCCCGGTTTCCATGCAAAGAAAACCATAATCTGCATTTCGTAGGATTGGAAGGGCATGGTGCACTAAGTGACACTTGAAAGGAATGCTACCAACAACGAATTCTATTAGAAGAGGCTGTCGGCTGAAAAATAGTCAAGGCCAAATCACACTCCTTATTGGAAACGCTAGGCACCATGCAGCATAGTCAAAGCTGCAGGTTTTAAGGGCCTTAGTAGGGTTCCAGACCCTGCATCCACAGATTACTTAACTACATTTTACGTGCCTTATCAAACCATATGAAGAACGTTACCTTGATGAAAAGACACTTAAAACTAGCTTAAAACTTTATTGATACCAGACTGGGCAATTTCCGGGGGCCAGTATAAGTCGAAAGGTGGGAAGGTGAGCCTAACACCAATAGTAAATACATAATAGATTTATTTAGTGGTATACCTATAGATTTCTTATAAAAACGCTATGAAGTTATTCCCAACATCAACAACAACAACAACATTATCACCGTTTGAAACATCATTCAAAGTGAAACATCTCCTCCAATTTTACCTTCATTCATTCACATTCCATTTTTATCTTTGTTTATTAAATATATACAAAGCTTCAAGTTTTTACCCTTAGCGGGGTAGCCAGAGAGAACATGACAGTGGAAGAAACGAAAAAAGTATGTAGGAACATCAAAACCTCTTTCGCCACGCCCACTGTCATTAACTTCTTTACACATATCCTTCGTAAAAAAACACGAAGAACCCTCATGCGTTTTACGTGACTTTCCTCCAGTATCTTCGACACTATGTTATCGAAGGTCTTCTTCCTTTCTTCCCAGTGATATTTTTACCACTAATCACTCATTCTCCTAACGTGCCAATACCAAATGAGCGCGTTCTTCCTAATCATCCAACTGCGTGTCTCTTTATTGTGGATTTGGTCAGTTAAACTGACTCCGCATATCCTCCGAAGAGATCTTAGCTTTACTGCGTTCATCTTTCATTCATTTTTCTTCTCGAATATGCTATTTCGCTGCAGTACAACGGCATCAGTACTAGAACTGCATTGCGTTTGGCCAAATTTGCAGAAACAAAAACAGATACAGTAAATAAGTAAATTAAAATATATTCAACACAAAATTTGCCGATTTTAAATTTGATAAATTATAAATTACATTTATTTATACGCGGGGATATATCGGCTAGCTACACTGCATAAAGGTAAATCTGCACGTCCAAAATTTTAGATCATGCGTTGTGCTTATTTAAACTTTAACTATAGTTAGTGCAATTATATTTCAAATATTAGATACCAAGAGTTATTATTTATTTTAGTTAGTTTTAGTATTCCAAGATTAATATTATTTATTTTGCTTATATTGTTATACAAACTTTAAGATTAAACCAAGAAATGTTGTTAAAATGATGTTAGTTGATCTAAGATATTTTAATTGAAATTGATATTTATTGCAATATTACAAAAATATAACTACGATACAAAGATTTCATCCATAGTACGGAAAGAAAATTTGAACTTTATATAATGGCAGCCCTATTATATATTGTCAAAATTCGGGTGAAAATTTGAATTATCAAGCTTAGCTACTACTAAATACTAATACACTAGTCTGTATTTGTGTTTTGGTATTTTTTAAGGTATTGCTTATTTTTAAGAGGTAAATATTACGCGTTAATTAAATGATTAAGTTTAATCAAATATAATGAAAATTACATGTATTAAATATACATTTATTTATTGCGTGTATAAAAATATCCGTATACCCCCATATAAAAATATTTTTAATCAATTGTACAGTATAAAATATTTATTAAAGTGTATACGTTACTACTTACTTTACTTGTACTTTATTTTTTAATTTTATAGGTATTATTTTGATAATTGTTATATTTTTCAGATAAATATAATGCCTCCAAAACCTATTAAAGAAATAAAGAAATTGTCTGATGCAATAGAGGAGTGCCACATCTCCGATAATTTAAGCAGTTCAAATATTCCTCCTGGTATGATTATCGTGGACGATATTGATCCAGCTCTTTGGTGTAGATGGCCAAAAGTCAAGCTAGAAGTGCCCGATTTTTTTTTACATAAGCCAGTCGATTTTCGCATCCATGTCAGAAATTTGATTTTGATTGGTGTTCATTTTTACCAACCTTCACTCAAAAGGTTCTATACTAAAATTAGTTGCCCTACGTTTAATGATCATAACGCTTTGACTCAGTATTTTGAAAACAAGAAATTACCATACCATACTTTTGGCCACCCCAGCAAACGCAAATTAAAGGTGGTCATTAGGGGAATTCCAAACACTATAAGGTTAGAGGAGTTGAAGAAACAACTTAAAAGCGTTTCTATCCCTGTTATTCGAATGCATAGAATGCATATAGGGAAAAAGAAAAGGGTTATACCACTTATATTAGTGGTACTACCCCGTAGTGAAGAAGGCAAAAAGCTTCTAAGAGTAAAAAAAATATTGGGTTATGATGTAGTGATGGAGCCGCCTCATAATAAAATAAAACAGTGCCACCTCTGTCAATTGTGGGGTCACACTCAAAGATACTGCCATGGCCGGGTAAAGTGTGTTAAATGTGCTGATTACCATTTGTCAAAGAAATGTGAAAGAGATGCTAGTAAGGAGCCACCAAAATGTGCAAACTGTAGAGGTGCACACACAGCAAACTTTAAACGGTGCCCTTGTTGTCCAGAGTCTGTCCAGCATCGGACATCGCAATCGCTAAAGAAAAGATTGCTATTTGATAAGAATAGAACCTCAGTTTTAGTCACAATGGAAAATTGTAATAGGTTGTATAAAAATATAGTTTATAAGCAATCAGGACTTGATACATTGTGAGTAGTTACATTTTAACTTTTAGATTATGTATTTGTAGGTATACATACATTTAATGTTATATAATAACAACGTTGCATACATTTGCATGCAGTCTTGTAATAATAAATGTTTTCTGAAGTAAATATCTTTTATTTGATCAATACTTAAATACTATATACAAATTATTGCTTAACTATATATACAAATTTATTCAATAATACTAAGGAGATTGTTTTTCAGGATATATTTACACAGTTTTCATACATTGTTGTATACTGTTTTTTTAATTTTAATTCATTGTTTTCTACTCCATCACTAATGGGGGTTACCATGACCTGTAAAGAGTACAAGAAATTTTGTCACTATTAGATAAAACGAAATAGGTTTGTTTAATTTTACGAAGGTATAATATTTATAATATATAAAATATAAATAATTATTATCGTATCTTGTCTAAAAATAAAATACAAGAGATTTATTTATTTCTACATTTTTTAAACCGTCATTCATTCGCACAAAGGAAAAAATATATACATTTCTAAAACAAAAAAATTCAACTTGCGGGACGTGAACCCAAGTTGTCCGTCCAAGCGCTCTACACATTTAAGCTTAACGTTCTTATTGAGGTATATAGGAAAAGAAACTTAAGAAACAGATGAATACCTCTAATTTAACATTCACTGGTACTGTACTCTCGTCTAGTTCATAAAGCACTCTGTCTAGTGTATTGATTAATCGGTCTACGTCTTGGGAAGTAAATACCATGGGGGGCTTGAATTTTAGTACATTGCTATCAGGCCCATCTCGACTGATCAGTATTTTTTCTTCCCTCATTCTGTAATATTATTAATGAAGCATTAACTTATTTTTTTAAAGGATAAATTAATTAATATTCACTGTCATTCGTAAGTTACTAAATACTATACTTTTATAATTACGCAACGTTTGTGGATATTGACATCCACAAAATGGGGAACTAGCTTACTTCTTAAACTTTAGATATAATGTACTCCATTTTAGCTTGTAGATGTTTTGTACGTCAATTTACAGAGATAATATGTTTTACCTGTTTACAACATGTTTTGCCTCTGCTGTAGCCGGCGTCCTGGTCTCCCTATCTGTAACCAATTCTACTCCCACAAACAGGCCCTTGCCACGGACATCGCCAATCAGATTATGTTTATGTTTAAGACCTTCACATCGCGTTAGAAGGTAACTGCCAACTCTTGCCGCGCGCTCGACAAGGCGTTCCTCTTCTATAACATCTAGTACAGCATTTGCAATCGCACAAGATACTGGATTGCCACCATACTGTAATAATCAAATCATATTTTTCACTTATTAGAATAGAAACTTAATGCTATAGAATACACATACGACGGCCGTTTTTCAAGAATTTGTAAAATTAAGTAAAACTTGTTACAATTTTGTACGAAATTTATACCAAAATAAAATGAATCTGGTCTCTGTTTTTTTAAAAGATGTTTAAAAATCATAGTACGACAATTTATTAGAATAACATCGAACCTTAGCTTATTAGGTATTACCTACATCAAGCCTACAATATTGAAGGGATTATTGTAATTTTACCAAAAATCTCAGAATCTAGACGTACCGTATTAAAATATTCCACACCGGTATCAGCAAAGCTTTTAGCGATTTCAGGAGTAGTGATTACTGCAGCCACTGGATGACCGTTCCCCATAGGTTTGCCCATCGTAACAATATCCGGCACAATATCCTGTGTTTGAAAGGCCCACATATGGGAGCCCACACGGCCAAAACCAACTTGAACTTCGTCAGCGATGCACACACCATTCGCCTCCTTGATATATCTAGGATAAAAATAATTACCGTAAAAGTAGAATCTTTTATAAAAAAAACATCGATTAAAACAATTAATTTGCTTCAGAACGCTCAAAAATCTTTAAAATCCCTAATTATGAGAATGAGCTAAAAATAAGGATTAAGAGACTTAGGTACTATGCCAGAAATTTTAAAATATATTTTATTAAAATGTTTTCTCTATCTATTACAATCGTTAATATAGTCAATATTTTGTAACACTCACTCATAAACTTTCTTGAAGTAACCCTCCGGGGGAATTATTTGGCCTCCACAGCTCTGTAAGCTTTCTGCTATGAAAGCACAAACACCGCCATTTTGTTTCTTAATCTCTTCACATATCATGCACACTTCTTTGGCGTACAAATTTCCAAGCTCTTCTTCGGACGTGGAATCTTTTGGACACGTGTATTTGCCACGATATATATCAGGGACTGGTGCCTAGTATAATAAAAATCCTTACATTATTATTATCATCGTGATAATAATATATTTATGAATCTTACATATAGAAACTGTCCTCTGTCCATATTAACTTGACGTTCAACAAGAAGCAAGTGCCTTTATGTGTAACAATAAAAAAATATGTCGTTGAATATAGCATAGCCTATAAACTCTCATCAAATGTTCTTACGTATCGCGAGAAAATGAAATTTGACTTGTAATAAACGTAGACATAAATTCATGTTTTGCTTTTATTTTGCGTCGTTTATTGGATATCCTGTATACTGTAACTGTAAGTAATATTTTATACCTACTTATTTTAACTTTTATTTGTAAAAGAAGATAGGTACTTAAACTTTTGCGTATAAACATATCCTTGAACGCATTCAGATGGTAAGTACATGGCGAACTCACCACATGAACCCATTCTGGCTTCTCTGGCCCTCCTGGTAAGTTTAATTTGTATGGAGACACATCAATCATAGACGTAAGATGTCCATGATATGCGCTGTAACAAACAGGCGCTAGTAGCACCCTAATAACACACTATCCTATCTTTCTCATTCATCCTTCATTCTCCTAACTGGTTGTAAATTACAAAATTATATATTTTTTAAAAAATTTATTAGCCTTATATATCCGTTGGGTAGTAAATTGTCATATGAGATAACAAATAAATTTGAATATACATCATTATGTAAATTACTAAATTTATACTGTAGATAGATAAAATGTTTCAACAGCTACTTATATGTCTAATTATTATATTATTTTATCGCGTAGATAAATTATACTTGTAAAGTAAAATATTTTTATCAAAAGGTTATTGCCACACATTCATAAGTTTTATAAAAACATGGAAACTTACTGGTCGAGTGTAATGACATCCCTCTTCTTAGTATGCACTTGGGCCAATCTTAATGCCAGGTCATTAGCTTCAGATCCCGAATTAACAAAGAAACAGACGGAAAGTGATTCAGGCATCGTATTCACGAGCCTTTCAGCGAGGACGACGAGCTCATCGTGGAGATAACGATTATTAGTGGAGATCAATGACATCTGGTTGCGACCAGCCTCCACTACGTGCGGATGGCAATGTCCAACTGAAAGGATTTATTCAATTACAGTTCAGATAAAAAATATATTGCACGTTAACGCAAATATCATTTAGTGGATTAAGTCTTTGTGGTAGTGTGTAAATATACGTGGGCAAACATTTTATTTTATTTTCACGTTAACTGTTTACTGAAAATTGTGATTAAGTGATATTGCATTGTATTCGCATAGTTTTATGAAAAGTTTAAGCAAAGTTAGTAAAGGCCAATTAAAACAGCCAATCTATTGCGTAATATAGATGTAAAGTGTAAAAAAATTAAACGTTTCTTAAACTCAACGTTATATAATATTATTTATCGGTACACCTAAGGCAATTTATCTTTCGATAATGTTCAATATGCTGTTTGAACCTAAATTTAATATAAATGTTATTATTATAGATGCACCTGCCGACTAGTCGGTAAAGCCGACTATCCGGCCACTATTGTAGTCGCCGAATCGCCAAGTCGCCAAGAGCGCCGGCTATCCGGCTTCATACTATGTTTGTATATCTCAAAAATATATTACCTAAATACAAATTTTGTATGCTTATTTATATTTTTAATAAATCGTATACACTTTGAAATAAAAAGCAGACCAACTTTTCCATTAAAAATTAGTTTCTAAAATCATTTGTAAAGAAAACATCGATAACGTCAACAGCGATTTTCTTTTGGATAAAATTTCAGTTTCTCGTCTTTATCGATAATTATAGTCTGAAATAAATATTTTCGCTTTTATCACTCTCGTCATCACTTATAGAATTTTTCAATTATTGATACATTACAAATGATCAATTTGGCCGATTAGTCGGCTTCTTTACAACCGCCTATTTTTCTAATCGGCTAGTCGGCCAAAGCCATAGTCGGCATATCTCTAGTTATTATTATTATTATTATTAATTCTTTAGTATTTACTTTTCAACCAAAAAAATATATCAATCTCTACTAAATAAAGCCGAATACAATGTGTTGTGTATCATGTGTTGATTCACAACACACTGTATCCGGCGTTTAAAGACGATACAAAAGAACTGTGTAGCTGCAACATTAAGAAAAGATATTATGTATCTAGTGCGCAAATTCAGTATAGATAAGGATGACCTTGTTTATGTGTATTACACTTACTAATACATTTTCTGTATTTAATTGAATTATTTATAAAAAAAATGCAATTTTATAGTCAACGTCCGATAAAAGATATTTAACATTGGATTTGATATTTCATTATTAACTTACATTATTATAATATGAATAGATATAGTAAATGAAAATAAAAACGAATGTGACATTACAATCCGTGCCTCTTGAGTCCGTCCGTCCGACGGTATGGATAAGGTGTACGTTTAAATTTATCAATATGTAAACCCTATGAGTGTAACTATAATAAAATACTGACCGTGGGCAACATTATTGATGCAGTCGAGGTATCTCTCGCCCGTCTCGTCATACATAAATTGAGCCACACCTCGCACTATTTTCAATGGAGATGAACGGAAAAACAACTGGCAGGCGGCGCTGGAACAAATTTACTGTTTCAAATCTCCCACCCAGTTCCTGTACTGAAGCGGAACAGGCAATTAATACTGATAGACCTGCCTTGATAAATGTTAGCGTTCCTTTATTTATAGCTTTTTGAAAAAGCAACTGAAGCGAGTCACCAAATCAATTATTACAGCAGCTATATTAATGTCAGTCAATTGCTATTAAATAGACTTTGAGTCTATTATTTAAGAAAAAAATACAACTAATTTAAATTGCAGAATTTCATATAATTTAAACTCACCCAATGTGTTTTTCCCGCAATTTGATCGTTTCCGATTTCGGCATCGATTGTAAATACGCCATTCTCCAATACGATTCTGAGATGAATAAAGATCTACGCTCTAGACATAAATAGATTTTTTTTCTTACGAATTTGATAGAAATTAAATGATCACTCCCTTATTTTATAAACTCTATCGGTGGATGTCATTATAAAAATAATAATTTCTTATATAAATCAATTTTAAATATAAGCACACAGTATTAAAAAGTTAAATTTAATCTTACCTTTCGAGTATAAATAGAAAATGTTATTTAAAAGCGGTAAGGTTGCGCAAATTACGGTTAGTGATAACGCTAAATATGATATATAGTCACGTGCGGCGCCTGAGCAAGTAATGCTGTTATAGAATTGAAGACGAGTGATTATATAGAGGCAGGCGGCGGCGCGCACGCCCTCGATGCGACCAATGAAAACAAACGCACATGTTACGAGAAGTCACAGGCCACGCGAGTGATGCCGCTTCTCCATGTACACGGTGCATGCTCCTTAAGGGGAAGCTCAATTCAATTGACGTCATCAAATTATATACACATAATATATACACATTGTATGCTTATATTATTGATATTTAGTAAGAGTACTATTTAATTTTGTTCACATTGTTATAAATCAGATGGTAGGCTGAGAGCGTGTAAGTAGCTAGGTATACATCTCAATTATATCTTAATTCAAGCACATTGTATCCTAATATCTACTTGTTCTTAGTATAAGATATTATTATATAGAAACATACTTACAGATATTAGTATATAGAAACATCAAATATAAAAAAAATGGAGCATAATTTCATATCAATATTTTGTATATTTAATACACTGCTTAATTAGACGATTATGAACTGTGACCGAATGATATCTATATTTGAGAATCTATGTCACCATCTATAAACCTAATCAAAAGGCTTTATGTTGGTAGGCGATTGACACAATCCACTTAAGGACAAGTGTTGTTAGCATAGTTAGCAAGTGTTCTTAGCATATTTATCTATAATATGATAATGCATACTACAATTTATATCACAAAGCAACTAATTTTATCATATAAATATTTATAAATATATTTATACTTTACTTACACCTATAAGTTTGCTATAACATTTTTTGGTGGTTTTGTTTGTTAATAAGGCCATTTATTATATAATAATAATCTTATTAAAATAAATTATAAATTGAATATTATTGTAATAATTCAATTCATGATTTGTTTTAACAGCAGTAACATCTGGTAAGATCAAGCTAAACAAAACACCTAAACATGCAATTTTTATTTTTAGGATTTCGTACCTCAAAAAGAATAACAGACTACCGATTTAAGCTTATCCATTTTGATAAGTTGTATTATCGACTGAACTGCAATCTTAAAATTGGTACGGAACCGTAGGTGCGGGAGTGCTCGACGTACTTGTTTATACAAATATGCAATAAATACCACTCCTGTGATGGAAATATTGTGCATTCATAAATACGGAAATATTGTGCATTCATAAATATCCGTATTTGTAACAATTGATATTCTTATGTATATACATATAATAACTAATGAGTACACAAACATTAATAATATATTTTTTGAATACTAGTTTTTATATTGAGTTATTTATTTGCTACTCTATGAAAATATAGATATACTAAATAGCAATAAATTTAATAAAATATGAATACACAAGTAATAAAAATAAGTCGATTGAATATTTTTAATAGAGTCAATTTATCTAAGTAATATTATCATGGTCAATGTTTATGATTTGATTTGCTAAATACATACTTATAAAGAAACATTTAAATACACTTCTATTGTTGATGGCTGTTTTCCTGATCTATTCATATCTTGACGTATGTATCCTTTAGTATGCGTCGGCAAATTACAATGACTTTTATGAATCCTTTTAGTAGTCCTTTTAACTCACATATTTTTTAGAAAAATTTATTAATATAATATATTAA
The DNA here is from genome assembly GCA_037127375.1 of Dione juno. Classification (NCBI taxonomy): domain Eukaryota; kingdom Metazoa; phylum Arthropoda; class Insecta; order Lepidoptera; family Nymphalidae; genus Dione; species Dione juno. Next base: position 6,011,763 of record JAXRJS010000042.1, on the reverse strand, counting down.
TATAAATAATATTTGCAAAAATATATCGTGAAATACTAATAATGTAATGATCTGTTTTCTACAGTAAGGTTTGGAGAAAATGATCCAGGAGTGAGAAGTACGTTTAGCAAAGAAGTCTTCGAATGTGTATACCTATACAATATCAAGGGACATGATATTTATGTACCTCGAAGGTTCCACGATATTGCTGGTAACATGTGTTAAAAAATGTTCACTGCATGTTGTGTTCCAAAACTGTGGTCGTTCTACATGAATCATATTTTGTAACACCTATGTAGGTATATTGTGTGAAACTTTTGGCATCTGCCCAAGAGAAACGGAACTATGACTTTTAGATGTTGGTTTTTTTTGGGTGTAGGGTACGACATATATATATATATATATATATATATATATATATATATATATATATATATATATATATATATATATATATATATATATATATATATATATATATATATATATGTCCTTAGCACTATGCTCTAACTAGGTAGTAGGTACTTCAAATAATCAGATAAATTTCCCAACGGGTGCTCCATATATAGCACCGCTTCATCTAAGGGAATTGATTCTACACATAGACATAGCTATAGCGACTATATAATACGAGTATACTTTAGCTATCTTCAATGTAACTACGTAAGATTGTCTGAGTCTTTATTATATAAAAAGGTTTATAAATATAAATAGGTGTCCCACCTATGATAAACACATATAATATGTATTTATATCATTTATAGACAACATATGTACGTATGTAAGTTTTTATGTATGACATACGTCATGTTTTGATTCAGTGATGTTAATTAAATGATAGATTTAATCACGTTCAATAAGACATCTGACGTGCGATGGGCGAACTGTTCGCATCTTATCATTTTACAATTTTACTAAGGTACATACTACTCAATAAATAAATCAACACGAGTGCAGTCGCACGCTTAATGTACTTCTACTAACAATTTCGAAAATTATTTTCGAAGCACAATTTTTTTTGTGGTTGGTTTTTTTAGTATTATTAAGACAGATATGATCTTTATATCTTTGGGGTATAGTATCGTTTTAAAAAATATAATTCTAATTAATATTATAAATATAATATATATTAATATTATAAAGAAAAAAGATTTGTTTGTTTGAGAATATGCCTCTCTACTAAGAATAACTAGCAGTTACTATTTTTATGTTTTACAAATTACAAAAAAAATACAGGGAGAATTACGAAACTATTTTAACCAATACAGCATTATTCCTTATCTAAATAAATACGTCAGATTCATTGTGCGTTTTATATACATCAAAACTGTCACTTATAGCATATCAATAAAATTGACATTTAAGAAGATATCACAGTTTTAAAATATGAAATCGAAGTGGTCGTGGCGTCGTATGTCGCGAGGCGCGTGCGTATTAGGTATACGCATATTATAAACCGCGTTGGTTTCTGGAGTTTCTGGTTCGAAATTTTAATTTATATAACTGTCCATCTACCGAAGAATGTTTTTTGAATTACAATTAGAATTACTTTTGTATGTTATAAAAAAGTACAACTGGATATGAAGATATTATTTATAGTCCGGGGAGCCTCGACAATATTATAAAATTACTTCGTACTATGATGAATAGGATTGGGGTTACAATATAAGATTCCATTGTGTGCGCTGCGGAAACGGTTTAAGTTACATAATAATCATGTATGACGTAATTGTTAAAAAATGCTTTAAACTTTGTTTATTAATATATACCGTTTTTGTCTGTCACTTTCGATATGTTCCGACCTTGCGTGAGTGCAACTGTGCATGTACTAATGTTGAATTAGCGTTATTAATTTCTATCATCTGCATCTACTTATACGAAGAGAGATATCTATTATAATATGGAGCTACATACTCAGGGAGTAGCCTAGGCTTACTTTTTATGAAGCATAAGAGTACTTACTCATAGTTACACAAACGGTTTAAAAACAGTCTAAATTATTGGTAATGTTATCTAAAAGTCTAAAAAAGGTGACTATATCCATAAATTAAATCAAATGAATTCTTTTCAAATTAAATATTTCATTGTTTAGGTTGTTTATGAAGAATTAAATTAAATCAATTACTGAAACCGATATATTTAAGTTTTGAAATCATGATAAGAGTAACAGTTATCTGTTTGTTTCAATCCGTTGCCTTCTATAAAATAACACACTTACATTAGATGGGTAAAAAGAATATAACGTTATAAAATCATTTAAAGAATAAAAAAATAATTATATGTCCTTAATATAAAAATTACTAAACCATTCCAATATATAATTAAAAAAGTCAATTCTGTACATAAAAATGGTAAAAAGTTATTTCAATTCGGTCGGTTAATACATCGATAAATAATTAGAAGCTGAAAAACCTATCAGGTCCTGTTTTGTCTGTCTTTTTAATTTTACGAGAAATTAATAAAGTTTTCTGATATTTTAGTTTAGTCAGTATCCGTAGGGATAGTAAAAAATAACTTTGATTATTCGCGAAGTGAAACTAAATTAGTAGAAAAATTTTAAATTGTAGTTCAATTTGACCGTTTTTAAAAAAATCATCTAACAATAGTTTGTTAGTGTAAAATAAATGTTATTTTAAGCATTTAAGGCAGCGTTCAAAAATATAAAGGCGGTGTGTAGAAGATTAGAAAGAAAGAAGAAGAAAGAAGGTAAAAAAGTAAATGAATTTGGAATATAAATTCCAAGGTGTGAAGTGCATATGATGTTTAATTTACGTTGTTATGTGAGAACTTACAAAACAGGATACTTACAGAAATATTGCATATAAAATGATATCGAATATTTTTTTTAATTTATATATTTACCATATATTTTTCACGCATGCATTTTATACGATTTTCAATAATATGTTGCGTAATTTGAAAGGAAAGTTCATGCATATAATATTTGTATAATATACTTATTAAAGTAAATCTGGTATACTGAAGATAAACAATATGATTTTGCATAGGTAACATTCTGAAACGAACGTATTGCAATTTAATTAAGCGAATAAGCTGAGAGGGTCGCTAGTATATAATAAAAGGATAGCAAATTCAATTCTGTATATGTACAAGCGCGAGAATCATTCGCACGGCGAGGATTCTGTACTTATTTTATGATTGCAGGGATTTCGCTGAGGAAAATGCTTCCTATAAAAAGGACCGTCGAAAATAGTAGCGACTGCCTGTAAGCGCGACAGTTTGTAGGTTCGATTCCCATTTCGGGGAGAATGAAATATTTACATTTTATTCGCTCTGGTAAATAGACAAAGAGCAGCGTTGAATTCCGAATACGCAATGTCGCGAAAAGCGGTAAACAGAGTGTCTTAACACTAGGCTCTCTCTGCCTACTATCCTAAAAAAATTGACAAACTTAATGAACTGTTAAAAATTGACAAATTAAATTAACTACAAAAATAAGTTTAGTTTCTTTCTGTGTTAAACTTATAAATTATCAAATTTGAGATTTGCACATCTCGTCAAATTTCACAAGTCTAGGTCAATGAAGTAAAACTAATAAAAGTCGACAAACTTAAATTTGCACTCATTTTGTATGAAATGAATTACAGTATAAGTTTGTAAATATAGGATAGCGGGAATTACCCTGTTTGTTTCAATAACAAGGCGATTTTCATACAAAATGCAAGAAAAGTTAAGCAACGCTCATATCTTTTGATTGCACTCACTTAAAAGTTTGATTTTTCTGTGCTTAAGCACAATCGATAACCCATAAAAAAGGTTATCGATTTGGATGTTTGATATTATTTTCAGCTTGATTCTCCCACGTGATTTTGTAAAAGGGTCTCTACGGACAGTCGGATAGATAGAAGGACAGACGGATAACAAAATGATCCTATTAAGGTTCCACTTTGTTCCTTCGAGGTACGGAGGTTTTTATTCAGTCGGTTAATATATCATTAAATAGAAATTAGAAAATACCCATCCAGCGAATATACGTGTGTCTTTTGCAAAAACTACTGATAGAAATTAATTAATTGTGGTATGGTTTTGTTTTAGATTAGGCAGTATCCTTAGGAAAATTTAGAAAATATATATATATATTTCATGCTAGAAATATACACATTGTATATACGATTTTGTATAATAGATTGAGTCAATTGAAACGAAAATTTATACATATAATATTTGTATAATATAATTGAGTACATCGGAGTAATGATGTACAATGTGATTTTGTATAATAGCATATAAATTTTCCATACACTTTTATCTAAAACAAATTTAACATTGTACTGACATTGCATAAAAGTCAGTTTGTAATGTCAAATATTATTACCGCTTTCCTAGTCAGTACCTTGGTACTGACTACTTGTAGTCTCTGTCTTAAAATAGATTATTATTGTTTATGTGTAACCTCAAACGATAATAGAACATAATAGTTGATAAAATTACATAATTTTTTCATCTTTACTTTAAATAAGTAAATGAATGATAAAAATATAGTTTATTTAAACCGTATAGTACCTACTGGATCATTTGTATTCTCAATTTATTTCATATACTAATTCTAATAGGAAGTTATCACAAACAGTGCTGTAATATACAAAAATAAATTCAGGTCGGCATAGTAGGTACATGAACATAATTTTTATTTATCAAAGACAAAGAAATGAAAATGCGGTGGCCGATGTGCGCCGGTTGTCGGTTAGTTCGCAACTCCGCATACCTAACGACACATCCGCGGCTGGAGACCCTCGCGCCCTCGCGTACGTGACTAGCCGGTACTGAAATCTTCAGAAATATGAACGTTTCATCGGGCAAGGCACTTCGCTATTCCGGACGGAAACGCTTTAGAAGCCACTTGGTATGTCGTAATTTGACAGCCGAAATAAGTTAAGGATTAAATTGATATAAAATCCATAGAATGATCGCATGTTAATAGAATACTGCTGGAATTTTCATAAAATTACTTTAGTAAAAATATGTTTTTTTGTAACATTGGAGTCTGATTTTTTCTGCATAGAAACTTTTGATCTTACGTCTCATATTCTCCTACCGATTGATGTTTCTACTAAGAAATCTTTCTTCTTTCGAGTTATTACGCCTATAGAGAAGTCGTAATATAAAGTAAAATTACACTTATAAATTCCATAATTACATTTACATGATAAATTACATTCACATATAAATAAAAGTTTTAGACTCTCCTTAATAATTACATTTTGTTACGTTTAAGTTGGGGTTTTAGGGCCAGTTTCACCGATTATGAATAAAGTTTCACATAGTAAGCTGGTAATTAATGCTGTCTGCCAGGCAAAGGTTGCTGATAGTTTTTTTCTATTTCACCGTCAAACTCTCCGGTAATTTATCAGGTAGGCAAATTTACTAGCTGCTGAATATTTGACGGTATCAACGTAAAAGTGCGATTTTTTGCGTTTTGTTAATACAACGTAAATTATAGTTATTTAAAAAATCTATTTCTGTAAGTTGATTAATAAAATATTTTTTATTCAAAATAATCCACGTCAACCTCTTATAAAGTTTTCAAGTATAATTTTATTATTACAGAACAAAAATAGCAGTATTCGTACGATTTTAAGTTTGTTAGATACATATAATCCCTATATTTAAATTTCAAATGTTTATAATTATAATAACAACACGCAATTGTCATTTATTTTCAATAACAGTGTTGGATGTTTGATGTATTTGTGTGCATAGTATTTATTCTAAGTTTTGTTCATATTTCTTTGTTGTAATGTTTACGTTAAAATGGAGACGCAAAAAAGCCAACGATAATGTCCTGATGAAGTGTTTTAAAATAAACAAATCTAGTTCTAGGGTTAATTGCTCGATTCATACGAGGTAAATACATAATACGTGTTCGTAACGAAATTGTTTTCTAAACAAAATCAAATAAAATCAAAGCCAGGTTACTATTTTTGTGACATTTATGACTGCAATAGTCAATAGGCACTCTACTCAAAACACTGATAGTTTACGAACGACCTGTTCGTTATCTACTAGATATTTCTATTTGAAACCTGTGAAACCAAAATTTGTTGTTTATCTGCCAGACAAGAAACATTTTTCCTATCTGTAATTATTAATAATATATCTGTAATCTGTAATTATTAGTAATATATCTGTAATTATTATAAATATTTCCTATCTGTAAGTATTAATATTTTATTTATCAGCAAATGGTGAAACCGGCCCTTAATCTTGTCTAACATAAGCTGTTTGCCGGACGATTTTATTTTTATTTTAAACGATAAACATTTTACCAAAGTATTTAATAATAGAAGATTATGATTTATGAAAAATGTGCATTAAAATATTGTTTTAAGCATTCGCAGCATTAATAAATTTGTAAATAAAGGGCATATTAGTCGGGACCAGCTTAAAGGAGGATGTGTATAGAAGGTAAAAAAAAATATTGTATTGGAATGGATTTGGAATATTGTCATGAGAAACTGGAAAAGAATCTGATCACATATAATATGTGAACAGATTCTTTTCACATGGCATATTTTTTAAGCACTAGATAGTGATCACGACTTCGTCTGCATAGAAAAGAAATTTAAAGAATTCACAAACACAAACACTATTAGTAAGCTATCATAAATTCGAAGTTAAATTTTATTGCATATTTAATGTAAAGACCAAAAGGAGGCAAATAAGCAGAAGAGTCACCTGATGTTAAGTGGACACCCTTGACCATGGACCAACCTCAGAGGAGTAGAGGAGTGGAGTGGATGTGGATGTGGATGTGTTGTTAACCTTAATGTTGGAGAAGATAAATCTACACACGACGCTTGTAAACCCCTAAATTATAATGCTCAGGGAAAACTTCAGGAGGTAGATCATTTCATAACTTGCTTGTACGCGGAAAATAAGATACACGTTGGATGCAAACAATGCATCCAAATAATGCGGATGGCATTTGCTCTTTAGGCAGGACAAGCGATGGTAAAAAGAAGATGGTGGCATCAAATCTAAATAATTCCTGTGAACGTCCCCATTGCACAGGCGATAGAATACCATCAGAGAACCAACAACTCTCCGTATACTCATGGATTCTAAGCCGTTTGTGAGTTTGGGCGTTGGAGTGAAGTGGATGAATTTAATACCACTTAACCATTTGAGAACGAATGAAATACAACAAACAAAGGGTTAAGTGTGGGAAGCTTACCAAAACACAATCGCGAAAACAACTTTTAAATTCCTCATTTATAATAATTATGTTATAGGTATAATATTTTGCTTTTTATATAATTCTGTTAATTATTGTTTTTTTCTAAAATTATGTAAATAAAGTAAAGATATTATGATTTTCATTTTGGCTACATTTAACACTGGATAGGTACTGGTGGAGTTGGATCACTATGCTAACGTAAACGTCATCATATGATGGATAATCAAATACATTTCAGAATTAACGGCCTCATACTACATATTAAGAAAATTGCGAACAAGTGTACACCATGATACATACCTCCTATTATATAAATTATTAATTATAATATTACTGAACATTTATATGAATAACAAAAATGTGATCATCACTTTTGTTTTCCTTCTTTTCTTTTGAACATATTTTAGTATCGATGTATCGCGCATATAGCAGGGTAGGCAGATAACCATGTAAGACAAAAATGTTATGGCAGGTTCGCCGTTCTACGCTTTCTGCCTAATTTCCGTTGCATTGCATGTTGAGTGGCGCAACTAAACCCACCGTTTTGTCTTGTTCTCAGATCGAGAAAAATGCAAATAAATCTTTTCCCCCGAGTACGGATTAAACCCACAAGCGTAATTTAGTCTGACACTGTATCCCTGAGCCAATATACACTGTATCCCTGAGCCAATATACACTGTATCCCTGAGCCAATATACACTGTATCCCTGAGCCAATATACACTGTATCCCTGAGCCAATATACACTGTATCCCTGAGCCAATATACACTGTATCCCTGAGCGAATATACACTGTATCCCTGAGCGAATATACACTGTATCCCTGAGCCAATATACACTGTATCCCTGAGCCAATATACACTGTATCCCTGAGCCAATATACACTGTATCCCTGAGCCAATATACACTGTATCCCTGAGCCAATATACACTGTATCCCTGAGCCAATATACACTGTATCCCTGAGCCAATATACACTGTATCCCTGAGCCAATATACACTGTATCCCTGAGCCAATATACACTGTATCCCTGAGCCAATATACACTGTATCCCTGAGCCAATATACACTGTATCCCTGAGCCAATATACACTGTATCCCTGATCCAATATACACTGTATCCCTGAGCCAATATACACTGTATCCCTGAGCCAATATACACTGTATCCCTGAGCCAATTTAGATTTCATATTTACAACGAACATTAGCAAAATATATTGTTAATTGTTATACACAATAGGTTAATAAAGAATTATAGGTATGTAGGGTTAAATGGATTCTTTAGGATTATAAGAATGGCTCTATCATTATGGAGTTTATTGTGGTGCATTACCTGGTCTTGCTTTCTTATATTGAAATAAAGTGTTGAGCAGCCGAAAACAAAGTAGTAACTTAAGTACTTAAATCATCTAATAAAATATATAGGTATATTCATAATTTTTAGTCATTTAAGTGTGATGAGTTTCTGGCCTTTTTAGTTTGAAGGTTTAAATAATTTATTGTCCAATTCCAAATTCCTTATTTGGTTTACAATCATGAGACAGAAACCTTGGTCTACAGAAATAGTAACAATTTATTCTGATCCCGTGATAAATAACTTGACTGAAACTAAATCAAAACATTTCAGTGACCACTAAATTTAATTAATTTTATACATAAAAACTTTACTCTTTTTCAAGGACAAAAGCTATTTTTTTCATATGTTGACGATGTTATCTTAATTGATTTTAATTCAAAACTTTTTTAATTTCCCCCATTATAAATTATATTATACACTTAAATCATTCATATTTATAACGATATATATAATAATAATTATGTTCGTATCCTAGGAAGTATTTTTACTATGTTATATATATGTGTATGTCCAACATAAGTTAGATGTTTTTAAATTAATGCGAATTATAAAGTGAGCACATTGGTTAATTTTATGATACTTATTTATTCTATTTTGTAATATATGTAAATAGAATCAATAATTAACGTAATTAATAAATCTTCGATCAAACTTAAGCTATTAGATGTTTGAAAAGGAAATAAAACAAGTTTTTCTTAAATATAGAATAAGTATATTGAATAATTAAATAATGTTACTTCAAATATTTTGCCAAAAAAGACTTAGGTGTATCAATAAAAGTAATCATTAAAATTATCTAGAGGTCAAAATATTTAGTTTGAGTAAAAACATACAGTAAACGTGGGAAGATATTGACATAGACAAATAGGAAATATACCAATCGTTTGATAAACACACGTTGTAGTTTTGCATGCAACAGCCGGGAGCCATTCAACGCGAACCTGTCATCACAAAGTATTAAGAATGAGGAAAACTGCATGAAATGCAACAACATGCGTGATAAGAGTTCAGGCCAGTGCTGCCAGCCGTTAATTATTAATTGTGGCAAATTTGATGTACAATGATTTTACATGTACACGTTAAAACTGACACAGGCACCACTAGCTGAAACTATCGAATCAGAAATAGCGCGTAACAGTCTATCATTTTACTATTAATTATAATTTCATAATTACAACCATTTACGACAACGGAGCACTAGTGCTTACAATAATTATATAAATGGGCATTCCTACATTTAAGCAGGATGTCGTCAAACAAGCATCAATTGGTTTATCTAAATGAGACCTTGAGGCCATCGTTGTTTGTGGACATCCTTGCAATTGCAAATTAAGACTGTTATATGAACCCATTAAGGAATAAAAACGTATCTTTGAAATAAAAAATATCATGTCATACTATATAACTTAAGAAGTACTATATAACTTAAGTTTTATGATCATTCTAAATAGTAGTGCAAAAAATACTGAATATTTCCCTTTTAATTGCCATTGAATGTAAATATAAATATATAATTATAGATTCGATTTTATTCCATTAAAGAGTACGTTTTGACTAATTCGCATAGCGATCTTCTCAGTCTTTAGTCCAGCAGTAGTGACATGGAGGCCAGTTCATATTAATTTATAACAGCTTTGTGACGGAGTATTACACTAAAATTTCCAAATTGTAGGCATCATTAACCAAGAGTATATTATCATACCGGACAATTATGTTTGTTCACTGCATCTGTATGTTGATTGCGAATGGAAATATGGACGATACAATACTATATATAAACGTATTACGTACACTAATAAGTAGCCATTTCAATCGTAATGGTTACACATTTAATAGGCGGACAACACACTTATAAAGTGTATAATTAAACTACAATCCAGATGTATAAAATTATGCATCATCGATAAGTATATTTGCTCTATTGTAATACTTTTGACTGTGATGTGACGTAGATTTGTTACTTAATACCATTATGCACTCCCGAACAGTTCTCTAGGTCGACTAGATATTTTATACACCTGGGTATGACTATGTAACCAGAGAAGTAAAGTGTTTTTTGTATCTAAATTATCATCATATTATTAAAACGAGACAATTTTTCAATTTTCAATCTTCAGAATTTTTTTATTAAATAATTTAAACATTTGGAATACATTTTTAACAATTTAGATTCGCGAGAATAGATATGATATCACGTGACAGAAAATAAAATTATAATTGTAAACGGTACTGGTTTAAATATTCATAAGAAAACAGGTGATTTAAGTAACCGAAAACGTAGTATAGTGCACGTACCGTAGCAGAAGATCAACTGATATGTAAAATATCAATGTTCTGCAAAAAACTGCCACAACACTTCGCAATCTTACCAGAAACTGGGCGAATAATATCTATGACATGCATTAAACATCTAATTAAAATATGCTCCGCACTAACGTCTTACAATTAGGAAACTACCATATATTCTATCCTTTTATATAATATATTAGTGTAAAAATAGTTTTTTGAAACAAATTTAATTCAAGCATTTTTCATGCCGGAGTGAAAAGATGCTGTAAAGGTACCGGGAAATGTTAATAATGCCCATCGAGCGTAATTACTAATGATGTATATAATTTATATCTGCAAATATAAATATATGGTAAATTATGCTTCGTTATCTTAAATGTAGGATGAGAAATGACTGTCGCAGCTAATGTATAGATTCGCAAAATAATCATGGACGGCAAGTTATTATGAAGTATTAATTTTTAAGTTTTATTTAAAGTTGTTGCATCTAAACGCTATAATAGAAAGAGTTTTCAATTTGGCATATACAGTAAATTACGCTACATCCTATCTTTATTTAAACTTTTTTGAAATCTCAAAGTGCATTATTAACGAATCGGTAACGAAAACTAAACTTGGCATCAGTAAGTTCAATAAGGAGGTACACTACTGTCGTTTACAGGAATTTATAAGAAAGTTATCAAACACTTACGTTTGAATAGAAGGCCGAATCGAAGGATCGTCATAGCAATCCATAGAATGATTGCAAAAGAGAATTTATACTAACTAGCATTCTAAAATTTACTACCTACTGAATGCAAAGAACATTCACGTTTAATGAATTCACAAACACCTAATTAATAAAAATATTGAACCTAAACTATCCGACGCCAGCCGACAACAAACTCAATCATTTCAACGTCTACAGTCAGGGTCGAAATTCTAAGCCATTCTTTCTTTCTGGAAGCAATTATGATACGACGATACAATTATTTTTCTAATGACAGGTCCTTTTCGATTATTTTTTAAATAGTAATATTTCCAATATTTCTATTTTTGAGTAGCCGTTACCAGTTTCTGTATTGATATTTACGATTAAAAGTTACTTGAATTATATTATGAACTAAACTTTATCAGAATTCAGTCACAGTGTTTAGAACATTATTTTGGTTTAATTTTGGAGGTTACCAAATGTGTGATATATTATAGCTATATATAATACTTAGCATACAGCAAAACCTTACACACCTCGGTATCAATATTATTTGTTTATCTACATCATACTACTTCAGATAATATGAAAATTTTCTAGACAATTATCTATTCTATGTTAGCATAAAAATGCAATATATCTCTTCGTTAATAGACAAAAATGTATTTATAAAATCGTAGTACATTAAGTGTAGCTACAAATATAATTAATACAATGATATTATTTAATATTGCTTATGGCGGTAGAAGATCTTCATCGATCGTCTTAATAATTATACAATGTAACTAGAAACATCAAAATCTATATCTATGCAAGTATTAGTAGATTATTGAAATGACGTAATAATTTGTTGCCGGCTACTCTTTTATAATTTATAATATAACATTTTAAAGGCTCTCAAGTTGCTACTTTGCATTACGACAATATAATAATACATATTAATACTTTTTAGAATAAAAACGTATCTGAATTTGAAAAGCTTCTAGGCGTTATAATGAGATTAGATTTTTCTTATATTTCATAATAATGTGTGGTATGATAAAAATTCAATTACAAATAATGTACATTATTTATGCCCTCTCTCTATTTTCTCGTTCAGATACGATTTTCTTCTATCAATCCACATTATAATATAAAGTTGTAAATAAAGTTACTCTAGCTAATCGAACGAACGTTACGTGTATTTCCGCAACTCCTTATACATTAAACATCCATGAAGCGGCAAATTTCGACAAGATTATATCAAAAATAGTGAATCGACGGTTGTCGTCTACAATCTGTCTAATAACTCTGTAGTCTAACGACTATTTTAGGTCACTTGAAACGTCTTAGCCAATCGATATAAAATGGACTATTGTAAATTTTGAATTTTACTCGTCACCTTTTACAAGGCGATCATATCGCGTATCCCAAACGTGGGGCAAAATTGTATAAAATACAATACAAATTCTGACCTGACAGTTTAAAAACATGCCAATGTACTACTCGAAAGAAATCCGCGTTGAAAACTAATCACGTTTATAAGACAACACATATTGGAAGCAAATACGAAACTCATCATACACGTATACGTTAGTTTGTATAGAATCAAAATTAAGCTAAGGTTTGCTAACATATAAATAAAATAATTCTAAATTATATTAAGTTCAAAATTGCTACTTTTATAAAATGTGAATATCTGTTACGATGTTACGCAGTCATTTCTAATGCCAAAATACTAATCCTCTTTCTCTTATTAAGGACATTAATTTTTTTCAATTATTACTAGTAACAAAGCACATCTTATTCACGTACAAAATCAGTCGAAACTAAATTAAATAATAAGAGTAAAATGCGAACACAACAAGCAAAAATAATTTAAAAGCTCTAACGTATTGGAGATCGAAAGTTAAATTAGCTACTTTGCTTTAAGTGATAAATAATAATTAAACTCGTAATTTACTTTGTTGTAATTCGTTTGATCGTTGTGTGATTGATTCTTTTTAGAGAAATGCCGAAGCTTAATAAAAATTTTAATTCCGTATCATTCATTTGTAAAAAATAAGTATTACTACCCTCAAAATAAAATAATAAATTTTAACTAAAATTCAATAAAATATCGATTAACATTTGATTCATATATATTAGTTTGCAATACCTCTCACGCAGTTCTGAGGAGATCTTTAAAAAATGAGGTATTATGATGCATATGTCTCCTGAAAACAATTATACCGGTTTAGCTAACTCCAGTGTACCTATAACCGATGAGTTCCCAAAGCTGACTAGTTAAGTATCAACGTGTACCGAAGAATGCGGAACTATTCTAAAACTTATTTTGTGCTATTTGCATTACACGCAAATGAATAATAGAACTAAATCAAAAACCGACATTTAATAGAAATTAGCGGTATCAAGCATAACAAACGTTAACAAGACAAATGTTGCGAGCTCCCATATAAAGAAGAACTTCTATCGAGCCTTAAATTATTTTAGTAATAACCAAATTTCAAACTATTCATACACAACCTTAAAATGAGCTTTATTGTTAGTCAAAATATGTTTAAGGAAGATCGTAACAGTTCAATTAAGTAACTTATGATATCCAAATATAACCAGTTGAATTCTTAATATAATTAACAAGAAAGCTAACACTATTTAAAATTATTATAATAACTGTTTGAATGACTATTGTTAACCACAGAAAAGTATTTATTTGAGTAAGTACTAATAACGTCTAATGGAAGGGGTTTTGTATGCCGCAACGTCCCTGGAGCCAGCAACATTTTTGTGGAGAGGGGGGAGGGAGGGTCAGATAAGGAGAGTTGGTGTTGCTATTATTCAATTTTTATAGTTGAGATCCTTGTATAATTTGAGTAAAACTAATAGAGGTATTTTAAACGTGTCTTAATATTTGTAATTTAAGTCTGGACGCCGTGATTTCGAATATACAAATTTTAGCATTTCAAGTTACATGGAAATTAAACCACACGTACTTATATAATGCATATAATGTGTATGAGCAAATTATTTATTGCAATGTGTTACAGTTAATTGTTGACACGTTTCAAAGATTAAGTAATATGTATTTGAAATATAAATAGCAAATAGTTTATTTATAATGTACGCAGACTTAAATCACGAATAACATTGACATTACATTACTTGGAAAATAGAAATATAATAATCAACATAAATATTATTCAATAATTAAATCGTCATAGTCACTAAATATCCAGCCATTACTGCTGTATAAGCGTATCGACAAGTATTAAAATTTTACAGGTATGGATATATGTCATTTATCAAAGCTATATATATAATAATGGTGGAAACTTTAATATGAAATCATTATTGTATATAAAAATGTCCTATATTTGCAAATACTTGTAAAAAAAAGACATTCTCCGGAAATCAAATATTTGGTTGGTTACGCCATAACAACGGCAATGGCACAATGTTTACGGATATGAAATAGAATGACACAAATAAATAGAAATTTATTAACATTTTAAACGTCATGAGTGAGTTTAAATAGTAACTGGAATTTCGTTGTCAGCATTCTATAATCGAATAGGCATCGGATTACGAGTACTCATGTAAAGTCACAACTTATTCACATTTACTTCCAAATTACTTCTTAAGAGAAAATATTAAAATGTATAATCTGATGTCTACTAAAATCCGTTAACTATGACAAATCGGAAACGAAAAAATTTAATTGATTGATTTTTTCGATTAAATATATAAAATTCGATTAAATAAATAAATATAAAATAATAGGAAATGTATGTCTGTTTTATAATCAGCAATTTGTTAGTAGGACTCAACAACCGCGTCGTCGGGAGCAGTCGGGAGCGGTCGGGCGTAGTCGGGGAGGTGCAGGATTAGTGGGGCGGGAGGGAGGGCAGCGTGCGGCACCGCGGGCAGCGCGGCCAGCGTCGTGAGTGTGACAGTTTGCGCGCGGCGCACCGCATCCTACAAACTATCGGCTGCCGGCGTCATTTGCCGTTCGTCTGCAGCGCCGCATTCAGCTGCGTCCAAAGATCCTTCTTGCATGATTTTGATCTAGTCAAAACAATATTTTCATAAAAAATATCGTTTCATGTTTTATATTTTTAATCGTAGTAAATAAAAAAAAGGAAAAGAACCATTACAATAGGTCATATTTTAATTGCGTTTCAGATAATTTTTGAACGTCTTACTTCAACAGATATAAAATATATGGTGTATACCAACCTACGTAAGGAGGCCAGCCACTCCTTAAATTGTGTATTGCCTTCTGGTGTGAGTTGGAAGGCGGTCCGCGCCGACAGCACGATGCCTACGAACTCTTCGTATTCCACTGATGTTAGATGATACAACTTTTGATGAATGCATTGAATGTACCTAATTGAAAATAGTAAATAGTAATATAACTATTTCCTTTATTGCATAAATAATTTCTTCCCAATTTTTATATAACTTTTTGTTTTTAAAACATTCATAACATTGTTTTACTCAATAACTTAAAACTTTGGCACGTTTATTAGCGAAATAATGATGCAACTCCTAATTTGTCAATTTCATCTTTATTAATACATGAAAGGTGTCAATAACAATAATTAATCTGGGATGTTTCAAGTCAATAATGAACACTTACATTTGTTGACATTTATGCACCAAGGGAGCTAGCGTGCCTCGGAAATGCTGCATAACCAGATGATGTGGCCCGCCTCGAGCCAACCAGTGCGCCGATTCCACACACAGCTCATACAATACGAACGGTGATACCACCGAGTTGACTGCGCACACGCAGAACTGGTGTAAGTACTGTGCACCCAGACGTTTTGATATGCGGAGCAGCCATTTTACGTGGTCGCCGTATGGCGGGTTTCTGTAAACATACAAAATACTTAATATAGATAAGAAGTGTAACAAAAACGTGCTTAGATAAAATTATTTAACAATAGATGTTTTCGTTTCATTTTGTTATTTATATTAGAAAAAAATCATTTGTTAATTTAGTTTATAAGAAAAAGGCATAAAATGAAGAATTAAGATTTACCTTCCAAATTTGTTCTGTGGACGATCATCATGAACACGTCGCGCTTGCGTCTCTAACGCCAGCATACCAACACGGTAAGCCGCCAACAGTCTTCGAAGTTGGGCTTGGGGTGGAGTTGGTGGTCCACCGTTCACACCCACCGTACTCACTGCACCGCTCATTGCACTGACGGTGCCCACTGTACCCATAGTACCCACATTGCACACTGCACCCATAGTTGCTACTGTCCCCACCGTGCCCATCGTTCCTACATTTCCCATTGTACCCATAGCTCCTACATTCATTGTGCCCATAGTTCCTACATTTCCCATAGAGCCCATAGTTCCTACAGTACTTATCGTGCCCATAGTTCCTACAGTACTTATCGTGCCCACTGCACCAATCGTACCTACAGTGCCCATTGTACCGACGGTAGCAATTGTACCGCAGTGTGCAGTCGCACCCACTGCGTTAACCCCGGCTACGTTTACGGCGCTAACTCCCGGCTGTGGCACGGGGTGAGAAGGCAATGGGGGTGGTATGGGAGCTGGATGCTGTTGAAACACAATATTTTCCTGTGGGTAAAACAAATACAATTGTTAACATAAGTAAACAAATATTATAGTTACAAACATGGTCAATAAAATTAGGTAAACATTTTTGTGTTCGCCTGTGTATAGTTTTAGTAAGTAACAAGGGCAAATAGCAAAAGAGAAGTTTAAAAAAAATACTTACACTAACCGCTATAGGCTGCGGGTGCGCCGCATGCGTCTGTATAGTCGCATGGGTGACGTGCTGCGCAATCGGCACGTGTTGGGGGTGCTGCGGAAGCTGCGGAAGCTGAGGAAGCTGGGGGAGTTGGGGAAGTTGGGGAAGTTGATGTTGAGGGTGTTGGGGAAGTTGGTGTTGGGCATGTTGTGAATGTTGCGGGTGTGGGGGATGTTGTGGGTGTGGGGGATGTTGCGGGTGCGGGGGATGTTGAGGGTGGGCGGGCGCCACGATTCCACGCACGAAGTACGGCTGTAACGCATATTGTGCACCCGGGTGTGCTGTTGCTGTAGCTCCGTACTGGAACAAACGTGATGAATAATTAAATTACTTTAATATTTATAACTTAATGCAATACTGTGTAAGGTAATATTAAATACTTATTCTGACTCACCTGAGGAGGATGCGTAACTTGTAACTGGTAAATCGGAGGAGGGTACGGGTGGTACGCAAAAGGATACGGAAGGGGGTAAGGCAGTGGCACGGCGAGAGGGGGAGGGGCACGATACTGCGTTTCCTCTGGTGCCCCTTCACCCTCTTCACTCGCTTGACGCAAGTACAACTCATGCCAGTAGCGCGCTACAGTGTATAGTACTTCTGGGTAGACGCCACCACCTGTTTTTATAAATAATTTCTTTAACATAAAATATTTTAAATAGGTGTAGTGTACTACAAAGGCTATAAATTCGCCTAGACGGCGGGCAAGAAAACTGTAAAGTACTAATTCATTACTATACTAATTGACGTCTGTGATTTGATGGAGCTGTAACTTTTATCAAATTATTTTCGATGGCACTTCTTAGCCAAACATGAAAGATGAGCCATTACCTTTAGCCGCAGCTTCCACGGTGAGACAAGCACGTTCCAACATGGCGTCGCTCTGCTCTTTACACTGTAAAACCGCACGCTGTATTTCATTGTAGTTGAGGGCGTGTGCGTGAGGCAACACCGAGAGCGCAAGCTCCGCGGCCGCCCGCACCATGTGGACATCGCAGCCTGACGACGCCTAGGAACCGTGTTTAAATATTAGTTACATTTTAGAGTAAATGCGTAAGGTAAATAAGTGAATTTTCCCACTGCTAGTGAGTGCCGGATTGAAGGAAAATATTGTCCGTTGTTAATTTTGCATCATTTAAGTTTGGTTGTAATTCACTCTTTATAAGTGATAGAATAATCTTCTGTGACTTATAAAAACGTATTTGTTAAAGTGATTATGTTGTGACCCTGTTACTCGAGTACTATTTAATAGGATTTGCTTGTATTCATTTTTCTAGATTATTATTATATTTCTCTATTTTGTGACTGTGACCAACTTAAAGCAAATAAGTTAAATAAATATTGTTGAAATTTTATAGAAGAGTAAATGTATAAGAAAAAGTTATTCACATATTTTTTTATGACAATTAATTTGAAATCTTTAATAGTGATTATTGTCTATATGGTTGACCCTACTTATAAGATTATTTATTGCTGCTTAAAGACAATATTGCTTGAACTTTAAACAAAATATCTTTAGATATCAACAACAAGATAGTAAGTAGTAGTAGTACTAATATAAATAAATAGCTTCATACTTTTTTCCATAAGTAACAGAAGAATTAACCAGCCTAGTATTAAGACACTCTGTTCCCCAAATAATAAAATTATGACATTGTCTTAACACGTTTAAATTATTAATCAATCTTTGTTCATTTGGTTATTGATTTTTTAACTGTTTAAATATTTCGTATGGGAAATGTTAAAATAAAAATATTTTAAAAGATCTTATTTACCTTGTCAGCGATTCCCGCAGCTTCTGGCGGAGTCAGGTGACCTTCCCAAGCATCAATTAAGAATAATATTGCTGGCGCCCCAATATCCATTGCTTGGCCTGATAATGAAATGAAATAATAATAAAGTAGTTTTTAAATATTTGAACTTAAAAATGACATATCTCATATATTAATAGTGCAACCTGATTTTTGTGTCAACGCTTATGGGACGAGGTGCACATAAAAAATCAGTTATGGTATCATTTGAAGAGGTCCAGCCATAGATGTGCAGAAAAATAAAGAGGATTCTTGAATGCAATTTATTAAATGGTTATGATTTAACAATTCATTATTTTTTAAGAACGGGAATAATTTACTGGACGTTTAGAGAACGGTGCTACGGCTTTAAAAAAACAAATGCAAAACATGCAAAACAAAAATGAATCTACGACAAAAAAAATCTACTATACTGTTGATAATCGCATGTTGATCGAGCGATCCACTAATATTAATGAAAACGTATATTACCTGTGATCCAGCTTACATGCGACGAGTAGGTCCGGCTTAACCAATTTGCACTGACACAATTGTGTAATCCCAATGCATAAAGTCCCAATTGGAAAGCAGCCATATGTAAACCTCTGAAAATATAAAAAAAAAACATTCTATAACCGTAAAATATGTATAATAATAAATTATTTTTATTTTCCCGCTTTCCCGCTAAGACAAAGTGCGGCGTTGGGGTGCGTCACTAAACACGCAATGTCTCAAAAATTGGGCAGAAAGCGGGGAACGAAGTGTGTGAGAGCGGGGAACATTAGATTCCCTCTGCCTTTCTTGCGGTATGCGGAAATTGAAAGCGTGAGATTATTTTTTTTGTGTGACTCCGTACTATAGGTACATAAAGTGGTATATCATTCAAATGGTTTACCTGTGCGGCCCATGGTGCTCTCTAGCACACGATGTTTGTGTGAAAAGACTTGTACTTGAAGACCCTCCGGCTTTAAACAGTACTGATTTAGCCAATTCGAACATAAAGTGCGCCGATGCTTCTGACGGCTGATTAGGAACTGATGGATATAGACGTTTACCTTTATATCTGCAAAGAAACATTTTTGTTAAATTTGTTGAAAAATTATTATATAAATATTATCGCACATTCATTAATATTTTTATCTTGTATTTTTTTCGGAATTTAACCAATCATAAAAAAAATGGTACGATAAAAAATCATATACATCGATGTTCATACCTTGAATCTTTGAGCCTGGGCAAAGATTGATGTGATTGGTGAGATTGGTGAGATTGGTGTGATTGGTGTGATTGGTGTGATTGGTGTGATTGATGTGACTGATGTGACTGGTGTGACTGATGAGATTGATGCGCTTGATGCGTTTGATTTGTTTGCTGCGTTTGGTGGCTTTGATGTGTCATATGCATCATAGAAGGTGGGGAAGATCCGCTTTCAGACACTGCTAAGCGATCCATTTCCACAACTAAAGGACACGCTGATGCCTGTGAACACAACAATTAGAACAATATAGTAAACATAAAAAAGCAGATTGTCAGTTGCAAAATTTTGAAACTTAATTTATACATATAATTATTATTAAACTTAAAAGTAAAATCTATTAAAAACAAATATTCAATAAGTTCTAATATTAATTCAATATAAAATATACTCTAAAAAATATATATTAAATAGTCTGCTTCTCACATAATAATATAAAGTCAAACTAACCGATTGTGGTACCACAGGGTTGGGAACCTGCGAGCCTGACGAGTGCGCTTGATGGACGTTGTAAATGGACGAGTCACTGCGGTAAGCGGCCAGTCTCGGGTTGTTCGTGTAGTACATGCTGACCATTGGACCCTTTGTGAGTTGGTGAATATCTCGGTCTAGGAGCTAAATTAACAGTCATTACATTATAATAATAATATCTTCATATTTTTTATTACTTTTTGCTTCTCACACTTTATCCAGTATGCTCTGGTTTCCACTAAAATCCGAGACATTGCGTGTTGAGTAGCAGGACACAACGCCCCACTTTAGTCTTGCCAGGGCGGAGAAATAAAAATTCTGTTCAGTGAGGATCGAAACCACAACCATCGTGTTCTCAGTCGGACGCTGTCCCACTGCACCAAGATGGCCTTACGTCAAATGATGATATGTATAATCTTATTACATCAGTAGCCAGATTCATTTCAAAAAAATGATTTATCGAAATTTTCTAAATATTAACAGTTAAACATTGAAAAAGATGTATTATTTAAATTTGAATTTATTATTTACCTTATTCATAATCCTAGTTAACTTGACTGGATCATCCTTATAGAATGATAGCAATGTGAGTGCCAATTCACCCCGCTGTCTTCGTGTTCCTTCACATAGCAATGGATGTTCAGCTTCTGATACGTTTGCCTTTAGCCCTAATGCGGCTACAGCTGCTTCGAAACCTAATACTTCATCTGAAGGTGTCCTTGACTGTAGAATAAACTCTTTTATTATTCTAATCTTAAAATTAAAAACAAAACAATAAACATGCATTATATAATTTTAAATTGTCATTCACGTAAGAAAAATTATTTAAAACCGTATAAAAATTTTAAACATAGATATTTTTTAACACAAATGAATGTTAAAGAATGATGAAGTTTAAATCAAATAAAACGAAAATTTTCTTTATTCAATTAGGTCATTACAATCAATTTACATAAAAATGTCAGTTCTGTCAGTCTAACACTCTTTCCTACTACCAGTTTGAAAGGCTCTATTGAAATATAATTTTACAAGTGATATGAAACTATCATAAGCTTCCCGAGGGAATATCAACAGCATTTAATTACACACACAAATATCATTATAGAATTCTTGGTTCACTTTTCGTAATAATACGTTTTTAATTTTGACGTTAAATAATTCTCACGGATAATTCTGAGCTCTCATTATGTAAAAAGCCTTCTCTTTTTTGGATTATAAATACAAGTATTAATTCAATATCAGCAGTGTTGCCCCAAAGTAGTATTCCATGGGACACGATATTATGAAAATAACTAAAGTAAACGAATAGAGCAGTAGATGAGGGCGGGGGGGCTCCAATGAAATTTTGAATCTAGGTTTAGTCCTAGGAATTGGGGATTTTACGGAGCTGGTTTTAACGAGTCCGACTTCGGTTATCGGTTTTATTGAACTAACTATTGTGTATTGGATAAAGGAACCAATAAATAGTTAGTCTGTTGTAAAACACGAAAACTGGTAGTTTTATTAATAGGTTATGGGCCCAGAATTTGCCTGTTAGACTGATTTAGTTGTGAAAGTAATAACGTTAAGTAATTACAGTTCGATATATTATCGTGTTTCGCAAAATTAGTTCGGCAAATTTCTGTATACATACAGAGCCCAGAATTTGCCTGTTAGAATGATTTAGTTGTGAAAGTAATAACGTTAAGTAATTACAGTTCGATATATTATCGTGTTTCGCAAAATTAGTTTGGCAAATTTCTGTATACACACAGAACAAAATGTTTTCAAAGACTTGCCAGAATTTGCCTGTTAGACTGATTTAGTTGTGAAAGTAATAACGTTAAGTAATTACAGTTCGATATATTATCGTGTTTTGCAAAATTAGTTCGGCAAATTTCTGTATACATGCAAAATAAAAAGTTTTCAAAGTTTTACGTGTTTCGTCACCAGTTAGAAAATGGCGGCAAACTATATTGTAAGTGTGCCCAAGTTACGTGGTAGAGAAAACTACGACGAGTGGGTGTTTGCGGCAGAAATGTAAAATATCGGCCGCCGATGACGCCAAGACGAAGGCGAAATTAATACTTACAAGAGACTCATCGTTATATGTTCATATAAAGAATGTAAACACTACGAAAGAGCTATGGAACAAACTCAAGTCGCTCTTTGATGATTCTGGTTTTACTAGAAGAATAAGTGTTTTACGGAATTTGATATCCATTCGATTGGAGGGTTGCAGTTCCATGACCTCGTGCGTTACGCAGATAATTGAAACGGGTCAGAAGCTTTGTGGAACAGGATTTGCAATTAATGACGAGTGGATTGGTTCCTTGCTACTAGCTGGATTGCCTGGAAAATACTCACCTATGATAATGGCTATAGAGCATTCAGACATCCAAGTAACAACGGACGCCATTAAAAGCAAGCTTCATGATATGGAACCAGGAAACGGAAGTAGTAATTATGAAGAGGGCGCATTTGCTGTGTCAAAAAATTAATAGCCAACATAAACGCAAACAAATGAGTGGCAATAAAGATGGCGGTTCCAAGTCAAGTAGTGCCAACATTAAAACGTTATAACATTAATGTTAGATGCTACCGACGTAAACAAATTGGACACTATCGAACGCAATGCCCGAACATAAATAAAACTAAAGTGAATAATAGTAGCAAAACGAATGCATTCTCAGCTGTGTTTTTAAGTGGCAGTTTTAATAAACATGACTGGTACATTGATTCGGGTGCTAGTGTTCATTTAACCGCTAATCCAGATTGGATCACCAGTAGATATCGTAAAGTTCAACAAGAAATAATGGTAGCAAATAAGGAAACTGTTTCAGTTACATGTGCCGGCGATGTTAAAATAGTCACATTAGTCAAAGGCAGTGAAGTGGATATTAATATTGAAGATGTGTATTGCGTTCCAAATTTGACAACGAATCTCATTTCAGTTAGCAAGTTAATACAGAAAGGCAACAAGGTAAATTTTACACAGAATAATTGTTACATCTACAAGAATAGTGGTGATTTAGTTGCTACTGCTTCTTTGACAAAAGGAGTGTATAAATTAAATATGAAAGAGATGCTTATTGCAGCAGTTATAACAACAGGTCTTACTTGGCATCGCAGATTAGGTCATGTGAACAGTGATTGCTTTATTAAAAGGAAAATATTTACTAGCAGAGATGTCATAATCATGGAAAAGCAATCAGTCATGATGGATGTTGTATCTGCAGATAGTAAAATAGAATGTCTAACCAAAGAGAATGAATCAGAAGATCAGACTCAACAGGATTCAGTGGGGGATACCACAAGCTCAAAAGTGATAGACGAAACAGTGAGCAGCCTTTCAAATTCAGACTATGTACCTGAATTACGTGATAGACCTGTAAGAGTAAAACATGCACTAAACAGGTATAGGTATGGCTTTGTCGGTATCTGCTACACAGAGAACAATGTAGCCTGTGTAACTGACCTTACACTTAAAGATACACTAGAGGGACCTGAGAGAAATCATTGGTTACAGGCAGTACAGGAAGAATTAAAAACTATCGAGGAAAATGATGCTTGGGAGGTAGTAGACGTTCCTAATAACTCTACTATTGTGCAGTTTAAGTGGGTACTTAGAAAAAAGGTTGAGTGTGATAATAAAGTGCGTTTTCGTGCCAGTTTAGTGGCTAAAGGTTTTACCCAGCATTTTCGTGTGGACTATAATGAGACATTTTCACCAGTTGTAAAACATAGTACACTAAGATTGTTATTTGCTTTGTCAGTGAAACTTGGACTAGACATAGTACATTTAGATGTAGTTACAGCATTCTTGAATGGCAGCCTTAAGGAAACCATATATATGCATTTTCCGGGAGGGTTTAATAATTCAGATTCTGGTAAAGTTTTAAGACTAAAGAAAGCCATATATGGGTTACGGCAGTCATCAAGAATGTGGTATGATAAAGTAAATACTTGTTTAATATGAGCCTTGTTTGTATTTAAAGAATGAAGGTAAAAATATTACTGTTATTGCACTGTATGTTGATGACTTTTTTGTTTTTTCAAACAATAGTAAGGAAACTGATAATTTAAAATCTCTATTAGCATCTCAGTTTAAACTTAAAGATTTAGGGGAAATAAAGCAGTGTCTTGGTATGTCAGTTTGTTATGATAAGAAAAATAGAATTATAACCTTGGATCAAAGTAATTATATTGATCAATTGTTATTAAAATTTAATTTAGTTAATTGTAAAACTGTAGAAACCCCAATGGAATGTGGCTTAAAATTGACTAAGGATAAAAGTTGTGATAAAAGTTTACCTTATCAGCAATTGATTGGCTGTTTAATGTATCTAGCAATATTAACCCGTCCTGATATTAAATATGCAGTTGGCTATTTGAGCCAATTTAATAATTGCTATAGCAAAGAGCACTGGATTCATGCTAAGCGTATACTTAAGTATCTTAAAGGAACAAAAAAATATTGTATTAAATATTGTGGAACAGATGATAATATTAACAAGGGAATAGTAGGCTATGTAGATTCATACTGGGGTAATGACATTTTAGATAGAAAATCCTGCAAAGGGTACTGTTTTATTCTCTCGGATAGTGTTATATCTTGGGGAAGTAAAAAGCAAAAGAATGTTGCATTGTCAAGTACTGAGGCAGAGTATGTAGGTATATCTGAATGCTGTAAAGAGGCTATTTATATAAGAAATTTAAATAAGGAAATAACTGGTTGTTTTTAGTGTATTGTAATATTTCAAGATAACCAAAGTGCTCATAAATTGTTGTATAATCCTGTTTTTCATAATAGGTCAAAGCATATTGACATTAGATATCATTTTGGTCAAGAATGTATAAATAATAATATTGTTAAGATTGAGTATTTGGAAACGACTTATATGCCTGCAGATATATTTACTAAGGCTTTAAGCCATGTAAAACATCATAAATTTGTAAATGTAATGGGAGTGCAACAGAAGTAATGTTTATAAGTTTTATTTTGATATAGTGGGGGTATTGAACTAATATCAAAATATGTCATTTGTTATCTGTATTATTGTTTATCTGTGTATTGGATAAAGGAACCAATAAATAGTTAGTCTGTTGTAAAACACGAAAACTGGTAGTTTTATTAATAGGTTTATCTATATTAATCCGACCTATATTAATCGGAAGTTCCAACCTACCGGAACCGGACACGAAACTTCGTAATATCCCTACTAAAAATACTGCTGAATCAGTAACATTTAAAATTTCACTATTTCACCCAAGCTTAGCTAAGCTACGCTACGCTAAGCTTTAAACCAGTAGAGTATTTGCGATAGTGCACTGTTCACTTCATCGTAATTGTCCGAATCGATCGATTATGATCTACTTTAAAGTTTAGCAATGTATAAGATACTCACAGGGTGTTTATTCTCTTTGTCAGCAGCGGATAACACAAGAACATCGAATAGATAACTAGCCAACGCCATAGGTAACAAGGCCGGACCGCGGTTTCTATAAGGAATTCAAAATATCAATTATTTTTTAAATATTCGCAATATTTATAACCTTAACGTAAACTAAAAATTATATATTTTAGTACTATTTAGCTTCTGATACATAAAACATTCAAATTTAATTTTACATTATTGTACTATGAATATAAGTAACCTTAGTGTTCCATCACGAAGTTGTTCGGCTTTCTCTCTAGATAGCATCAGTTGTTCGGCACCAGTTGGGAGTCTCTTTAACAGAGCAACTAATTCTGTTTCTTGATTGTTAAGTTTTACTTCAAGAGCTTTTGTACTGGCAGGTGGACGTGCCATCTCTAAAGCATATAATCCCACACGGAAAGCTAACTCATGGTGTTCGTTGAATTCTGCCAAAACCTATAGAGAAAACAATATTTTCCGAGATTCTTATCGATCATCATAAATATACTAAAAGATGAAATTTGGTACACGATTCATACATGACATCACTTTTTAGTAAAATGGGCAGTTTAAGCTTCACAGCTCACATACTCGTCAGAGATAACCTAGTGACAGATTCTTTACCTACTTTCCACCCGGATTTGATACATGGCGATAATAAAAAAAAGAAATAAAAGATTTACAGTGCACAAAAACGCGCATTTCGCGAGCGTAGCAGAGGCCAGGCACGAGAGACGGTGACTGGCGGCGCACAGGCGCGGCGACGGCGCGTGGCGGCGACGCGCGCGCCGCGCCTCCGCCGCCGCGCTCAGCACAGAGCCCACGCCGCCCCCGCCGCTCCAGCTTGAGCCTGGACCGAGTTATGGAAGATTTATTTATGATAAACAGTAAGCGCTTGGTCTTCTCACCACAGCGAACCAAATGAAATAATGCATTCTTTCGATTGAGAATTAATCCCACAACACGCTGTGTCGCTGCATATGTATACGACAACGGAAATACAGAATAACTGATATCTACATACTAGAAACCATAAATTTGGCATATAGGGTATTTAGGGGGTATATTAATTTCTCGTAACAAACCTCATTTGTCAACACATAAATTATAAATTTTATTTTTTAATTGTAGTTTTATAACATAATAAAGTGTCGACTATTCAATAAGATAAAAATTGTTACAATCAAAGAAAAACATTTTTCTCAATACAAAAAGTTATAAGCCCACCTAGCGCAGGCGGGCTGGCCAACAGCTCCGCCGCGAGCCTGGCGCCGAGTGCGCACGCCTCGCGCGCGTGTCCGTGCGCGTGCAGACCCTCGGCGCGCGCGAACGATACCTCCCAGCTGCAGCCCCAGCTGGCGAACGAGTTCCCGCGACCGCATCCGCTGCCGCTTGCACTCTGTGAATTATAATACGATTTCTATTTCATTTTATTATATTTTATTTCATGTAACATCTCTTGCAGGTATTAGGTACTTGAAAAGGATGTATAGAATAATAATAATATCACTAAACAATACCATTGTCCCCAGCATCCCTCAAATCATAATATTGATCTCCCAAATGAGAGATATTCTCTCTGATATGAAAATGAGAATCCTAATTTTAGATACAAACCGTATGCGCTACCAGCTGTCCGCCAGCGGCCGCAGCAGCCGTGTCACCAGCCACGCGCCTCGCCTCGGCCGCGTCGTAATAATACAGGTTGCAGTCGTCGTCCGACACGGAGTCGTCGTGCGAGACGGGCCGCACCGCGTCGTCGGAGGACGCACCTACGGACAGCGACTCCTGAGAGTCGGTATCGACACCGCTTTGCTGCAGTATTTCCTCTTCGTTTTCACAGAAACCTGGTTACATGGAACATTGAATAAAAGCGGCTGTGACGACTGCCACCGCTCTACTCTACTTCCTAACAAAAATGATTACTATTGTCATCTCAACGTAGAGTAAATCTTTATCTTTACGATATTTGACAATATTTCAAAAACTATTTTAATTTATTTATTAGTGACCGTGGAACCTATAAATGCTTTTATTTTAAATTTTGTATTTGCCTCAATAGTTCAAATTAAATATTTAAAAATGTAATCCCGTGAAAACGATTTTCTAGGCAAGATGGCGTCGCACTAGTTCCTGTGACGTAATATGTCTGTCATACGATGATGTATGCGTTATTTATCCTTTTTTAGGATTTGTGACAAATAGCAGTGATTGTAAAATGAATTACAAATGGTGCACAGTGCCATAATGTACAAATACGTCACTAAAAAGTCCGGAAAATCCTCAAATTAAACCAAGTTGAAATATTTTTTATGTAAGGCCACTTTAATTTAAATAAAATTATCTTCTTATAAATAAACTAACTATAGTACTCTTTTGAATTAAGAATTTGATTATATAATTCCTTATAACACTCACGTTTCTTGTCGCTCAGTTGTAACGAATATTCTAGCTGAGAGACATGGGCTTAAATATATTGTTTTCTTTAGTATAAAATATAGTCACAAATTTATGCTTTTAATGTGTGGTAAATTAGCAGCTAATTAAAACAAGACATGGTAAATTACTATCAGTATAATGGTTTAAGTCAAAAAAAATATTATAATAGGTAAAATTTTGCTTTTTATATATAATATTGTTATATATATAACAATATTCTTTCTTTATGAATCTGTGATGCTGCACTTCTCAATTAGTAGCATATACATAAAAATTATTTTGAACAATACTTGTAACCTTTATGCGTCAAGCTAAGACAAGCTGTCCGATTTTACAAAATTGCATCCATTGTCATGGATCTCTATCAAAAACAGTTTATATCAATCAATATGTCTTGTATATTGCAATCAATAAAATTCTCCGACGAAATATGATCACCGAAATATTAGCGGTCGCAGATACGTTTACATATGTATATATGTTTACAAATGTTACGTCTTTTACGGATTCTATGATAAACTTCGTTCGTTGGCGTAGACTTTATGATCTATGCCTTCCTACGGAATGCTATCTTTTTTTCTTTGACATTCAAGAAATAAAATAAATAATAAAAAACATATATGTAATATAAAAAAAAAACAATATGAATAATTTTATGTTCTGATGGTTCCAGTCTGCAATTTAACAGGTTACATTTATTATTAACACTATTATACAAAAATATTAATGATTCATTACAAACAAAAAAATCTAAATTGATACCATTGTTAATTTGATGTTTCCATTGAATTCATAGTCTAAAGAAGCGAGCCAGGAAGCTTGTACGATCGAGCAGTGTTAAATGTTGCAGACACTAGCATTTTTATTGTAAATTAAAAATTTGAAGCGCCCAGCGAAACAAGACTTTATACTAGGCAGTGGGATGTTGAAATTTCGACGATGGAATAGAGATACATAATCTTTTAAGTGTATTATGTGTTTTAAGTGTTATTATTAGACAAATAATTGCCTTACACCAAGGATGTTGCTTTCTTGATAGGGCTTGCTTGTTGGATACACGAAAGGCTTCCTTAACATTATCTTAAGTACAGACCTTTGAGCTGAATCTAGTGAGATTGCACCGCCACAAGAGCTTATGTCTTCTTCTTCTTAATGTCCTATGTCCCCTAGATGGGGCAGAGGGCGTCCACAGATATCCTCCATCGCGATCTGTCTTGAGCTTCACGCTTTACCTCGGTCCACGTCATTCCGATGTTTGCCGCTTCTGCCAACACGGTGCGACGCCAGGTTTGGCGAGGACGGCCACGCTTTCTTTTCCCTTGGGGATTCCAGTCCAAAGCTTGTTTGGGAATATGGTCGGGACCACTGCGGAGCGTGTGGCCAATCCATTGCCACCTGCGACGCTTGATCTGGTGGTCGATCAGGCTCTCTTGGCATTTCTCCAACAGTTCTACGTTAGAGATGGTCTCGGGCCAGTAGATACCGAGAATGCGGCGAAGACAGCGGTTGACGAAGACTTGGACTTGGCATGAGATGTCCTTTGTAACCTTCCACGTTTCGCACCCATAAAGCAGCACGGATTTTACATTGGTCCCAAATATCTTTATCTTGATTCTTCGGGTCAGTTTCCGCGATTGCCAAACGGGTTTCAGCTGCGCGAATGTAGCTCGGGCTTTGGCGATCCGTGAAGCGATGTCCTCTTCAGTACCCCCAGTCTCTGCCACGACGCTCCCGAGGTAAGTAAATTTGTGGACACGTTCCACTGCCTCCGTGCCGGTGAGTTGTTTTTCACGCCAATTATCATTTCTTGAGTCTTCCGGGAGTTTATTTTAAGGCCTATTTTCGCCGCTTCCTGTTGTAGGTCGTTTAATTTTGCTTGCATGTCAGCGTGTGTGTGACTTAGCAGGCACAGATCATCGGCGTAGTCTAAGTCTTCTAAGACATAAGACAATCCCCACTCTATGCCACGACGCTTGTTTTCAAAGATGCAAAGCATTATCCCATCTAGAACGACCAAAAAGAGGAGCGGCGACAAGAGGCAGCCCTGGCGGACACTCGCATGCACTGCTACATCGTCTGAGATGAGGCCGTCGTGAGTTATTTTACAGGAATACTTCCTGTAAACGCTTTTTAGTAGACGAATGATTTTTGGCGGCACTCCAAGTTCCGAAAAGCGGGACCAGATGCAGGACCACTTCACCGTATCGAAGACTTTTTCGAAAACGACAAAAGTTAGGTAAACCTCACTTTGCCATCCTGATGCCTGTTCCAGAATGATACGAAGTGTTGATCTGGTCCGTGCATGAGCGGTTCGACCGAAAACCAGCCTGTTCCTTGCGTAGAAGAGGATCAACGGCCCTCGACAGTCTGTCCAGGATGATCTTACAGAACACTTTTGAAGGAACAGAGAGCAGTGTAATTCCTCTCCAGTTATCGCACAGGCTTAGATCACCCTTCTTCGGAACAGTAACAAGAAGATCCTTATTCCAATCGCTGGGTAGCTCTTCGGCGATCCAGATCCTTTTAATGAGAAACGTCAGAACGCTGACACCAGAAGATAACTCGGCTTGCAGCATTTCCGCAGTTATCAGATCGATTCCTGGTGTTTTGCCTATCTTCAAAGATCTGACCGCCTTTGCAATTTCGGAGGATGTCAGCGGGTCCGTATTAATTTCAAGAAGCCGGGCTGGTTGTGAACTGGCTTGCAGTATGTCGGGCTTCGTTGTAGCTGACAAAAGTGTTGGCGCCAGCGTACTAGCTGCCCTTCTGTCGTCACAATAAGCTGCCCGTCCTTCGACTTCAACGGCCTCTTCTTCGACTTGCTGTTACCTGCCAAGGTTTTGGCAGCTTTGTATAACTCCCTCAAGTTACCAGTGTTTGCAGCTTGTTAAACATGATGATCGGCAATACCGTCAGCCCACTGTCTCCTATCTTTCCGGGTACTGCGATAGATTTGTTTGCGTTTTTGACGGTACTGAGTGTTAAGTTCGGCTCGCATGCCATCGTTGTGAGTCTCAAGCAGTCTGAGGTTAAGTCGTCTTCTGTCTTCGATCAGGTTCCAGGTGCGTTGTGACAGCCAGTCCTCCCGAGAGTGAGGCGATTTGTGTTCCAAGACGGCGGAACTAGTCTCTGTATAGGCCACTCTAATGCGGTTCCACTCCTCGTCCAATGAGTCCGAAGTGGCTTCCAGTACAGAGTACAAACGATTGCGCAACTCGAGTTGGAAGGCCTTACGCGTCTCCAAGTCATGTAGCTTATTAACCTCGAACCTTCTTCCAATCTTGCTGGGTCCTCCAGCCACACCGGCTTTTGCAACTTTAAGCCGGACTTCAGCAACCACCAAATGATGGTCGCTATCAATATCGGCACCCCTGCGGTTGCGAACATCGAGCAATGAAGAACGCTATTTTGAAGTTATGGCAAGATGATCGATTTGGTTCTTGGTGACTCCATCGGGTGAGTTCCATGTGTACTTATGGTGGTCGCATGTTTGAACAATGTTCCTCCGATGGTAAGATCGTGGTTCTGACAAAATTCGATAAATCGTTCGCTCTCCATTCTCGTTGCACATACCAAGTCCCTGTGTACCCATATGCCGCTCACGATTAGTGTTTACGCTCCCAACTTTTGCATTTAGATCCCCCATGACGAAAACGATGTCTTGCTTCTTTATGCCACTTAGGGTGGCATTCAGGGCATTGTAGAAGTCGTCCTTGTTATCATTAGATGATGCGTTGGTTGGGGCGTAACACTGGACAATAGAGATGTTCCGGGCTCTGGAATTGAAACGGGCATACATGATCCGATCTGATATCGGTTTCCAGTCGAGAAGGCTATTCTTAGCTGCATTAGAAAGTATGAGCCCCACGCCATACTCACGCACATCTGCCTCATTTTCTTTACCAGAATACAACAGAGTCAAGCCTCTCGGCGTTCTCAGTTCGCCAAACCCGTTTCTCCTCACTTGGCTTAGACCGAGTATATGCAAGTTGTAGTTTAGCATTACTGCTTCTGCTTGTCGGCTGTCATCGCTAAGCGTCCTTACGTTCCAGAAAGCAATTCGTGTCCGTTTCTTCATGCAAAAAGTCGTCGTTAATAGATCGGTCCGGTTTCTATTTGTTTCAGTTTTTGTAATCAATGATTTTCGAGCAACCAGGTGATTAGCCCACTATGCCTTAATCCGATAGCGGGGCTGCCGCTTCAGAGCCTTCAGATGTGCTCGATTTTATTTCGGGTGTCCTCCCTAGTGAGTCGATACTGTTTTAAGGCGCAGTATACTCGCCCTTCGCCCTGTATCCGTTAGCTCAGCTGCAACTCAGGGTGGCGTTCACGCGGCAGCGCGGTTGCAGCAGGTCCCAGGGGGAACGACGGGGACGTGGATAGCTAGGACTGGCTAGGGCTCCGCTAATACGGTACTCCGCCATGAGTACAGCAGAATGTATTTTTGGCATTATATAGGTAATGCTGCACTCACCAACAGCGATTCCCACCAAAACATTCCTTAGCTTCTCCCCGTCCTAGCTTCTTCTTTCTTCTTCTTGGCATTAGTCCCGGCTTTTGCCAGGATCTGCCTTCCGACTGAGCCTACTCCACTTTGCACGGTCTTTAACATCCTCAGTGGATAATTTATTGGCTCTCATGTCTTGTGTCACGACATCCAGCCATCGCTTCCTTGGGCGTCCGGGTGGTCTAACTCCAGGGACAGACATGTCAAGGCACTTCCTTCCGACATAGTTCTCAGATCGGCGCATAACATGGCCATACCATCTCAGGCGACGCTCTTGGAGCTTATCCAATACGTCACGGACCCCAAGACTACCTCGAATGAATGTGTTGCGTATGCGGTCGGACCGCGTCACGCCACACATCCATCTCAGCATCTTCATCTCCGTGACGTGAAGCTCCTGCGTGTGCCGAGATAATGTTGGCCAACATTCGCTGCCGTATATAAGAACAGGTCGGATAATGCTCTTGTATATCAGTCCCTTGAGCTTGGGCGGTATTCTGCTATCGCAAACCACACCAGTGACCTCCCGCCATTTGGCCCAGGCAGCGTTTATACAGGCATGGATGTCGTGGTCGATGCCTCCAGACTCACGCATAACGGCTCCAAGGTACCTGAACTTCTCGGACTTAACGGCTGGCTCAGGCCCGATATGGATGGTGCTCGAGTCCGGGTTCCCGCAAGCCATGTACTCGGTCTTCGACACATTCAGTTTAAGACCACCGTTCTCAAGCGCACCCTTCCAGGCGTTCACTTTACGCTCCAGCATCAGTCGGTTCTCATCGATGAGTACTGTGTCATCGGCATACATCATCAGCCACGGAGGCTGGCATTAGATGTGAGCCGAGACAGTATCCAGCACTACATTGAATAAGAACGGACTAAGAGCTGAGCCCTGGTGAACCCCTACTGTAACTGTAACTGTAACTGTCAGGAAGGGCTTGGTGTCGCCAACAGCGGTCCTAACCACTGAAGCGGAGTCATTGTACATATCTCTGATAACCTCAATATAGGCTTCAGGGATCCCCTTGGATCGCAATGCCCACCAGATACACTGACGTGGCACACAGTCAAAGGCCTTTTGCAGGTCCAAAAAGGACCCTCCCCCTCCTAGCTTATGTAGAGCTTATGTAGTATACAAATAAACATTGACAAAGACAAAAATATACCACATGTAAAAGGTTTTAAGAGATGCTGACTGTACAAGTAGTTTCATTGTAATTATGATTTTACGTACTCGGGCTGAAAGTGGATCTTGTAAGCATCAAACAATAACATTGATTTTCCCGACGACATATATGTAATTTCAGTTGTAACGTCGGAGCGGTTGCAGAACTAGCTGTTTTGTGAAAGCAAACATAGCTTGTTTTAGTAATAATTAAGGTGAGAATATTATAAGATATTCATGTTGTTATTTTTTGTGTTTCGTAAGTTTTTGCAAGAGAGTTGGAATCGAGACTGTATCTAAGGCCTTAGGTAGGTCCAGGAATACAGCAATAATAATTTTTTGGTCATCCAGTAAAGCTATTTTAGACGTTAACTGCGAACCGCATCATCAATTGACTTGAATCTTCTTAAGCATTATTGCTTCAAATAAATTAAATTGTTGCCTTCATTGCCAGCTTCTTCTAATCAGTATTTTGATCTTGTGATATTTTACTAGCCAGACTCTATCCTTAGAGTCTTAAGCATAAATCGCACCTTCAATCTTTAATAGTTCATTCCATTCTTGTTTTTTTGCTAGAAAAAGACAGTTGTCTATTTTTAGCATAGAAAGTTTTAGTTAATGTTAAAATGAATTTAATTAATAACGGGTATCTTATTTTTACATGTAATTTAAATAGATGTGTTTTCCAAGGAGGGTTGTAAACTATTTTTATAGCCTTATTTTGTACTACTTGCAAAAATTGATAATTTGTCAAGCAAGTACTGCTCCACACCGGACATGCATATGTAATACGCGGTCTAATAAGGATGCTGTATATTCTCATATTGGTTTGGGAGCTGAATTTGCTACTACGATTCATGGTAGCATTCATTAAGGCTCCCAGGGCTTGAGCACCTTTTGTCAGTATATTCAAAATGTGCTTTGTCCAATTGAGTTTAGAATCCATAGTCACACGTAAGATGCAATTTTGAGAAACCGTCTAGGTAACTGACGTCGGGTAAACATAATAGCTTCTATTTTAGACACATTAAGCTTGAGTTTCCATTTAGTAAAGTATACATGTAATAATTCAAATAAGAGTTGTAACCGATCCATTATGAGATCAACATAATTAGAAGTTACAAATAAGGCCCCAGAATCGATCCCTGGGTAACGCCAGCTAGCATTAACTTATACTTGGACTGAATATTATCTATGAAGGTGGATTGTTTTAGGTTTATATAATTTTTAGGTTTAGTTTATGTAAGGTGCTTCGGTATCTATGCTAGCTATTGAGAGCATGAGTGCTTAGCACAAAAACTGAACTGTTTGTCCATAAGACGGAATTCTGACACAGGTAGGAGTCGCGCGTATATAATTTTCTCAAATAACTTTCCTAGAGGGGGTAATAGGTTTATTGGACGGTAGTTAGTGGGTAGAATATCATTTTTACCATTTTTGTGCATGGCGATAATTTTGGCCCTTTTCCAGACATCTGGAAAGTAAGTCTCATACAGCTGTTGAAAATCAAGGTGAGATATACAAATGCTCTTGTCGGATAGTTTTTAAGCAGAGAATTCGTTACTTCATCGTTACTGGGTGACTTGCGCAATTGTTGGAGATTGTATAGTTTTGCGGGTAGTTTAAGTTCGCTGGGTAGGTCTTGGCCAACAGTATCTGGTAGCCTTTTTATAACAACTTTGGGTGTATTTTTGTCCTTTCTTGTGTAAGTCATCTTTTTTAAGTCCTTTTTTTATGGCCTTCTGAGATTCTACAGTGTGGCACTTAATAGCGACTTTGCTGCCACTTCTGTATTACATTTGATAGCGATTAGCATAACTGCTCACTATTTCTTTTATTGTTTGATGGGTCCAGCCCCTTTTCACTTTTAGGATTATTGGGGGTATCCTCCCAAAGTCTCCAGAGGCAAAGTCTTCTTGACAGTATTTTCTGAATCATTACAGTGTCAATGGGCAGGTCTTTAAAAGTGATGTGAAGCTCTACTTTGGCGCTAGTCTGAGAACTTTTATTTGATTCATATGTTTTTGGAGCACGCGATTTTTGGGCCTTATATATCAAAAAAACGTATTCTACATATTACATTTTTAAATGTCAACGAAACGAACTGCTCATTACGCTCAATAATTATATTAAGGATACTGTTTCTTATTTTAACTTATCTATCATATTCGTATTTCATGTAGTTTAGTTGGACTTAATGGTTCTTCGTGAGATGCTGCAGGTCTTGGATTTTCATATTTCAACGAAAACTGCTCATTACCCTCAAAAATTTTTACTAAAGAGCCATTTCCTGGTTTCTTATAGTTTAGATATTATATTATGCTTTTACATCAAGTGTTCCAGATCCTTGATTTTTATATTTTATTGGAATATTATTCCAACAAAATAATATAACCTATTTCACGTTCAATAACTCATATTTTGGCAGCATTTCATTAACTCTAATAATTCAGCTCTTCTACCACTGTTCTGGATCAGGTTTGCAAGTCTTCAAAATCTGTTATAACTTAGATCCTGCCCTGACCTTACAGATATACAACAAAAAAGTTTATTTAAAATCCATCCGGTAGATCCGGAGGTGTACGTGTACAAACAGACAATCTGACAGACAACATTTTTATCCAACTGCGTAATTTTTCCTTAAAAATATTCAATGTACAGACAAAAGTTTTTCACTGTTTAATTATAGTATAGATAGATTAATGATTATTTAAAAGTTATATATACATACATACATAACTTCGCTCTTTAACCCTAGCGGAGTAGTCAAAGAGAACGGAGCGCCAAACGCTGCAGTTCCTGCATACCTCTTTTGCCTCGCCCACTGTCATTAACCTCTTCATACATGCTCTCTGGGGGGTTGTCATGCTTTTTACGTGACCTTACCCCAGTATTTTCGACACTGTGTTTTCGAAGGTCAACGGAGGTGTTCCCTTACCTCCTTAACATCCACTTTTGCTTCATATACTCATTATATCCATTTCGTATCTTCCATCTCTACTTAACATACTTCCCAGGTATACTATTTACAAATTTATTTACTTAATAATGCTTTTGATCTTATTATTTATAAGTATGACACCCATTAACCTTTTATTTTTAACACTGTCGATAAAATATTTTAAATGAAATATATTATAATCGATCTGGAACACCTGATGCAGAACCATAGATAAGCTAAATATAATAATAAAAAAGCTAAATGAAGTTCCTTAAGTACGAATTATTGAGCGTAATTGTCATTTTGTAGCGTGGCAAGGATCATGGTCCACGCCAACGATTTGCAGGCGTTCACTAGTTATTAATCAAATTGTTAAGTAGTGTGTGTCTATTTGGGTAGGGTGATATTTAATAAATTTGGACATAATTTTTGTCCAATTTTTGTTTTGTTTTAAAAATGTAGTTTCATTAGCATATAGCACATGAAATTTCAAAATAAAAATTACTCACATTGTATTAAAAACCAAACTAACCTTCAGATGACACGCTGGAATGGTTACCGTCACCAGGGCCGGAGTGGCGAACTGCTACACTCGGCCCTTCACCGGATCCACAAGGCTGCATTTAAAATAAATATTATATTATGATAATTATACAACAATATTTATAATAGTGCAAAAAATGCACAAATTTATTAAATAGATGTACAAAAGGCGGGCCATCACCTGATGGTAAGTGATCACCACGGCCCACAACCCCGTGTAATGCCAGAGGTGCTACAGGTGCTTTGGCGGTCTGAAGGAGGTATACGCGCTTTTTTATGGTACTCATGTCGTATCGATCAGAAACTACTGTCACCGGTAAGCTATTCCACAGGTTGTTGTAGGATCTCTTTAAAACATGCATTCTTCTATAGTGTAATATTAACTCTTTTTTACCGTACACTCTCTTTTGTGTGTTCTCCATTCAACGTGACATTGGCGAAGTGAATTGTGCTCCACTGCCACGCCCGAAACGCCATATATAAAGACAACAACAACAGGTTGTTGTACGTGAAATAAAGTTTCTACAGAACCACAAATTAATGGAGTGCCAACTGATGACTGACTGAGATGGGGATGATACTTTAGTTTGTGCGGTTCAGAAACTTCAGCGTCAGGTATCAGGTCAAATAGTTCCCCAGAACGCTGCCCATGATATAAGCGGTAGAGAACGCACAACGAGGGAAGGATGGGAGGAGGTCTCTATGCAACGCCAAAGTGGAGTGTGCCAGCCCAGAGAAGAAAACAGAACCAATCAATATAAAGGCGTAACGTACTGTCTCACTCTCCCGATGACATCCAGCTTCTTCAAGGCCAATTTAGTCTTCCGTTATAAACCGTCGACAGAGACCTTAATGCTACGCTAGGTCCCGGTAAAGAAACAACCCAGTTGCAAATATTCTCGGGAAGTCCATAAGATTGAAGTATTATCTGGGGCGACTCGTGCCATACTCGATCAAAAGTTTTCATCATGTTCAGACTAACTACCAGGCCTTGTCCCTTGCTTTCAACAGCCGCGGTCCAGCGGTGTGTGAGGTAAACCAGAAGATAATCGGTGATCACAAGAGACCATGGCGGAAGACATTTTGATGGTCGTTGATCAACCGTTAATCAAAGTCAAAGTAAAACAATTTTATTCAAACTAAGAAAAACTTTATTTTTTGAACGTCAAATACATTAACACCGGTTCACTAATATTAATGCCTCAGACCTAAGAAGAATCGGCGCAAGAAACTCAGCGGAACTTTTTTTGTCAGTTAGCCAATAAATTCACAAGGAGAATAATGTTGTATTTACTACAAACGCCTGTAAAATTTATAATCAGATACTCAGTTGCTTACGCATGCTTACAAAATGGACTTTACAAGCTACAATCATATCATATCTTCAAGAAAATATGTCTGCAGCAGCAATCACCTCTGGTGAGCTCTTCCATCGCTGGCTGGGACATGTAAGCAGTGAATGTCTGAATAAAATACAGAATGCAGTTGATGAATGACTGAAATGTCCCATTATAAAAAAAGGCCATTTTACATTGCTTAAGAACGAAGATGAAAGTGGGATTTAAAAACCCAAAAAGGTGTTCTAGAGGGCTATGCTGACGGGCGCAAAGGCTATAGACTATATGATTCAGTTAAGAATGTAATAACAACTTGTCGATATGTGATAAATGTTGAGGAAGAAAACACAACCTAAGCAATAATAGAAAAAAATAATATACTTAGATACAGAAGAAACATGCCACGTTGAACACACCGGTTCTCGTCCGATCACCGAAGTTAAGCAACGTCGGGCGCGTTCAGTACTTGGATGGGTGACCGCCTGGGAACACCGCGTGGCGTTGGCATCTCAGAGGGTG
This sequence comes from Dione juno, assembly GCA_037127375.1. NCBI lineage: Eukaryota > Metazoa > Arthropoda > Insecta > Lepidoptera > Nymphalidae > Dione > Dione juno. The sequence goes on along the minus strand of JAXRJS010000042.1, from coordinate 5,972,118 downwards.
TCTAGCCAATTATCTGTCCGATATTTGGTTTCCGGCATACGGGTACGCGACCCCGGGACCTCGAGCCACCACTTTCATAACCCGATCCAATCCATGTAAGTGGTGTCCCTCCCCTATATTCCAAGTCTTTCTGCCTCTTATTCCCTTTCCTTTCCTGGTTTCTCCCAGTAATGGGTTTGGAGGTCAGATGGCAATCGCTCCACAAAAACCACTTCGCCACTGATATGGACCGATTGGTCTTAGTCGGAAGGCAGACCCTGGCAAAAAGCCGGGACTAATGCCAGGAAGAAGAAGAAGACAGAAGAAAGCTTACAGGAAACTGTGACAACTACAAGGGGAGTTAAAAACAAAATCCAACCAGATAGATATGGTTTCAGTAGCCAAAACATTGTTTTCAAGAAACTGATGATTTGACATTGCAGGAAGTGTTGAATGTAAAGTCTTTCAAATATGGCGGGTCGATGTTGACAGTTTGTGGCGGATATGTTATTTTGGTGGCATCTATCAAATTTGTTGTTCTTTATTCAGTAGTTGATGTCAAATCAAAGCACAAAGCACTTCCAAATGATAAAAATTTATTATCAAAATGAGTGTTCTTTAGTGCAAACTTTGCAAACGTACATTACGTAAGTTTTACGGCAGAAACGGTGGCCCTTCAAAGTCAACTCTCCTACTTGGTTTGGTGGCTAAAATCGAGACGACCGGTTCGGTAAATACCCGTATTACGGTACCGACCGGTTCGGTAATGTTACGTAAAAGGGACGCCAGATCAGCCTTCGGCACTCGGCCTTTCGCAGACATCAACTTGGCGAATTTTGCGTCGGGATTTGGGCTTACACGTGATGGTGGTGCGTGACCCTGAGCCAGTCAGTGTTTTGAGCGTTAAAATCGCCAAGAATCACGACCTCGAATCGATCCTGCACAAAAGTTGCCTTTGTGCAGAATCGATTCGAGGTCGTTCTGAAGTACTGTTCATATGTTTCAGTGGAAACTGTTCTCAAGTATTACATTGTTTAATTTTTAATTTAATGTTCAATTATGAAATATAATATTACGTGAAATGTAATTTTGACTTTATCCATCTTATATCTTCTTTAAATACCAAAATATTTGGTTTACTTACCTGATTGGAAGGTCCCGGAACAGCAATATCGACCGTAATTCTTTTCCTATGTATCAACGTGCGGTGGCCGACGTGTGCCGCGTCAGGGTTTGTTAGACGATAACTCAGCGACATTTCGTTGTTTAACACTGCTTTTGATGAGTTTACCTAAAAGAAATAAGGTATTATCAACAATCTTACTAAAAAGATATATTCCAAAAGAAATTATGGGCCTTCAAGAGTATTTTTTATACAAGTTATTCTGAGATTTCAAAAATATTTCTAAAATGGAAAATTTCAGCTCAATCCGACACTGCGAAGTGGGTCAAACTTGACTAGTAAGATTTGTTGTTCACTAACAAACAGATGAAGTTAAACTAAACGGAACAATACAGTGCACCTTCGATATAAGACGGCTCTTAAAAACCGCTTTACATACGTCAGCGCTATCGCAAAGGCCCACTGAAAATTAAATTGGCCTCTATATTATAAGTATAAAACTCAAACAGAAAAACCAACCTGATGTGCACTATCACTTTTGTCAGTATGGCGGAATATAGTGAACGGGCTGTGGTATAGTGGGTTCAAATCTTTCGTGTAAGTAACTCCTGGTATTTGATAATCATCCCATTCTAAGAAACAGCCTTCCATAGCCGGGTGGAATCCGGGGAACACTTCGTTTTCGCTGATACCATTGATGTACGGCGGATGTGAGTGGGCACGAGAGTGGCGCGGATGAGACGATGATGTATTCAGGTGATTGTTGCGATTCTTTGCAACCTGTAAAATACAAATGATTGTCGGTATGTATTCTTTCACTTTAAAAAAAGTTATCACAAAATATATATTACTTATTGTTTAAAGAAAGAGTAAAATAATAGAAGCCATCACTAAAATTCAAAATTTGTTTTCAGAATAACTATAAAATTAAGTTCTTACTTTATCCAGAACTTTCATGTGCCACTGTGCAAATTGTTCGTGTAAGGTATCGCGTTCATGTGGAGCAAGCCCCGGATTCAAGGCAGCGAGGCGCCACAACACTACAACCTGTTAGAAAATATGTATTATATTATTAAACTATTACATTTAATACATAACAGCAAATAATACGCCACGATGCAGTTAGATAGTGTTTGAGCGATTATATTGGAAATAGTTTGATTGGTTCGAAAATAAACACTTATATGTAAGTGATTTTAACTTTTGTTTCTGCCTACCTACTTAAACACTACTACACTCAAGTGCGAGTTGAACTCATGCACCAAGAGTTCTGTAGAGATGTCATAATGAACTGGATTACAGATATAAATTTGTAATGGTATTTCCTGTGATATACTTATATATTTTCGATTCTCAGATTATTTGCTTTACTTGTACTGTAAGTCCTAACTCCTTGCCAATCTTTATAATCAAAGACCATCTGGAGGTACCCTATAAGTTTTCATACGCGGCGATGTACGCATTGCATGCAAAGTGCGGCAAAAATAGCATAAGCGGTCGTATCTTTTGATCGTGTCCTCTTAAAAGTAAGATTTTTCCTGTGCTCCAAGGGACGAGACTATACACTAGAATATTTGACAAACAGATAGACGCACAACAAGGAGATCCTATAAGGGTTTCGCATTTTTCACTTGATGTGATGAACCCCAAAAAACAATAAAAAGGTGTCCTGTTCTTCAATTTCTGCCATTTTCGTGATTTCCTATTACAGTAACGGAGCTGAATGTCGCCCTATATCTGTCCATGGGATGCTGTCGTACTGCTCCGTACGATCGCCTATTTTATTTTGGCGATTAAAACTTATCAAATTTTAGGCTTATATAACAACCTCATCGCAGAGAGAGGAACAGGCGTGCTGGGCCGCAGAGTTGCCGGCTGTACCATGCTTGCCGCCGCCGCCCCACGCCACCAGTGCCGCTTTGGTGCTGTACCACCATACTATTATCTATTGAGAGAAATGATATTTAATACATTAATATACACATATTTATTTTATATATTAGAACTATCAAACTTTGTAAGTCGAGTTGGAGACTACAACAATATAGCATAACTACAGGAATATAGCATAACTACAGGAATATAGCTTTCCTCACTGGATAGAATACAAAACTTTTTAGAATAGAGCTTAAATTAAGCAGAAATAAATTTACAACATCTGTTTAATAGTCCAATGACAGCGAAGGTTATATAGAAAAAGAGCTCATGACTTATGAAACCCTCAGATAGCGTCAACAATAAATGTTGAAACTGAGTTGCCTTAATGAAATCACTTCAATTTTATCTTATGTACACATAATAATTTAATTTTTTTCATTTATTCAAGGTTACTTGTACCTAATGAACTGATTGCTCAATGAAAATCAACTATGAGTAATTCGAATAAGGATGGAAATGAAGGAAACAATATGAATGAGCCTAAATGTTTAATATAGTTCAATTAAGCTTATTTAAAAAGTTATAAATGAAAAAGACGATCAATAATTTCTTACTTGTTCACAAGCCATGACCTCCTCCGTAATAATTTCCAATAGCGGTATAGCATTCCTGTCGCTCCGTTTGAACATCTCGCGCACTATGGACAGGAGGTTCCACATGCCCTCCGGCTCGCGACCCCGTAGCGGCCGCAACAGCGACGACCACTCCGCTGCCGCCGGTGGCGCACTCGTGCTGAGATAATTCACATCACTGAAACATATTGAATATATGAACGTACGCTGTAGGATTAGAATCCTTGTTTCGTTCCAAAACGGTGCCTATTGCTGCATATTATGTATTATTTTATCTACAAATACACCGTTTAAAACAATAGAAAATAAACCTAAAATCAGTCAATTTGTATTAGAACTTGAGTAATAAGAAAATAAAAGGCATACATTGTATTATCATATATTCTACGGGAAATACACACACATCAGGGCTGTACACTGATCTCGAGTCTGTACGAAGATGACGAATCGATGAATCAGAAATTAATAATGTCATGTCAATGTAAAATAATTGTCAGTGTCAATGTAAAATAATTAATAATCTCAAGACCTTTTGAACTCAAATAAGGAAGACGGAGCGTGGATGCATCTTATCCCCGCTCCTCTTTAATTTCTATGGAGAATACATTAGAAAAGAGCCTTACATTAATGGGATAGAGGTATCACAATAGGAGGCAAAAAAGTCATTAACCTTAAATATACAGATATCACGTTGTTCACAGTATCAGAGACCGATATGGCATCATTTCAGAAGTAAGTTCAAAAGATTGGAGAACGAAAGCTAGTTGGTTTGGCTCAGAATCAATAAAGCAAAGATTAAACTTATGTACGTTGATAGAGCTGACCAGCTCCCGCGAACTTGTTTACTGATATGTTTAAATCGTGGTCGTGAGGCACTTTATTTATCTTAGGTCCATGGTCAGTGACCATGGGAGGATGCGACAAAGACATTCGGCGAAGGACACATATGGCCAAAAGTGAAATGAGCAAAATTTGGGTGTTTTGCATATTTTTATACTGCATCAGAATCCTGGACTATCCGCGCGGCTGACAGGAAGAAGATCGATGTCTTCGAAATATGGTGCTGGAGAAGAATGTTGCGCATAACGGGGACATCGAAGAGAACAGAACATATCGATTCTCCCTCAGCTTAATATTAAAAAGCCTGAATATTAAAAAGCAGAAAAAGAAGTTAATGGCATGCCAGTGACCGAGGCTTTTAGAGAGGCAGGAGGCAGGAGACAGAGAAGGGTGGCATGGAAGTAATGTATTATCGTAAGCCACTTAAAGATTTATAATTGTATTCGCAATACTTACCTAAACACGATAGGGGCGGGAACGCAGAATTTTACTAAAATTTTGTTGATGTTATTATGTAAAGTCTTCTCATCTAAGAACCAAGATGTATATTCATAGGCAGAAGCTCCCGCAGTGGGATCTGGCGCGCCACAGGTCGTGTTAATCTGGTTTGGTTGAGCTGATAGTAGTTCATCCAGTATCCTCTGAGCCGTGGGAAGAACTTGCCGTGGTAACTCCGATATGAGGTACTGCGCAAATTTTTGAAGCTGATCTCTTCGTAATCGTTGAAGTGATTCCGAAACCGGCGCTCGCAGACATACTTGAGTTGGCTAAATAAGCAATACTTCTTGTTTATTACTTTCCAAATTACTTTATTACACTAAACACATTTGGAAATCTATTAAGGAACATAATATATTTGATAGGAGGATTGAATATATTTATCATAATTTTGGAGAGTAAAACTTTCTCAAATAAATTTCCCAACACTAAACCCTGTTTTCACTAACGATAAGAAAAAACTCTCATATATTATACAAACATTTCTAAATTAATTAACGAATAATATACAATTTATTATACTTTGTGTTATTCTCAGAATGACATATTTAAGGAAAAATTATCTCACAATAAAAAAAGTTATGTGAGTGTGAGTAAATAAGATATAACACAAAATCTAAGTTTTTAAATATATACTAAATCAAAATTTTCAACACTTCAGTAATGAAGTTAATTTTATAGTAATCCAGACATACATGTTTTATTAAATCATGTACTACACATGTATTGCATATAAGAAAACAAACATTTCATAGATAAATCAAATAACTTACTAAATGAATTCTATAGAGACAAACAGCAACAATATGTGAACACCAGTGAGCTGTCAATGAGCAGGTGCAATTACATGAAGATATTTTCTGTCGGTCAAATGTCACTGCCACATTGCACTGAGTTCTGCTCATGATGAGTGTTACAGTTGCTGATAGATGGAAGCCTAAAAAAAACATTTTATTGTGGGTGCCTCTATTATAATATTATTAAAAATTTTACAGAAAAAATCTCATTCATCTTCTTTACATAGTATAAAATGAAGTCCCTTTTCACACATGTATGCTTTTTTTTAAGCTATACATCAGAATTAATAACACGATCAGTCATAGACTGAGTGATTAAAGATATATGTATTAGAGTAAAGCCAAGCTACATTTATGATATTTTGGAGTAAAGCAGAGTTGTAATGTGTTATATAATTTTAAAATTTTAATCAGGAATAATATAAAATTCCTGAGGATATTGGTATTTTGTTGTCCAGACCAAATGGATATCCTAAGTATAAAATGTGTAATATTAGAAGAATTGTAGTTCCTTGTGAAACAAATATAGATAAAATCTAAATTTTTTTTGAATTATAGCATTATAATCTAGAATAATTTAGCATTTGGATAAGTAGAAAGAGGAGCTTGGACAGTGGAGGTGAGCATTACTGAGACCCTGAAACATTTTCTTAGGTCACCAGTCAAAAGCATTGTTCTCCCTACAACACAATGTACCCAGCACCCACAAGGCCAATCCATGGAATATCCCGTAGTTTCTTCGCTTACATTGCAAACACTGGCTTATATTTGGACATAGATTAAAATAATGTAAAAGGCAATTGTATATATTTAAAAGATTTGTCCACAATAGTACGTGCATCTCATCAGAACAAAAACCCTCAAAAACTTTTTAAAAAATTGTATGCATTATAAATTTTACTATTACCAAAAACAGTTGGTTAATAACAGAACTATTCTATAAAATATAGTATTATTGCTTATTCAATTAAATGTTCTATACATTTAATGTGATTTCCAATATATCATTAAAATAAATGAATGTTTCAGAAGATATCAGAGATTTAAAATTTGAGGCCAAATCAACCATTGCATTGGATCAAACATCAGTTGTGGGTAACAACAAGTTATGTTTTGTATTAATCAATGTCTAAAATTCCCTGCCAAAATTTTCTAGGAGTAATGATGCTGCAATTTTACTAGATATTTTTCTCAAACAAAAAAAAAATTATGTAAAAATCATGCTTAACTTTGATATAATATGGATATTTTCTAAACTATATAACTTTCTCATGTGTTATTTAGAACTACTTTCTTTTACAAATATAATCTTTATATATGAAACTTACCAATTTGTAAGACATCTTTAACAGCTCTATCTCTAAATAAATGTTCTCCTTTCTGAAATTCATCAGCTGATCCATTTGCGAGACAGGAATATAATCTGATATCATCTTCACTGTCTGGAAAACTCCAAAATGCAATTTGGAGTTGTAGTTGTTCAGGCACAGGTGGATATACATGTTCAACTAGTTCAAATGGTATATGACAAGCTACACATTTTGCTGCCAATTCACTCAGAGTTGATACAGATTTTTCTAAAAAAAAAACAAATTGTTTTTAACTAAATAAACTTGTTTTTAAAAAAAATGTTATATTAAACATATATATTAACAATTTTACAGTTTATATACTTTTTCTTTAAGTATGATATATAAATATTAAAAATAAATATTATAAATTGAAAAAAATTAAATGTTTTTGTAAGTAATAAGTAGTTTAAAATAATATTGATCTCTGAGATTTTTTAAAAAAAGTTTACAATATAAACCACTATTTGACAAAAAATTTGATAAAGCTTTTAAAGTATTAAAGCTATTAAGGGAAATGCAAATTAATTTTCAAATAATACTAGTGAAAGTTTGTGAAAGTTAAACATCCTCTAAACACTTAAACATCCCCTAAACTCATATTTAATTTCTAACAGAAAAATATAATGTCATAAAGTAATGAGAGAGATTTAAAAAGATGTTATTATTAACTACTCTGTCCAGTCAAAGGTAAATGACTTTATAGCACCTGTCTTCACACACAAAGAAAATATTTATATCCACATTATTTAAAAAGTAAGGAAATTTTGTGTCATTTCTTGTTAAAATTGATAATAATTATTTTATCTACTTTTTATTTTTGTAATATACTTGATTACACACGAAAATATTTATTTCACTAATCTTCGAAACAAAGGATCAGCTGTGTAAACTCACCTTGAATAGATTTTTTCATAGAGCGTGTACCGAACACAATTTGAGGATTTGGTCTTTTCCATCCTCGCCAATTATTGCATAAGCTTTCGGGTTCTGAAGTCCAGCTACATAAAGAATCTTCTTCAAAACGTTCCGAATCTTCGAAGCTGGAGTGATCTCCTTCCTCCCAGTCGAGTAATGGAGATCCCACGTCAACTGGGGCGGCTGGTCTACCCCCTTTCCCATTATTATTTGATGCCCCCGCCACTTTATTAATGTTGATTACAATAAATGAAAAATAGATTCGCTGGACGAATTCAGCGAATTACTACTTCTAGGGGGTATCCACAATGCTCAATTTGCATGCTCCTTACAGAAAAAAGAATTTAATGGTCTGGGTAAAATTTTTCAAAACAGCATGCATAAAAATAAAACACATCACAATCTTGAAAAATTGTTTCACTTCCTAGTCAGGAATCCAGTGATCCAAATAAATTCCTATGGGGCACAATAACAAATATGGCCGTTCAACGTCCTGTTCGACCATAGATTATTGTATTGAAGAAGAGCTAACGTTTTTTGAAAGCTGAAAATAGAGCCTTTTAAAATACAATATATCTATATCTTTCAGAAAAACAATTTTAAGTTATTTGTTAAAATAATACCTGAATAACAAGTTGTAAATCAGAAAATAAAATGAAACATACAAAAACCTAATTTTAAAATCACAATATCAGCTATTAAAATCAATATTTTTTTAATAATTGAATAGATATTTTATTTCCTGATTGATTGAACAATATATTAAATAATATCAAATTATAATTTTTACCAAGCCCGTAAGCTATGGTATTTTTATATTTTTAAACGACAAAATTTTATTTTCTGTGTGTTATCATTTTGACAAGTAATAAGATTAACTGTGGCTGTAAGCAAAGATTGTTCTGGATTGTCTTAAATGATTTCAAATGTATTTTATTTAAAAATTAAAAGTTATGTATTAAATAATACTTAATTGTGCAAGCGTAAAAATAGGAATATTGTCACTAATGTCCTTCTAATACTTTTAAGCAATATATCAGGGTAAAATTAGAGGTTATAAGTGAATAATAACAAAAAATAGTTATAAAATGTTTTGCTGGGGTAATGCTACTCATCATGAATTGTGTATTGAAGGCACGAATAATATTGATTTGGTAAGATTGCTATTTAATATATTATTTATTTTAATATTTTATTTAAAATTGAAAATATTACAATACTTTACTGTGCATTTTCGATGCCACATTTTATAAAAGATAAAATAAGTATTTAACAATTAATAATAGTGGTAATGTACATTTCTCTGATAATTTAAACAGGTAATTAAACCAACACTATCAAAATGGGTTGAAAGTGGGCATGTGCAATTTATTGCAGCTGGAGAGTTTCATACTCTTTACTTGACAAAGAAAGGACATTTATATTCTTGTGGTAGTAATGAAGTAGGACAGCTTGGAAGGCAAACTGAATCTAATGAAGGCGAAATTCCTGGTATATATTTATATTTCTTAATTTCATTAATGATATTTATATTATACTCATATATATTTATTTAATTTCAGCATTAGTGGAAACATTTAAAGGTTGTACATTATCATCTATTGCATGTGGTCTACAGCATTCAATGGCATTAGATGAATGGGGCCAACCATTTAGTTGGGGCTCTGATAACATGGGACAACTTGGTAGTAATCTTGGTGGCCATGCTCAAGACAAACCTAAAATTATTAAACTCCTAGCTACTAAAAATGTAATCCAAGTTGCTTGTGGATCATATCACTCAGTTGTTTTGACTAATAGTAAGTATAAATTAGATGTTTTTCAATTATGTGTTTACTTTTTATGTATTTTAATAAAATTATTTTGATTAATGATTTGTCATTGTTTCAATTTTCATTTTGCTTATTCAAATGATTCAAATTTCAGATAGTGACCTGTATGCCTGGGGTGCAAATTCACATGGACAGTGCGGATTGGGAACAAAAACAAATAAAGAAAGTAAACCACAACAGATAACATCATTGCTTGGCATACCTATAGCACTGATAGCATGTGGCAGTAACCACACTTTTGCATTGTCAAAGCAAGTATATAGAGAATAATGAAAACATTACTAATTAAATAAATGACGTATAAATACCCTAGTTTACCTTACCAGCTAATTCCATTTGTATGATATTTACAAGATATGTTGTAAAATGTAATTGCGTTTTTTGCAAACCACTTGTTAAAAAAATGAAATTGCCATTGGTAGATAATATTTTTACCTGTCTATTTGAGACAATCATCATTTATTTTTAATAGGTGGTCTGTGAAAAATACAAAATACAATGTTTTTAGTCTCTTGTTAAAGTTCAGGCAGATGGAGTTAACTTGTATGCAAATTAAGATATCAACATATTTAATAATAAAACACATATTAATAGGTAAAACTTTTAATAGTCAAAAATCTTAATTAAATTACATATATATTTACATAATTTATATATTACATCACAAGTAACTAAAATATATAATTATAGATGTGGAAATGTACAACTTTGTTGATATACACAAAATAAATAAATATAAATATTGGTAATTATAATATTTTCTTTAAGGTCTGGTGCTGTTTTTGGTTGGGGAAAGAATTCTAGTGGCCAATTAGGTCTCCAAGACAGAGAGAATAGATGTTACCCTGCACATTTGAAAACTCTTAGAAATGTTAAGGTATTTGATGACTTATGTTATTTTTTATGTTATTTTTTTATTATTTAAAAATGATACATTTATGTGATCATTGAAAATGTTTTATTTCGGAAGGTTTGTCATATATCATGTGGTGAAGATTTTACTGCTTTTCTGACACTTGATGGTGGAGTTTTTACATGTGGAGCTGGTGAATATGGACAGACAGGCCATGGAAACACTAAAGATGAATTGGTGCCACGAAAGGTTTAAACTTATATTTATTGTCTTATTGTACATTTTTTTATTATATTTTTAGTGTTATTTAAATTTTAAAACAGCAATAACTTTTGATTCTATTTAAAATATGAAATATAAGTTCCTCTCTTAGAGACAATAGTAACAAAAAATTATATTAATAATATGAACACATGGATGTGTGGGTAAATAATCTTATCTTATTCTCAAATAAAACATCCTTCTGTTCATATAATACATAAAAAGTGACCAGCCATTATTCATTCAAGTATTTAATTTATATATCAATTTAAATCAAGCTTTTTTTAATTGTATATGTTTATGATGCTTTTGCTGTGATATTGTGGGCTTGGCCACAGAGGAGTGATCATATTTAAAGTTATTGTTAAGTTTTGACATTTCTTCTCATCAAATAGAGAAAATACTATATTAATACTTTAACTGAAAAAAATCATACTGAGCTTTTTTCTTACAATGAAAATAATTGTCCTATATAAAATTAATATTAATTTAAATCACTCCCCTGGCAATCAACATAAGAACTCTTTAATCTATCTCAGGTAATGGAGTTAATGGGCAGTACAGTAACTCAAATAGCGTGCGGACGACGTCACGTGCTCTGCCGCGTGGGGGAGCGTGTGCTGGCGTGCGGGTACGGCGCGCGCGGCCAACTGGGCTGTCCGCACATGACCTTTGCGCTCGTGCCCACGCCCGTACCCTTCATACCCACTGATGAATCACCTGTGAGTATTTTGAATATTGTTTAATCTACAGTAAGTGTATTTTATTAGTTAAATATCGCTCAGTGATTAAAATTAGTTCCAAGGGTGCATTTACATGCTTGGCAAAAGATAGGCGAGACACCACAAGCTCCAAGCGGCATCGTATAAATACGTAACAAGGACTTGCCACATGCTTCCTTTGATTTAATATAGCAAACAAGCCGACACTGGTTTGCCGAACCTTGCTAAGCATTTAAATGCATAATTATGCTTAGACTTTTGACAACATCAACATTATAGACAATATTATTTGGTATAATTTTTTTTAACAGAGCCCATTCGGCCGTGTGGTGTAAATGCACCATAATAATATTTCGAATGATGGTGCATATAATAAGTTCTTTGTTTTTCGCGATATTTGTACATATTAAATAAAACAGGTCAAGCGGATTAATCGACAGTCTACCCGTGACTACGAATTACTGCAAAGTGTTCAAAAAGTCAGGTTTCCAAAAATAAGGTCAATATACGCGATTAATCCGGTTGAACCGTTTTATTTAAGATGAGAGTGCATATTTCAAAATTGCATTTCATATCCGAAAAGTCTCATTATTCCATAGCAACTAACACAACAGTGATAAAACGATGTCCCTACTTTATATATAATATGATATTAAAGTAACCTGATGCTACTGACGTAAAAAATGGTTTAACACACAACAGAAAGGACCTTAAATAAAAAACAGTTCTATAATTTAATTATTGATGAATAAGAAACTTGTAGTAATATGTTTTATTAAATATTTATGGCTATGCAATATACTTTCATGCTCAAAATAAACATGATACATGATTTTTGTTATTAATTTCATTGTTTTAAAGGATTACAATTAATCATAAAATCATGTTAGCCACACATAAATTCTAAAACGGGGCTATTCATAAATTGAGCAACAGGAATTTCAAGATTCCTTGTGTAGGTTAACAACCTTCTCTATTATACCATTTCGCGCCGTCCCTTCAGTGATATCGTATGGAGCTTAGAACATGAAATTTATGACTCCTCCTCATCCCTTATCTCATTTCCGTGAACTCTCCCCCCTTTTACGTGTGAAATAATTTATAGATGATCCTTAAATCATTAAAAATAATTGATTAAGGTATATAGCGAATAGTATTATAACTTTATAGCTTTATATAAAGCTATAATACTAAAAGAGCTAACTTTAAAAAAGGAGGATGTTGTATTTTTTAATTTATGTCCATCGATTTCTTTGTCACATGTGAACGATTTATTTTAAAAAATCTTTTTTATCTTTTTAAAAAATTATTTGTGAACATAAGCTTACCTTAGGTTAGCTTTATAAAAATACGTTCAATCATTTTTATGAAGCTAAAAATGTTTTATTGTAAACAGGCAAATAATCTTGGACAATGTATGGTAAATATATTTCTATTTATAATATTGGTAGATTAGTACCTACTAATATAATATATGTACTATATATTATATTAGTAGGTACTACTATAATATCTTGAGTTTTCATAAGTTTAGAGACGAAACAAATGGGTCGCTAGTATGAAATATAATGATATGTTCGGGGGACATTCCGTGTTAAAGCTTTGACATCCTTGCTACTTTTAGCATAAACTTTGTTGTTAGTCTGTAGTTGTTGCTGTCTTCAAAGCAATTAAAAAGGCGTGACAATTTAAGAAGGCGAACGTCTCTACTTTGAGTTTATATTTCAATATATTATTAACAAAATAAATATATAGCTATTAATATAATTTTGTTTAATTTTTAATTCAAAACGAAAGCTTGTCTTAAAACTTATGATAACACGAGGTACTTACTATATCATTATATCATTTTTCATTGTATCTATTTTTATCTATTTTAGTTTTAGTTAATAGGCAATATACTTTTGGATTTGTAATATGTTTTGCTTAATTTATTTATAGTTTGTACTTTTCTCGCATCAGATAAATATGAACCACGGTTAAAGAATGTAACAGCGTAGTGTTAATAAAGCAAACAACTCAAAAATACATTAGTAATGGAAAGTTCGTTAAAATATCGTCTAATCATTACTAAATTCTATATATATTTATTTAGCATATGTTCTATGAAAATACATATACTTTGGAACAAAAATGTGAATTTTACCAATAAATATCTTTTAAAACACTTAATTCTAACATTGGACTATTCTTCTTAGCCAAAGAAGAAATTGAAGGTGGAGAGTTCCGTGAGACATAAACACAGTGTTGCTGGCTCCTCCAAATTTAATGTTGAGTTATTCCCTTATTAATCGTATTTAAGAAATTTATTTTATATATAATATATATAAATATATATTTATATACCTATATTACTCGCTATTCATTATTTACATTAATCATTGTAGTTGATTATTATGGTACAGTGGTATTAGTGGTATTAGTGAGTATATTTAGCACTCTATTAATTTTAATTTTTTTATAGAATTGTGAATTTGTGACTGTAGAATTGAAGCATGCTCAACTGTTTATTGTTTGTTCTCTTTTACGTTGTATTTGTACGTAATTATGACAATATATCATATTATATATATATATTTTGAAGTCATATGCTTTAAATGAAAATTCGCTTCAGAGTTTCAATTCAACTGAATACAATTATAATTACCCAAGCTTGAGAGTTTATATATATATTTATAGCCACATGTATTTTTATTTCAGTTCACATCGGATTTATTTAATGGAACAATAAGAGTGTTTGCGGGCGGCGATCATAGCTTTCTCGTTGTAAATGACGATAAAACTATGTCAGCTGACTTACGGATACCTGATAATAAAAAACAAATGCTTACATTGAATATGTACAAATTGGCGGCCTGTCAGTTCTTCAAAGACAGTGACGTTGTTAATCAAGTAAGAACAATGATTGTAGTTAGGCATTATATTTTTATTGTAAAGTAGTAGTTAGTTTCACCAATGTGAAGGTATTAATTAAGAATAAAATAATTCTATAAATGCGTATTTACTGGTAAATATCTTAATATAAATATTCTTACACAGGACCTCATGGTATACTTGGAAACTGTGTTTGGTTCTCTGGCTTGTATAAATGGTTCCTTTTTAATAGAACACAACGCTCACTTTGGCTGCAACACTAAAGTACCCGGAGTAGACTTAAAGATAGCGGAAGAGGCTTTCACTACGATAAGTCGTCTTGAGAATACAAGTATACAAGAATTGGTAAGACCATTTATATGATAAAACAAGTTTTTTGCTCTAATAAATATTACTAGCGGCCTGCGTGGTTATATTACTACTGCACTTTTAGTGACCATAGTGAGATGTAATATACTCTATAGCCTAATACAAAATTATGTTTTCATTTTAAATCAGTAGTTTCTGAGTTTAGCACGTTCAACCAAACAAACTCTTAGTTTTTGAATATAAGCATAGACTTATGAATATGCATATAAAACCATTATTTTCTATAGTTATTGCTATTATTCTTAATTTTTTTTATATTTTTCATATAGATATTCAATCACTTGACAGAACAAATAATAAGGAAAGTGAAGGTGTCTCCACCAGACGCAGAAGCACTGAGATTGTTCTTGATTCTACCTCTGTATCATGAAATGAGAAATCCACGACGACACCCGGAATTACAGGTATAAGGATAACCTCTGACCACATTTTATTAATTTAAGTCTCTATTATACTCCGTCACTTTCATGTACACTATTAGTTTATTTGTAGGTGGACACAAACCGTTCAGAATATGGCAAGTCATTGTTACAGCCAATGGTTTCTCAGCACATGGAATCTATTCTATTTATTTACCTTATTGTAACATCTCCAACAAACCCATTCTAAATAGTCTAAATATAATACATGATTTGATTTAAATCTCATTCCTTACTTGTCTCCAATCTACAAATCTAGTAAAGTGTTTTTTTAGCTTCACGCTCTATCCCTCATGTAACTGGTTAGGAAGAGGGAAAAGTATTAAGACACATTCCTCAATTTGTTTTCTTAACAGAGCAAGGAAATGACAATGACTAATCTCCCCGAGTCCCACGACCACCACCACAACCATCACTATAAAAAGTATCACATATGTCCAGGGTCCGTTCGCAGAAGCATTCAACATGCTGTCGACGCATCCGCAGCGCATAGTGCAGCTGTGGTGGCAGACGCAGTCCACCGAGTACTTTGAGATGCTTGTGGATATATTTAAGAGTGTGTTCGTGTACGAGCTCATGCAGCCTAATGTTAGGGCTACTAAGGTAGGTTTCTTTATTCATGCTCCCCCACCCACCTGTTATAAACCGTCTAAGCAGAAGTCAACTAAGATCTTTTTTAAATTATAGTATATTAAGCAAGTTTTATTTATTAAGTTGAGAAACTCATAAAAAAATTAATTTAATAAAGTACGTTAGAAATCAGTAGTCAGAGTACTTAGTTTTAACATTATTTTTGCCAAATATGATTTTGCCTTTCATGGCAAGGCAAAACTTTTAGTATAATATGTTTCGATACATATTGTTTTATACAGCTATTTTTATTATTCTAGTCGTGACATTTATAATTAATGAGCGGTACGCTGACTACTAGAGTACATCAATAAAATTTATATTTTTGTTTCAGAAAGTAAATTTCTCTAGAAGTATAATACAAGTTCTGAATACTCTAATCGCACTTAACAAAATTAACTTTGCAAATCCTAAAAAGCCTAAAATACCAGCCGAATGCTTTTATGTGGAAGAATTATCGAGTCACGTTGATATCGCAGCCGATTACATCGCCTGGCTGTCGGATCAAGATGTAAGCTCTCATACAAACAGCGGGATATCTTTTTGATTGTGTCACTTGTTTATAAGAAATATAAAGGTTTATTTATTATGACCGTTACAATTAATTAAATAAATAAATTAGTAATTATTATTGCAATGCAACTAAAACAATTAAAGCAAATATCAGTTAAAAATGACAAACCATCTTATAATAATAATAATGTTTTTTTTAAAAGTATATAATATTTGTAACGTTTTTTTTAAATTTCGTTCTGTTTAATTTGTCATCTTCAATTTTAGTCAATACAACCGCATCTATGCAATTACGCGTTCCTCTTCGACGTCCAGTGCAAGTCTCTATTGCTCAAAATCGACCAGCAGCTTCAAATGCAAATGGCGATCTCTCAGGCCGCCACGCAAATATTCACACGGCTCATAATGGACCCTACTTACGAATACCAAAGAGACCAATTTCTAATATTGACGGTGTCAAGAAACCATTTGGTTCGGGACACGATGGTCCAGATTAGTAATCATGATACGTCACAGCTTAAGAAACCGCTTAGAGTAAGTAGTGTTATTTTTATATTAATTTATCCATACTTTGGACAAAATAAGGTTAAATGCTAAATGTGTGGATATCAGAGATCACTGTCATGTGTATTTATTTTGTTTTATTTCTTTACTAGCTTTTGCGTGCGTCTCTAACCGCGTTAATCTGATGGAAATAACTAAGAGTTATGTATGCCATGACGCCCAAGTTACAGAGGACGCCTTAGTAACTTTGACCGCAAATACAGATACAGAGGTTACATAGATACGATTAACTGGATGTAATAACCTATAGCCGTCCTTCACTAATGAGCTATACCTCAGTCTTTTCTGTGATTTCCAATAAGAAAGATTTTGTAATTGAACCAGTAGTTCCTGACATCAGCGCGTCCATCCAAACTCCAGTTTAATATATAGACATATACTATTAATATTGACTGTGACCTTTTTGTCTCCTATGCTTTACGTGCTTTCTTAACAGAGAAGGCACACTATAGTAAATTTAATTTCAATTTAATTGTGCTTTGTGACATTCAGGTAAAAATAGTCACATAAAAGTGTGTGTGGTGTTATGTAAAGTGTAAGGGGATTAGCGGAGGAATGCTTCTTGATGTTGATTGATGTTGCCAGCCCCCTTGGGGAATGATGCTCGAAAATATAAAAATATATCAACATCATTTAACGCTTACTACTATATCTATCTATCTATCTATGATATGACTATAACAACTAAAATGGTATTTGTTCCAGGTAGAGTTTGTTGGGGAAGAAGCTGAAGATGCTGGAGGAGTGAAGAAAGAGTTTTTCTTGTTATTACTTAAAGAAATATTCGATCCAGTCTATGGCATGTTCAAACAATCTGAAGAAACTAATATGATTTGGTTCTCCAATAATCCATTTGAAGATGAAGTTATGTATTATTTGATTGGTAAGTATCATTCAATTTTGTAACATTTGTTATATTTTTTTCATATATTACGGCGACGTGGCGTTTTGAAAATATATATTAAAACAATATATAAGTTAAGAAGTAAATGTTTAATATTTTTCAAAATGAATACTTGCGATGTTACGGAAGGTGGTTTTAAAGGAACGGAAGTTGAAATCGGAGCTATAATTTTGGCTTATCGGAGTCGGAACGGAGTCGTAATCGGAGTCGGGGCCAGTAGACAGATATGTTAAGATTGTTAGGGGTAGGGATGCTCAAAAAGAACCGACTCAAAGAGACCGTTCCTCGTACATGAAAAATATTAAGTGACAAGGTAATATGTCAAAAGCGTCTAGAGAGAGGCATTTCCAGCGCGTCAAGTTTGAACTTCTCAAGTCTGTACACGCTGGCCGCGACATCGCCCAATCTCCGTTTTAGCCTCCGATTAAAAAGCCTCGGAACCGAAGTTGGATTCGGAGATGTTAATTCCAATTAATTCTTAACATTCTCACAATATTGTTATTTCTTAAAAGACTCAACTTATAGATTTACTTAGTACATTTGCTGCAAATGTGCAAATTAAATTAGTGTGGCCATAAACACAGATTAGACTTTTTCTTTCAAGTTTCATATGAAACCAATAAAGCAATGATTACTTGAAGAGTTTAATAAAATAAAGTTTAATTCCAGGTGCAATATACGGTCTCGCGATATACAACTCTATCATCATATACGTGCCGTTCCCATTAGTGCTATACAAGAAGCTGCTCGGCGAGTCCGTCATGCTGGACGACCTGTCCGACCTGTACCCCACGCTGGCTAACAGTCTTAAGCATTTGGTGGAGTATCCTGATGAAGATGTTGAAGATGTAAGCTATTACCACAAATATATAATTTTAATATTTCACATACATAAATACCTCGAACAGAATGTAAACCTACATCTCTTGTCTACTTTTGAATTTGAAAAGACAGAATTAGTAACTGTAAAATAATATAACAATAAAGAATTATGTTGCTTAGATTTATATAAACAAAAGCTTCACGATTTTTCAAGCATAGCAAAGAAATCAAACCCACCGCCATCGCACGTACATCCAGACACTACCCTATACACTATGCCAGAGCGGCCTCTTTAATTAACAATTGTATTAAAATATAGAAACATATTTAACATTTTATTTTGTATGTCATTAGGTATTTGGTCTATGCTTCGCTGTAAATACGGAAGTTTTCGACGAGATAAAAGTAAATCCTTTAAAAGAGAACGGCGAAAACATTTCCGTTACTCATGAGAATAAGGATGAATATGTTGACTTATACGTAGATTTTTTGCTCAATAAATCTGTACAAAGTCAGTTTAATGCATTTAACCAAGGTTTTCAAAAGGTAACTATAGAATATTTATGGTAGAAATTTGTCACTATTAATTTATTATACATAATTAATCAAAATTATATACAAATATATATATTAAGAATTATTGTTATTATTATATTTTGATTATAACGTAATGGAAGCAATGGACACAGAACTACATTAATTATAAATTTATGCACGTTATATAGGTTTGCGGTGGTCGCATAATAAAACTGTTCAGATCCCACGAACTGATGTCAGTCGTCATCGGCAACGAGGAGTACGACTGGGACGTGTTTGAAAGCAACTGTGAATATAAAAATGGCTATTCTTCTTCAGACCCACAAGTCAGGTTAGTTTAAATTGTATTAAATTGCTCATACATTTCAAAAAGGGCCAGCCACACTGTGAAGGCCATTCCAGGTCACCAGCAGTACAGCCCATAGTACTAAGAATTACAACTACACACTTCATTTACTGTCGGTCTGTGTTATTCTCTGGCTGTCTGTCTGTTAGACGATCCATCTGTTCATCCGTCGAATAAGTCGGTTGATTGATCAGGTCTGTCGACTAGTTGTCTGTCAAATCAATGATGAAATGTATCAATCGATCAATGTTAGAGTCTTAAAGTACAATGTCCGTCGTGTGTTCTCCATACAAATGAGGACATTGGAAAAGTGATTCGTACTTAACGGGCACGCTGAAATTACCTTAATTGAAGAACTCATTTGGACTGAAATCTTATAGCACTATTTTAATTTGATAGTCACATTATGGAACCGTGATATAATAACTATAACAATTGTATAAATATGTGATTTTCAATATTTATTATCTACATACAGTACTTTTAAGGGATACAAAAGTAAATAAATGAAACATAAACATAAATTGTTATTAAAATTATTATATTTTTTTACCAATAATTTAAATTTCTTTACAACAATACAAATTTAAATAAGAAATATTAATCTTCAGATGGTTCTGGGAAGTATTTCACGAGTTGTCCATTGAAGACAAGAAAAAGTTCCTACTGTTCCTCACTGGCAGCGACCGCGTGCCCATACAGGGCATGCGTGATATCAAGGTAAGTAGTATTCGCTGGGTGCGAGTGGCTAAAACGGAAACTCTATCGGACGAAATGTCACTTTTTACTTAAGATATTTATATATCTATTTAACTGAAAATACACAAAAACTCTGCATTATTAATGTCATCACAGTTATTAAAGATCATCTGCAATGTTGTTGTTATTCCATTATATTTGTTTATTTTTTTTCCGTAAAGTCAGCCATAAAGAAAATCTTGTATATTACCTGAAATTTACTGATCAGATCAGATCAGATCAGGTCAACAGTATTAACGTAATAGAACGTAACTTTAGGTTTACATAATTGAATAAAATCTCAGTAAATAACGCTATTTCAATAAAATTATTGTTTGCTTACTTACTATTCGTACTAAATGCCGACCATTTGAAATTTCAACGTCCGACATAATTGTAACCGCTAGTTGGCGCTACCATCGTGCACCTAGTGAATAGTGGATAGTGTATAGAACGAGGTATACCGTTAACAAAATCTGTTTATTGTATATTATTTAATGTTTGAATTGATTTATGAATAACTATAATTATGAATAACTATTTCTATTTAAAAAGCAATGTAGAATAAAGTATGAAGTTATAAAATAAAAGTTCATTCATTACAATTTTTTAACAGATAAGAATCCAAGCAGTGGCAGATGACAGATATTTCCCAGTAGCACACACGTGCTTCAATCTCCTGGACCTACCTCGGTACAAAACCAAGGAACGGCTGAAGTACCACCTCTTACAAGCTATACAACAAACACAAGGCTTCTCGCTTGTTTGATACGAGTACTCCAACACTTACGTATCGGATGTCATCGATCCGGTGACGTGCGCACTTATGATGCTTTCTTACCTTTACCTTGTTAACAGAATAGTTTTTTTTTAACAAAATTGAAGATATGAAATCACAGTGTTTTTTTTAATATTATATATCTGTTCTAATTAAATATCAAATTGTTGATAATTTTGATACTCGATTGAAATATTATTTTATCATGACCAACTTAACTTCTCATGGTGATTATAAGAGAGACTTGGACTTGTGAATATTAAGCTATTTTTGTAAATTTATTACATTTTATTTGTTGTTTTAAGTAAAATACATTTGATTTTATTGTCAATTTAATTCCATAATATTTCAATATTTCATATAATATATCGCCTAACAATAATCTAATTTGCATATTTTTCTACATAATTATATTAATATACTACTGAAACTAAATTTTATTTTCTTCAATTTTATAAAAAAAGACCATAAAGAATCAAATTACACAAAATTCTGTTTAGAAGTAAAAAGTTGTCGTCTTGCAAAGATAGAGGTAATAAAAACACATCGTAATGTTAAAATAGCAAATGCATATGGAATATAAATAATGTTCCCAGTCCACATTGAACAAATTTCTTTTCCGATTTTTATTAATAATATTTTTAAAGAAACTTTACATAATTTTACTAAGAAATACTCCTAGTCACTCGTCATCATTATGTCAAAATTATTAATTTGTAATTAATTATTCAAGAAAATTATGACACATATTCAAAGTTGTAAATAAATCGTCACTAGAATCTTTGATAATCAAAAAATATATCAGGATCATTTAAATAAATCAATATTCAGTCATTCTTATATGAATATTTTAATTTTTATTAATTAAAAAAGAAAATTACATACATATATTAATTGCCAATATCCATTTTTGAATTGCTTTTATCTATATTAAAATCTGAAAAAATATTTACTGATATTTATTATTCATACATTCATCTTGTTTTAGGTTAATCATTACATAAAATAATTCATTAATCTAATGTTTAACAAAAGCAATACCATATATCTTTTTATGCTAAACTCGCATTTAAGTTACACCATTTGACATTTTTGTAAATTATTTTTAGACATAAAAAGAATACAGACACAAGAAATTATTAAGAGAAACCTAAAAATATATATTTAAAATCTACACATATGTTATTTGCATTGATATATTAAATGTAATGTTTCTGAGAAAAGACTGCTCACTTATTACAAAACTAGTAGATGCCCAAAACTTCGCTAGCGTGGATTTTATGACGCTCGCTACTAGATTTCCATTTACCGCTTTAACGTAGTAGAAAATTCCCAACAACTTTCACTAAGGATACTTTTCTTTATTTTTTAAAGTTTAGTTTATCTATTGTAGCTCTAATTTGGATGTTCCAGATCATTGACATTTGTAATAAATATATATATGAAATATGATCATCACGCTGAACACATTTTGGTAAAAATTAGCTGGACATTATGGTTCTTCAGGAGATGTTGAAGATCTGGGATATTCATATGTCAAATAGCCATTTTCTTATTTCTTATAGATAAGCTGATCTTTTGCGGTTTGACATCAGGTGTCAGGATCTGGTCCATGATTTTTATGTTAATAGAAAGTCTTTATCATGTTCGATTATTTTTGTTATGGCAGCTTTTCATGATTTCTTATAATTCAGCTGGACTACTATGGTTATACATCAGGTGGGCCTGTCTTTAAAATCTGTCCAGTAGATCCAAAGATGTGCGTGTACAAAAAAACAAACAGACACAAAAAAATTTAAATTACAGATTTATATTCTATTAGTATCTTTAAATATGCCTGCATAATTATAAAAATAAAAATATTCAATGTACAGTCATGACTTTTTTACTGTTTTGTTACGACTTAAATTATTTAATGATACTTGGAAGGTATGAGACAAAATAAAAGCAAGAAATAAATAAATGCTATCAATTCAAAATGTAAGTTAAAATTGTATGTAATTTAAATTATTGTCATAGTTGACGTCCAACTTAATTTAGACTTACTTATTATAAACTTGTTGTCTTCTGTAAATATATATATTATATTAATTCATTGATAACATTGTTTATTGTATATTTAATTTTCAGTTAGATAGCGAAAATCTGCTTAAATAATATTATAGAAGGTGTTCATAATTTGAGTTTAGTAGACGTTGTTATGAAATAAATAAAATGGCGTTCGTTAAAAAAGCATTTTTGAAGTTATTATAATAGTTTGTTATTACCGTTACCTCTGTGATATTTATATGCTTACTTTGGTGACAATAGCTTAATTAGTACATTGAGTTTTAATTTAATTGCGATGTTATTATATAAATTGTTTGTAAAGTACGGCTAGCATAGCTAGATAGATTTGATTGTTGAAATTGGTTTGAAGCATTTATTTGAGGCGCCTAAGTCTGGTGGTGGTTGGTCCGGCTTGAACTCAGTGTATGTAATAATAAATAAAATATTTTATTAAATATGCATTTTATTTCAAGTCAAAATGCTAAGGGAAAATGGGATAAATAGAAAAAAATATTTGCGGTACAAAATCTTTATTTGAACATTTTATATACAAAATAATTCGAGTGACACGATTTGATTTTTTTTGAGAGATTTGATTTGATACGATTGTGACTAGATACACAAATAATAAGCTTTGCCAATGAGTGTTACTTTTTAGTATAAATGACGTTAACCATAGAAATATAACGTTTGGTATAAAATATAATTTAAAAAAAAAAGTATTTTTTTATATAAATATATTTTTGTTAAAAAGCTTAGAGCGATTCGCATATGTTGTATTTTAAAGCCGCACATAAAGATTAATATCGTAATTATAAATGTTATATGATAATTGATAATGAAAATGATATAATATGCAAAATTTTGTTTATTTTATAATTTACACTTACAAGCTATATAATGATTAAATATAAATATATAATGTACCGATTGAAATAATTACCAATCCAGTACGTGCACTAAGGCTTTAATGCACAAAAGCCTTCACAAGTACTTACACTTTGAACGTCCACTACGGGACTGCCGTGAAATGAAAAAAATTAAAGTGAAGATGGATGTCATGTATTTGTAGTATCTTTCTATATGAAATGCACAATCTAATAGAAAAGTTGTCATACTAAAGGAACTTGTATATTTTGTAATAGACGCTACTGAGATGACGGTGATTATTTTTAGTATAAAAACATATTTTAGTAGGAAGATCTGCCCGTTTGATATTCAAAGTGCTGTGTACCAGGAGGGACGCGGTAGCTGGTGTAGCTGTGATTGAGAGCGTGCTGCGAGAAGAAGGAAGTGTAGTCCTTCTTTACCTGTAATGTTTGTTTACATTTAAGTAAGCCTTGGTAACTTAATAAAAAATATTCGGACTCCCTAGGAAAGTACATAAATTTATTTAAGATATTTTCCTCTATTAAATAATGAAGTCATGGAAACGCGG
The DNA here is from genome assembly GCA_037127375.1 of Dione juno. Classification (NCBI taxonomy): domain Eukaryota; kingdom Metazoa; phylum Arthropoda; class Insecta; order Lepidoptera; family Nymphalidae; genus Dione; species Dione juno. Next base: position 5,947,455 of record JAXRJS010000042.1, on the reverse strand, counting down.
TCAGTAATAGTTTTATAATACAACTTAATAATGAGAGTCAAGTTAATGGCCAATTCAAATTGCTATACTAAGAGTCCAAGAGACTAGTCTACATTTAGCGTTCATGCAGGTGCCTCAATTTAGTGTAAATATTCTACAATGCGAAATTTATTACAAAAAATAGATAGAAATTAATTTAATTCCAAGTGTTTGCCAAATTCTAATTATTTAGTTGTTCCAAGTCGTATCTAACGTTAGGGTGTTACGAATATCGGACGAATCCAGAAATACTATGAGTTAAAAGAAGTGCTTTGACAAAACAGTCACACATGTCCGAAGCATCACTTACAAATAGTAGCAATTAAAGTCCGACATGTATTTTAGCGAATTTGTCGGGCGGACCGACGCGCACGCTTAGACCTCCTTGAGGGCAAGTAATTCGGCAAGTGAAAATTGCCGAGGCTAGAACATACAATAAGCATACAAGGATATCCAATTTTTTTTTCCCTTTTTCTAAATATTTGAATATGATAATGAGCATTAACATTTTAGTACTATATAATATAAGTAGGTAGGTACATCAAGTTTTGGGTCGTCAGGTTTCTGATGTTTAACGCTATTTTAATATGTTACCTAACGTGAATTGTACCTATATCTCACGTATGATATCAAAGAATCTTTTACCCGATATTTAAATCCCTAGTAAGTTCAAAAGTAATATAATTATGAAATATAAAATTATATATCTCATTAGATTACCTACTTCCCCATAAAATGCCTAAATTATTATTTTTTACAAATAAATATAATATATTCATAATTGTATGTATATTTATATATTTAAATAAGTACCTATAATATGAATAGTATACACAAAGCTATATATATTTGTTTATTTTTAATATAATCTCAAGAAAACATTATAGATTAATTAAAGAAATTAACCTTGCGTGGTCTGCAAGCTGGCCCTTTGGCTAGTTGCCTCCTCGCGTCGTTCTCTGCGGCCACGGCCTCCTTTACAGACTGTGGCGGCCATTTCTGATCTCCACGCATGTTTACGCCTCCTAATTGCGAATATAATATTAAAAAATGAATAAAAAAAGTAGGTAAGTAGGTGTGTGATTTGGATGGACGCAAGCTCGCGGGAAACTTTACTGTAAGATGTAGTATTGGACATTTTAAAGGACGAACACAATTTTAAGCTTTTTTTAGTATACTATAAAGTCTTGTAACGATATTTTATCATGTTATGTGAAAGCTTTTACGTGTTACGAGTAGATTTATATAGCGCCAGGACATATGTATGTGCGTAAAGATGTTATAAAATATGAATTTAAAAACAATATACCTGAATTAAAATAAATATTTTTAGAATATGTTTGAAATATGTTCATCATTAATATATATTTTACAAGATTAAAGTATACAAAGTAAATTTCGATTCCCTACAGTCAATAAAACATATTGTGTTACGACATATCAAAATTACCGTTAAACGACGCTGTGGCAGGTTGGCTAGAAAAAACCGGCGGAGGCTGTTGATGAATTGGGGGTTGAGGACGCAAAGTAATAGTCGTCGCTGGCGGCTCAAAAGCTTTTTGTGGTGGTTGGTAAAAGGGCTCCGAATACTGTGGCTGCGGCGAGTACTGTCCTTGATCCTGGGGTGAGTACTGCGACTGAGGGTATTGAGGCTTTTGTGATGTCGGCTGTAAATTAGTAGTTATATAGAGTCGTTTGTAAACTTTAATAGATTTTGCTATTTATTGATTATATTGCCAAATAGATGTATGAACTGAGTACTGTTGAAAATTAACCTAGAAATAAACTCAAGAACAAAAACAATTATACATTTAAATTTAAACTCTATTAAAAAATATATCAATCTTGTTCTTTAAGAATATTCTGTAAAAATATGACTCACACGTATTCAAACTTAAAATACATAATCTTATCATATAAAAACATAAATATACATTTCGTGGTACAAATTTTACTTGTATCTATGAATCTAATCGACAGGCACGAACTAATACACAGTATTCCATACAGCAGTGTAGACAAAAGAAATAACCTAGTATTAAGGCACTTATTTTCCACCCAATTCGAACGATTTCGTGTTGTTAAAATTATAAAATCAATCGTTCCGAGTATGAATCTATTGATTTTAAATTGATTAATTTTTATTTTTAAAATATTCTGAGATATTTATCTATAATTTGCAAATTGCTCTGCATGCATATTACGAAATTGTATAAAGCCTTTTTATAATTTTTTCAATTTTAAATACACATAAGCGTAATTACAAAACAAAAAGATAAAGAGTTTTCAAGCTATAATAACAGTCAACAATTAGTATAAAATAAGTACGAACATAAGTGTTCATTACAACTGAATTCAAACATTGTAATAATGAAATGTTGAAATCACATCATACAAGTGATTTAAACAGGAAACATTTTACGGACATTGTTCGCCAGATAGGTTTCAATGGCGTAGTGTGTGCTAAGCGTTGTGATACTGCTTGCTGTCCACTACACATTGTAACAGTCTTTGAAAAGCGATTGTTTTAAATATTTGCATTGGATTAGTACAGTGGAAAATTATTATTACACTAAAAATCGTGCGTGCATTTTTAAGACATATTCGACTCTACCTGAGGGGAGGTGGGAGCTGGTACAGGTGCCCAACGGCTTTGTTGCTGTCGATAAGGTTGCGCACTAGGGGATAGCGGACCTTGACGATAAGATGGGGCTACAGGGGACGCGGTAACACCGGGGCCCACAGGGATCAGCTTACTTAGCCCGGTAGCTTCCTGATGACGACCCTCACAGTAGGATTGTGGTTCAGGTCGATAGGATTGGTGTTGCTCCTGAGGCTGGACTTGGGATTGGTATTGGGGTTGATGGTGTTGTGGTTGCGGAGAGTATTGGGGCTGTGGGGAGTATTGTTGCTGGGACGGAGATTGCTGTGCGTTGTTGTAGAATGCAGGGTTTTGCTGTAGAGCATAAATTTAACGAATATGGACGACCTCTAATTTATATTTATTAATTAATATTTTTTTTCTTTAAAAAGTAGATAAGTACTATTTGTAATTTTCATGTTTGTTTGAGGAGCGAAATTATATCTAATGAAAGAAAAATATAGCTAAATAATTCTAAGTAAATAAATTCTATGTTTATGTAGCGATCACAAATAATATCTGTGAGGTAAACGTCTCCAAAACCAACAAATTAGTCAATTGACTGTCAAAATTTACTTTATATAATGAAAACATTTTTGTAGCCAGTTCTGTGATCACTAATTTCCTAAGCTATAAAGTTTTATATATACAGAATATTAAGGAATTATATTGTTTTCTTCTCATGCCAATAGAAGTGCTCTTGATGCATAAGCTATGTGCAGCTTATTATATTTACATATTTATTTAGAAAAGTACCTGCTGTGAATGGTATCCGTTGGTTTCAGGGGCCGGAGGCCAAACCACTTTCTTTTGACCTGCAACAAAGAAGATTAATTTTTGACAACGTGATCCGGAATGGAAAATTTACAAAGTTATTAGTATAAAAACTGTTTTGGTTGGTCGGTCTACAAACACGGTATTACTTCAATATTCACGGAACTTAAATTCACTGAATTTCATCAATTTTACTGAATTTTTGTTAATTGGAATAGTAGTAACATTAAAACGTGTTTAAACGAATCCATGAGTTTTACATTTCTCAGATCTCAATCAAATATAAAGATGAAACGTAAAAATACGATAGTGATATTTTCACGTAAACATTATTCTAAAAGATTAAGATTTATTATCATGATAAGAACGTCCCTAATATACATCAACGTGGTACAAAGTAGTACCTTGGTAAAAAAAGATATTATCTTGAGACCACACACTTCAATGAACACTAGCACAGTTACTTATTATGACACATTCCTCTTTAAATTAGCTTGGACCAAAATGTTTTGGATTATTGCCAGAAGATAGAAAAAAAATAGAGATTTCAATCACTCTTGTGATTTTATACACGTGTACAATTAATTTTATTGTGGAAGTGATAGACAATTTGTCGAATTGTTACGGTTTAAATGAGTGAATTATAATTTGTCTACGTGTCACTTATACGTAGGTCTGGAAAGCATCTTTATTGAATTATGATTTTTTGTAGCCTTGAATTCTATAATTAAATTGTATGACAAAATAATAATGTAAAGTGTATAATGAAGAAAAAACAAAGAGTTGCTGCAACCAAATCTCAGGTCTCTATAATTTAAAATTTGAATTAATTACTTTATACGAATTCTATATCAAATACTCGTAAATATTGTGGGGTTTCTTTAAAGACATAACTTTATACAAATGTAAGAACCTTATGAACAGATCCAAATAAATATGTTTCATTAATCTTGTGTCATCGTTAAATATTTTTCCTTATTAACTAGTTGGTGCCCACAACTTCGTTCATATACTTTCTATAATCTTGCCTTTATAATAGAGACCCTTAGAATTTTATATCAGATGTTCTGGAATATTTCATTTTGTACATGCCCCCGGAAAACGTTCGGCATATGTAATCGGAAGATGTTAATCACTTTGGACAACTTTTTAAGTTAAGGAGTTCTTTCCTTATTGCTTATAGTTTGTGGTTCTATATCATGTGTTTGTTCCAGTCATTATAGCTATACAACATGAATTCATACAAATGTTTCCAGTAGATTCGAAAATATGCGTGTACAAGCATTCAGTTTTTCTGAATTATTATATTAACAATAATCATTCTAGCCACTTCAGTTTCACCTGACAGTGTATCTATGCACTATTTTAATATTACGTTTATCGATTGAAATATGAAAATAGCAAAAAAATTATTGTTTGAATATGAAGATGTATAGTAAAAAATGCAGAAACAATGTGAATGTGTTAAAATATTATACTTGTAAATAAAAAACTTGTATTTCTTTATGAATCTAAGCTATTTCTTAGAGTAACTCACGAGTGCGAGAGGCGCGTCAGGCGTGCCGCTTCAGTCAGGTCAGGACTACGTGTGACTGCTTATCTTTGCCAGGTGTGTGGGCGCGGAAATATATAGGTATATTTTGAGACATTACACCTCTAGGGCAGAGACGCACACCTTACCTGTTTTTTAATTTCATGTGAGTTCATAAAGACCGCATTTGAAATAGATATCAACGTATTTAATTTACCAATTACTTAAGAAATATACTTGAACGCAGGAAAGATATTTATGAAAAAAAAGGCCGAAAAAATAAAGGTTACTTCGATGGTGTTATAAAAGAGTAATTACGACGATAGAAAATAATAATTCATTAGTATTAGCTCACGTAGCTTAGAAGCGTGCTTAAAATCATAATGTTATAAATAATGTCTTGTGGCCATAAATGTTATTAAGGCAATTTTCTCTCAGCTATCTTCGAGGACATAAATATTTGCTTTCAGGAAAAAAATCCATAGCGTGGTCATTTTCACCAACCATTTAGTTTGTGCATCATTAGCTCAGTGCTAAATAAATTATTTAATATTAAATTACTTGACAAAATGCCTAGGACTGGTTCATCAATTAGTTTAGATGGTCATTGTTTGGCCACGTTAATAGATCATTATTTTACCTTATAATTTACGAGGATCTAAATACTACTCTGATCTGATACTCAATCTCGTATGTAAGTAAGAAATACACATATCTGAGCTTTTAAACAAAATTGATTTAAAAACACATTGCGTGGTTTACTAAAATTTATCTAGTCATAATCATAATAATCAACGTATCGGTACAACCGCAATTACAAGGTTAGTTGGCAACCACATCCTGTCATGCAATATTTATAATGACATTAATTATTCTGACGAAATTAATTGAACTATGACATATATTTTTAGTCTGTATAAGGTTATAATATGGGAATTTATTTACGTTAGTGGTTAGCAGCAATATTAGCATTAGGTTGAAAATATAGTATATTAGAAGTTTATTATTCATTAACTATTAGAACTCCATAGGTTGTGTAAAAGTGTATTAAGTAGTGTCCTAGTTAAGTGAATAAGTCCATAGTATTTGTTACCAACTGGTACACGTGTGTCTTGAAACATTTCTACTACGATTTCAATATGAATTGCTAGTGACATTTTATTTTAAAAACAGCAATGTGAACGATTGTGTATTGAAAACGATACTCATTCGTTGTTGCATCTTTTCAGCGCGGTTTAATATTAGATGTTGATTCATGAAACGCGCACGAAAGTAGAGTCATCCGAAATAGTTACACGTTACGTCAAACAAAAAAATATTTAAAAATATATAATAGAAAATGATACTTCCTTATAATCACAGTTAATATAGATGTTGTAAATATTTTTGTAACTATTTGGCTGATTTTTGAAATAATTTTTCCAAAGTGAAATTGACAAACGACTATACGAGAAATGTTCCTTATGCAGCATCTTGATGTTAATATAATTATTTAATTTCTTGTATATTCACTTTTAATATTAGTTGCACCAGTAACAAGCTATGTAATTGAACTAAAGGGATAATATTTATTAACGTTAAGATTTAATTAAGAATTTAATAAAGATTAAAATATTGATTATTAAATCCAGTAGTTGTACGTTGAACCTTAATTGTAAACAAATTGGAAGTTTACTTTACCGACAATTACTACTTCAGGCATTTTCGTTAGTGTTCGTTCGCACTCGAGAGTATACTAACAATAACAAAGAAACTCGCAGGTAAGTAAGTCGTGAAACATTACTAAATACTATTTTTACTAAATACGTGCCAAAATTTTTATGCCAATGACCAATTTCCACAACAAGTTGATGTCACGCGATGACCAGACCTGACAGTAGAAGGTTCTTTACACTAAATGTTATACAAAAACAATCACTCTCAAGTAGATATCGTCACACTGATAAATATATTTATACCTTAATATTGCCTTGAGATGGCCATGAGCTCACGAATTGAATTAGTTGCAGTTGTGAGAATCTTCAAGGTGTCGACTAGACGATGAAAGTTTATTTTTGAATCTCATTGCATTTTACAGACAACAATCAAATACAAGTGATTCAGAGTCGTGCAGACTATACGAAGTCGATGTATGAGTCTAATATATTTATACTACTTATAGATTGTTACATGTGCTACAGCATGAGTAATAATGACGATACCAGCGAGTGTACCTTTAGTAGCCTTCATGAGCTCTGAACGTATATAGGACGTAGAATTGATTTGACCATCCCAAATATTGTCTGATTTCGCCTTTTTTGGAGGCCATATCTGGTCAAATCTTCGTTTGGTGTAAACAAGGTTCTCCAAAATCGCCTGGATTTGAGTAGGGTCTAATTCTGACAAAGCAGTACATAAGAATATTTGTGTACTTTGGTTGACTAAACTGTAAAATATGGCTCTAAATCTACAGGCCGTATAATATAACTAGGTAAATACTTGAATAATATTATAACATTTAACAAACAATTGTAATAAGTGAGGCTAAATATCGTATATACATACAATAAGAAGGCGAAAACAACTTAAATCCCATCACGAAAACCTTATGTTATAAAAAATACAAGACAAAAACACAGACACGGGACAGTCTAGAAATGTAACAAATGGGAATCGAATCCACAGTTGCTGATATTTAGATAAGTGTCATATATCATCGAGACTGATTGTAGATTAAATTAACTAAGCATACTTACTTGGTAATCCTTTACGATTACGCTCTTCTTCCTCGAGCATGCGCAGAACGGCTGAATTTGCAAGATTCGCTGGTTTGTCATTTACTGGATTATTGAAATCAATACTGCAACAGAAAAAATTATATTTACTAATTCTAAAATAACAGTTCATAATAAATATATTTCATCTCAGAATATCTGATAAAACGGGGTGCCAGGATTATTAGCCACGGTAGTAATAAGATATTAATATTTGATAACATATTGAACAACTATTTTCATATTTTGTTCTGAAATACTTGATTAGGGCTTTTTGTATAAATTAAATAATGTATGAAAAATACTTGCTAATACTATGTTTCAAATCAAATTTCAGTGTTAGAAAAGTCGCTTACAATAAATCCTAGCTTCAAAAAGTGACACAGGAAACTTGTCGTGGGAAATCGACACAAGAACTCGTGACAAAGCGTAAGCGAACTCTCGCTCTTCGTAGTTTTCAATTAAATTTATCTGGCCCAACGTTTTACATACAACCGTTGTTCAGGGATATCATTAGTTGTATAAAACATAGATATATCTATAAGCGTTTTTGAATTGTCAGAATTATAAGAAATGATGACAAAATTGGATATTGTAAAATAACAATAATTATAGAATAAATTGTTACATAAAGTCTGAGCAGCGGCAAATCTTAATTTTGAAAATTACATTGAATTTTTTTTGTAAAATCTATTAGTTTCATTTATTATAAGAAACTTACCTTAGATAAGTATTTGCAAAAAAAAATAATAACTTAGCGATCATATTTTATTAAAATTATATTTGTGGCCTTAGCCTTTCTACTCACTAGGTACTTATTTTTAAAAATTTCTTATGGAATAACGTACAAGTATTAATCGAATATAAATAAATGTTCTATGAAAAATAAAATTCACATAATATTATATCTGTTCCAATATTTCATAATGGCCTATGACATGCAGTCATGCAGGTATTTGTAATGTAGTAGTTGTGCTGAGAAAATGTGAACTGCAAACTTACTTAATATTTCATAAGATTATTATAAATTTTGATGTATTTTGTATCATTTAAAATTGATATACTTTTGCAAACCACCTGTATTACTAACTTGTTCTTATGTTATTTACAATTGAGGCCATTTAAAGAATCGGGTTTACGTTCACCTCACTATTCCTTTATTGGTAAAGAGATCGCGTGTCAGTGTCATGCAAATTTTACACGCTATGACATAATATAAACAATGCCTCTTTTAAATATTACAATGATAATGGCATTAAGAAACGAAATTGAATAAATATATATATATATATATATATATATATATATATATATATATATATATATATATATATATATATATATATATATATATATATATATATATATATATATATATATATGTACATATACATATGTACCATATTTATTGTTCATATAAGTATATACTCTTTATATGTATATACTCTTTATATGTTTCATTTAAAATTCATCAAGGATAACAAATTTCGGTATCAATAAAATTAAAACGACTATACTTAGTTTTTAACATAAATAAGACTGTTTCAATCTAATATTTTTATAAGAAGACTAATAAATATACAAAACTCACCTGTTACATTCTATGGTTAAAGCCATTTTACGGTATTGAATAATTGATGATAAAATTAAGAATAATTTACTTAATATATATTTTCCACAACCTGGCAATTTATGATTTACGAAAATAATATATTATATTAAAAGGTCTTGTTTTTTACAATTATTTCAAATGAATAGCAAATGTTGTTTATAATTTAGTGATAATAATGATAAAATTGTGTAACAGTATTTTATTATTTATATATTTATATTTTAAATTCAATGTGAAGTCACATAAAATGTTTACATTTAGTTAATTTAAGTACAATTTTCCGCGTACGTGCAGCGCAATGGGACTGCAGATCTCACCGTACTGCGCTCGCGCCGACGACGCGACGCGCGACGGCGGTATTTCGTGTTTACCAGATGACTACATGGTTCTTTTTGTACGCAAGGTAAAAGCTGAGATACCGCTTATTGTTACTTAGTGCTACATATAATTATACTACTTATCGTATATTAAGATCTCATGATATGTATTGTCTTTCTTAAATAGAGAACTTATGTTTTCTCTTCATTTTAGTAAGCGTATATTATAAAAATAATTATTTAGGATCGTAAGCGTTGTCGTGACGCTCGTACATTATGATTGTTTTTCACTATAAACGTAATAGTTGTGGATTCGATTCCATTTCGGGAAAATATAGGGGAGGATTATCTTTATTTTCCTGCTCTACAAGACAAAGAGCGGCGTTGAGTATCACCATAAATAAATGCGCAATATCTCGAACTTGGGCAAAATGCAAACAGGTAGTTTTCACCAATTACTCATTTTATGATGCCCATAATAAGAACTCTATCTGAATAGTTTAAAAATCGTGCTAAATTATTATTCATAAATTATAACTTCTCTGTGTGAAAATATATATTTTTCTTAATTTATAAAATATTCATACGTCAATAGGCGTATAGCATTCCTTTTGACAATTTTCATTCTATGACGCATAATTATAATTCACAAGGCAAATCTTGAATTCAGATCAAACAGTTCATATATAACTCGTATCACTGTAATGCTATTTATATAAATTGAGATAATTTATTTCGGTACTTGCTGTTTTATGCCTTACTGGAATGCGAGTAATGCGATGTGAAGCTATACTTCGTCTACTCAAATGTCAACGACCTCAACAAAGGTTAATATAAAAAGTAGCAATTTCCATTTAAAATTAATGATTCTATCTTATATGATACATTAAATCTTAATTTTATATTGCATGTATTTAAAATATTGTTGTTTCCATCAAGCAATGTCTGTGTATGAACGAAAAAGGATACCCAAAGAGTCTTCTACTCTTATCCGCCGCTCCCGCAAATTAAGTAAGCTTTTAAGTGTTATTCCATACTTAGGTTAGAAAAATACTTAAAGAAAACTTATAAAAATTATTTTAAGTAAGCTTAAAGTATTATAAGTAAGCTTAGTTAACAATACATAACTTCACCGTAGTTCCCGCATATAACAGCGTAGACAGAGGGAACCTAGTGTTAAGACACTCTGTTCCCCTCAAGTAAAGTACGTAATTACGATTATATCTAACTTGCTTTATAAATTATTTCAAAACACTGGCTACACTTACTAAGAAATACGTATAATATTAGCCATGCGTGATCAAAAATAAAATATTAGCACCACTTGTAAGGTGCATGACTCATAATTTTTCTTCACAATGCAATGATACAATTGTTTGTTATTTATTCTATTTTCAATCGCCCGTAATTGATTGCATTAATTGCGCACTGACATTTTGTATACAAGCAAAGTATTTTAGTAAGAGACTAGCCATTGTTACAATATATACCTAAGTTTAAAGTAATTCACGTGTAAGGAATATGTAATTCGTTACGTGCGTTATAAAATTAAAAGTATAGGTACTCTGTTGAAAAGTTTTTGACAAATCTATCTAGTTTTATTAGGTACGCCATTTCGTTTGTTTAACTCTATATCAAACTATTTATAAAATGTATGTAAATTAAGAATATATATATATATATATATATATATATATATATATATATATATATATATATATATATATATATATATATATATATATATATATATATATATATATATATATATATATATATATATATATTCTTCCTTATGCTTTCACATTTAGACTTCTTTTGTCTCATAAAAATTTTCTTCATGTATTTACGACATTTACGTCATATAATTGCATAATTATAAAATTCTCAATCTATTAAAATATTTCTTAAGTAACATATTATTATATCCATATTTTATTCACAATTTATGATAAAAGGGAAATAGGATTAAACTTAATATTGTGTATTAGACCAAAAGGTTCAAACCATTTAAATTCATATGAAAAGGGTCACGAACTTCCTTCCATGTTTTGGTAGATATTTGTAGTAATTATTCAGAACACGAATTTATGATTTGTTTAATCCTACTTAATTCATTATGTATTATCTGAACGAAGAAGAATAAAAAAATAATATTAGTGTCTATAGCAGTAAAATGGATAACTTCAAGCAACTATTAACCTACTATTAATTCCGTATATGTGTAATTTTTAAAGTTTGGCATTTGAGCGCCCATCAAAGGTTATTTGTTTAGGTTACAGTGGTGAAGTTGAGTTTGAGGTGAGAACAATGTATTATTTGTCTTACGAACCCCACGGTGCCATTGTCGAGGTTCTGCAGATGCTTATTAAGAGTCTCCTGGATGTTTTGCCGGGAGTACAGACCGATGGGCGAGTTAAACTGCTTGTGTACTATCTTCGGACCGGAGGCCATTTTGAAGTCGTTCGTTGCGCTGAAATTATAATAGCCTGCTTAATAAATATATAATAAAAGATATATTTATAAAGTAATATCGTACATGTTATTTTTACACATTTCACAGATAACTCTCATACGAGATTGTTATGATAAATCTCTGTTGAAATGCGGCTCTACTCTAAAGGCCCTTCTTCTAAAAATCTTTTTGTGTTAATATGAGTGTTCTGAGTCATTTTAACCAACAACCATTGCGTTCAGTCAAAAAACTTCCAACTATACTGCTATGGCGTAATTAAAAAATATATTTGTTTAATAAAAAACGCTAACAATTTTTTTTTAATTTGAAACAGAAACCGGCTTATGTGTTAATTGTTAATAGCAAATTATAAATTTCAAAAATATTAGCTGCAGTGCTTCTGTTCGATAAATTCCATCACGACGTAATAACAAAATGACATGTACATTGTACGTATATAGCTTTAGGGAGACAGTCCTATGAAAATATTATCCTGATTAATTGAAAAAAAAAACGTGTTTATACTTTAGACATGGGAAAAATTGGATTGTCAATTTTTATCCTTCTCATGAGGTAATTTTATTACACTCTCGTAAGATTCATGCCTCGGGTTAGAGACGAAGCTCGCCGTCTTATTACGATTTTATTAGCCCTGGCACCGACGACGAAGGCTATAATATTTTTTCGAATAACGTGCGAGACAGGTAGCTTTGTACAAATTACTGAACAATAAGAAATAATTTATCCGATGAAAATATAGTAACAAAATAATATGGAAAGTACCTGATACTGACATTTGTGTTTTAGCTAAATATGCTAAATTATAGAATTTAGATTTGATGGATTATGATTACTAAATTCGTTTGACGCATTTTATTAATAAATTTTGTATATGTTTATTTTTTTATATATATATATATACATATATATATATATATATATATATATATATATATATATATATATATATATATATATATATATATATATATATATATATATATATATATATATATATATATATATATATATATATATGTATATATATATATATATATATATATATATATATATATATATATATATATATATATATATTTATATATATATATATATATATATATATATATATATATATATATATATATATATATATATATATATATATATTTCTCATGTAATTGCAACAAATTAATTGTATGAGTCGAATGTTTGGTGAAAGAGATATTCAGCAGATTTTCCTACAAAATTTAAATCATAAACAGTTTTGTAGCTACGAGATAATTATTCAGCGAACGTTGCGGAAAGCGCGTGGGCGCGCTTAAAAAAGCTCGCATTGCCGGCAAAAACATATTATTTAAAGAATACGCACATAGATTATTAAGAATTTCTGGCAGTAATACTTTTGATTTACCTAGTTCCATAAATATTATTTATATTTTTTTTATTTAAATTTTATTAGCTATATAAACGTATATATAAAATGTAGACACAAAATTAATTTATACTGGATTTATGATTCATGCATTTTATTATTTAACAAGAATATTCCACGTTTAATTTGTACTAAGGTAAAAAATAAGTAATAAAGATATTATTAATATTTCTTCAACTACGGATAAAACAATACATCTGGAACAGTCGCGTGCCAATACAGCTGCTGGTTTGAACAAGGTCAGCACTACCGTCATCAAGGTTGAAAATATTTTCGGCGTATCATCCAGACTACACGATGTAGGAGAATACATTAACCCTATTTTTAAAGCGCATCTTTTTCTTTATGCATCATCTCTATGTGACTACATAGTTTGCTGTAATTAACACGTCGGAGTCTACCGCTTGTGTCACGAGGCTATGCTTGCTAAGCTAATGAGAGCCTTTTAAGAATATTATAACATGCATACTAAAATTTTCTTCACGTCGTCGAAGCGCATTATATCTATACATGAAAATAACTCTCACTATTTTCAGTATCGTGAAGTAATGGTGACTATTTTTGTAACAGATATATTTGAGTGAGGAGTTAGTCATGAATTTGAAGGTCAGCAGGTGAGAAATGAATAAAAAACACATACGTCTAAAGCGTTTATTAGTGCTAATGTTACATGAAGCGTAGAGCTTTAAGTGTCAGTGATACCTTTTGCGGCGGAGAGGTTCGTGCGAGCGACGGCGGTGCCGGACTCTAACTGAACGCTGGTAGGCGGCGCGCCCACGCCGGTGCCGCAACCAGTAAGACCGCGAGTCTTACCTGTAACGTTTCAGAAAACAAACATATCATGCATTATATTTAAATGTAATATAAAATCAAAATATCAGCGAAACAACTTTAATTTTATATTGTAGACTATGTGATTCTATGAGTACTATTTTTGGCTAAAATAAACACTTGAATATAAATAGTAACAACCTATAGTAAATTTATTATTGTACACAACAGTGTACATTGGGTTACATATGAAATAAATAAAGTTACTATCAACTTTCTGTAGAAGTGTAATTTATCTTACCTGTAAAAACAAAGCGCCGGCTTAACAATGCAGCCCTTGAACTTAAACTGCCAAGTACTAATGACTGTAATGAGCTGTGACAGACAAACGTCCCCGCTACAGACGGCTTCTCCTACGAATGAACTAGCATCCTCTATCACAATATAAGCGAGATTTTTATTCACAATCTAAAACTATTTTTAACTACTCAAAGTATATAGAAGCGACACAAAGATATAAGTTATTTCTATTTAAAAATTGTACAAATAAACATGAAGGTTATTGATCTTATACATTACCTATTTAGCAGAATTATGAAAAATTAAGAAAACCTATTGAGCAAGATCACTAAGAAAAAAGGTGAAATATTATTAGTTTATTTTTATTTAATTTAGTAAATAATTTTGTTCCGTTACGAATTATCGTTTTCCAGCCTACGAGTAAATTAATCAACAATGTAAATATTTTGCAAAAGATTCTTGGAACAAATTAAACGAGTCTGTAACTTTATTAAGTAAGTATGAATATTTGTTTACTTAAACATTTATATTATTATTATTATCTAAATAAATATTTTTTTTAACAAATCGTTCTATGTACAATAAACAATAGGGTGATTCTTCGAAATGGAATTTTGGAAGGATTTTCGTCGAAGAACATATGAAAGATATCTCTGTTATTAATATAAATTGCAGATCATATGTGAAAGGAAAGTGTTTATCGTGGCATGCAATCTTTATTTGTAAATTATTTAAAAATAAACTATTTAAGTCTACTGATAACACCTAAAAGTAATTAATTAATCGGGCGCGTCCAAACGACGGTTTTGTGAGGATTTTTTCTATGAGAAATTATCATAATTAACTAACATTACCTAGTTACATCGATATTTCATTGAATGCTGAATGATGTGTACTAGTTTAAATTAAAACAAGTACAATAATTAAAGAGTTACAGTAATTTAAAAAATGTCCATCGTGTGGACCAAGACGCCACACCTTGTAACTTCAACGTGCTTTAAATTTTACTATTAAATATACCGCCTTATGATAGGCGGCGCGTTTTTGTCGACTCAATCTCAGATAGTACCGCACGTAATTTAATAAGAAATCACGATGTAAACTAGTTATCCGGCGTTTGTAAGGTAAGTGGTATAATTAATCTGTCGTCATTAATGGGATACTGTTTGAGTTATTAAGCCTTTTAACAATACTGTTAGATCTCTTCAGGTTGTATATTTATATTTATTAATGTTAAAAAATAAATGAATCACTAATAAACGAATAGGAATCAATTTTATTCCAAATTCTCATTTGTCTGTTTCTCATTAGTCTGAATATGTCTGGCATTTAAGAAAAAAGTACACTTTAATGAGATTTATATCTAGCAAGTAGTGTTTCTTTACAGACGAGATGAATTTGAATAAATCAGATAATTTTTCCACAGAATCCCAGTATTTTGTCAGACATTGATTTTGAATCGCGACGAGATAATAATATCCAGGCCTTGCCACCAATAGAAAGCAGAGAATTGAAGTCACCTATACCAGGATCGTCTATGATCTCTCGCAGCAGGATCATTCGTCTGTGATGGCTGTTAGAAAACTGAGTTGCACTGTAAAGGGCTGCCTGTACCAAGCTATCAATTGCAACTACATAAAACATCTTGGTTTTTATCAATTGGAAGATATAAATGAAACAGATTTATCCTTCATATCTCTAGTTGATTCGACAAGAATACTGAGAGAAATTGATGCAACCTTATCAATATGAGATATGAGAAAATGTCAATAATGAGACAGAAGTTACAAATTCAAACACATATTTACCGAATTATAGGATATCACATTTAGAAAAAGATTTAATACCAATTATAAAACAAAAAACTTAAGTAATACCACCAAAACGGAAAAAATATACGGGCAACATGACTCTTATCGAAGACAATTGCCTGAATACACCAAAAGAAGAATATACATCCACACAAAGAGAAACGACAAGTAGTAAAAGTAACACTGGCAAGGACATGTGTTTGAGACGAAGAAATATTGAGAAAGCATTGAGAAACAATAAAGTTACAGTAAATATGGAATCTGCAGCAATAGCAGAATTTGAAAGTGTGTCCGATATAACATTTACTAATTTTGAGACAATTTAGATTGTTATTTACTATATTATGAAAATAACTGTAACTCCATGACTATTAGCATCAATAAGTATATTAAATTTAAGATTAACAGTCTGTAGTTCTCCAATTAATCTATCCATAAAATCTCATTTATCTGCCATTGTGATTGTTCATCCGATCGATCAATTCATCAGTGCACTCTTAATCATAAACTACTTGAAGCAATCCAGTGCCATTTACATATATTATTAGTTTTAATATTTTGAACCCATTTACTTTTTCATTTTGATTTAAATATCAAAATTAAAGAAAGCCAGAAAAATTATCAAATTTAAAAATTATCAAAATTAAATTAGCCATTTATCATCTATTCTGAAGAATCACGCAATAAACAAAGACAGTCACAATTTTGACAATATCGTTCCGAATTCACTGGATATTTTTCCGATATCAATACCTCGCTATCGTAATGAAACAACACCTCCGTCATCCATGTTTTAGTACAGTGCACGTCAGCTGTCAGATTTTATGACAGTGCACCGTAATTATTAAATTGGCTTTTTCATTGGTATTATGGTAAAAAAACATTTATATGATTTTAACATTGTAATGGCACGTTGTTCAAACGTTCAAAAGATATCTTACATGAATAAAAATTATAAAATTGAATAAATAATCCCTCATTGAATAATTATGTGTACATTTAATAATTTCTATATGATTAACCTACGCATATTGATCTGCTGTTCAATCTGTTTCAAATCGCTTATAAATCTAATTAAAAATGTTATTTTACTACAGATTTGTTTAAGGAAAATATTGAATTTTGAAGAAATTTGAATAAAATTTTGAAGAAAAGTCAAAAGATAAATAATTTTAAAAAATGTATGGACCTTTTAGTAACGTATAGTTACAAGAGTGAAGTACCTATTTAAAACGAATATTATCGTAACATATAACAACGTGCTCAAAATTCAATTTAAAGAAAACGTACTATCATTTATTCAACAATAAATGATATTTATTGAAAAAGTGTAAATTAAATATGAAATGTCCGCCTGTCCGTCTGTCAAGACCATTTTTCTCAAGATTGCGTAGAAGGATCACAGCCTGAAATTAATATCAAACATCCAAGTGTATAGTCCCCGGGGAACAAAAAAAATGTATCTTTTAAGTCGACACAATCAAAAGATACGAGCATTTATAGTTCGTTTCGCTATAATTATTTATAGCTTATTTGGGTTTCTCAATCAAAAAAGGGATCAAGCTGACATTAATATCAAATATCCAAGTTGATAACTTATTGAAGCACAGGGAAAATCAAGCTTGTCAACGCAATCAAAAGATATGAGCATTTCTGCTTTTTGCATTTTGTATGAAAATCACCGCGCAATCAAAATGTACAGGGTACTTCCGGTTGACCTAGAGAAAAATCCAAACATAGGTATTTTTAGATATAACCCATAAAAAATCAAAAACAAACTTATAGCGTAGTTCAATTCGTTAAAAATGAGTACGACCATACGACCGCAAATTTAAAATTGTGAACCAGACTTTGACCAATAAGTGAGAACTTACAGTGTATATAAAGGGGAAAATCTCCAAATTTCATTCTCCACAGAAATAAACTATTACAAGCTTATATTTGTAGTTCGTTGCATACAAAATTGGTGGATACGACTACAAAATTAAATTAGTACATTTTTATACTTAGTATTTTTCTCAGCGGAATACCTACATTGTGAAATTGATACGGAACCCTCGGTGTGCGACTTTTATTCGCACTTGACCGATATCGTTTTCATGCAAATTGAGTGATACGCCCGGATAATATTTAAGTTTGTCAACTTTTATAAATTGTACTTCCCATTGACCTACAGTCATGAATTAAACCTTGCGAGTCCCACTTGTACTCGATCGACATTTTCCTTTTGAGGTACGGAAACCTAAACAACATTGATTTATTTGTAGTAAATAAAAATAGAAAAACAGGTGTGCCGCATAGGTTACAAGTAGTGAACTGGGGAATTTTTGGCAAAGCTACTAAAGCACGTAATAACCGAGACTCGATATATTATATCTAATACTTATTGACAAGAGATTATCATCAAAAATATCATATACATTTACATAAATATACTGCTTAAATTTGAATCTATATACATCACATCTACAAATCACACTCTTATAATTTCATAATCTTAATAACTATTCAAAGTATGAAAAACAAAAGTAGTGGGGTAAAGCAGTGGGTTAGCCACATCGTGGTCCGATTTCCAGTCGGAAGTCATTAATTATTATTATTTTCCCACTCCGGTAAGAGGCGAGTACGACACGCAACATCTCGAGTTTGGGCAAAATTTAGAGAACGGAGTGTTTAAACACTAGTTTCTCTCTGCGTAACCTGCGTAGTAGGTACATAAGTATAAGCTTAGAGTATAAAAACTAAGAGTTTAGAACTCTACAAATGTTCTCAAAATTGTAATTAATTCACATTGTATTAGTAGTACGACTCGTTAGCGTAGACTTTTTAAGATCCTTGCAACCCGACTTCCATTTATGAATTTTTTTTAATCGAAATTTCGGTTAAATCTGTTTCCACATTCACTATAAATAAATTATTTTTAGTATTTATTAAACATTTTTTTATCGTCTTTAATTACCTTTTTTTTAAATTAATAGACAAAAGACAATAGACATCTTGCTTTAATAACTTTTGCTAAGTTATTAAAACAAGTAAGTGGATCTTCAAACCTAACAGATTTACAACAAAAAAGTGCATGTACAAAAAAATAGAGAAATATTTGATTAGTTTTTATATCTCCATAGTATATAGTTTTTTTTCCAAAAATATTCGTTTTATTACAGTATAGAAGAAGACATATAAAAGCATGTTGTAGGATTTACTTTAGCGTATTTTTGGAATAGACAGCGATGCAGATACTTTTTGGGGATCCGTATCACAAAAGGAAATAGGACCTTTTTAAAAAAAAAATTACATCGTTTTAGGTCACCTGCCATGTCGATAGTTAGATCGTCTTTATTTGACTATAAATAATATGAGTATTAAACTGAGAGACATGTCATAAATAAAATGGATTTATGAATATACACAAAAGTATACACAATCTTTATTGTACAATTGATCATACTCAGTAGAGTATGTAAGTAAACAAAAAAGTCCGTCATGAGTACGCATAGTTGAAATTTAACTTAAGCAAACGTAAATTTATGGGAGGAAAGAGATTATAAGAATTAGACGGTCCACTCATTGGGACGCTTATTTGTTCACAATATTAACATACTAAGGTGCAAAGTGCAATTTCTTCATATTGTATATATATAATAATACCCATGTACTATAATTAACAATAAGTGTTCATGTAATGTAGGCATTACAGTAGTTGTTTGATGTTAAATTTCGTAGAGAATAAATCAAGTGCGACGGAGTCTTGTTATATAAGTTATTATCAATTTGTGAGAACGATCAAGAAAGAGCAATTTGAGACAGTGTCCAATATTGGATTGTAGATAGATTAGCCTTGGCCATAAGGCTATTCGAGATATCACTATCAATTTCTGTCTAAATTCAATTATATTATTGCATTACTTCTTTTTTATTTTTTGATTGACCTTTGCTTGTTGTACAATTGATTCTGTATCAATCCTGTCATTTCTATTCAGGTTTTTACCCACTTATTTTTATTATTTGGTTGTAATATATATACATAAATATCAAAATTTTCTTATAAAATACATATTAATACATATTTGTTACGTAATAATATTTTAGCACCTAATACGCAAAAGTAAATGCAATGATAAGTCCTTAGAACCTGTTGTATATTAATGGATATAAGAAGACTTGTGTTTGTGACAGATTGACATCTACAATTTCTTTCAGCGGGGCTATAACCTGCAGACGATGCATGCCTCGTAATATTCTTGTGTATAAATATGGATGTTAAAATAATTTTCGTAGGCACTAGTACAACATTAGTTTTATAAATAGATTATATAGCTGGATTCATGGCGCACGTCAGGTGGTCAGTGAAAAAAGTAGCATTCTTGTAGACGATATTTAAATCCACTAACACTCTACCCAGCAAGTAGTTGATATATCATATCTTATTGAAATACATTGAAATACTTAACGTATCGCTTGGCTTAGTAAATTATTATGAATATAATATATATTGCAAATTACAATTGACCTGTAAGCAAATATAAAATCTATGTTTGCTTACTATTCAGTATGTTCTGAAAAGAGAGTCTCATATATTCACATATATAACCAGAGACAAAAGAAAGCAAAAAATATGGTATTTTTTTACCTTTGGATATTTTCGTAAAGGTTTTCCTTCACAGTAAAACAACCAATCTTTCTTAGATAAATATTGTCATATTTTTATGGTTCAGCCATGTGTCCACAGTGAATTCAGTTTTTGTTAGTTACCTATACATGAATAAAATGTAAAATATAAAAAAAAAAAATAGTATAAAAAAAACTATAATAAATAAAATGTTTTTATGAACGATATGGCATATAGTATCAAAAGAAATGAAGGCGCAAACTATAGAACTGTACACATCAAACGGCTTATAGGTTGTCAGCAATATCTGTATATATTATTTGTTACGAAATATTACGTTGTAAAATGTTCATTTTCCCTTTCTTTATTAGTTGCTAATCCTATTATTTTGATTTAGAATTAATAATCTGCAATAGACAAGTCTCTTTCTTAATAAAGAAAACTCTTAAACTTTCGCAGTTCCATATAATACGATTTTGACTGTGTGACAATATTTTATTTAAAAAAAAAAATATTTAAGTTAAAGCACTTCTCCGGACTTCATCACATTTTGTGCCACATTTTCCACACGATAAAGAAAAATGCTAATTACGACCAACAACTTTTGCCAAAGATCCATTACTTATTTTTTATTGTAGAATATTACTATTGTCCACCACTATATATAACTAATGTCGCTCTGTGTGTTGTCATCTGGAATATCTGCTGGTGGAAGCAGGTGTTCTAGATGTCTGTGGAAAATATCAATAAAAATTTTCATTACGCCACACGATTTATACTAAAGAGACAAATTCTTATTTCTTATAGTTTATCTGATCTATTGCGGTTTTACATCTGGAATGTGCTTTGATGTTAATTACTTTTGTTATGGCAGCATTTCACTATTTCTTGTAGTTGAACTACTACGGCTCTACTAAGCAGCCTTCAAAATTATTTATAAAATATCTAGGCTATAAATGCTGTTGCTGTTGCTATACAACAAGAAAAGTATTATCCAAATCCGTTCAGTAGATCGGAAGATGTACAAACAGACAAACAGATACACAGACAGAAAAAAATTGTAAAAATTACAAATTCATATTCAATTCTTACTGATCAATAATTACTTGTCTGCTTTTGTTGTTATAATTTACAGCGCTAAATTTTTTTATTTTAAATTGTCATCTATTACATTTATAAACAAGTACAATAAGAAATTTTGTCAAAAGGTACAATAAGGAATAAGTTAAAACACCAGAATTATTAATAGCCTTTTATATTTCAAGATTTAATTGCACTATGTAACCATAATATAAGCTAAATTGATAATAAATTAGCATCTCTACTACTATTGTAAACATGTCAACAGATTATATCCATTTGAAATACGGCGCAATAGACCTTAATGTAAGAGCGAATGAATTTTACATTTACCCAGCTCTTAAAATGTAGAATTCTTCGTCATAACAATACTAGAAAATTAATAAAATAATAAAATATTCTGTAAACATAAAGTAACAAATAAGCTAACTTTAGAATAACAGTTACAACATATAATATACTATCTGATTATGTACATATAGCTTATAATGACTTCAGTTGAAAATCATCTATAATTGATATTTAAAATTTGACACTTAGTATATAGTAATTTGCCTTAAAATTACTTGCTGAATATAGCTGTATGGAGCGGAGGTTATGAATTTACCTATGACGTGCAGTAATTTGTTGCTTAATTTTGCTGTCTGTCATCTTCTGAGCTCGCTTTTACGTCTTTTGGTAATGCCGACTGTAAATTTTTAGCCATTAAGTAATGTTTAATCAACATAAAGTGATCTTATATTATACTACAATTATATAAGTATTACTAAAATATAAAGTTAATTGTATATTTATATAATGTAGTTTTACCAAATATATTTATTTCTATATTTTACTCTGATAAATCTAAAGATGAAAAATTATAAAACTCATTCAAGTAATTTTTCCAATATGTGTCCCCTCACCTCGTATGGCAATAAGAACATGTTGTTGTCAGAACGACGACCAAATCGAAGGCGCATAGACGGAGCTCGTACATCTCGTTCTTGCTCCTATAGAAAAAATATCAATAAAGATGGATAAAATGGTTAAAACTAAACAAGTGCGATAACAATAGCTGTATGGCAATAAAAATAATAGTTTACGGATATAACAACAAACTTTGTGTATATAGTTTCTGCAGACATTTGCCAAAAATTCAATTTAAACAGGAGTTTTCTTAAAACCATCTAACATACATATGTCTCATACAACCTGCTCTTGGCAATAAAAACATTGGGACGATTCGTCGTAATATAGCTCAATTGTCGTAACAACGAATAGTGGCTTGTTAGGATCGAAGTCGTACTTCGTTTTTCGTTTTTACAACATGTTTTTTATGATCTCTCGTCTATATGATATAAAAAAGCTTGCTAGAAAATGTTAAACATTTCATTTGAAATGTATACAATTTTGTTTTAATAATAATAAATGTAAATTAATTATTAATAAACAAGTAATATTTAGAAAATATAAACAATAATAATATTTTGTGTAAATATATACCTACTCTTATTTATTTTACTTTTAAGGAAAAAATAACACCGAAATGAAACCTCTTGGGGAAAGATGTGGGGTACTGCGCGCTCGTCTGAACGGCGCCCAAAACGTAGGCGGACGGGGGTTCGCACCTCACGCAGGGAAAGCAGCTCATCCATCTCGTCAAGCTGTAAATAGTAACATAGGTTTCTATTTCTTTCATTTTGTTTTCCTTTACTTACTGCTTGACGTGAAACTTATGTTTTGTCACTATAAACATCGAACAGACAGTATGTGTTCCACGTCTGGTTCATTAAATTGAAAACGCTATCAATCTCCATTCATTAAATCAAGGAGTGGCTAATACATTTCTTAATTAGATAGATTATACTAATTCAATGGTGATTTATTTTATACGTTATTCATATATACTTACTATTGTGTATACTGTATATACTTACATATATATAAAACATAATATTATCTTAATTGGTGTACAAATTGGATAAGGTCGCTATACAAAATCAGTGAGATGTTGGTAATTTCAAATAAACATTGAATTATGAAGTTCAGTGGCTCATGAAAATTGTAAAATTATAAAGATGTTAAATTTATTATATATCTTATAAATGTTGATATATTTTGTTCACTAAAATAATTCATATCTATCGGGATAAACTTATTCCTACGAGAGTTCTCTAAATTTTCAGAATGTTTCATATGGTACAATGAAATTTATTCACGTAACAAAAAAATAAATGTCTTTGGAAATCGAATTCGAGACTGATCCTGTTTGTAAAATACTTTGGCAAATGTAGCAAAAGAGATCGTTTTAAGATGACTGTTAGTAATATTGTGGGTAACATTATCCACTTTTGTTTCGGCTTTATCATGCATTATCCACTCAAGAGTACAGTATAGTGGCATTTTTGTGTTTCCGCAAACAACGTTGGTTATATGTATTTTGGTAGTAGCTTCCGTAAAATTTATTACACATGTTACTAATAAAGTAAGTTGATTTCAGTTATATTTTATTCCAGTTATTATAGTTATAATATATTCAGTTATATTAAAGCATGAAATTATATTATTTCTTAAATGTTACATATTTTGTTCTCAATCAGTTCAAGATTATTATTTTTAATGAAATGTACTTTAAAATGAATTTGTATATATTTTAAATACATGGCAAACGTCTTACGGGGGCTTGAGGTGGCATATCAGGATCGGAACGGCGTCCAAAACGCAGCCGACGGGAAGGTGATCGCACGGATTTTCGTGCGAGCGCGTGTCCGCCCAACGCGTCGTGCTGAGCTAGTAGAGCGTATAATCCGCCCAGCGCGTCCCATCCACTTCGACTGTCGGACACAGCTGATGACCCTTTTATTGTGAGAAATGTAAGCATAATTCCACTTTAAACGAATACTATTATATATAAATACTAATAATAGAAATTACTTAAAATGATTATAATAATAATTGAAAGTGTATAGACATTTAGTCTGTATATTTTGAGAGGTGTAAGTAAATGTGTAACTAGAATTTTAATAAGCAAGCAAAAAGACAAGAATATTTTATAAACTTTAAATCTAGCTTGACTGTTTAATAGATGCAAGTATGATCCCTCAAGGGGGAATAAAATTAATTAATTATTCTCATTATTTTAGAGATTTAAAATAAATTGGGATATTCCAGGTATCTTAAACTCTTATGTTACACACATATGATTCTGACGTAAAATTAATAGTAAATCAATTATTAGTAATTTAGGTAAGTATTACATAATAAAAATAATGGAGCCTATGAGAAGAATTCTTACATATTATTGTTGTCAGTTCATTCCATTAAGAAAATTCCTACAAAGAAATAATTATACAAGATTTAATTTAAACATAAAATCATAAATGCTCGAAACTTTAAGGCTACCTCTCCTATTTTCATAAGTGAAAATTACTTCTAAACTTCAATTTGTTTACATAAAGTAGACTTTCATACTATTTTACTTTTATAGACAGATCAATACTTAAAGTTCCTGAGGCTCATATCAAATAGTAGTCATAATTACTACTCAAGTGTATAGTGAATTTTTAACAAGGAAATCAAAAACAAATTTGTAAATAATATGATTTTCCAAAGTATCAATTTTATATAATATTTGATGATATCCATCCATCCATACGTTTACGCTCTAAGCTTACAGATTTCCATTGAAGCATATGTGTTTATACAAACGTGGAAGATTATTATGAAAATTCGAGGTATATTTAAAATAAAATTATAGCTACATATTTTTTAATTCACGCATTTTTCGCACATAAAAAGACAGGTAAAAAGATTCTAATGTAAATATACTTCTTTGCTTTGTTTTACTTACTCCACTCAATCGATAATTAATGTATACTTTTTAGGTAATGAATACATTATTAAAAATTACTACTATTAAAATATTAAATAGATAATATTGTGATAAAATATAAGATAGTCAAAAAAATTCTATGTCGCTGTATCCCGCGTGTAGTACTCCGTTCCCCGATTTCCGCCTTTCGAGACATTGCGTGTTGAGCGGTGGTACTCAACGCCGCGCTTTTTGTCTTGTTAACAGAGTGAAGAAAACATAAAATAATTCATTCCTCGGGAGAGAGAATCGAACCCATAACCGCCGCGGTTACAGTCAGACATATAGAGAGTATGAGATAATTGAAGTTTTAAAATAAAAAAAATAGATAGAGCGTGATTATTAATTCTGAAAGGTAAATTGTAACCGTGTTCTTCGTTAACATTGTATTATCCACAATAAAATATGCAAACACTTCGTTAAACCACCTGATTCAATTAGTCTATATAAAGCGGGATTCTGCTCTTGCTCAACGCGTATACCTCCGAAGGTGTGGCATAACTTGCTTTTATTATTAGTTTATGAAAATTTAAACAACTTAAATTACGAAAGCAAACTTATAAGTAATAATTAGGCTTATTAAAAAATACCATATTTCAATTAATATAAAATGTTGTAATTACAGTGCTGCCATGGAGACGTTTGACAATGTATCCAATAAAAGTGGACTTATTAATACCTCGATCTAAGACGGTTATCATATTTAAATATGTTACACGTAGAAAAAAGAACATTTAAATAATATTTAAATAATCTTTTTAAATTTATAAAGAAGTCACAGCCACCATTTTGTGTGATACATCAGTATAGTCATAATAAACAGTACGTGCCTATTTTCTACGATATGTTAAACATACGTGACTTAAAGTCATAGTGAAGATTAACGGCCACGCTCATCGTGCTATAGGAAGCTAGATAAATGGTCTCGAATTTGCCATGGATAATTTTAATTGTTTGTGGAGCGTTCGTAGAGTAATTGCTATTTCAATTTGGGTAGGTTTGTGTGCTGTTTTCAACTTGTTGTCACATTCATTAATACGGTCAACGTCACTTGACTATACGTATGGAGTGTGTGTATCGAAGGCCCTCTGCAATTTAACAAATTAGTGCTACTTATACTAAGCGGTTGGTATTATTTTATTATCTCTACTTCTAAATGTATATATATTCAGGGACTAAAGATATCTTTGATGAAGATGTTTTTTTAATCTATGGACGTCGAATAACGAAGTATTGAATGTCCATAGATTAGAATATTAAACGTATTAATACTGAAGTAATTAAAAAGAAAAGTATATAAATATATCAATTCCATTTGAGGTGAATATTTTTGATAGTAAATTAAAATAATCAAGCAACATTTTTGTCAGAATCGTCGTGTCTGCCTATTTGTCTATTTGTAAATCACGTAACTAAATTGTACTTCAATCGCTAGATTAGTTTTTTAATAATAAGGAAAGATATACGAACAACAAAAAGTCTTCGCATAATTTAAGCAATGATAATAAATTCTTTCAGTGACACAGGAAATAATACTTAATAGAAAAATATACTTATATATCACTTGTGATAAATACAACAAGCAAATACATACATATATAAAGCAAAAAACTATAATACATTTATTAAATTATATGCATACTGTGTCTAATCTTACTCACCTTCATACTGCGATAAAACCTGGGCGGAAGATGCAGACAAAATGCAAATCGCCGAGAGGCCGTAAATTGCCAATACCAAAACTGTGTTCCGGAACATATCTGCAACAAGAGAAACGACAGGTTAACCGAGAAACAATTTAATACTGTATGACTATTATAGAAATCAAAATATTCTAGTTTACTAATATATGGTGTTTTGTTCTTTAACGACAAGTGACATTTTAAATTTAAATAACATATTTGTTTCCAAAACATACTGTATGCAAGATCTCATTTTTTTACTAAATAACACAATTCTCTTCGTATTCGTCATTACTCATAGTGAAAGCAATTTATAATATACAAACGATTTTTCGAACTATAGAAAAAATTAAGACCACATGACCCAATAGTTAAGAAAATCACACTGTCTTACTAAATACTCAAAGCTTTGATATACATGCTTGTTACTAATTGTTTTTCGAGGCCCGTCTGGTGTAGCGTCCGTAAGCGCTACGGTTGTACGTTCGATACCTAATATATTATTTATTTTATTTCTTTGCTCGGGTACGAAGACAAGCGTAGCGATGCGGCGTAACTCATGTACGCATTATCTCGTAAATTGAGTGGAAAACGGCATTCGGAATGTTTTAACACAATATTAATTATGCGTCAAAAACACCAACACTTTGGATATTTTTCTATAAAAATCGGAAGTTCTATAAATAAGATTGAAAAACGTAGCCATATTTTTATTTAAAATAAAGATTTATTTATATTTTTTTGATACATTTGTAATCAGTAACCAAAACAGTACGCTTAATATATTCTGAGGGTGGTGCGGGTAAAAAATCATTTGTGTTTTACTATAAGCGACATATCTATCACATTCAACAAGTAGGGCATCGAGACAGTCATAACGCCGTTCGTGCCAACGCGGCACTCGTGACGTCATCAATCAAGCTTATCACACTCGTGTCAAGCTAGTATTACACACGCAGCATTTTTGCTTCTATTCGTACGCTTGTACACGCATCGTTGCGTGCGTCTCACATGTTATTGCAGGAATGGATTTCATTTATATGTATACTTGCGTAGAATATTTTCATATTTTGCTAGCGACCCGATCACGGCTTCGTCCGCTTGATTATTATTTCTCCTTTTCATTAAAATTGGGGTCGTATGCACTCGTATTGTATCAATCTACATAAATAAATTTGTAATGGGTTTTTTTGTGCTCCGCTATTCTTTTTTCCTATACAACCTTATTTTAAAATATATACACTAAGATCTTGCATTACAATACTGATTATTATATTATATTACCAGCGACCCGCTTGCGGCTTTGCCCGCTTATGTTGGCTAGAGCGCGTTCGTTTCAAAATTTTATACCAACACCACAATGCAATTCTTCTATTTTTTGTTCGTCTACTTATTCTTATTTTCTTTTCGTCTTTTTCGAATCACTCATATCTATTATTAAAAATCAATTTACCCGTATATTCAATGTACCTCAAAAGAAAAAAACGGAACCTTTATAGGATCACTCTGTTGTCCGTCTGTCTGTATGTCTGTCTGTCAAAACCATTTTCTCCAAATTGCGTAGAAGAATCGAGTTTAAATTGATATCGAATATCCAAATTGATAGCCTCTTGAGGCACAGTAAATATCAAACTTCTAAGTCAACGCAATCAAAAGATATGAACGTTTATGTTTAATTTTTTTTGCATTTTGTATGAAAATCGTCGAGTGACGAAAACCACGCCTGTCATCCTAGAGGTATGAAATTTGGCAATAAGTTAGAGCTTATAGTACAAGGAGAAAGGAGAAAGACCAAAAAATTGAAATTTATAGATATATCCCAGAATAAAACCATTGCAAACTTATATTTGTAGTTAATTTCATACAAAATGAGTGGATAAGACTGCAAATTTAAGTTAATCAATTTCTATAGGTAAAAATTGAAATGTACGGAAACCTCGGTGCGCGAGTACTACTTGCACTAGACCGATATTTTTTAATTTTGAATACACCGCCCTTCTTTGGCGTTCTATATTCTAGTCCTGGCAAATATACTACTAATATATTCTATTTTTAACATTGTCAATGGTTAAAATAAAATTAATATTATACATAAAAATGTTAATTGAACTTAAATAATGCTCATATTACAAAAAGTAATTTATTCGACAAAATCTATTATATAATTTAGATAATTTATTTATATAATTAAAATATGTCTATATTTATTTATATAAATAAAATATGTCTATGTTTTTTCTTCGGAAACTTCATTGAACTCCAGGAACAATTCTATATTAAAACTACCTTTAGTTGCAAGTAATCGAGTTTAACCGTAATTTAAACGTCTCTGTTTGCATTGCACATCAGAATAAAAAATATTCTATATATATTATTTAAGACTGTTAACATGTCAAATCTAAATCGCTTCTTTTCAGTAATTTAAATAACTTTATTACTTTTTCATTTATTTTTCGGGAACAGCATGGAATACCGGGATAAGAATTAAAATTTGTGTGGGTCGGGACTGTAAGCTATTACTGTACAAAAATTCATTTATTTCTGTCCAGTAGTTTTTGCGAAATTGGAGGCCAAATAAACAGACAGACAGACAGACAGACAGACAGACAAAAGTTCTGCTGAGTAGATTTCTAGCTTCTATTATCGATATTTTAACTGACCCAATCAATCCTTTTTTTAAATATTTAATGTACAGAATTAACTTTTCTATCGTTTTATTCTATATATAGATATAGATTACTATATTTCTAATAAAAAAATATATTAATACATACTTTTTGATAACTATTTTATAACTACAATATAGGCAAAAATTCACAATGAACAGTGGATTAAAGAGTTTTTATACGAAAAAATGTTTGCACACTTACGCTTATGTTTGCCACAAGACCCTACTAAAATGTGTATAAAGTGATACACATATATGATGAGATATGATGAAATAAGTAAAATAACTTCACTATACCCGTTGCTTATTAAAAATTGTTTTTCTTCATAAACTAAACCTTAAACCAAAGAAACGTGTAAAAAGTCACATATGTACAGTGTAATTTCAATACTATCACAAATGTACCCAATCATCCTTATTAGATGAAACTCCACTTAATTTTGTTATTCAATTCAAACTTACGATGGAATTCTCATGCGAATATTCACTCCTATGACAGAATAGTTTACCATATGGTGCCTATTAGTAAAGCTTTGATCCATAATACAACTTTGTAGGTTTATTATAGTACAGACTATAGAAGACTTTGCAGCTTGTAAAGTCTGTCGAGCTACTAACTGCATATTACTTGTTTATAGATGATACTTGGAATTTGCCAAGACATATCTGATTATACAATATACAATACAATACAAATACAAACATAAAATAACAAAGTTTACAAATAAATATAAAATAAGAAAGTTTAGTTTTTGTACGAATGGGCGTTTCAAAGGAGTTAGTCATGGGGAAAGAAGAAAAACTGTAGTTAACAAAGCATTTTTCCTTTGCAAATTCATTCACAAAAATTCTCGCTAAAAAGCTATTCTCGAACTTTAACTAATGTTTTGTTGTAAACCAAACTTTTCTAAGACTTAAAACAAATCAAGGATGAACCGTGTATTAACATTAAAAATTAATTGCATCTACTTTTTGTTTTTTTAGACAGATCAATAGTAAATTTTACATTACATTAAAACAATAGAAAAACAAAGTTTTTAAGTAATATATCAAATATATATCAATATAACTAAAATAAATTAAATAAAGACACTATATTTAATAGAATAACAGGAAAATTATTTTTTTTTTGGATATCAGATATACAATCATTGAACGTCCAGTCTACGAATATATAGTAAAAGTATTTCATGTTGTATAACGTAATAATATGATCATGGGATCATCAATCTAATAACATTAAAATGTCAATTTATTCATCTCGTATTAATACAGCCTTTCAAATATATGCTTATATGTAGGCTTTGAAACTTAATAAAATCATGATTGATGACAAATATGATATTTTTTAATGTACTGAGTCATATGGTCGCAGATAGCGGGTCTTTTATGTTCGTATCTGAATTCATAATTACAACATAAACGAATAGGAATACCGCATGACGAAGCTGATTGTATCATTTTGATAATTATGTTTTGATTTATGATAATTTATTAGCATTTTTGCTTTCTATTTCTATTTCGAATTTACTCAGATACTGTGATACGACGCGATGGCATAATGTATCTTTTAACTAATATACCTTTGTATTTTATATAAAATATGATTTTTTTTTATTTTATAAGCTTTTTTTTTCTTAACAAGTAACTGGCGTTATCACTACTGTGTGTGTCATACCGTGTACAGCTTTCAGCAAATTTATTGACTGCACTATATCTTCACATACATTGACTAGCTAAATGTCATCATTCTAAATTAAGTACAGTTTACAGGATGATTTATTGATGCAAGTAAGTAATTGATTCACGTTTTAATTTAAAAAAACTAGAGAATATATCCAAGATGTATAGTCTTATACGTCTTAGTATTAATTAAAATGTTCACATTAAACATAATTGATATTAAGTTTTTTAAATAGAATAGGCTACTTCAACACTCAAATAAAATCGACAACTAACTGTGTTGACCTTTCCCGCGACACTAAAAGCCTTCGCAATTCCATCGAGGAGTACAAGTACTGTTGTGTTTACTCGAAAATTGATTTGTATATGATTGTTTTCGGTGTCTTATGATATGATCTTACCGGAAGTTGATTTGTACGTTTCTCCTGCAAACACTATATCCGGTAAGTTAGGGTTAAATTAAAACATTACAATATTTTAGATATACATACATAACAGTATGAGCACAATTATTTTTTTTTACAATTTTTTTAGTATTAAATATTAACAATTAATATTTAGCTTAAAAAGAGAGCTAGATAATAATAAATTGTTTGAATAACATTTTATATGTAGCACAGTACCTATCTTTATTGTTTATTTTCATTGTACAGACATTTTAATCACCTAAAAAGTATACTTTCTCAAATTTCAAATAAAACTAGTACCTACATTTTATTTCAATTTAATCAAACATTTAGTAGCAGTAATAATTATTGCCTTCCGTATTTAGTACCTTTACAAGCTTTAAGTGTCTTATTTAAATTATTCGGCGTCAAATTAATTCCTTGACATCTTTGAAATTCGAATATCATTTCATTATATTGTGAAAATGTCAATATTTAGGTGCTACAGAATTGGAGATGAAACGTTTCTATAAAAAAAAATAATTTAAAATAGTTCCTATATTATTTGTTATGATATCTATGTAGAGGTGATGGAACGGGGTGAACTAGACCCGTCTTTGATCTGCCAAGCGGTAAATTGGTCGGCGACGCGACTCGGCGCCACCTGTACACACTATGCTTAGCTTAAATTTGTGCTTTCAGCAGTCGCCAAAGTTAATTTAAAATGATAAATATGTGTATTATATATCCAAATATACATATACCATACGTATATTATATTTAAAATGTACTTCATAAAAATAGAATAGCCACTACCCATAAAGTTTTTGAAGTAATCGGTTCTAATAATGTTAAATATTTCCAGAAACAAGTTAATTTTTATTTAACTTTAATCACAAATACTTAGAGCTATACGCAATATACTCATACATTTTGGTACTGCTCTTTGGATAGGATATTCTTTATTTATTTACCACAACGTACGTAATAACCCTCTTCTTAAATGAAATATGTCTCATGTATTATTTTGATAACAAATGATTTGCCTACGTCTACAATATATTACTATGTTATATAAGAAATATAAATTGCTGTCAGTCTAAGGGCAACCTCGACGACAGAATATATTAACTAGATGCTCTACACTGTATTTATACGATGTCATGATTACAGAAGTCATATATTTTGCTATTATTTATATTCAAATAAACGTCTGTAAAATAAAATAAAATAAAATATATTATATTTAAAAATAAAATTTAAGCATTATAAATTCAATTGGAATATTAAGATAAGATATAAATTTAATAGTTGAGACCACAGTGAATTCGTGGATCGTGTGATAGTAAACGTAATTTATGTGGGTTCGATTCTCATTTATTGGTATAAATTTTTCTGGAAAACAGAGTGTCTTGACACTAAGTTTTCTTTGCCTACTCTGTGATATATATGTCTGACAAACTTTTAAGAGAGGTAATTTAATATAAATTACTTTTTAATAAATAACAATCTTCAAAGCATCGTTTTACCATAGCTCCATTTTAGTCATCATAAATTCGCTTATTTTTGTTATTATCATACTACATAGCATAGATTTAAAATTCAAATAATTTTATTCAAAGTAAGAATACATGATTCATTTTTTGAACGTCAAAAACATTACCACCGATTCACTAAAGTTAGTGCTTCAGACCTGAGAAGAACCGGCGCAAGAAACTCAGCGGGACATTTTTTTATAGTCATTTACAATTGTCATTTACATTGTTGACAATGATACGCTATATGTGTAGGCTACTGCGTATGGTACTGGTACTGGTATACTCTCTAGCGTAATTAATATATTATTATAAGTTCACTTCCGTTATTTGCAGTATCTGTCTTTGAAGCGGTATTCAGTTAAGTTTAATTGATTTCATACCGACAGGTTTCGGAAGCTTAATAGTTCGGATCAATTTCATTTCTCTCCAAGTAAGTTCAAAGGTGTTTTGCTTCATAAATTTTAATTAAGTTTTAACATTAAATTGGTTTGGCATATCAATGTAAATCGTTTATTTTCTTTAATCTTAATATATAATATGTTTACAAATCTTAACGATTAACTAATATGAAAATATAAAAAGAGAGCATATGTGTACTTAGATTGGCAAGATCCTTCTTATTCTTGCGATACAAATTCCTGAATATTAAAAGTAAAACCACCACTATTACTTTTAGAAAAGCAATCGAGAGTCCGGAAAATATGTCCTATCTCAGTCTTTGCACAGCACAGTGAAAAATAAACATTACAACACCATCAATTGCACTGCCCGGGATATTGGTAATACAGCTGCACGATGATAGGAACTTAATATGATTTTGACCAACAGATGAAACATTTTCTGAAACGTTTAGATAGTGAGAAAATAAAAGAGAAATAATAGATTTCAATTTTTTTTAATAGATTGGTATAATTACTTAATTTTAAAAGTAAATGTGTCTGGATAAATTCGATAATTATAGTTTTAAATCTTTGATTATATATCTATAATTTATATCCATAACTTAATTTCAAGTCTTAGTATACTTTGATTTCAACGTACAAATTAACTGGTTTAAGTTTATTGTACAGGACTTTCAAAATAACCCAAAAGCATTTTGAAATCTTAAATGCCTGTATTTAGAGTTATGAATTCGTTATAATTTTGTTTTATTGTATAGGGGTAAAGTTTAGAAACGAATATAAGGATTAAGTAAAATGATGAAGATTAATTACTAAACATCGTTTGTATAAACTTTTTTGATTGATTTAAGTAACTTTTAAATGTTGTTTATGGACCTGTTTAGGTTACTAAACTTAAAATACGCTGTCTCATAAATGTTAAACATCATAGAAATTATATTCATATTTCATTTAACGTCAATAACTTTACATGAGTGGTTGGGGTCTGTATATTGTTAATTTGTTGGTAAAATTCAAATGTTGGTTGTTCTATATTACAAGTCTGCAATCTCCACAGTCCATCGGGAGATCTTACAGACGCTCGCCCTGTCCAAGGCTTATTATAGTATGGACACCGTGTTATAAAGATTATTTTTTGATCCGGATAAGTCTGAATATTATAAAAATATATGTATATAAATATATGTATATATATATATATATATATATATATATATATATATATATATATATATATATATATATATATATATATATATATATATATACATATATAACTTTTGTGAAATACTAAAGATCTAAAAGCGAAGAAAATTCATTTGCAAAATGTATATGTTGACTCTAATATTACTTGTTACATACATTGTGGTCATTTTTATACATGAATTAGATTATATACGTAACAGTAAAAGTTTAAAGCAAACCACATCCATTGCTTTCTTTCGTTGCAATTGCCAACGTATTCGTTAGTCCTCTGAGGAGTGATTTTGAGGGCACTAATTCAAATGAGGGTTTCGTAACGTAATTTTGTGTTTCGTTTAAGATTTACAAAATAGATTCGATATTTTATTTAATTAAAATAGAATACTGCTATTGCTAAGCAAGATATAACAATAATTTCTAATACAGCATAATATGTTAGTTTACGATATAAATTGAATTGTACGTAATTAACAATTGTGGTTGTACAAGATAAAATAAATATAACGAAAACAACCTGATCCATGTGCTCGTCAAAACCGGACCGTGATCGCGAACTCGTTTCCTGCTCGCATCCGGTGCTCGCTCGTTACGCTCATGAATAAAAAAACATTCAAAGCCAAAATAATTTTGATCACACTCTTTTCTAACTTTTGAATAACTTACCTTACTCCAAAAAAGATTTATTTGTGAAATTTTATTTCGTATAATTTTGTATTTAAGCTCTATCGAAAAACAAAACATTATTATTAGTTACTTTACTTAGTAGAAAAATTCTATTTATTCGAGTCCGCTGCCCACAGCGATGATATTCATATAATTTAGCTGACGTAAGTAAGCATTTCACATTTATCACTGCATAAGATGCATTTATTTTAAAAAACATAGTGATTAACGAGTAAACTTTCATAATAGTTGTACTTTAATAATAAAACGACTGTAGTTTTCTATACTTTGTATAGCAGCTGTATAATACTTGCTATAAACTAATATCATTTAGTTTTTTAAGTGTAGATAATTTCTAAGCACTAGATAAAATACTGAAATAAATAATAATTTCTAGCCTGATATGTAATATTTAATTTAAGGTATGTAAGTAAATGCATATCAAGTATACTTTATAGTATACATATAAAGTATTAAAATATGACGTTCGGAACTATTGTTCCTATATGATTATTGAACAAACGATGTTTTGCAATGCCCAAGGTAAGACCCGATACAGTTTTCAACAAAACGATATGTGGACTGAACGATATCTGCCAAAACTTTGTATTTCTTGGTTGCTGTGATTTCGGTGAACTACCAAGAAAGTAATTTTGACTATGAATTTATGTACTTTCTAGGAACTTAGTGTCAACGTCTATTATATATATTTTAATTCAATTTCTGAACACTAGTTCCACACTTAGTTGGTATTGAATGAGGACGTATCTCTATGACAGCTTCCTAATTCACTATTTGGTGAATTGTGAAATTCAGCATCCGCTTTCATACTTATATAAAGTCTCATTTTTTTTATAATTCCATAATTAAAAAAAGCTCTAAATGATTAAATTACATGAAAACTTACACAATAACCGCAGATTAGAAACATGTGAGGACGCATAAATTGTGCGACGCTGTAAGAGCTGATGCTCCCCAAACGATTGTTTGCGGTCGAGTTCACTTCCGTGCGTAGCTTATAGGCGTAGACCACCCGCCTTCGTACTTATAGTAATTTTTAAACCATCAATGGTATAAGTCATATAATAACCATCTGTTATCTAACTATATTTCGAAATATATAAATAAAATTGGAGTGTCTTTGAGATTTTTATAGAACATAGACATTTATACAAAGTTTTGTCTGTCTTTCCGTTTGTCCCGGCTAATCTTGGAATGTCTGAACCGACTTTAATATAACTTTTACTAGAAGACAGAAGAGACTGTGGAGCAACACTTGTTAATCGAGATTTATGCGGGAAATTCGTTTTTTACCTATAAAGAAAAAATTGCATCCGTAATAAAATTAAGAAATCGTATCTGTAAAAAAATTGCATGTACAGATACAATTTTTCAATTGAATATATTTACAAAAAAAAAATGCAAGGCGATGTAAAACACTAACAGAATATAATCAATTATTTTTAAAATTTATATCTCTCTGTTTGTCTGTTTGTACAGGCACATGTTCGGATCTACTTTACGGATTTCAATGAAATTTTTCTTTTTGTATATCTGTTAGGTCATAACTGGATTTAGGTCTAAGACCTGATACAGAACCATAGTAAACTGGCAGAATTATAAGAAATACAAATCAAAGATCTGGAACACCTGATGTAGAATCACAATAGAACCTCTAAACTATATGATACCAGAAAATGGCATTTTAGTAAAATTTGTTAAGCGTGATGAGCATTTTTCGTTGAAATATGAAGATCTAAGATGTGGAACACCTCATGAAGAACCATTATGTTATCATAATGTTTCTATTGACATTTATAATATCAAGGATATGTAACACCTGATGTAGATCTATTACAGATAAGCTAAACTAAAAAATAAGAAAAAGTATGTTTAACGTACAAGTGTAATAAGTAATTTTTGTTGTCATGTAAAAATCTCACATGTGGAACACAACATTATTAATTTCAATGAAAAAGGATAGAAATCCAAAGGGTGGCCAACGAAGTTAAGGGTGTCCACTAGTATCTATATATTTACGATATATAGTCTGTAGTAGTAGTGTTTATATTATAATACTCTGTATTATAACTAAAAAGCAATCATAGCAAATAACATAACAAAGATTTAGAACGCAATAAATTAATTATCAATCAAACCTAACTATTTTTAATATAAATACAATATTTACTTTTATTAGTATTTGCTACCTACAGATAGGTCTTAAGGCGGTGCTAAGGCCAAAACTTTGAAATTCATACTGTAATGAAATTCTTAACTTAAGGTAACCTTATGTGGTATGGTAAAATAACCTATATGTCAATGTGAAATTATTAATGTAATACAATTGAAAACTTAAACGGTAAATATTAAGTTATATTTGGCTTGGGATTGGCACTGACTTCAATATGCTTATAATTTTTGGTGAAATGAAAATATATTTTATTTGCATGAAAAGTGTATTATCCTAAAATAGGAAGATTTCCTGTTACCGACATCGACGATTAAGTAATCGAGCTCCACTAGTACACGACGCATAATAATCGACTGGGACAGAAAGAACGGGAACCAAATCCAAGAAATCAACAGTCGATAGCTGGAGAGAGTGAGCTTAGTGGAACCAGTTAACTTTTGTAAAATCGTTTTATAATAAAATAACATCAATGATATCTATATAGTAAGTCATAAAATAAGAACAAATTTAAATAACTATCAAGGTAAATAAATTAAAAAACAAACATAATATCAAAACTATTACCTTTCTAAATGAGGACATTATATTGTCTCTCTAATTAATGGAATAAAAATGAATTTAAGATTTTGTTATAAGTAATGTCGGTAAGTTACTCTTCTGCTCTTTAGTTATAACGTTTAATAACTAAGTTAAAATATGTTTGCATGAAACTTGACATAATATGTCAACGACAAGGGTGTGGCACCATGTCATCAAAGTTCAAGACTCGATGCAAGCCCTTGCATATTTAATAGAGATTGGCGACATATTGTGTAAGTAGCAAAATGTAAGATAAAATTAATATTCTATATTTCAGAACAACTTTACATCCATTCTTAAATAAATCTTATTAAGACTCTGAATAAATCTTATTAAGAATCTTATTAATAATTATCGTTTTTAATTAAATTACCTTATTAAATTACTTTATTAAATTACCTTAAATTACAATATTAAATTACCTTAGCAGCTTTGAGTTTGATGCCTAGATGCTTATGTAGTACCATATATTGTTAATATATTGTAACAGCAACGTTTCGAGCAGATTACGTAAGTTATAAATCTTATTATTTGGGTCCATGTTAGAAGCACTTGCTAATCGCATTTGAGCTAAGTCAATTTATTGATGCAACGTCTTCAGTAGTTAGGACTATAATCAATATCTCGCATCCACCAAGCGCTATATGTATACATTTTCATTCGTGTTTAATGTTAAATCAATTTATAGACGAGCTTATAGAAGTGATTCCTCAAATTTCTTCGTTTGAACAAAAAGCATCGATAGCAACTAAGTGTCACAGACTATAGTCACGTAATAGATAGGTCTTAGCACCACGTACATAGGTACCCTTCCAGCATTGAATAGGGACATTGTACTCCCGGCACAAGTGCTTACTGAGCGAGCCTTAGCTAAACATTCATAATAGCGTACTTCAACTTTCTTTCTACATCATTGTTCACATTTTCTATAAAGCAAAAACCTTTCATTGTCCACATCTAAAATATCTAGCTGTTCACATACTTCTCATATTATTAAAATAAATGGATATAAAAAATTCAGTAAAGAATGTCTGTTCGCTATTTAACTATATCTGGTCTAACAATGGCACTAGTTTTGAATTAAGTTACTATTCATCAACTTGGTCAAAACTACCTATTGTTATTTTAGTTGTTAAATAGATATAATACACTTTTTTGGTCTTGAATTGCTCATTATGTACATTTAAAATATTTACAAAATTTTAAGCAACCTGTACCTGAAAGCTATATAAGATTCAAACTATTACAGGGATGTAGTTCACAGTTTGGTTCCGCTTGACAATCTTCAATTTATGCAATTTTGTTGATTCAAACGATGAATACTTTTATAATCAATATATAATTAGGTTTTCACATTTAAAAATATAGACTTTTAATTATAAAATTATAACACATGTTTCTAGTAAGTTCAAATTTATCGCAGATATAATTTAATAAAATGTTACACTTCACTTAAGTTCCTAATAATCACAAAGTATTTCTAATATTTTTTTAATTTTTTTTAACATTGTATCTTACATAATTATGTATAGAATAGTCAAAGAGATTTCTAAATTCTAAATTCAAGATATTGTGTGCTTAATTTCGGAAATGAACACGTGCTGTAACGAGCAGACAACCGTCACGCTCACAGATGTCAGACTTTGTACCACTATGCCACGATAAGTTATTGATTGTTACTACTGGACATAGAAATAAATAATATTATTTTAAGACCCAGTGGTTCTATAGTGTAATAAGTAATTAGTCAAAAGCAACCTACATTACACTGTGTTTTTAAGTAGTGTATATAGAGTTGTAACATTTTCTGTGTAATCAGTATATAAAGGTTAAAGTGTTCAACAAACATATTTCAAACATATTTTATTTGTTCAGCAAATATACGTGCAATTCGACGCAACCACGCTTCTCTATTTACAATAATTTTGGATATTTGTAAAGTTCTACTTAGAGACGAGTCAACGTTAAGGAAAATGAAATATAATATAGATTCGTTACAAAGTGTGAAAGATAATAAAGAATTTAATTTACATTAGACTTGTATTTTTCTAAGATGTGATATTTAATCTTTATTTTAATAATAAATCTTCGCTTTTCTATAAAATATAGGCTAAAAAAGACAATTTTTACTCATTTAGTAATACTTTATTTATGCTGAAAGCTCTAAAAAGCTTCCCAATTATTCAACAGAGAAGAGTGTGGGCATTATCCGACTTCAGTGATGGTTTGGTGGGTTGTTAGCTATGAAAGAGTGACTGAGATATATTTTCGTGAAAAAGGTATGAATCCATCGACACAAGTGTATTATGATACCGTTATGGAGAAGGTTAAGTCCCCTAATAACACAATGTTAAATAACCAAGAATGATCCTTTCAGCAAGACTCGGCGCCGGGTCATAAAGCTCGATCCAACCAATCTTGGTTGAAAACGAACGTTCGGGACTTTATCAGAGCTGAAGATTGGCTATCATCTAATCCTGATCTTAATCCACTAGATTATGATTGATGATTGTTTTAGAGAGTAAGGCTTTCTCTAAACGCCATGATAATTTGGAATCCCTAAAATAATCCATTCGATTGGCAGTGAATAATGTACAAAATAGCTAAATATAATAATAGATTTTTTTTTCAATTTTGTTTTTTAAAATCATATAAAAACAAAAGTCAGTTTATATATTTATATTATTTTTGAATAATTTTGACACCAATTTCGTTATTTTATTACTTACATATATATCACTAAAATAAACCTCTTTTGAGATAAGATATTATTCTGAAAATCTCAATAGAAACAGATAAAACTTTCTGTCCACATCTTTTTTTCTAAATATTTATAAAGAAAGAAAAAAAGCGTAAAATATTTTGAAATAATAAATTCCGTTACGCGTTTTCCGCAGACAGTAATAAAGAAAACCCGATAAAAGATAATTGCCCACTCGCAGTAAAGAGGTGATACATAATATATTCGTACCCTTATAAGCGTACGCCACATACTCAATTAGCTGGGACTTGGGAGTGTAACGTGTGAATTCTTTGATTAGCTTCAGACGAGCCAATTTGACGAAACAGCACAGTTTATGACCTCGTGCGTTTTATTGCACCAACTATCTTACCCTTTGCTCTTTCTACATCTACTTTTTATGTCGTTGGTACATAAGCTACATAACGAATATAACAAAAATTATGACCTTTCAAGTCAATTTTATTTCTACGTCGAGTTTCTGAATATGTTTTTTTATAAATATTTGCTTGCAATTCAATATAAATATAATCATCCTTACACAACTCCTATCCTTATACTCCTTACAAATCACATTTGCCGTAATCAACTCACGTACATTGTCAAATTAATTTATTTCGTTTATATGTTTTTGGTTATTGAAAGCGGCGCTAAATTAAAATACACATCGTGCATGTAAATTTATTTTATACTTACATGCACGAAACGAAACGAAAATTTTACTAAAATACTTATTTGTTCATAGCTGAAGCTAATTGTGTAGAATTTGAATAAATTATTCTTTTATGTTGACCAAGCTTAAATTTAGCACTAATGGACACCAAGAATTTGCAAAATATTAACTGTAATACTTGTATAAAAGCAACTAAACTCATTAATCTTTAACTATAGAAGATGGTTGACCCGACCCGTCAGTTCAAGTTACATTACAAGAAACTCACTTTCAACTATAAGGACAATAAAGTCAAGCCTTCATTACATCCGTTCTAAATTATATGTATCTATATGTATCCGCACGATTCACAATATGTAATTACAAAAAAATTATTTCAATTAATAAATGAAACTTTTTATGTTGATAATGGAAACTCGGTTAAAAGACATAGGCCTATAAATTAACCAGAAGTCACGTCACGATCTTATTAAAACGTCGCCTATTAAACAAACAAAGAACGTTATCATTATAGGACAACTTTATCTTGAAATTAAACAAAATTAAAATTGACCAAATACACAATGAGATCTGTGTACGTATCTTTACAAAATTGTGTAAAAATCTCGTCTTGCAGTAATGTTTAAATATTCTGAACATGTTTCAGAATATTTAATTACCTCATGCAGACGAGACTATTTTTTACAAGAATGAATGTAACTAAGACCTTCTATATCATCCAAATTATGTCTATATCAACATTCTAAAATTCATTCCGCTTGTAAGACATGAAAGCATAGCGTAATTTTGCATTTATACATTTATATTCTAATCATACATAATTTTTTTTATCATTATTCATATTTTTACATTTTCCAGAAAGTATTTATGACATTTATACATATTTATATCATTTTCATTTAGGGCAGTTGATATAAGCCGTGTCTTCAGTATTGCTATACTGATTACATCATTTATTGACAGCAGATGAAAGCCGCAACGGCCGCCGCTTGTGCGACATGCAATCCATTCAGGACCACAAATCGATCACAAGCTCCCCCGTTGGCGACATTCAACACATATTACATAAATTAAACTCGGTGGAAGCACGTGTCTTATATTTATTACACTAGCCTAAAGACCGATAAATCAATTAATACCTTTATAATCTTATATTTATGAAATTAAATTTTGAAGACATTATCTTCTTCTAATAGTAGTTGTTCTTTATTTTATCATAATAATACACGTAATAAAATTTTACTCTCGCTCCGCATGACAATTATAAATATGACCGCTAACGTATTCATCATCATTTCCACGACATTCATTATTTTTTTAATGAGCAAACCTTTTTATATACATATTATACCGAGTAACACACGTGGCTGCGCGTTTACTTTTCATCATAAGTATTCCCTTCACTGAAAGATAGCTCTTTTATCATTAGTGTTGTAAATATTATATATCGTTCACGAGGATGTCGTTTTAATTATTTATAATTAAAATTGAACTTATAGTATATTATTATAATGCTAAGTTCATTAGTATTCCATACTCGAAATAAATAAAACAGAACCCTTACAGGATGACTTTGTTGTCCATTTGGCTGATCATCTTGCTCAAGATCTCTTGGAGGTCAACGAGTCAACGCAGTCAAACGATACGAGCGTTCATGCTTCGTATAAAGTTCGTTGCATAATCATAATAAATACTTCGTGTTGACCTAGAATTATGAAAATTTGTCAAGAAGTTTGAACTGACTGATCTTACTTACTTGAAGAATTTACAGTCCAAAACTAGAAAAACAATCGAAATTAGTAATTCATAGGTATATCACAGAAAAAAAATCGTTTAAAATATATCTAAAGTTTATTACATACAAAATTGTAGTCAATTATAGACGTAGCGCAGAGGCGATAGCGTCTGCCTGTCTGCCGTGACGGTTTGTGGGTTCTATTCCCACTCGGAGAGATTAAAGCATTTTCATTTCCTCGCTCTGAGAACAAGGCAAAGCGCGGCGTTGAGTTCCGCCACTCAACACACAATGTCTCGAAAGGCGGAAAACGGGGAAGGGAGTGTTTTAACACTGGGTTTCTTT
The DNA here is from genome assembly GCA_037127375.1 of Dione juno. NCBI lineage: Eukaryota > Metazoa > Arthropoda > Insecta > Lepidoptera > Nymphalidae > Dione > Dione juno. The sequence goes on along the minus strand of JAXRJS010000042.1, from coordinate 5,903,005 downwards.
AGCCTACGGTTCCGTCTACCTACTCTGCTATGCCGTAACTGCACAGCGCTACATAGGGAAAGCCATCAAGCCTCATTTCATCCCATTTTCTTAACGGGTGGGTCCTAAATTTCTATGAATGTAGCATTATGCCTGTGCACACTGCTGGAGTGAACCAAGCACTGGACTACGCTCACATTCAAATTCTAACGTAATCAGTAAACAATTACATATAAAAACGACCCTGATCGAATATGCGGGGCCAACTAAATCTACATGCTACAGAGAAACTAGCACTCTACGACCAGCAGCAGTTGATAGAAGCTGTGAAAACCAATATATATATATATATATATATATATATATATATATATATATATATATATATATATATATATATATATATATATATATATATATATATATATATATATATATATATATATATATATATATATATATATATATATATATATATATATGTATATGTATATATATATATATACAGGGGAGTAAGGCAGGGGGATGTTATATCCCCAAAACTGTTCACCAATGCATTGGAAGATGTCTTCAAAACCCTGGATTGGACCGGCTTTGGAGTCAATATAAATGGCGAGTACATAACGCACCTCAGATTCGCTGACGATATTATCATCATGGCAGAGTCCCTGGAACAGCTAGCCGAGATGTTGAAAAGGCTGGGTGAATTTTCGCGGCGTGTCGGTCTCGGTATGAACTTGAGCAAGACTAAGGTCTTGTTCAACAATCACGTCGTGCCGGGCCCGATATACGTAGACGGCTCCTCTCTCGAAGCTGTTAGTGAATATATCTACCTAGGGCAGACTATTCAGCTTGGTAAGAACAATTGCGAGACAGAAGCTGATCGAAGAATACAGTTAGGTTGGGCAGCGTTTGGCAAGCTGCGTCAGATCTTCACGTCACCTATATCACAATGTATGAAGACGAAAGTTTTCAACAAGTGCGTCCTACCTGTCATGACTTACGGTGCCGAAACGTGGACACTAACAGTTGGTCTAGTCCACAAATTTAAAGTGGCCCAACGTGCTATGGAGCGAGCTATGCTCGGAGTCTCTTTAAAGGATAAAATCCGAAACGAGAATCGTTATCCGGAAAAGAACCAGAATTACCGACATCGCTCGCAGGATAAGTACGCTGAAGTGGCAGTGGGCTGGGCACATCTGTCGAAGAACCGATGGCCGTTGGAGCAGACGAGTTCTAGAGTGGAGACCGCGAATTGGCAAACGGAGTGTAGGGCGCCCTCCAGCTCGATGGACCGACGACCTAAAAAAGGTAGCCGGCTCTGACTGGATGCGGAAGGCGGAGGATCGGGATCTCTGGCGCACCCTAGGGGAGGCCTATGTCCAGCAGTGGACAGTAATAGGCTGATTTGATTGATTGATGATATATACATATATATATATATATATATATATATATATATATATATATATATATATATATATATATATATATATATATATATATATATATATATATATATATATATATATATATATATATATATATATATATATATTGGTATAAATGCTTAAGATACTTGAAATGCAAAAAATAGTTTAATAGTAATTTTACTTTCCAGTACATCATTACTGTAGAAGCTTTCTGAGTGCATATTCATATTTCCTATGCAATGGGACCGTGCGCCAACGAAACAATAAAATGGTTTTATGATCGTCCAGCCGGAGACGAATCGCATAATATAGTCATAAAACTCGAATTTATTATCAATGACAAAACACAACTCTTCTCTTTAAGAAAGCTTTTAAGAAATTTAATCGTCATATTCGTATAAATTTGGAGCATGTATATTTTATTATAGTGTCATATTATTTGACATATGTTATAGTTACAATTTTTTTATTTACACCAGACTTTACCAAATTTAACACAATAAGGATAGTTAAAATGCTAACAGAGTGTCACTGAAATGATCTACACATCAAAGCATAAAGTGGAGAAATAAAAAGATTATTTTTATATTACTCGTTCCTTATGTAGGGCTTCTACGCAAAAGGTCATTAAAGCTCTACTAGGATTATTCAACCGTGAACTAAAATATGGCAAGGCGATCTAGTTCGTTTATTTTTAATTTTGTAGCGTTCTTAATATTATAAACTAAATCTGATGGTTAAGTGTGTGTTATAAAATGCCTAAGTTTATTTTGTATTGCGTTGTCACAAAATTACTACACGTTGGAAGTTATTTAGATGTCGTTAAGTCGACCTTATGAATGGAGTGGAGTTAAGAGATAAGAAAATCTTACTCAAGCGCTTTACATTTATTTTAAACAAATCCTTGAAGCTGACATTTTAAATTAGTAAAAATACATTGTAAATAAGTCAATATGGACACAAAATATAAATGTTCTCTTCATGAAGAAAAAATAGGCTAAACCATATAATATCAATGTAAATGTAAACCACAAATTTTAAGCATTATCCGTTAAATTTCTTAATCGAGAACGATTCAATTATTTGAAATTATACGTAGATACGTAGTCTTTATTTGATTCGCGACAGAGCCACAACCTGGAAGACGACGCGACGCGTAAACATAATTTATTATGGGAAATCAAATTTTCATCGTTAGTCGTGTTTTCGTGTATACATTTTATTTACAGTGCTGACTGTAAAATAACGAAGCGAATAATACAAATGGCTTGCAAAATATTTGTTTTTATAATCATGAGACACTAAAGCAAATTGTATGAGACCAAGAATTATATATCTATGTATTTTTAAAGTTAAATTGTAATTTTATTACACTAGTCTTATTATAAATATAATTTTGTGTCAGTGAACTTTGTAAAAAATTAATATCGTCGACTCTGTCATATAAATGGCTTGCTACGGGCCGACGGTGTGTACGTAGTAGTTCGTAGCATTTTAATATTGCTATGCTAATGCTCATTTTGAATAAAAGTATTAAATATTATTATTACCACTAGAACTATAAAATGTATTATATAATTATAAATAGAAAGATCTAAGGCCTAACTAATTCTAACATTCTAACAAAGTTATGTTGCCTCTTAATGGTTATTCATTATACATAATAAACATACCTATAACAACATTATAGTGTGCCAAAATAAGTAAGCTCCTATAAATTGTTTATGCATGATGAAAATATGAATAATTAAGTTGGGTTAAACAGCTTAAATGAGGAATATTTCTGCTACATTATTATTTAAAGTTTCCGCAGTGTTTCAGCTTTAAGAACTTTGATCCAGAGGGATCTAATTAACGAAGCACACTAGACACTGAAGCAAGTGAGACACTTTGAACAATATTCTACTCATTATTTTATAAATTGAGTACAAGAAATATTTTCACAAATATTGTAAATGGAAATCAATGTTATATAGTTTACAAAAATAAAAAAATAATCGCAAACTTTACCTCGTCTCAGACATGAAAAATCTTCAAATTATATTAAATATGAGATTTGTCGATTTAAATTTGTAAATTATTTTAATATATTTTGCTTTTTAAACAAATACTTTAACATATTTATAACAAATAATTCACAATATTCACACATTTTAAACGGGTAGTGGACCCTGCTACGGTAGACGACTACTACAGTGTTCGATGCGTCGGGTTTCCAGAAAAAATGTCAAATCCAATATTCGCGATTAATCCGTTAAAATTGTTTAATTTCAAATACTTACAATTATTGATGAAACATATGTTTAAGTTACTTCATCACATTTATTGTGAATATAATTAGACAGCACATTGAAACAAGTGCCTTAAGAGATTGCATTAAGGACTTAACGTTGGGTCAAATTTAATTTGTAAGCGGATAAATTGTTTGTATTAAGTTACGGTCACGCATATATACATACTAAACGATTAATACCGTCGAGTAGTAAGAACTTAATTCAAAATATATTCGTAAATATCATAACAACACTGAATAAATGTATTCTAAAATAGGACTGGAATGTAATTAATTATAAACCAGTATAAAGATTGTAATTCTTTTTAGTCATTATATCAAATTTCTATTTCACTTGAAATATCTAAGTATTGATAAAACAGTAGATCAATCATTTCGGCATTAAGTGGCCCAACATAGAAGAATAAATTGAATAAAGGTCGGCAATGTAATATTGAAAGCTCCATATTTGCGATACCAACTAGTCGAGATAAATTAAGTATGAATAACAAAACGAAATAACGGATGAGGTCAAAGAAAATGAGAGACTTACATATCAATTAGTCAAATGGATACTTTTACTTTTGCTTTGATCTGCAGTGATAATGTTTAATTTGTAAATGCGTCCGTACAAAGATTAAAGGAATGTAAGTTGAGGTTTGACGTACCGTACCGCTTCACGCACTGCTTAAAGTTAGAGCACATTCAATAACATAGTTTGTAAGGTAATGAAATTAATATCACTATCATATATATCTAGAAATATAAATGTAGCCTACATAGTACATATGTAACATTATTTCGATACTTTGCTTTACCTACGTCACAGTATCGTTAAGAATAATAAGATATAATTGTTTTAATAACATTCGTATGTTTAATAATATATATAATACATAACTTATTACTGTTATTGGATATAAATCTAGATATGAATCCAGAATATATGTAAAAATAAGAATCAAGTCTTTTTCCACATTTTCACTTAAAATTTGTATACATATATAAACCACTGAATTAGCGAGTCCCTGTTGTGAATATTCGAATACGTCCGACTTAACAATTTCATACGCTTAGATATTAAGGCAGCTTAGCGTGATTACATGTCACTTGGGCAGGAGCCCGGAGTGGTATCATATAGTATGATGAAGAATAGATTTAATGTATTTGGAAGACATCACCTTAAATTTCTTTGCAAATATTTTAGTGTACGATATTACAAAGATTATGCGTTATTGTATTCCAAAACAAAACTATGTTAATCTTTCCTCTTTATTTTTAAGCGTTCTTATTTTTTTTAAAATTACATTTAGAATAGCGTTGTTCACTACAAAAGAATTTTTAAGAAACTAGAAACAACTTATTTATAAAAATATATATATCGCAGTGAATATGAATGTTATCGGTCTGATTATCACTCGGAGGAAATATTTAATCTATATTTAATCTAATATATATATATATATATATATATATATATATATATATATATATATATATATATATATATATATATATATATATAAATATATAAATAATTTGTGAACGGGTGCAATTCTCATCTGACTTGAATGAGTCATCTCTCACTGTACAATTATACGTAACAAGTATAATACAATAGAAAAGAAAAAAAATATCGGTAGCTCCTATAAACTGGTATTAGCAATTTAATGAAATGTTTTGAAATAATGCAAAATTGTATAAGTACTTTCATACATTTGTTCAATTATAAAAATTATCTAGATCAATTTAGGTTTTTTAAGTACCGGTGTAATATTGTTTTAATATTTGTTGCATAACTTTTCTAATTATAGGCATATATACATTTATGTTAATTTGTTTTGGTGTTTTCTATGATATAACAGCAATATTTTTTAATATTTCCCGTGAACATACTGAAAGTTATTAAAAAGTCGAGACATATTTTCTATAATAAGAAACCATGGATCACCTCCACTTTACTTTTGACATAAAAATAGTATATGTAATTTGAGTTTGTATAATTTACTTTTTCTCGTGGTAAATATTTTTCAAAGCTCTAGAACTGGTAAAGATTTTTTTTCATTTATAAAATAAATTAATACACTTTAAAATTATATGTAAATCAATTACTGGTTTTATTATTTGCTTTTCTGAGAGGTCAGAGTAATATCATCTTTCAATAAACAAATAACCTCGACGAGATTGCTTTTTAAATAGCTTACTCGTAAATTATTTAGAATTATATATATATATGGTACTGTGGCACCTTAAAAGTAAGATATATTTTTGTATGTGATGTTTCCGTAGTAGTTCTAAAAAAACGTTGCAGCTATAAAAATCTATGAGTATGACTATGGGTATAAAATATTAAAAATTAAACGTAAATAGAGATGACGTAAGAATATGATTTACAAATAAATTTTAAACTTACCGCAATACAACTAAACTAGGTATACCAGTTTGTCTCACATAAACAAAAATAAGATATTTCTGAATAATACTTAAAATTTACTGCGTATGTATTTGAATTATTATGTGAGTGTTTAAATCATATTAAATAATATATTTATGTTAATGTGTATAACTTCTCACAGTTTAACCGGAATAACTTTATCAAAGGCCCGACGTGGTATCACGTTTTCATGAATATTTTTCCGCGCGGTGAAACGAAACTTTTATCAGCTCGGAACTCACCTGACAAGCGTGAAGTTCTGTTGCGCGGGAAAGTGTCACGGGGTAGTTGTCACTCGCTTGATACGTTCGCATTCAATAACAATCTTTTTAGGCTTGCACGGCTTATATAGGACAGCGCCCCGCCCATTCCCGCCTGGGGGCGTTCCTGAAACCTTCAAGTTTGACGTGATCGCAGTTTTCGTGAAAACTTAATACTATTTCTTTTTCTTAATTAATCATATTTTTTACTACTAATTCCAATTAAGCACTTGCATTTTTTAAACTAACTATTGACTAGAATAATATAATTGGACGAGTTCATTTTAATTAAAAGTTTAACAGTACTCTATTATTCTTCCTTGCAATTAAGTTATTATTTTATTGTAAATATTTTTCTTATTATGTTTGTAGTATACAACATTAAAGGATAATATATTAAGTAAATGTACTCTGCGTCAATAAAATATTATTCCAAGAAATTTTGAACCCGAATGCCAAATAAATTCAAATATCGGTGCGCTAAAAGACCGTATTCCACTTCAGTAGTCAAGTTGAATAATTGAAACGTATTGGAACTCTTTTGAAGAGCTCTCACAGTGGAAAAATATATGCTTTGCTGTTACGCTGCACAAGTGTCGTCAAGTCATCACTGCAGTCAAACAAGCTGTTTTAAGCAACCTAAAATTCTGAGCACTTTACTGCTGGGGAGCACTTTTAGAACGTAAAATTATTTTATAAGCAATATTCCTACTTTTTATTGGTAAGTAGGAAAACAATAAATAGCTTATCATTACTTATTCTATTATATAAAGGTATGTTTAAATATAATTAATTAATTCGGGATATTATCTCAGGTGATATGTCGTATTCCCTAATCATAAATATTATAGATATAAAATCACGAATAAATAACTTGTTTCATTATTGGTTTATTAATATTACACAGAGATATTAAATTCGTATAAATGATGATAATGTAGTAAGAGCCGGAAGATGTTAAAAAATATTTGTAATTAAAATATTAAAATAAATAACATTCATCCCCTGCTCGCTTCGCTCTCCAACTCTCATTCGCATCGGTCGCTGTAATAATAGAATTTCTCTTAAAGGCTACGATGATTTTTTTACAACACTTCTTCTTCATACACAATATTGTTGATTTCAAAATGACTTATAAAAATAGACATAGGTATATATTTTTTTCATAATAAAAAAAATGTATCACAAGTATATCAACATTTATGTGTGTATGTTTAGATTCGAGTAGGAGGAATGCTTATATATACTATGATATAAATATTCATCCTACTTGGATATTTTTATTAGAGACCAAAGTTTAGTTTTAGTGTACGTCACCCAATATGCAATTTCTCAAAGATGTTTTTGATAACCTCATTCTCATACCCATTCTCATGCCTATGTAATAACACATATAAGAAAGACATATTATTTAATTGTATTTTAAAGAAAAGTATAAACTATAACTTATATAACTTATTTATGAAAAATTATCTTGATCCTGATATATTTTACCACCTGTATTCGTTGTTCATAAAAAATCCATTTACTTGACTTAAAATGTAATAAATCTAACGTCATCATTGATCAATTATAACAATAATTGGTATTATTAAAAAAGATCTTTTAATAGAAAATTTATATAAAAAATTAATATGCTTTTACGAAATATTTTACTTATTTACGTCATACTCATCAATCAAATATTAACCACTTGACTTGTAATGTGACTGTTTACTGAAAAGGCGTTTAATGGCTTTCTAAACATTATATTTCGAATCATCGATAATTACGACATTCTATCATATGTACAATATGTATGTTCGTACAACATAATAAAGTAAACCTACTAAATTGAGTTAAAATAAATTATAAGCTATAATGAAAAATAATCATGCCATTATAATTACATATATTATTAAATAATCATGAACATGATAATAATGATAAGCCCGTGTCTTCCAGAAATAATAATAATAATTCTTATAAAATAGATTGACTGCTTAAAATAATAATATTAGATGTAGTAATATCTGACGTAGAAGATAGCTCGCTCTGGTATTGCACGTTTACGGTTATTCTCCATTTCCGTATGATCAGTTCCACTTTCATATGAATTTATATATTATTTCAAGATTAATATTTTCTTTTAACCCATTTATTTAAAGTGGTCGCAAACTTCTACGATGTTCATTTCTTATCCTTATAAAATTACTTTTTCCACACAATCGGAACACTACTCTACTTTATTCTCTATTAACCTTAACATAAAATATATTTTTCTGTACATGTAAATACTTATCTTTGTTAACAGATGAATGAGTTTCATGGGGGAGAGTATGTGGCAATCTTGCAATTTCTATCAGACAATGCAATGTACGATGTGTATTGGATTATTATGATTAAGCTTGATATTTTACAAGCACAGTTGACAACTAGCATTTAAAGAGGCATTGAGATATCAAAAACTGTAGTTTTTCTGGTCTGATATATATATATATATATATATATATATATATATATATATATATATATATATATATATATATATATATATATATATATATGTATATATATATATATATATATATATATATATATATATATATATATATATATATATATATATATATATATATAAATCTCTGTATTTAATATTTATTTTGTAACATTAAAATAAATTATTACTTATGTCTGCATGTATATATATTAAATATAAAAATACAAAAGCTTCTAATTAAATGGAAGAGATAGATATAAAATAATGTGATAAGCAAACATTCAAAACACAGATAGACCATAGACCATATTTTACCTTGGTAAAGACCTAGGTCAAATTTATTGTCAGCTGAAAGTATAACTTAAAAAAATTGATAAACATAAATTTGCAGACGTGTGCCTCATTTTGCATGAAATTAACTACAAATATTAATTTGTAATGGTTTTTTTTTCCCTGATAGACTTATAAAATAAATTCAGATATTTTTCTTTATTTATACTGTAAGTTCTAACTTCTTGTCAATACTCATAGTTCTAGGTCAACGAAGTAAAACTAATAAACTGCATTTCTAAAAACTACAATAATTTGGCAAACATATACTAATTTTTACTAATTTTGTATGCAACGAACTCCAGATATATGTAAGTTTGTTATGGTTTATTCTGTAACAGCAAAAAATTTTCAAATTTCAGATTTTATTCTTTATATGTTCTCACTCCTTGCCAAATTCTTATTATTTTTTGATTACGTTAACTTAAAAGTTTGATACCGCGCTCCAAGGACCTGGCTGGACCTGGCAAGGACCACTTCGATATTTGGTGTTAATTTCAACCTGATACTTCTACGCGATCTTGAGATACAGACAGACACGGACAATAAAGTAATCCTATAATGAGTCCGTTTATTTTCGTTTTGGGAAACGGTACCCTAAAAAAAGTTATTTTGTCTTTTATTGAAACAAAATTATCTACCAGATCAGCCCAAGGCGACACTATCTAATTGTATCTTAATTATATATCTGCATAATTAAATTCTGATTTCTGCAAAATAGTCACTGTGGTCTGTTATTTGGAAAAAGATTTTTATTACCAATAAGATTGCTAACTAGATGAGTAGTATACTAATAAATTAATGGAAATTTAACGAGTCTTTATTACTTTTGTATTCATTTTTACACAATTTCATGCATAAGTCACATAAAGGTGAGCCAGAAAGGATCTACTTTCATGACGTTAAAATATGTACATGTTATATTAGAGATTATATATAATTTTTTAGGTACTTTACAAACGTTTTGCAAAAGCTTAATTGTAATAACAACATATTCCTACTGTGCTATAAATATACTTTACATATATTTTCATATGTGTACTTTACATGTATACATGTGAAAATGCGTGCTTGTAAAAATAGATAATCGCCGTAAATTAACTAATTGAAATATATCACCATAGAAGAAACCTATAAAATATTGTTTTGGATAAGTCGTCAAGTCATAATACTGCTGATTTTTGGTGTCAAACTGTGTAAGAGGCGTAATTAAAACTCAGTATGAGAGTAGAAATGCCAAATTACTAAAGAGTAATAATACTATGTCGATAGTAAAATATAATGGGCTATAAAAATAAGTAATATGAAATAACCGTCCATTACAAATATAAACAAAAAAACTTCTTTTAATATTAGTGTAATTTAATATTTTATCTTTATATTTGTCAAATATTTTGTATGTTTAGACCTTAGTCTTTGAGGTGCAGTGGGTCAGCGGAATAACGTAAATTCCATGATCACTCGAGAAACTAAATTACTTCAATTTTTTCAAGGTGAGACGATGCTGAGTTCCGGGTGGGAATTGGAAAACGGAATATCTTGATACCAGTAGTTTCGTCTAATTACCCACCCTGCCGTATACAAGGTACAGCACAAAATTGAAAAAAAATGTTCTGCAAGATGTGGTCCACTTAATATAAATTTATATTTATAATTAAAATTGAACTGATTATAAATAAAATTAAACTGAACACAGAGTAACAACAATTTTTCATAACATTATGCAGCTATCTATATTTATAGCTTATTAATAGGATATGCTCAATGGACCGCCTTCTGCATTGATCTGACGCGGACACGGTAGCGGCAGGCTTCTCTACCATCACCCTTAGACTATTTTAGAAGGCAATTAGCGCAAAGCGCTACGGAGGTGAAACGATCTGCACTTGTCACTTTAAAATCCCACTTAATATTCTATTTTGCTTTAAAATATAAGTAGCTTATTTATGTCTTGCCTTGTCTCTTGAATCTTAGAACATTTCCTAATACTCTTGAAGCTTAAAATATTTTCTAATAAAATAATGCTTTGAAGTGGATTTAAAGCTTCAAATAAATAATATTTATTTAACAATTTTGTTTATAATTACCACTCTCTATGTGTCCTTGCCTACTCACATAAAATGTAATTTATAGGAAACTGACGTTAAAGGCAACTGCTAATTAATTCATCAAGACAAAAACTGAATAAAATTTAGTAGACACATATGTAATATGCATTTTTTATTGTCATTGTATGCGATTTTATAGTGGAAAAAGATATGAGAAACGTATTGGTAATAAAAAAATACAGAAAACAAAACAATGGATCAACTTAAATAGCTGTATTTTATTATTAAACTGATTGTATAATAATATAAAATTTAAATGTGTAACACATCATCGCCCACGCCTACTGTCTCAACGTAATAATATTATTGTGAATATTGACGTGAAAAATTGTCTCGCGTGAGTTTTCTACTAAGCAGGAAGATCCGCCGACGCCGAGCCCCGTGTGAAATATCGTTTGATTACGAGACTTTTTATTTGCGAAGGCCTTTCCTTATTAACATAAAATGAATAGTTAATTAGAAATATACATCTCATTAACCTTACTTTTATAATTGCTTTGAAAATTATACAAATGTCATACTAAATTTAATATTATATTAATCAGTAAAATCTTACTACGCGAATGGCTCGCTCGATTCAAGAAACAGTTTTCTTTAACATTGAAATAAATTAACGGCAAAATACCCAGCAAGGCTCCTTTATAGGTAATATTAAACGATCATTAAGATCAAAATTATGATGATTAAATCTTAGTAAACATTTTCATGAATTTAATCGTTTTATATATATATATATATATATATATATATATATATATATATATATATATATATATATATATATATATATATATATATATATATATATATATATATATATATATAGAATATAGAATTTAGGATATATTACCACATTTTGTTAGACGTATATTAGTACTATAGTATTTCGGACTATAAAAATACAGATATAGCGCTTGACGAAACTAGCAATTGGCTTCGACGAAAGTACGTGGAAATCCGGTCTACTTTTTATTTCCGAACATCAATATTATTGATTAGGTAAGTGAAGTGCAAGGAATATTATTACAATCACCATGATTGCGTTATAATATGTGTCATAAACTTATTATTACTATTTACTATTATTTGTCAGTACCCCCCGATTGTATGTTGGTTACAGAGTAGATCTCAGAGGAGAGAGAACTCCCTGATTGACTATTATCAGCCAGAATGCACCCGATGGCGAAGATGTGAAAGATCGGATGCCTCACGTTAAATTTATGTCATAACGATTTAGGTGAGCTTTTTTGAAATCCCGTCGGCGAAGAAAAAAAATAAACCTTCATGTGTTGGGCGTGCCAATAAAAAGAACGTCGTACATTGATGAGGCCAGACTCGTTACACACCTTATAATAATAGAAGTATATTAAACGAAATAAGTAAAATACCCAAAGAGGAGCACTGGCATCACACCAATTTTCGCATAAAATACTACACTAATGTCAGTACTGCTAATTAAAAAAAAATTTAAGTTGCGATATATAACCATTTCCAAAATTAAAAAAATCTAAAATGTTCTAGAAAGTACCATTCTGCCAATTAATACGACATTGTTAATTTTTTACTGTAATAAAACTTTATAATAGTTATTGCTGTTTTGTATTCTTTTGTCATCCTTAAAGGGTAAAATAAATTAATAGATTCAAATTTTCTTATTGAATATTATTCAACACTACCATTTCTTTTGAGGTTCAAATGTTAGGTAGACAAACCAGGAGTTAAATGAAAATGTAGTAGACAATAACTTTTAGCATAATATTCCTTAGATATTCCAATACCTTCGTTATGAAAATGTACGCTTGTTCTAGAGAACATATTGTGTGATACGCTGCAGTGCAACAAGTTACTTTCGAATGATGGAAGTAACCTCTTTAGAAGATATTTAACGACCACCGATGTATAAACAAAGTTAGTTCACGTTATAGTTTTGAAAATTAATTCCAGAGAGCTTTTCTATACTTTGGTAGTGTATGAAAAGCTAATAGAAAATCTTTGTGCTTAGGATAACTAAATAGAGTCATATTTGTAAAATACATTCAATATATTTCTATAAAATATCTATGTACAATATTTTAACACTGCACCTAAACCATATAAACAAACTTCTTAATGCTAAATACATTATAAGATACAAAATAGGTACAGTTCCTTTACTTATACTCTAGTTATCTAAGTATTTTTTTATGATTGAATATCTATTATTAGGGTTCCGTACCTCAAAAAGAAGTCAAAGTTCTCAAAAAACAGAATCTTATACGATCACTCTGTTGTCCGTCTGTCTGTGTCCGATCATTGAATTCTAGTGTATTGTGGATAATGGATGTACCGATATGAACTTTAACAACAAAAATTTAAATACTTTAAGGTAAAAAAATTGTAAACGTACCTACATACTCGTATATTATGTGCATGTTCTATACTAATAATTATATACACTCATATGTAAATAAATCATAACGATAGATTAAAGTTCAGTTTGTATAGTTTATTTAATAGAGTTCATTTAATGACATCACATATTTAAAAAATATATATATTAATGAAAAACAAATCATATCCTTCATTGATAATGTAATGATTTTTTTCTTAAAAATGTCTTATAACAACAAAGACTTTGTATTTATGTTCAAAGTGAAGCCGCTGGTGAAACCTAGTAATTGATAAAATTATAACTTTCAACGTAAATAAGCTTACAATATTATTATTACAATAATATGTATTGACGAAAATTTTTTCTAGGACGATTATACAAATATATATTTACTTTAAACTTTAAAAGTACTGTTTTATTGAAATTATTTTCAACCAAAGAGTTACAAATATTCTAGAGCAGTACTTATTACGTTCAATAGTTTCTGTCACAGAATACCTACTTGTTCCAATATACCTTATCGCCTACGCAGTCTGGGTACAATCTAACAAGTCTCTCAATCACGATCTTTCACGATCTTAAGTCAACGCTTTTTATTAGATCAGAAAACAGATGTCGTAAATGCGTTAAACTCGTTAACTCAAATTCACACAGTGTTCTTTCTAAATCAATGGGTTAATTCATGTGAATATTTGTATGGAAATGTTTTATTTTCATTCTTTGCATGGAACTTGTGTACCTTCATGAAGGCAGGCAATTATTAACATTAATTCAGTAATATTTTTATCTCATTTTGAAATATTCTTAGAATACTTGTCGTAAAATTTACTATATATTTTTAAGGATGTTTTCCGTAAAATTAAGCCGGACGTAACCGATAAATCTAAATAAATTAAATTTTACAAAAATTTATGGGCGTTATTTAATTCCTGCATCAAAAGCGATTTTAGGATTTAAGATCCAACCCTTGATTGAGATTGATGTTAAATAAACAAGAAATCCAGTATTTGAAGTTATTTTTAAATACTTATTACAATCACAACTTCTAAATGATTTGCATAAAAACATTAAATTACAGCTATAATATTCTTATTGCCTAACTAAAGTATACTAAAGGACGTAACTAGCACAAACTACCTTTAACAATATCTTATTTTTATATGTTTGCGTAAATAATTATAATCACTATTTTTATTACAATTACAATATGAAAATCGTTGCTTTACACTTATAGAAAAAAATTATGATTTTTTCTGTTTTATTTAAAAGATTTTGGGAGTCTACTGATTATTTTTTTATTAGTTTATACGACCTTCTCGATTTACTCTGTCGGTATATAATTGTTATTATATCATATTTATCACACCATGAGCCCTGTTCGAATTTCATATTCAATGTTTAATGAACATCTCTTAAATTTTAATGTCCTTAAAATCGTAACAATGAAGACGTAAGCCATCATCTAGAATCCATTTTATTGTTTGAATATAAAGCCTTTACAGCTCATTTTGATTGTAACACTGACATGTTTATATGAATTTTGCTTATATCGTTATTTATTTATCGTAATCCCAAATATAGCCTACGTTTCATATGTGAGGAGGGAGTCGATAAATGTGTCATTTATTGTCAGTTGATTACCCCTACTTAGTGACCTTAATAACGTTTTTATTTGGGTCAGGATTCTGTATTCATTTATCTAAATACATACCACGAAGACGAAATAAAATGGCAGCTCGATTTGAATTGGATGATCTAAATATTTTTAAATGTTTATGTTGGCTTGATAATGCTTCTTGAGATAGTATGTAATGTTTATAGCACTCCTTTTCTAAAAGTCATACCATGTCCCAGGGAAAAAAGTAAAGTAACCGTAATACTTGAGGTGCACCCAGCATTGTGGTTTCAGGATAGCTTTTCCGTTATCCACTATCATTCCTCCTTCAGAGAGGACATTGGGATTTTATGTGACTATTCTAGCATAACAAGTGTTCTCCAAGGTTACCCGAATTTCCCAGTTCCTCTGATACCGCTCACTATTGCAACGTATGAAAAGTAATTGAGTGCGTACAAAGTATGCATGTCAGAAGTAAAACTTTTGTGAATGTCTTTCACAAAAGTTGTTAGTTGTTAGGAATTGAATGAATGTAATTGTAATTAAAATAATATTAGTGTCGAAAATGAATATAAATTATTATTTTATTTTTAGGTTTTAGCTAATAATGAATTGTTATTTAGTATTAATTAATGTATTTATAAGATTTTCAAAAAGTAATCCGGTGGGAATCATATTTTATGGACATATCGAAAAAAACGTGCTACAACGTCCCGCGTCATTCATGTTACATTATTGCGTTTTATCTGTAAAACTTTTTTTAGTATCGTTCATTTTTCTTGAGCCATATTATGTTTCACATTATAATTATATAACGGCAATTCTACGTAAAGTGAATGTTTTTTCCATCTCTACTAAATATATATCTATGATATAATAACTAATTAATTGGTTCTTCCCACTTAGATGCCTATACTGACTAAGTTTATTGATTATTAATATATTTTGATTACTAAAAACTTAATCCTAAAACTCAACAATTTACTTTTTAGTAAAAACTGTCATCTTAAGATACGCCTAGATTTAAAGATCTATATTACCTCAATAATGAATACGTGTTAGATAACTATATTTTGTAAACAATCTGTCAATTCCTAGTAGTACTGACGCACTAAGGCTTCCGTACCAATTTCATGATTTCTTTCAGCTTTCTGCTAAGGAAAATATATAGAACTTATAAAATTTAAAACCTTGACTTGGTGTTGTTTTAAACTAATAAATTACCAATTTTCTAGAAGTTCTAGCTTATTGGCAAATTTCATAACTCTAGATCAACGGGAAGTACCGTGTGGGTTTTGATTGCGAGGCGATTTTTATACAAAATGCAAAAAAATTAGGCATAACATCTAGCTCATGTTTTTGGCTTTGATTTTATTTTGTGCTCTGAGGATACACCGATTTCTATATTTGTTATTAATTCCAGCTTGATAGCGTCACGCAGTTTTGAGAAAATGGCCTTGACAGGTGGACACACAGGGAAGCAGATAGATGGACAGCAAATGTGTTTATTTAACGTACGTAACCCTAAAAATGACTTTTTACCAAAAGATCTATCGGAATTATAGAATTATACAATTTGAAACACAATCCAACAGAAAAAATATCTGAATCTTCTGGAAGATGAATAAATAGTACCTTTAGTATTATTTTTCGTAATATCATTAAAGTAACAGAATGTCCAATTTTAAATCGATAACAGCTGTGACATTCTTTAACAAGGAACGTTCAATTAATGATGTTTAAATGTCTTTTTAAGTAATAAAAATTAAAAATTAATTCATAGTACTTACAAAATCTATTAATTATCTTGATGTTTAAATACAATTACGATGTAGTTATAGTACTTGTAAAGCTCAAAGCCAAAGGACACGCTATATTAGTAATGTTTCTTTTAGGAAAAAAGAAATGTCAACACTTCTTCCGCCCTTTACTGTATAAAATCGTTTAAAAATCAGTTTATTTTTAATATTTGTTCAATTTGTTCATGATCTCGTGGAGCTGAAATTTATTTCAAATATCCCTTTAATCCCTTGGAGTGCAGAAAAAATCTTTAAAGGTTAATTACAGAACACTTCTTCCGCCTTTTACTGTATAAAATCGTTAAAAAATCAGTACATTTTTAATATATTTTATACTTTAATAGAATAACTCACTTTGTTGCCCGATCTGTATTTCTGTCCGTTTGTAAGATATTTACAATTGTTCAATTTGTTCATGATCTCGTTGAGCTGAATTTTATATTAAATATTCGTTTAATCCCTTGAAGTGCAGAAATAATCTTTAAATGTTAATTACAGAAAAATACCCCTTACAAACATGTATAGTTCGTTTTATACAAAATGAGAGCATACCGCAAATTTAAGCTAGTAAATTTTAATGAGTTGTGCTTTTCGTTCCCTACAATCACGTACGTACTACGTATGTAACGTACGTGATTGTAGGGAACTACGTATGTAACAGTACCCTCGCTGCAGAGTTCAACTCGTACTTGGCCGATATTTTTTTATTATGTCTATTTTTTCGTCACGTCTTATTAAATTTGTCGATTTTTCTTTTCATATATTTAATTATAATGCGTATAATAAATAGGATAATAAATCCATTATTGAGTGAGAGCTGTAATCATAGGGTGGGTGCAGTTAGATATATTTTGTCTCAGCTTTCCGCTAAGCCACGCATATGGGAGAGTAGGCAGAGGGAAACTAGTGTTAAGACAAAAGTTCTCTATTTTATCCGAATTCGCACAGTTCGAGATGAGTGGCGAAACTCAACGCCGCACTTTTTCTTTTTTCTTTTTTTTTTCACTCTTTTTTTCATTTTTTTTCATACATTTTCTGCAATACCCTCTTTTCATTACATATAACAGCGTCGGCACCATAAATGCATTGGGTACGACCAAACGAGCAGATACACTGCCGTACTACCTTCTCCACAATGCACCTGAGGCACCGTTTAATACGCCTAGTTACCAACAGCAATACGCCTTTCCATATCTATTTCGTATCTTCCATCTCTACTTAACATACTACTTCATTCAGTTGTTGTAATAACTTTCTATTTACAAAAATATTGCATGCCGTCCTTTATTCATCTCTTTCAAGTACCAGAATTTCTTTTCCATTCGCTTCCACGTATACATATGAAAATTTGTTGAAATTTGTTTCATCGTGTTTGCTACAAACAAATTCCTTTTGTTAAAAAGTTCCAATATGGATTTCCAGCCTCATTCACTCTCCTGTCACAAAACATCCTCGTAACCACTTTGCGCAGTTCCGATCCATCTATTCAAGTCACCACGTACATGGACGATATATAAAAAAAAACGAATATAAGAGGCATTTATCAATTTAATATAAGATACGAAACAATGACTTGTGAATTTTTTATCGTAAAGAAAATATATAAAAATTTATAGAATAGAACGCAGCGGGATTTGAATCCGCGCCTTATGGAAACCGTCCAAGCGCTCTGACCACGAAGCCATGGGTTCTTCCTCATGCTGCGTCGAGATTCTTTCGGTTTCCATGAGGCACGGGTTCAAATCCCGCTGCGTTTAAATTTTTATGTTTTCTTTAAGTAATTTTTCTATTCTATCCTTCGTGTGGATTAAGACTTTTAAAAATCATAAAAAAAAATTATCTGTTTATATGTGCGCCTGTGCATGCTAATCTCAGAAACCTTGCCTTCCCTCCTCCTCCCTTAATATTTAGTGTTTATAAAATAAAAATAAAATAGCCTTTATTCAGATCTTGAAAAGGAAAAGTTACAGTTACAGTTACAGTTTACAGTTTAAAGTTAGTTAAAGTCATTTCAGAGCCTTAATAACTAAGATTTACAAACAATTTTAAACTATTCTAGAATTTCCTGCTTTATAATTTTTGCAGATTTGTTTGCCAATCGGCAAAGGCCTCCTCCAACCGTTCCATTCTATCCTGTTTTTAGCCACTCTGTTCCAGGTCGCTCCTGCCACTTGCTTGGCCTCTTTTGTGGTCTGCCTCTCTTCCTTTTCCCTTCTCTGGGGTACCATCTGGTTACAATTTGGCTCCATTTATCGTGTCCTCTTACCATATGCCCTGCCCATCTCCATTTCAGTCTTCTTATTTTAGATATAAAGCTTTTTATTTTTGTTCTACCTCTTATGACATTGCTCTTAATTTTGTCAGTCTTTTTCACATTTAGCATACTCCTTTCCATTGCTCGATGACATACTGCAAGCTTGTTTGTCATTTCCTGTGTTAGTGTCCATGATTGGCAGCCATATATAAGAATATAAATGCTTATTTGTAGTTGTTCGTCTTTCATAGCCTCTTTAAGCCCCAGTATCTCTTCCAGCCATTATTGATTCTTCTTTTTACTTCTCTGCGCATAGGTTCTCGTTTTTTCTAGTTTAATAATTTTTTTGTCTCCGTTTGTCATCATTCTCGTTTTATCGGGGTTAAGTTTTAGTCCCACCTTCTGGCTTTCTGTATTTAATTCTTTTATCACTCGACTTAAGTCTTCCGACGTTTTGGAGAGCAGCACAATATCATCAGCAAATCTCAGATGCGATCTCACAGATTCCCAGATAGATCCCCAGATTGAGTCCAAGTCCAATTGAGTTTTCTGAATATTGACTCTAGCACCGCTGAAAATAATTTTGGAGACAAGGGGTCTCTCTGTCTAACGCCTTTCTGAATTCTTATTGGAGCACTTGTCTTCTCCAGTTGGATTCTCGCTGTACTATGGCTATAAACATTTTTTTATCAAACGGATGTATTTGTGTTCTATTCCTTGTTCTTTTAGGGCGCCCCATATTTTAGCGTGTAGCAGAGAGTCAAATGCTTTACTATAATCAATAAATGTAATATAATAAATAAGTTGGTATTCGTTGTACTTCTGTAGGATCTGACGCACTACATGAATATGGTCAATCACCGAGTAACCTTCTCGGAATCCCGCTTGTTCGATAGGCTGGTTGTTGTCTAGTAATCTTTAGATCCGTTTCAAAATTATTTTAGCAAGAATCTTATATACGTTGGACATGAGGCTGATAGGGCGATAGTTTCCAATGTCATGTTTATCTCCTTTTTTGTATTGTAGAATAATATTTGAATGTGTCCATTGTTTCTCAGTGTTTGTAACATCGGTAAACATATCTGTGAGTACAGGTATCAATACGTCTTTGCATTGTCTCAATATTTTATTTTCAATGCCATCTGGTCCTGCTGCTTTATCTTCCCTTTGAGTCTCTATAGCTTGCCTTACTTCATCAGGAAGGATGCTTGGTATACTCGAGTTATCATTCAGCTCGATTTCTTCTTGTGTAGTGTCTTCGTAAAGTATCTTATAATAAGATTCTGATGTTTCCGATATATCTTTTCTGCGATACTTCCACAGTCCGATAGCATTCTTGATTTTTACAATCCAGTCTATAGACTTACTTAATTCCTTGTAAGGTTTTTTGATTCCACCTGTTCTAATTGACTATTGATAATAAAAATATTGATAATAAAAACTATTGAAAGCTATATAAGCTTTCAATAGTTTTCATTCTATTTGTTTTCCTATCTTTTCTTATGCTGCATTTAATTTCGTTGCTAATTTTCGTTAGCTGCTTTCTTCTATCTTGTGTATCTTGTGTATCTTTTGCGTTTATTAAGTTCTTCTAGTAGTTTAATAGTTTCCTCTGATAGTATTTTTTCCTTCGTGTCTGTGTTTATTCCTGCTTTAACTTTTATCTACTTTATAATGATAACTTCTATATGGTTGTATTTTTCTTGTATTGGTAGCTCTTTCGTTTTTATATGGAAGTCTGAGAAGTTTTGTCTAAGTGTGGTAGCCATTTGTTCTATTTGTTGATTTCCTAGATTTGTATTTCCTAAGTTTTGTCTTGGTATGGGCTTTTTTGGTTGCTTTCCTCTCAATTCTGCTTATTATCTGCTTCTCTGTATTAGTCTATGATTGGTATTGAAATTGAATTTATTGATAACTCCAAAATTGGTTAAGCAGTTGTCTCTATTAGTTAGTATGATCTCGATTTCGTTTTTTGTTTTGCCATCAGGCGAGGTCCATGTCCACATATTTTTCTTATTTTTCTTCTACATAGTATTTAGGATAGTTAGGCTGTGTTCTAGTGCAAAGTTGGTAATATTTTCTCCGTTTCTACTTCTTGGTTTCTCGCTGTATGTGAGCTGTCCAATTATCCTCTCTTCTACTAAGCGTTTTTCTCCTATTTGTCCATTATTATCTCCCATTACCACTAAGTTTTTATGGGTGTGTTTCAGAATAGCTTGGTTCAAATCTGCATAGAATGTATCTATTGTTTCTAAGCTTGGTTGTTCTGTTGGGGAATATATTTGCACAATAGACCACCTATCTTTGTAACCTGGCAGTTTCAAATTCACAATCGCAATGCATTCTGAGATTCCTATGATTTCTTCCATATATTGTGTTATGTGTTTTTTAATAATAAATCCAACTCCGTATAGGCCTGGTGTCTTACCTATATTATGCAGTAGGTACTCTAGGTAAGCGACAATCTTTTCTCCTCACTTCACTCAGGCCTATTATATCCCACGTGACAAGTTTTAATACAAATATTTAGTGTTTGTTGTTGAATTTCAAGTACTTCCAACAATAATAATTATTTGATCTATAAATATCAAGCTTAAGCATAGGTTGATTTTTTTTAATTTAAAACAATAATATTGAAATCACGACAATGTAGAACCTAGTTCTACATATTAAAAGTCACTTAAGGTACGCTGCAAACACACCAACGCAATTTATTTTATTAAATGAATAATCATATAGTTATAGCGGTCGAAGCCGCAGGCGGACCACTAGTCGGATATATTTAGTTAACATGTACGTCCACATTATATTATATAAATAATTTGTTTGTTGTACAATGACAATTATTTCATTAAAACTAAAATATGTGACCCACAACGTCCGGTTTCCACCGCGAAAGAGTAATGAGCGAGTAATGCGTAGGCGGGACGGACTCCTTTTATATAAAATAAATTAACATTTCCATTAACAAAGAGTTTTGTATTTTGATTTCCACTGCAAAATGAAAATGAGAGAGAGGAATGAACTTAAATTAGTCGATGAGGCCTTGTCATAGCGGACTCGTTACAACCACTTTTTACTCGTTAGATCTGTACCTCTCAACTGTCTGTGTGGAAAGCGCTTCCACACATTGTAAATCGTCATTACGAATTGAACGTACTCCGTAATGAATCTGCTCCACTCCCCAGAACTGAGCGAGTTCATTTAGACTTCCTTTTCAATTCGTTGGTGGTACAGTTTACTCTCGCGAGTTCAACGTAGTCTAAAATGGGTCCGTTCCGCTCGCGGTGGAAATCGGGTTTAATATATTGAATAATAAAATACACAGGTATTTAAAAAAAACCCAGTTTGTCCTTTAAATATTTTTTTATTAATATAAAGTATATGAAGCTTGAACAAGACAATAAATTCAAATTAAATATATAACGCGAAGCAAATCATTATTAAATTTATTTTCGATATACCTAATAGACATAAAACAAAAATCTCAAGCTAACAGCTTTCTCAATGTAATCGAACAATTTTAAAGTTTGCCTCGCAAGCACATAAAGGTTTCAAAAAATAAACATCATATAAAAAGAAAATTATTAACAAACTTTCAATTGACAAACTTTGAAGCGTGCAAACAGATATTCTATGTTATCGATATAAGAATAATCAACTAAATATAAAATTTAGAAATAACCAAACAATTTTAAATGGAAACAGAAATTCTTATACACTTTATACGGTACATGTACGTTCCAGTAAAGTATAATATAAGGCACTAACAGTATTACATCTTAACTTATAATGTTAACTAAAATTGGTGGTCTTTGTACTTTCATTCTCTTGAACAATAATTACTACTATAAGAATAATTTATTCAACGATATAAACCCAATGAAGATTTTTACTTCACAAAATATACATCACATTTATTTCAGATGAATGACTTATTTAAAACTAAATGCAGTTTAGAATTTGATTATGTAACAAATATAAAAATGTATAAATGTACTAAAAATAAAAATTATATTAAGTAATCAGTAAATATCAAATAACGTTATTTGATAATACGTTTGTTTATATATTAAAGAAACTAACGTTTAATAAACCATATGGTAAAACAAATAATATGTAAATAACTCAAAAAAAAAACAACTTCTAAAGTTTCATATTCATATATATTATAAAGCATATGAATAAACATAATGTAAGTTAGTGTCATGTCCACTTTAATTGTAAGTAAGAGAACTTCAACAAATAAGTTGCTATGACAGATGCTGTATAAAATTGTACATATAGAGATCCAAAGCTATCTTATTCTTGTTTAGAACTTAAATATTTTATGCTGACTCCATATGAAGTAGATAAGTCCATTTATTAGGTAGATTTCTGTCGGAAACAACAGATTCCCAATGGAAACGCCAAAATAACTAAGGATAACCTTTAGGACTAAAGTGGTGTAAGTTGAAGTGATAGGCGATAGAAAGCAATGCGGTGCGGTAATCGAATAAAAGTAGAAAGAATTCACTCAACCACTCAGTCGAGCTCGTTCTTTCTACGAGCTCATGTCAACGAGACGCCATGAGCCTTTGACACTGTGCCAACAGATATTTCTTCTGTTGCTCGTCGTAGAGGAATATGACCTTTCCTGAACCAGACGACGGGAACATTCCCAAAACTTTCTTTTTGGCCGTCGGTATGTACACGCCTTTCGCTACCGCTGTTGGCACGTCAGGGATTTCTGTCCATAGGTATGTCCATACGATCTGTACAAAAACCACATAAATATAAGTAAATCAACAATCTTATTTCATAACTTTAAGTTATTAAACTAGTTACTAAAAAGTTTAAGAATATAAAACTAATGTTTTATATGGCATTTAAATAAATAAAATATAAAACTGTTAGTATTTAGTAATAGATATAATATGTTGATACAAGTATAAAATATGCTTATGCTCACTCTTATAAAAAAGATACCAAGAAAACGCTCTCCTACCAGATGGAATGACAACTCAAATTTCCAGACACAACGAAATCCTACAGTCGCTAACTTTGCAACCGACAGGAGCCATCGGAAACAGTTTTCCAAGTTTTCCAAACATATATCCCACCGTGGCCACGATCTCCAGAAATGAACCGACCACAGAGACATAGAGGCGGTAATTAAAAAATAAGCTTGCAAAAAATGATATAAATTCATAAAAACTCGACCTGCCAGCCGCCGAACACATTGTTCTTTTCCAAGTACAGCAATCTCTTGTCAGTGCACATGACGACTTCCTTGGCAGGTATCACCCACACGTGCGCTTCATACGTATCAGTACTCACAAATTTACCCTAAATATCGAAACAAAAGTTAAATATAATAAATTTTAAAATGTCTCGTATGTGTATCAACAAAATTAATAGAAACAATCAATCTGCTATTTATCTGGACAATAACAATACATATTTATTAACTAAATTTGATATTTACACATTTTTAAGTAACTTGACATATTTAACTTCAGCTAGTAAACTAGGTACAAAGAACCTGGGGTTAGAACACTCCGTTGTCCACTTTCCATCTATTTAAAGGTATTTTGAGTTGAGTGGCGGAAGCAAGCGTCGCCCTTTGTTTTATTATAGATAGCATGAATTCAATCATAATGTATGTTCTGGCAAAAATAGCACACATTCTGTACCTCCATTTAACTACTTTCTCATTAAGCTTCTATCTACATTTAACTCAATTAAAATTTTAATTATAATATGATTGTTCTTCACCTTCTCCAGTTCAAACAGCATTTTGTATCCTTCAGCCTGCAGCCGCGAGTAAGGTCTGACCCCTGCGTCAGGAGCTAAGTAACGAGCCGCCCTACGTTTCGTCACCTCTTCAGATAGATCGGCCGCTCTGTTTTTGTTAAATATACCATATACTTCGTTTGTATAACACTATGTGTGGATGAAATGATTTTTTTTTGTAGGACGTTAGTAAGGCACGATAAGTAAAAGCATTCATGTAAATTTCAAAGCAATATCCACGATATTTTCAACTTCTGTTAGGTTAGATTTCTAACTCCAAATCATAAAAACTTGTAAACAATAAAAACTAAAACTCATTATCATAAAATACCGCGCTGAGACATAATCTAATAAACTACGTAATATGATGCTAATCTACTGCTATTGTATACAATTTATACAATTGCTTACACAAGTCTAAAGAAAATTTTAGCTCTAAATAATCCATCCCATAAGTTAATAAATTATATATAAACAGTGACGAATGAAAACATGACTAATTTCAATTTAATTCATTTTATATAGGTCATGAACTACAATCGTACAACTCTACAAAAGGGTATATTGATTAAATTTAGAGACTGAAGTTCGTCTATATGTAAATTAAATAAAAGGCGTATATTTTCCTGCTACGTTTTGCTTTACCGTGATTATACTTGTATTTTTACTTTGTATGTTAAAACAAATGGAATCTGTTGACTATTTAGCAGAGTTACGTCCAAGTAATAATTGCTACACAATATAGGATACTCTACGAATTTATGAATCTCTCGGAAAATAGCTCGAATCTAGCATTTTAGTTACAAAAACCTTCTAACAGACGCGAGGAGTCCCGACGTAAAGTCAACTAAGCCGCCAACGGGGCGCACGAAGAGCCCTATGGCGCCTTGGCCAAGCCCGCGCACGAACCCGCCGGCGCCGCCCGCAGCTGCGCCCCGCAGCGGCTGCGTCACTGCGCCACGCACGCCCTCCACTACCCCCTGGCGTATGGTATCGAATCACTCTGTTATTACCATTCATCATATAAGAAATATTCGAGCCTGGCATGTATTTAGAGAGAGCTTAGTGTGAAGAGACTCCGTTTTACGCAACCCGCCTGGAATAGAAACATTTCGTGTTGAGTGGCGGCACTCCACGCCACGTTTCGTCTTGCCATGAAGGTGAAATGAAAACAATTAATTGCCAGGATTGAACACAACCATCGCGTTCACGGAAAGACGCTGTTCTATGGAGCCACGATGCTTTGATTTTGAGATTTAAAATTAAAATTCAATACTATCATATTTTTTATGTCAAATGTAAAAAACGATCACCATAACATAGTAAGCTTTTTTAACCGTCAAGTTTCGAGCCCTCCTGTAACAACGACGTGTATGTCGACTGTCAAACACATTTAATATGTGTAATATTTATTTTAGTACTTTAATACATTTTTATTGCATGTTATATGAAAAAATGTTGTTAACCGTTCTATATAAAACTTTACTTTACTAAATAACTTCCGTTTCCATAATTATTCGTTAAAAGGTGCGTAAAGTTTTTCTTTTATATATTAACAATATACCTAATAATTATATAAATACATATGATATCAAATCATAATTAATAATTATATCTCTTTTAATTCACTTACTTTACAAAATACAATCAATTCAGTAATCAGTTAAACATATTTTCGCGTCTGTCTTTTTATAGTAATATGTTCTTACTTGTTGTTGTAAATTTACGATAAAATTAATTTTATTTTTAAGAGCAGAGCAATTATTATGCCGTGGGTTTATTTCTATGACGAACGTTATCTGTGATATACTATAAAATTATTTATTTATATGTATATTCAAATACGTGTTAATTTTTTTACACGGACTATATAATATGTTTAAATCATCACGGAGTGTTAGTGTTAGTGTAAAGTGCAAGAATCAAACCATATAAAATATTAAAATTTAACATAGCCAAATATACTGACAGCTAATTTGATCTTAATTTAAAAATAGAGAATAAAACTAAAAAAAACAATAATATTGCTAAATTAAAAAATATTCATTATATACATTTATAATACTTTTATCGTTACAAAGCCTAAATGAACTTGGGCATTTATATCCAAAGCCAGTTAAAATAAATAAAACAAATATCTAGCACACATATAAAAAAATTGTAGTGATAACATTTAAAACATTTTTTTTTTTAAATTTTTAGTAAATATATTTGCTAAAGATGACGTTTATTCTATATTTCTCTTGCAAATGTCAAATTTGTAAGATTTTTCAATTTAAGATAAGAAAAAAATGTTGTCTTGGACATTTTCCAAAACACGACTTAATTTTTATACGTATTATATTTATTTGCCCTTAATTTGTGCATAGAACTTTGATATATATATCAAGCATTTACACTTATACAGAAGTTGTTAATACAAAAAAAATATAGATTTAAACATTATATCATGCGATAAAGTAACAACTAAGGCTGAAGTGACATGCCTTATGTTACTGGTAAATGTGTTTTAGTATTTCATTCCCCACCACTATCTAAGCATAACAATAATATTTAAATAAAGCACGGAAAATAACAACAAATACATATCTTGCTAAATTAAATTAATTTTTTAATTAAGCAAATGAAGTGTTTTTACAAAAATGTTATTACTTATGTATGTATACATAAATATAATATTATATTTATAGTTAAATAAAAAAATTACAAATCACCGTTTTTGATCTGTTATACGTAAAAGTCAAAACAGCGATTTCATGTTAACCCATAACACAAACACTTAACGAAGCATGCATAAGAAAAGGCTGTCAAATATTAATAAAGGGATTGATGTGAAATATGTACTGATGGTCTGTATCACGTTATTTTATCTACATAACAAAAAGTTATGTCTAAATAACTCGTTGAAACACTCGCTATTTAAAATATATAAGCCATATATTTATAAACTAAATTAGGTTAACAGTGTTACGGTACAGTGGGTCACATTAAAACGATTAAATCGTTGTAATACAGCCTTCCTCAATTAATGGACAATTCAACACAAACATTGTTTAATTTTAATTCGAATTTGTATGTGAAGTAGCTCGTGGACTGCTTTCGAAAATATAAGAATGTAATATGGCATGTATATTTTCAAGTATTAAGTTAATGTATGAGATATGACAGCATGACAGAAGACGGCACAGCCCGCTACCTCTTGACGGCGTCGAAGGAGCCGGCCGCGAAGTCGACGACGCCGGCGGTGGGGCGCGCCACGAGCCCCACGGCGCCCACGCCCAGCCCCTTGAAGAAGCCCTCCACGCCGTGATCGCGCGCGCCCTCCAGCGGCTTCGTGAACACGCCCGTCACGCCGTCCACGACGCCCTGTCGCGGATTGGTTACCACTTTGTTTGTCCATTGTGTGCAGTACACTTTATTTTATCGATATGACACTGTTTATCTTAATGTGTGATGATCATATGAAAATATACTATATATATGCCGACGAATACATACCATAACAAGACCTTTGCCACTTCTAGCGAGACCCTCTTGCAAGTTTGCGGGTGGTTTGTTAATGTTGTCCCTGCGACGTCTCTGATAATCCTGTACAAAATTAAAATTTTAGAATATTTGCAACAGTAATAATAAAGCATACTAAAATTATACATTTACAATGCTGAACGATTAACATACCGAATTGAGAAGTATCTGACCGCAATGTTAGTGAGTTTGACTTCCATTCAGTGGAATACTTATAATGTACATAACTAGTTGCTGCCCGCCACTAAGTTTGCGTGAAATTTATGAATCTTGTCATGCTACCATAAATTTCTAACCGTTGATGTTGACACTTGCATCAGGTTATCAAGTTAAATCACTCCCCAAATTCAAGACATTACTGATAATCCAAGGCTACGCTTTGTTTTAACTAATAAGAGGAGCAATAAAAATAACTTAAATATAATCATGGATAACCAACTCACGCTACAATACCAGTCAAACGACAAACTCAATTTCATTTAGTTTATTTGCCAATTCCAAATGTTCACTATATTCAAAAATATAAAAAAAATTGAAATAAGTAAAAAAATAGTAAACCGTTATCGTTTTCGCCAAGTGGATGTACTTCTAGCCTGTAGCTTGTTCATAATGCTCACAATTTTTTAACAATTTTTTATAAGGTATCAAAGAAATGTTCAACACCTTATAAGATTTTTGTTAACGTGCGATTTCCTTATTTCACATAGTTTAGCTAGAGATTATTTTCGCAGTGTGCACTGAGTGCGACTGACCTTGTCCAGCGAGAGCGCGGCGAGGCCGTGCCCCATGGCGCCGGTGATGCGCGACACGGCGCCCGCCGCGCCGCCCACCGTGTGCCCCACCAGCGAGCGCACGCCCAGCAACAGCCCTTCGGCGAACTCGCCCGGACCTTGGATTGCGCCCTGTTGACCACAAATATCTACTATGTCTCTATTGATATAATTATTATAATAACACTTCGTTGCACATAAAAAATTATTTGCAATGGCGGCCGATCACTACACTTCATCTCTTAAAGGAAATCAAAGAGACAATAGACTATTTTAAGAAAAGACACAATGGTGCAAACAGTGTTTATCAAACTTTACTTGTTTTTGCTCATATTTTACATACATACATATAAATTTGTATATATACATATATAGTACATATGTAATAAATACATACTATTTAGTATATATATACTAAATAGTTTGTATTTAGTATGTAGCATAGAACATACATACAAACATAATCCTCTGATTAGGAGAATTGTTTAAATATTCCTACCGTCGGAGATCTTTCAATTTCCTCTGGCAACGCATTACAGAGTTTCACTGTTTTAATATAAGTAATATAACACTAAACGCCTCGCTAAAGCGATGTAGAAATATACTTAAAGCTTAATATTTTACAAAACAAAATATTGTTTCACTCAAGACTCATATTTTGATGTAAAAAAAGTAATAATTGCACACTTTCTCACTTGAAAAGGTTCGTAAAAGAGATCCTCCACTCCCTTCTTGAGGCCAATAACGAGTCCGTAAGGGTTTCCAATGACGTCGAGCCCCAGCACCAGCACGTACAGCTGCTTGAGTCCTTGTCCCGTGTAATGGTTTTGCACTTGACTTATCAATTCCTTCTGCGATAGGAACTCGTAGTTTCTCTCATAGTAAGACAACCTGTATATTAATACAAATAAAATTGTTGTTATGCGCATTTATTCAGTTTTAACATATAAATAAAAGATAATGCAAAATGTTCAATTATCACATTTTGAAACTTATCTAACATAAACATGTTAATGTTAATACATACTTAGTATTTTAAAAAGTTTATAATCAATGTATGATATTTGCAATATTTATAGCTTAGTTTATGCATAATATTTTATATTATGCACAAACTTTATTGCCATCAGAGACATATCTGGGCACTTCATGATTTTATCGGCAATAAATATACAACAAACTCACTTAAAGACGACGTCATTCATGTCTGTCAATGTAACGCCAATGCTCTGTAGCACAGTGCCGACAAACGTAGGCAACTGTGTTGCGCCGCCCAGCGAGAACGACACGTGAACCTGCACATGGACAACACAAATATATCATACAACATTCATAATTATTTAAATTTAGAGTAATAATAAACTTAATGCTAAAAAAAAGGAAAAGCAAGCAATATTTTGCATTGAATAATTGCGATTTTTCAATGTAAAATCTTCAAACAGTATACAAGACAAAATATTGCTACTACCTATTAGGTACAGAAGTATCATTCATTCATTACATTTTTAATAAGACATTATAATTTAGTTATTTTTATTTAATAATGACCTTAAGTGGCGACAAATGCAAATTGTCGTAGAAATTTTTCAAATCTGAAGCAGCGCCAATAGCCGCCAATGCCTCCAGTGGTTGCCTTGCCTTCTCAATATCCAATTGGAATGCATCCAACTAAAAAATAACGAAACTAGTTATAAAACATCTTTTTTTATTTACTTAGTATATTTTTTATTCTTATCCCACATATAGCGGGGTAGGCAAAGGGTACCTAGTGTTAGGACACTTCGGTCCCCGCTTTGCTAGAGAAATAAAAATAATTCATTTTTCCCTAGTGGGAATCGAACCCACAACCGTCACGTTTGAGTCAGGTGCTGAGCCGCTGCGCCGAGACGCCCCAACGGTGGAATTATCTTCGATGTCTTATAATTTAATAATAATACTTCGAGAATAAGATAAGTACATGTTGCATGTGGTTCTTTGACCTAATAGTCTTAATGTCAGTGATATGATAATATTACACTTTAAGTGATCCCAAAATCGGAGGGTACACAAATATGAGTTTAGGAAGTAATTATTTACCTACTATAAGTTAATTATCGAGTTTCAATTTATAATATTTACATTCTAGGACAAGAGACCGTCGTGGCGCAGCGGCGTGACGGTTGTGAGCCGATACACACTCGGGGATAATGAATTATTTCCTTTTTCCTCGCTCTGGTAACAAGACAAAACGTGGTGTTCCACTCAATATGCAATGGTTCGAAAACGGAGTGGAAAGTGGGAATAAGAGTGTATAGCACTAAGTTCCCTCGGCCGGGATAGAGTAGAGTTAAAAAAAATTCAAAATTTGGCATCCATTTCAATTTCAACTATTTTTTCAGTGAAGCAAAAAACAATATTGACTTATTCTTAATATTAAATAAACCTTCCTTTTTGATATTGATAAGATTTTAAGTAATTTGAAATTGAGAAAAAGAAATGGCTATAATAAATACTACAATCAAATTTTAACAATTAATTAATTTTAATATGTAATTAATTCAAG
Source organism: Dione juno (assembly GCA_037127375.1). Classification (NCBI taxonomy): domain Eukaryota; kingdom Metazoa; phylum Arthropoda; class Insecta; order Lepidoptera; family Nymphalidae; genus Dione; species Dione juno. Next base: position 5,871,059 of record JAXRJS010000042.1, on the reverse strand, counting down.
TGACTGACCGCCTCCTGCTCGGTGAGAAGGCGCGGTGGGAACATGCCCATGAGCGCGTTGACGAGCCCCATGTCCACCTTCACGTGGAACTCCTGTATGAGCACCTTGTAGTACTTGTACTGGCGCACGTTTGTGTGCTCCATAACGCGCTCCACTATTGAAATCTCGATGAATGGCTTTGTGCCTACAATTACGTATTTAAATAATGAAGTTTCTATAATTCTGAAAATTATTTAACTGATTCTAAAACTAGATTTACTTCAATGAAAAACAAAACACAACAAAATCAAATAAACTTACACATATCATATGTTACAACATATTAAATCCTTTTTATGCATATAAGTTCACTAACTACAAATCGCTTTTGAATAAACTAAACAACAACCGAACACGGTGGGTACCTGCGGGGTCGTCGTTGGCGACGGAGCGCGGCGGCGGCACGGGCGCCAGCACCACGGGGAAGGTGGGCAGCGGCAGCTGCTGGTCCAGCTGCAGGCGGTGCAGGCGCGCGTGCACGCGGCGCCCGTGCGCCGTCAGCGCCACGGCCGCCCACACGCCCGGCTCGTGCGTGCGCCGCAGCAGCCGCTGGTTGGGGCGCAGCAGGCGGAGCTCCTCGAAGTCCACCTGTTGTGTTGCAACATCATTTGCGATGGTTGAGAGTGCAATTTAAATGAAAAGCTTTAATACTCATTAATTATATTTGTTTATCTTGTATAAGAAAATAATATGAACCAAAAAAAATTATATGTAGTGTAAGATTACAAGATAATATTATCTGAAATATAAAGTACACATTGTAAATTTAAACTTTAACTCTAAATAAAATAAGTTATTAATTGTAATCGATGCTAATATGATAAATAATAATTAGAATTCATAACGAACCTCAGTCTTATCATCTATATGGACGTGAGGAGATATTTGTTTCTCGCTAACCATTTTTTCGGCTTGATACCTTTGATACGCTTCTTCAAGTTGGATCGCTTTTGGACCTTCGATTTTTTTGTAGCGACGCGCCCCAAATTTGCACTGTTCCCATATTATACCGGAACTGTTAAAATAAAGAAAACGTCAATATGGGCTACGTCTTTACAGACTAATACGACATTTTTAAAGTCAATTATAACTTCTATACAACGCAACGTTGCTACATCTATTAACAAAATATATTATATAAAAAATATACAAGTTCACTTGATTTATCTTTACAAATACTGTAACTTGCATTAATCAAATGTAGGTAAATTAATAATTGGTTTAAATAGTTATATATACACAAGACAAAAACTAATCACTCACTTAGATATGCTGATATAGAGAATCTCCGTAAATTCAGGATCGTTGACCAAAGAAAGGCCGAGACCGTGTATGGCGAGCACTAGTTCAGTATGTACGGGCTCCGCTTCTCCAATGGTGTGCGCCCCACTTGCCAGTATCGCATCATCCGTAAATAGGACAACACGTTGCAAACCATCCAGGAACGACACCCACCACATACGTTGTGTTTCGTTTATCCTGGCCATAAAAACATTTTAAGTGACTTAATACGACAATCCTATAGATTTTTCAATATTTTCAAGATTTTTGCCGTTAATTTTTGTTTTTACATTAGATTTTTATTACTTATTTAATATTTTTAAATTAGCTACACCGCGCTTGGCAATCCAAGAGATGGTTGAATCTACAACCATTCTATTTACAGTCAGATGCAATAGCACTGGGCTTCGATAGAGGCTATCGAAGCCCAGTGCCATTGCATCTGTCTATATAATATGATAATTGATTATTTAAACTAAGCCAGATGCAAAACGCTAAATGTAGATAAAATATGAAATACTTTAAAGTGAAGGAGATAAATTTATTCAAATATGATCCAAAAGTAACAAATTATTTTTTTGTATATACATACATGAAATCTCCAATTCCATCTTTTCTCAAGTCGTTTTCAATTTCTTTTCGTTTATGTCCTTCAAAAATGAGTATACGTGGTCCGGCTGGATTTTCCCATGTATAAAGCATTTGGTGCATAGACGGGATTTTGCTGTAAGAAGAAGTATAAGAATATATTTATTTATAAAAAGCAATTATCATTATTCATAATAATTACTGCTATTCAGTCTATAAATAAGATAATAAAAAAACATTAGCATTGTTAGGATGATAATATGTAAAAAATAAGCTCAATCACGGGGAATAAGCGAGGTCATAATTATAACATAAATTATACAAATGAAATAAAAAAACAACAGTGTGTGACTGTATTTCAAGGTAATGCCGTCATAATCGGTATTAAATAAGGTTCATTATATTTGTGTAGGTACATAAAATCAATGTAGCGAATAGTGGGTTTATATTCAAATATTGCAAGACATAAGAGGAAACGTTTAAACATATTTATCGGACTGCGGAACAGAAAGTTCGCTTTTCTACCCCTATGTTGGACAAAAGTGCTTTGTTCTATCCCGGTTAAACTAGACTAGGATGTATGATTCTCGCTTTTCGTTTAGGTAACCTAGCAACGACTGGTTTATCGTGTTGTTTATGACAGATTGAAACTTACAGTACAAGTAAAAAAAATATGAGTGTACAGTCACTGATATTTAGAAACCGAAAAATTAAAAAATTAAATTAATTAAACATTTGGACGATTTCAGTGACAGTGGGTTAGAAGAAGAGATAATACACAATATAAGGGAGGGCGAAAAACTATTACTGCCCATCTTATCTTCTTCTTCTTCCTGGCATTAGTCCCGGCTTTTTGCCAGGGTCTGCCTTCCGACTAAGACCAATCGGTCCATATGAGTGGCGAAGTGGTTTTTTGTGGAGCGATTGCCATCTGACCTCCAACCCATTACTGGGAGAAACCAGGAAAGGAAAGGGAATAAGAGGCAGAAAGACTTGGAATATAGGGGAGGGACACCACTTACATGGATTGGATCGGGTTATGAAAGTGGTGGCTCGAGGTCCCGGGGTCGCGTACCCGTATGCCGGAAACCAAATATCGGACAGATAATTGGCTAGACACCCTCTGAGATACTGCCCATCTTATGTCTACAAAATCTAAGTATGAGCTCAGTTCAGTATGAAAGATTGTATAATTCATTTATACTTGGCAAAAAATTGTTATAGTATACAATTACATCCACAGCCCAGAAATCGAAAAGTAAAATTGTTGTTAAATTAACACTAAGTGCTAATGTTGTAGCCAAATATATAATATAATTATTATAAAAAAGAAATCTTGTATAATTTTTATTCTGAAAATTAAAATTTTCTGTAAGAGAAAGAAAACCCCATATTTTAGTGAGCCAGAATGCCCTATGTTTCTTTCTAAGTGCGTAATATACTATTTTATGAAGCAATATTAAGTAACTTCTCTACCATCGGTATCGTACAATCGCAAATAGTAATCACACATAGGCAAAAAATCCAACATATTTATAGATATATGTGTATTGCGTACTTATAAATATATATAAATTTAATGCAAACGTTTGGCAACGCATTTTATTACTTACCTCCGTACAGTGCAGAAGTCGCGTGGGGGCACCATGTTGTCCGTAATAATAATATTACTTTGTGTCATTATTTTAATTTCCTTTTGGACCTACCTTAAGGTGTCTTGTGGAATATGTAAATTTAGCGGTCATTTAGTGGGAAAAGTGGCAATAGTTACAGGTGCGAATACCGGAATAGGATTCGAAGCTGCCAAAGATTTAGCACAAAGAGGAGCTCATGTTATTTTAAGTTGTCGAAACTTAGAAAAAGGAATTATTGCTAAAGAAAAGATTATCGCATCCTCTGCAAATAATAATATTCATTTGATACACCTGGACTTAGCATCACTAACATCAGTTCGGACATTTGTTGCGAAAGTTTTAGAAATAACAGGACGCTTGGATATACTTATAAACAATGCTGGATTATACGAAACAGGTAAAGAAAAAACTGAAGACGGCTTGGTGATAGGAATGCAAATTAATTATTTTGCACCTTTTCTTTTGACTTCCCTTCTTCTACCATTATTAAAAAAATCCGCTCCAAGTCGAATAATCCACGTGTCATCAATTCTTCATAAGTTAGGAAAAATAGATTTTGACAATTTAAATATGGAGAAAGAATGTAATAGATGTTCTAGTGTTTTTGCACATAAAGTATATTGCAACTCAAAATATTTAACACTACTTGCAACTACGGAACTGGCGCTACGGCTTAAGGATACCGGTGTAACAGTGAACTGCTTGCATCCAGGATTAGTTAATACTGATATTATGAAACAAGTAGATATATACATAATCCGACTTTTCTTGAAATTAATGCGCTCACTTTATAAAACACCCTGGGAAGGCGCTCAAACTACAACTTATTTAGCTGTATCGCCTGAAGTTGAAAAAGTAAGTGGATATTATTTTAAAGATTGCCGCTCAGTTGGTCCTTGTTCTAAACCACAAGACTCAGAAGTAGCTAAAAAATTGTGGGATGTATCAGAAGAACTAGTTAAGTCATAACTTTTTATTCTTCAACAAAGTTAATGTGCCCTACATACAAGAGATTTTAAAATTTTATAAAATATAGTTGGCAAAATATTTCTTTCTTTAATGTTTAGTAATATTTAATTATTAAACATGAATAAGAGTTTTATTCACTTTAACGTAATTTTTCACAACTAAATGACTTTATATGCACATATAACAATAGAGATAAGTACAAAAAAAAAAATTTACAAAGCTTTATTTAAAAGCGCAGGTTTAGTGAATAGTTACATTGATTTTCTTTTAGATTACAGTGGCATGAAACACCTTCACAGGTTTGTCAGCACTTATGTATATAATACTTTTCTATGTAGATATGTAATCGGCATATGAAGACTCCACGGGAAAAGCAATAAATGTCAATAATAAAAATTAAATTAACTTTTTATTGCAATGTATGTATCGGCTTATTATAGTCCGAGGTAATAGTTAATTGACGCGCATCAAAAGTCAAAAACCGTAGCTGTATTTTGTAATATTCATCGTCCTAGTGCAATTTTAATTATTTTGATCGGGGGAAGGGGATATGTGAATAATGTTCACATATCCTTATTAATAGAAATTCCCACAAGAAAATGATATTAGACATAGCTTAAATAATATGTTACATATTATATGAATTAATAGTAATTATGTAAAATTAAATGATAAGAATAATAAATTAAATTTAATTGCCATTAATAATATTATTAATAGTAAAACAATTAATTTGATATGTGATAGGCTATTACACACATTATCATACAATATACAATATAATTTTTGTATAGTACATACACGTTGCTATGGCAACGCGTATTTTACGCGTCAACGGGTCCTCTAGTATTATTTATACCTTAACATTACATAACCAATACTATGGCTATAAACGCAACTGTTCCTTTTGAACAGTTCAATTAGTTTTAGTTTAGTTTAATGTATATATGTTTTTTGTGGAAAAAAATAAATAAAAATATTTACTTATTTGGAAATCGTTCCAATTAGTGATAATCTAAGCGAAGATTATTCCTTCAAGCGATTAGAGTGGCTTAAAAAAAACCAAACCTGAAACGTCAATGGCATAGATTGTTGATGCTATGGAGTAAAGTCACAAGCTTCAGACTATTTGCAACAAATACTAATATATAAAACTAAAGTATATTTTTTACGTAACTATATAGAAAAACGTATATAGATAAACATATAGAGTGAAAAGTAGTTTAATTGTTTTTTCCGAGGAGTATGCATATTTAGTCTGCAAGAGCTAAAGATAATAGAGGAGAGTCCTCGGGGATAAAGCGTGAAGTTATGTATGTGTATTCGTAAACAATAATAACAATAACTTCAATAAGCTGAGTTCATAATCATAAATATACAGATATAAATCAATAATAAATATATTTATTAGTTAGATAAAACTTCAAAATACAGGCACCCAAAGAAAAGTAAGTCTAACTTCAATTTATGTACTATAGTGAATTGTTGACTGCAAATTATTACATGATTACGTTATTACGATGTACTTTTTCATTATATTAAGGGCTAATCAAAATAGCATATAGCTATATATCTATTTAAATATAGCCAGAGAACCAATCCTTCAGCCTTATTATATTATCACTAACTTTTACCTGCGGTTTCACTCTCGTAGTCAAGCGGAAATAATTACAAGTTGTATGTATGATACAAACGAGTGTTCTACAAGTGTTCGAGATAGCTCTGACCGTAGTTATAGTGGGTCTGGATTACGTTACGCGTGATGGATGGAGGATGGTTTACATCCTCGACAAATAGACTATTCAACACAAAAAATGGTTTCAGTTTAAACCTGGAGTTCCTGATGTTAGCGCCATCTACCAAACAAAATATTTAACTCACCGGACATTGACATTCTCCTTCTCGAGCAGCGCAACGGTATGCGGCGTGCAGTTGACGAGCAGCGCGGGCGCGTGTCCGGGGCGGTACTGGCGCACCGTCACGTACGTGCCGCCCTCGCTCAGTTGCACCTCCACGTGCAGGCCTCCGTACTACGGACGTTAGGGCCAGAGCTGTAGCTTTACGGACACTGACGTAATGCCCTACCTCAGAAAATTACAATACCAAACGTTGCATTCAAAAACACCGCTTTCGTATTTACATTGAGCACGTGGGACACTGTTCAGGTCTCGTAAAACACGAACTATCTGTTGCCCTAGCCTGACTTTGCATGATATCTTTACTTATGACTTATGGTAAGACTACTAAAAAAATGAGTTTAAATATTATGAATAAAGATGTAGCCACTAGTTAAATTAACTGCCGGAAGTAGGAAGTTCTGATCATAATTTATATAAATAATCAAACATATTTTTAAATAAATTTATTACGTTAAAGTAATTTTAATTACACATAAATCGTGTATGTGTTATCTTAATTATACATAAATAAATACAAAAAAAATTGTACAACGAAAAAACTTAGTAGCATTATAAGTTTTTGTTTCTAGGCATTATTTTTCGTATATTAAAGTTGTACAATAGTGAGAATTTTATATAGAATACAATAAAAAATATGTTTGATGCTGATTTACGATAGACATTTTAGACTCCCCAGATTTCTAACACAAATATTTAGGGTCAAACAAAAATAGAATAATTTAGTATAGTTTTCTCAGTCATATATGTATACAACACGAAAGTGCAACACTACATTAAGAGATACAAAAAAGCTAGAAAATCATAAAAAACATAAAATTTTATATATAAAACATGACTCCATATTAACGATACGTTCATATTATGTATATGGGACATTAAGCGACCACACTAAGCAGACAAGTGAAAAAGGCCATATACACAGGTTCTTAACACAATCGCAAATTATTTTTGTAGTATAGCGTTTTATTTAGGATTTTTAAGGAATTTTCAAGTACTGTTATCCGGTTTAAAAAAGTAATAAATACATGATCAAAGTAGTGGAATACATTCCTCACAAAAGGAGATTTTTAATTGCATTTGACTAAAATAAATAAATTTAATGTTTCATAAAAAATTGGCTTTTCTTTGATGAATTGGAATTTCACCAACTTAGCCAGAATTGCTTCTTTTGATTTAAAAAATACTTATATTATGAATAAGAAAGATATCCTCACAAAGTCTATAGTGGGCGTCTAAATAATTTAGGATTTACATTATTTACTGCCAGTCAGATTAGTAGAGAGAACCTAGTGTCAAAAAAATCCGTCGTCTACTTTCCGCCGGAGTTGGAGACGACGCTCTTCCTCTTGCCAGAGATAGCTAATATATTTGATTACATGAAATAGGGATTAAATACGAAATCATCGCTTTTACAGCCATACAGCGCCACGGCGGCCTCGGTTGATTTCGATCGCAGATACATAACTCAAAATTGATAAATTCACAAGCATTTTTTATGTATTAAAAAAAGGCCACTAACCGCATTTTTAAGTTTCAAGCAGACGCTATGTTGTTCCGTATAGAGAAAAGGTGCGGCGCGTTCGTTAGAACCGGCCACGCGCAGTAAGAGCAATTTATCATCTTTTTCCACAACTGGCCACAGTGGTGAGCTTGAATTTTCTTCCACCTATTAAAGTAAGGAACGACAGTTATTGATATCATATTAAAAAAACGTGTACATCTATATAATTTATAATATATATATCTACTTATATAAGATTGTACATAATAAATATATAATAAAATATCAATAAATTGTTATTTTATATGCAAGCCAGTATAATTTAAATAAATATATAATTTTCGATTGCCTATACCATCAAAATCTTTTCAAGTATAAAAAATTTATTATAACAAAAACTCTTAAGCAAGTATTACAGATTTTAATACTTTAAATATATTATACAAAATTATGAAGGTAATAATAATATTAAAAAATATCAGAATCAAAAGTTTACCTTTTGCCAGGGATCAGCTGATCTGTGCAACTCTTGATACTCTATTGGGAAGGGACATTCGTTTATGATAAGGAAGAATGGTGTGAATATAACCATTTTAGTTAAACTGTTGAATGTCAGTTGATTTGTTACTGCCACCTAAAATAAAATCTTATTTTAATATCTACATATATCTACAAATCTGTAATGTAAATAAAGATGCAAGAACGTAAGAATGTAATCTAAAAATACTATACTAAATACATTAAAATGAAATCTTTATTTGAAAAAAAAATGCAAGCAGTGATAGTAAATGCATCTAATATGTAGTTTAAAATTACTCTCAGTAATGCGAGTATAAAATACTTAAAGAAAACAAATAAAAATTTTAACGCAACTGGATTGGAAGCCGCGTCTCATGGTAAGCGTCCAAGTGCTCTGACCAATCTGCATAGTACCTATTTTACTAAATTATGTAAACAATAAGGAATATGCATGTTTTTGGTCTTAAATTGAAGATATACTATTTGTTTCATAGTGAAAAAATTAGAGCCGCTCACGCCACGACGTCACATGACTTTTAAAGCAATTGTCTCAATACATACATATTTATACATTTGACTGCTATACAAATTATGGAAGAAGCAAAAAATCTTCTTACAAGTATTTTATATTTGATATATAAACAATATTTGAAACAACAAAACACAAAATAATATAAGCGTTGTTCCAAGCGTAGAGAAATTATGAAAACAATATCGTAATATAATTAATTACAAGGGAAAATACATTTCAATTCTTCTCAAGTTTTTTTCTAGACTGAGAAAAGAATTTAAAAATAGTGGGAATCAACTCGCACTTCTCTGAAACCTCTTTGGATGGTATCCAACATATTTATAAGTTTTCTAAAACACATTTCTAATATATATTTGTCTTCTCTTATTAACGTATCTCTAGTATTTTACTTATATTAGTATTTTAATATTATTGTGAAGAATATTCTAACGTAATATTTATTTATAAACTGCAAGTGAGAATCAAGAAGTAAGTATGCATTAGAACTATTAAGCAGTATTAGAAATTAGTAGAAAATTGGAATTTAATCTAACCTTTATAAATTATTGTTGATAAAAATATATGAACTTAAATCATTACATATTTTAATCACATAAACTAAAGTTATCATACTTGAGTGACCTTCAATTAAATAAATGTCATACATAATAAACTACAATGTAAATCATAAATGTCAATCTAATGTCATATTTTGATTTTGTTTTGACCAAAGGTTGCGCGTTTTGTAACTTCCGCTCTGGTATTTTCTACTTTGGTACAATATTTTATTGGTTTAAATAATAACTTAACAAAATAATATAGATTGGAAAAAAGAATTGAATGTTATGCATATTCCTTATTAAAGTACTAAAAAGGACAATAAAAATATACTATTATTATTATAAGTTTAACGTGTAGAAATTAAAACGACCATACATCTTACAAGCGGGAAACGAAGTGACACTGGGCTTATTAGCATTGGGTTCCCTCTGGCTAAATAAATGTACCATTTGAAAAACAATATTAGCATATCATTAGTAATTACCTGATACGTCCTGCCTTCATTTTTGCATATAACAACGCCGGAACTCCCGGGAACGTCTAATGAAAACTTGTCTGACCATTCACCAAATTCGACGCGAATAGCCGCCTTTTTCTTACCGAAGAAATTCTTTGCACGAAATGAGAACAATATCGGCTCCTTGTAGTCTTTCGGATGAAAGATTACATTGCCTGTTTCGTCCACGTTCTGTAAATTAAATGTCTCGTTAGTAAAATCAGCAAAATATGAGTTAAGCCGTAACCGTATATAGCCGTTGTGTTCTGAAAGCTAATAGTGCAAATCCTGCAGTATTCCAATTAAAAATATTACATTTATCCCATTTGAAGTATCACTTTTCCAGGTACATGACAAAGAAAGAAAGAGCATGCAATACATGCATAAATTAAAAACATACAGTACTTAAAAAGCATTATTATTATAAAATGTTAATAAAAATAAACTAATGACATGTGCTTGTAATTTTAAATTATTCTTCGGCTACTGTATTATAGTAGCACAATTTTTTTCTTATTACTTATTAACCAATAGGCATATAATGGTGTTATTCTCACCGGCAAACATGAAGTATGGCGTCTAATAAATTTACTGCAACGAGAATATTTTATCTGTAATATAGATACGAACATTCTACAAATATTTGACCATATAAATATTTCTATTAATGAAATGAAGTATCATGAAATGAATTATAACGAACATGCTCATGAAAACACACATATACTTATTCAAGTCAATAATAATGCATGAATCAAATAGTAAGATGAATTAAAATAAGTCATACAAAGAAACAATTACCTAACGGAAAAATGTTATTTTGTTATATTTGTAAATACTAGGCGAAATTTGTTATAAGCTATCGATGGATACACTGAAAATAAAAAGCTTGTTGGCTTAAAATAATAAAAAAAAACTAGTTGAAATACGCTTTAAGCCATATTAATGGTACCTTATTGGGAGTGCTGGATTCTTTTTCAGGTTTCTTTGATTTCTGCAATTATATCAGTTTTCAGTGTTTCAACTAATAAGCATTAATATTATGGTCTTGGTTCGTTATTTACGTACAAAATACAATTTCCGCTATTAAATAAATAATTCAAAAGAATAAGCTAAATATATAAACCCAGATAGGCTACTTATATATTACATATTTTTATTATTATTATATATTATTTTAAATTATATTTTTTGGGCATTTCCCATAAAACTGTAAGTTCTACCAGTATTACGCACTTTACTTCTAACGTAAAGGAAGATGTTCGGTCGAGGTGACGAAATACCAAAATCCTCGGGTATTTTATATTGTTACTCATACGTGACCAAAATAAGAGTTCAATCAGGAGCTAAAATTCCTTCACAAACTTTATTGATCGTTACTGGTTGTTACGTTTTTCTACGTTATGCTCATGTCATGGCGCCGCGAGTATTGACTGCTCTCTAAGAATACCCTGCACTCTACCACAAGGAGTAAGGAGGCAGAAGTAACACCTTGCTTAGGTGTTACTTCTGCCTCCTTACAAATGTAGCAAGATTTTACATTGGCTTTACCCCACCTTACCAAATGATTTAGATCTTTAAGAGTAATTTGGAAATCATTTTGAATTTTACCAGTGCTCTAGACCAATCGATAATTAGGGTGCCAATAAAAAAACTAAAAGCATGCACAATTCTTCTATATATAGCCACTCGTTTTACATTTTTTAAGGTCATCATCATAAGGTTTTCATCTTGCATTAAACTGGACTCGAACTCTTGAGAAGTTCTGTATTTTGGAAGTGATGTAACAATATCAACATGTTATTTTATTGATGTTTATAGAGCTTTAATTTATTTAGTTTCTTTAATCTCAACCGACAACCATTTTTGTCCCTAAACAAGATTGAGGTTAACCTTAACCAAAACTTTAATATCTTTATTTAGCTTGCATCTAACTTCGTTAAGAGGATTTTATTAATATCGTTAAAGTAAACACTGGCTATGTATACGTAATGTTAGATTTATTTTTATATTTTAATGGGTGGACCGTCTATCTTTTCATGATCCTTTAAAAAGCTATCAGCCTTACGCTTTACCTATTACATGTCCCTAATCGCATGAGATGAATTTGGTATTTCGTCTTCCCAGACATAGGGAGTGTAAGTACAAGATATTACACATTTGATTTTAGATTAAATTTTGACACCAGACGGACAAAATATTTTGTTAGCATATACATTAAATAGTATATTACAATAAAATTATAATTATAACGATAATATACTTCTTTGTAATATTTGATTTTGCGTAAATATTAGTACTAGTACAACATTATAAACAATTTGTTTAAATTTCTTCAATATTTAGAAAGGTATAAAAATATATACGCATTATATAAACATGCTAGCCAATTAAGTCTACGTTTACAGCTACATTATTATTTTATGTTTTAAATACTTTCGTCTGCAACTTTACACTTCGCAATTACACATTAAAAATATTTCAAACATATATAGTATATATGCATACACATACATAACAACTGTTTCCAAATACATAGCCTAGAAACTAACAACACAAAATATTCTTTAAGTAGCACAATTTAACCGGCCTAATTGCGTATATTTCATCGTACCCGTGACCACGGATTACTTACTGTTACGTCGGGTTTCTAATAAAATTGTACAGTAAATTGTGTAAGTGATTATATGTAAGCGATTAATCAGGTTTAATTGTTTCATTTAAAATGTGTAAAGATCGCTAAAATCAATTATCTTATAAACCAAATCTTCTCACCCTATAGCATAATGTAAATCCAGTCTTATTAAGCATCCAGAAGGGACAGTAGAGGGACAACATCTGCGTGCCCTCCGAGTCGACACTGTGCAGGCCGAGCTCCAGCGTCATGACGGCGGGGCTGTCGTGCGACTCGAACGACCACACCGACAGCTCGGTCTCCGAGTCGGGCAGGTTCTTGGTGCACACCCAGCACTTGTCCAAGTAGTTCTCGATCTGTTCAAAACGTTGATGACCTTCACATTACCGACCAAAACGGTATATTATTATTGGAACATTTAGAATATAGCTTGAAACATTTATTTATAAAGTAACAGTGTCAGTATGATGTCAAATTGTGGTAAGGTTCTGGATTCAGGAGAAAAGTGGAGAAAATATAAAAAAGTCACTGGTTTTTCACAGAGGACGCACATCCCACGATTGTCATAATTCTAATTGTAAATAACGAAGGAGAAGGAAGCTCAAACGAGTACCATGACGACAACAGTGGCACGGTTGGGCGCCAAATGCGACAGGTGGTACATCTCGCCCGGCTGGAACAGGCGCGTGCGCTGCAGGCCGAGCTGCGACACGCGCGCCGGCACCGGCAGGCAGTTCTGCAGCTTCACCGCCGGCTTCAGCACTATGTCGTAGCAGGACGACGCGAACGTGTGCCGGTTGGAGTGCTCGAAGAACACCTGCTCCATTGTTCCTACTGCCTGAAATGTATATTCGCACTGTACGATTTGTTCGAGACTCGACGCTCTTTATTTTGTTACGAGTGGGAATCGAACCCGTAGCCGTCGCATTTACAGTCAGACACTGTCGCCGTCGATGCGTCACGACAAACAAACATAGTAAACTTATGTCTAATGACAGATAAGATTTTAAAGGAGTATCTTACTCGTAAATAGAATTTCTCGCCGCTATTTTTATCCTTTGAGTCGCATTGTAATAATTTTGATAGTTTTACTTCTTGTTGTAATTCCCGCCAGATGAACGGTGAAACAGATACGGTGAAACCTACAATCAAATACAACAACGATGACGTCATTCTTGATAAATATAGTAAATATATTTAATATTTAATGTTAGTGTCCATTTTTAATAATACAGCTTTATTTGAAAACATAAAAATATCAAATGACAACCTTCGACGGAGAAGAATATCTCGGCGGTGGGCGTGTGCACGGCCTGCAGCGGCAGGCGCAGCGTGGCGCCGGGCGCGGCCTCGCCCAGCAGCCGCACCTCGTTGCCGCTCGCCGTCATGTAGTACACCGCCACGCTCGCCGACAGCGTGTTGGTCACCTGGCGGTGCAGTCGTTTATCACTACTACTTGTTTTCATTGATTATGTGAAAACATAGAAATCTTGCTTTCGAATCACTCTGTTTATTAATGCAAACCACATTAAAATTCGTCGCCTTGTACGTAAATTCTCAGCGTCTTTGGGAAGCGACTTAATTTATTATATTATATAAAAATGACGCATAACTTTAAGCAATTAGAAAACTGACCAATTCGGTAACCAAATCAAAATACCTGTACAATACTCCTCAGATATATGTGCAGTGCCGCGTCGTGCATGACCACGTCGGATATGAGGCCTCGCGGCTCGGCGGCGGCGGCGTGCGGCGCGGCGCGCTGGCGCTCTCCCGTTAAGCGCTTCCCGATCGTAAAATAGCGTTTATCCGCCCTTTCCACTGGTATTATAATTTCATCGTCCATTTCTACTATCTGTTGATAAATTTTATACATTTATAGAATATAATCACGTCCAAAATGAGAACGTACAGTCCAAAAATATAGTAAGCAATTATTAAATAATTTTTATGTTGTGTGTGTTCATTTATTATAAGCAACTAATTGGTATTGACTCACTTGTACGTTAAGTTTTAGCGGTGGTGGAGGTTCATTTAATTTCATAATATTGAGACCACCATGTTTTAATTGGAGAGGAACACACGCACCGGGCTCCAATACGACTTCCCTAAAGACATAAACACTATTAATAAAAGAATATTTCGAGCTATAGCCCGCGAACTCATTTACGTAAATAATAAAAAGTTTAAATCATGTTTTTTTTTCCGATAGGAATAGGATTAAAGAACCAAAAATAGGATTAAAGAACTCACCGATAGTCGGAAGAACTATATTCTTCAGTAATAAAGACCGAGAAATCTTTGTTATTCTGTAATGTTAGTTTGGCCGTCAAACCTGTACAGTTATGCAGTACATACGGCGCACCTAAATATTTCTTATCCGATACCTGTAATACAATATTAAAATGTATTTTCATATTATAGTAAAATAATTATAAAGTTTTATTTAATATCACAAACACGCTTACGTCTTCGACTTTAGCCTTTGAGACTATTGACGTATCCGTTTCTGTTCCAACTGCAGCTGAGAAGGAATTACTTAGCTGTGTCAAAACCTACAAATAAATAAATTAAAATAAATAAATGACATTTTAACTAACCATTACTTTTTACTCAACTGAGCAACGCAAAAAGGCGTAAAGGGTGCGTATTAGTTTATGTATGTATGTATCTTTGTTTCTATGTGGCGTTGTAGAGACCAAACTTATATACCGATTTTGAAGATTCTTACGTAAATTCATCTTACCTTTATCTTAACCTTGCGATCGTCATTAGACTACTTTTTTAGGATCACACTGTATCCCACACATGCCAGAGTAGGCACAGGGAACCGTAAGTAGAAGAAACCAGTGCTAAAACCACATTTTCCTCCGTTCCCCACTTTCCTCCTTTTAAGGTATGACCTTGAGTGGCAGAATTCAACGCCGCGTTTTGACTTGTTGTCAGAGCGAAAAAAAAGAAAATAATTAATTCTCTCTGAGGGGAAACTGAACTCACAAGCCGTTGCGTCTACAGATAGACGCTGTGATTCTGCGCCACGACGGACCAAAAACATGATTTTAATAAAAATGTACAACAGCAGCGCTCAGACGTCGTATCGTAAAATAAGCCAAAATAAACTGTCAAATGGGGTATCGTTATCGTTGAATAGGTTTTCAAAAATGACTCTTAGGCTATTTCCCTCACCTCGATGCCGCTCCTCGTGAGCGTGAGCTCGAGCGGCTCGGAGCTGGACACGGTGACGGAGCGCGCGGCGAGGCGCTGCGCCGCCGCCTGGAAGTTGGCGGCCTCGTCCGACGTGTCGATCAAGGGGCCGCTGTCTTGCGGACGCATTATCACCTATTATCACAATGTACATGAGCCACGCCCGCCCAGGCCAGTGTTTATTTTTTACATGAATGATGAGGATCAATGCTGAGGATGGATGAATGAAAAGGAAGCTCGTGGTGAGCGCTAACTGACGTATGTACAAGACTAAAAATATGTCAAGCATGACAGAGGTCTTCTTCGTGTTTCGACGCCCACGTCTGCCGTGTTCGTCGGTCCAGAATACATGCAAGCGATTGTTAAAATATTATTACTTTAGTACTATTTTTGTTCAAAAATATTTCGTATCTGGGGATAGAAACACAAGTCCAATTTTATCTGAATAAGACCACACTAATAACTAACGCATCAGTATTTTAAGCTTCAGAACTTTTTTAATATAATTTTTTAAAATATACTCAAAAAGCAACATTTACCTCCATTTTGAGTTCCCACGGCACATGTTTGTACTGTGAATCTTTCAATATTTCGACGGGCTCTATGAGCGGCTCCCACACAGCACGTCCGATATTATAGTACGACACTTGCATCGCCCACGTAGTTTCCATATAAAACTGCACACAGATATTAAAAAACATGTAAATTTAATTATTATTTTGTCTTAAGTCAACAAATTAATTTAATATAGTTACAAGGATTGGTCTAAGCTGTGTCAAAATTTATTTTAATAGTTGATAGTAATGACCGAAACACCATTATAAATAAAAAGTCCCTGTCGAAAAAAAATCATAAACAAATATTTCTTCTGGATATTTAATTAAATAATAAGTATTATAAACGAAAAGTTCCTGAGACAGAGACATATTTGAAAAATATCCGCTCTCCACATTATGTGTAGAGTAAAATATTTTTTTTAATAGTTTTAAGAATGTGATAAGGGATATGATTAAAACGAATAACCGTCCTAATTTTATTTAACAACTTAATGATGCACACGCACCCAGGGTACGCGACAGTACTATTGCTCAAAAGTTAATAATCATTTCTAAAAACTAATAAGTAAGTAAATAGATAAATATGTAATCCATTAATTATTACAATAGAAAGCTCACATCAGAACTCCAATCCTTCACTTGTCCACTGAGCGAGGCTTGCATAACGATCACTGGGATGGTCTCGTTACCAATTTGCATTTCCAACGCCAATACTATCGAGGGACTCGATAGAAGACAGATCTCGCCGACTGGTGGCTTGCTTAATTGTTCAACGCTTGATTCATCCATGTCTAACGCTTCTTCTGCTTGTTCTACAAAGGAATTGGAAAACGTTGAGATATCTGATTTTTACACAAAATCTTGCATGTATTAGGATATATTTGTATATTTCTGTACATAGATAAATAAAATTATACATCACAGATATCAAAGCTTCACCTGTCTTTAAGAACCAATAAGAGCTGGGCTTAAAAGGTTGTATGTCCCATAGATTTTGATAAACAATAGGTTTATTATCTTGTTCCACGTTATCTTCTTCTCGACTAGTAGCTGTGGCTAGCACGCGGCTTAACAACGCCAATGTTTCTGTAACAATATATATTTTTAATATGAATAATAATAAATTTATATTTTAAGAAAATACTAAATAACCGAGAACATAAATATTCCTACGAGGTGGTCCTTTAACCTCAAGACCATCGTGTTAAAATCAGCGTTTTATAAATGAGCTACAACTCTTTATTTTTTAGTTGCATGCTGTAAGCCTGCAGAAGTATTCATTCTCTCCGTTTTTGTTCTGTCCAATTTCCACTACAGCTTTACATATATTGCACTAGCGACCCGCCTCGGCTTAGCACGGGTGCAATGCTAAAACTACATATATCTAAATACAATATGCAGTAACATCTTGAGATAAAATCATGCGCTGTTGTTGGTGAATGAATGATTGAATGAATCACGTAGGCTCTGCCAAGAGCATCTGTATTTTTTACTCACGACCTTACCTTCGACCTACCTAGTTTTCACCGTTCAAAGGTTTTTTAAACCCTGGTATGAGCATAAAACATTTTGAGCACATAACTGGAAGAATGCTGTTAATGTTGTGTCCCGCGGGTTATTAAGAAATTCTGATATACTTCAAATATAATCTTCGTCTATTTTCTAAATCCTTTAGATTTCAGATGATCCACGATAAGGAAAGAGTGAAGTGGTTCAGGTAGAAGAAGAATTTCTTCAAATTTCTAATTTTCCTTTCCTTTCCTTACTAAAGGTTAAAAAACCTTTCGACCTTTTTAAGGTGTACAATTACGATACGTACATTAATAAGTACATGACGTAGATCTAGAACTATCTCCCAGGGTTCAGCCAGCCTTTGCAATGCAAGCGCAAAAAATGTGTTTATTTACGACATCACATCAGAAATCTTTAAAATGAGCAGTGTTATCCCTACTATAATGTGCATGAATTATAATATAAACATTTCTCTTAAATCATTCTATTTATTAAGAAAGTCCGTTACGTAGTTTTCAAGATCTATGCATGCATAAGGACAGACAGCGGGACGACTTTATTTTATACTTCGTAGTGATGGCACAAATAGGTAATTTACTAAATACGCTGTGACATAACGACAGGCGCTAGGACAACATACCCGGCGAGACGGTGATCTTGATGTCGGTGAGCGCGACGTCGACGTGCATGCCCTGCCCGGGCGGCTGCGACAGCGCCAGCGACAGGTCGGCGGGCGCCAGCAGGTAGCGGGGCGCGTCCCCCGCACCCGCGCCCGCCGCGACCCCGCCGCCCGCGCCCCCCGCGCCGCGCCGCCCGCGCCCAGGCGGCGCGCACACACCTGCAGCTGCGACACACCGCCTTCCATTACCATGCGCTCGTCTGTTTTGCGCATTTTTAGACGGGCTTCCATCTGTAAGATAAGATGAACGAATCACTTATGTGGAACTATAAAAACGATAATAATAATGGACTAATTAAAGATTATTATTTTTTGTAGCCTAACAGTGTCATGTTAGAGTACTTCTGTAAAGTGAACGATACACTACTGCAATAATACAGTGTTAAAATTAAACAAACATAGTAGTTTGAACGATCGAGTAAAAGATTCATTTAGTAGATTAATAAATACTTACATTTAGCACTAAAGCATCGCACTGCTTTTGTTCGAGTGACTCCACGAGAATAATATCAGGCTGTTCGATCTTTATGTTGACAGTCATCATGGCTAATTTCTGTGGTTCGGTAACTGATGGCGCTGATACTATTGATACCTTCTTCTTCTAGATATTATCAAAAAAAAACATATTTACTAGAGATATATTTGTATTGTTTCTTTTAAATACTAAGCTGCCTCATTAAAATTTCACATAAATTTAAAATAAGCAGATAAATATATAAATAAACAGATAAGAGATTTATTTTGGAATAAGTCTTTAACTTACAGGAACACTGTCAGTAGATTTTTCAATATGAGGCCTGACAGCTTTTACTTCTTCCTTGGCGGTATCGGGTGCGTCCTCACTTAAGCCAGTCGTCGCAAACTCCGCTATTTTATTTAAAAAGTCCATCGCTAGGATCAAATTGAAACTAAAGATCCTCATATCAACTGTAACAACATAAAATGAATTTAGTTATTAACTCAATATCATTAAATATCACATTTATAATGCGTATTATTTGAAGAACTAGCAACCCGTCGCGGATTCACTTGATTGATCGATAATCTCGGATTAAGGGTCATAGCACACATATCAACTCCGAAACGGATCG
Source organism: Dione juno (assembly GCA_037127375.1). Lineage (NCBI taxonomy): Eukaryota > Metazoa > Arthropoda > Insecta > Lepidoptera > Nymphalidae > Dione > Dione juno. The sequence continues at coordinate 5,851,363 of JAXRJS010000042.1, read as the reverse complement.
TAAACGTATCATCTCGCCATAAACCAGCAGACGGCGAGCCGTAAGCGCGGCGTCGCCACGCCGTAGCCGCATTTACGGCTCGCAGTTAGTCAGTTAATATCTGAACGCGGAGTGTAGCGCATATCCCGATATTTCTTTAATACATTTAATCAATTTTTTTTAAACATGATTTATTGTACTTTATTTAAACTACTTTTACTCTATTCCTTGTTTCTTTATTTACTTAATATCTAAAACAAAATTAGGTCCAATAAAAATTTGTACATGCCTCTTTGACGCAAAAAAAAATCTATTTTTTAGTATTATATCAAAATATCCATATTTTCTATCTATATATCGAATATATAGATAAAAAAAAATACGATACGATATTGATATTTTTAAAGACGCCAATATTTCAATAAATAAATCTTATGCTGAGGTGTGGGGCGTGGACGAGGAAACGTAATCTAAGACTAGCGTAGTGAGTCGTGCGTTACGTTAAGTGCACGACGCACCGCATCGCCGTTCGTGAGCAGGTCCCGAGTTGATACGCTTAGGTTACGGTTCGATTAGTGTGCTTTGCAGTAGGGAGTTTCATAATGCCATGAGAACACTGAGCGCCTGAGCCGACAAGCAGAAAGACTGAGAGACAAACAAAAATTTTAAAAACGTTTGTGTTTTAGTAAATGTCACAAATAGACACTTTAATTTATTATATGTTCGTTTTACACATAATAAAAAAATTATATATTATATATACCAAATGTATCGCCATTCTTCATGGTGTAGGTGATGTCGATCATACTTCTAATTTTATCATGGGTTTCCATAAACGCGATGGCGCTCTCATCTTGGCTGGCTTTGTTGTCCTGTTTATCACGACGTCTTTCTAAATACCTGTACGATATATTATTGTAGTATTATAATATTATATTAATAGATAAACAATGACAGAGAATCCGGTGTTAATCTAAGTTTCAGTACCAGCGAGTGAGTACCAGAGTGAGTCAGTAGGGTAAGTTAGTATTCGATGTCTAGCACACTTAAAATGTAAATTTTATTCGATAATGCGTCATTTTGTTATATTTTAGCTATACTCGAGTAACTCTGTTAATTTATATGGAGGAATTTTAATGAATAAATAATTTTTTTATGAATAAATAAATCTAGACGGACCAAAATGTTCGTATGAATAAATCCACAACAAGAAAGCACTTTTACATTTCGAAAGACAGGATATGAAGTCGAACCCTCTCGCATTATACATCTACATCCACAATACAAGAAATACCTAGTGATCTTAGCCCCGCGACCGGGACGCGTGTCATCCAGCGTGCAGTCCACCAGCAGCACGGAGGTGTGCATGGAGCTGTCGGAGAACATCCTACCCTTAACTGACAGGAGTGCGAGGCAGAAGCGCGCTAGCTCTGCGTCCTGTCCACCCATTAGTTCTTCTGACTAAAGAATCAAATAAACTTTATCTAAAATGGCTTATTTTATACAATATTATAATTACTTGTTAAAAGTATAAGGTGAAATAATTGAAGCCATTGTGGCGCAGTGTAGACAGCAGTCTGACCGTCAACGCGTTGGCTGTATGTTAGGAGATATATAATATAGTAGGCAAATTTAATATTCGGACATTGTGTTATTTCTATTCTGTTTTTCTCTAACTCCATTTCTAACAAAATGAACAAAAATACAATTAATCATATCTTAACAACATGTATGCCTAGTAAACAAAACCAATACCAATATATTTTTTTTTATTTAATTAATTTAACTTGAAACAGCCTTGTAATATTATGGTTTATATAAAAAGGGTATGCTCTTTTTCATATTTTGACACTTTTAGAGATGTATTAGTGTTAAGCTGTGTTTTTTTTTTTTAAATTATATGCGGTTAATATATTATGGGGTAGCTATTGTTTTATTACTACTTGCAAACATTGTTGCATGCTATGGTGATTTTTTTTTAATATTCAGCATTTAATTTTTTTTGTCTCTTCTTTTAGTTGATGTTTTGACATCTCTTTTGTTTTTTCACTTGCAGCCACCAATACAATCGCCTGATTTCATTGATCAGGTTATTGTTGGGGGCGCAAGCTTGAAGAACTTCTTCGCGGTAATGGCGGTATTATTTTGAGACCAATTTTCAAAGATAATAAACAGTAAATAGAAGTAGTATGACTTGATGAAGGATCATTTAATCCACGCAAACGAAAAAGTGGGCAGCAAATGTTTATTTTCTTTTATAAAATAACAAAAATACTTACGCCTTGAGTATTCATGAGATTAATAACAAAACTATCCATTGTAAACGAAAACTTTATAGAAGTTCGAGGCATCTTAGCCTCTGTAGGTGTGACGACTGCAATCGCTGCCTTTGTTTGCAATCTGCTTGATTGTGATTTAACTGCTGGCCTCGAGCTAGCTTTAGTAATGCTTGGATGAGATTTAACTTCTTCAGCTTTACTTTGACCTTCTTGGAGATTTTGATTTAAAATTTTCATTATACTCTTATAATCGCTGTGGCCCACTGTAATCTGTTTAACAAACATAATAAACAATAAAAGCAAAGTAGATATTGTTACTCGTACAGCGTTTTCCAAACTGTGCGTCGGCACTGATCAGGGGCGTCGCGCGAGGTGAGTCAACGGCGCGTGTATTTAATCGTCGCGTCCGGGTGTCGTCGTAAAAAAATGCAAAGTCCCAAGCGCGTCACAATGCAAAAAAGTTTGGGAAGACTTGTACTAGTATTTATAATATATTTTCAGTATATTATTATGTTTTATTTAAATTAAATTCATAAAAATATTAGTATTACGATCCCAGATTCACCCGTATAAACTACACGATTGCTATTTTGTGAATTTTTGTTTTAACAGTGAATGTTTTTACGACTTTCACACAAATCTATTATATTCTTGGTTTTTTCTCTAATGTGCATGTATTTTTTTATATACATATAAACTATAATTTTGTCTACTAGTGCAAACTACACCAAATCCGCAGAGATAGTTTTATAATAAGTAGACTAAAACTTACCACAATAGTATGCATTCTTCCTGATATATCTAAATCAGGAAGGGTCTCATACCATGAAGAAAGACTTCGTTTGACAAACAACTTGAAGCTCGTGGGACGTAACAGCTTACGTTCTTTAGATATTCCTTGATAGTCATCTTTGAGAGTAACGCAAGATACTTTCATGTCTTCTAGTTCCAGCATCAACTCGTCCACAGTTACTTTGTTAGTGATGTCCTGTTTATAAATTTACGCACTTTATATATACTTGTCTATTATCATTTACATATTATTTATAATTTAATAAAAGCTTTAGATGATAATGAAAGAAATAAGTGAAAATAATCATTTTTATCATGGCATTTCGTATATTCTTTATTGTTCTAAAAAATATAAACGAATGTTGGTTTCCAAAATGTCGTCATAGATACAATTGAACCAAGATTTAAAATAAAAAAAACGTTTGATGGACATTACGTATTTAAGGGTTAAGATTGCTAACTAATCTAGCGTTGAGTTTTCATCATATAATCTATTAAAAATACCTTAGAAACATAATACTTACAGGAACAGGCAAATCCACAAACTTGTTATTCAAATTCATTCGACCTAAATCAACTAGAACTGCATTTCTGCTGGTAGAATTTTCTGGAACCAATATAATAGGTGCGGCGAGGCGCACGCGGAGGGCCAGCTTTGTGGAGTTCTGATACGCGCTCTGTACGTTGGCTCGAGCCGCGTCGGCCGCTTGGGAGGACGCCTCGATGAGCGCCTCTTGTGCAGTTTGGAAATTGTTTAAAAATTCCTGAAATGTATTAATATTAGTAAAGACTGATGTAATGTAAGTAGATTGAAATATACATATATATATATATATATATATATATATATGTAAGTAGATTGAAATATACATATATATATATAATACATATATATGTAATATATAAAAAATAAACTTACCAACATTGAAGTGACAAACCAATTTAAGAATATAATACGAAGACAATTAATTTGAGCATCAATGGACATGTTGACGTCACTGACACTCGGGTACTGCTCTATGTTGTACATGACGATCTGCACGTTGATGACGTCACCGCCGAGCACTTTTAATATCTATAACGCACAAATACTATTGAAATAATTGAAATAAAAGTTAACACATACATTATTATTGACATGTTTATGTGTTAAACAATTGTATCAATGTTACACTGCTCTTGAAATATAAGTTCAATTTGTATACTATAATAAACATCGTATGTTCAAAGTAAATATTTGTATTAAAATAAATAAATATTTCCCCCGGTCTGATGAGATTCATGGTCGGATTTGGGGCCCGTCGCATTCACGCCTCCAAAATTAGATAATAACAAATAATTGTATTTGAGTGGGAGACACTGCGTATTTTGTTTGGCGTATTTGCCAAATTGTCCCATCAGGCACTTACATACTGATGTGACGATACTAATGACATCTAATAATTAAAACAGAACAGTACCTCCTTATGCAAGGTATTAGGGTTCAGATCCTCGACATTGATAGCGGCCACGGCACAGTCCAGCTGCGTGTAGGACGCCTTCAGCATGAGGCCGGCGGCGGCGCGCTGCACGCGCATGAGCGACAGCGGCCGCGCGTCGTTGGCGAAGCCGATCTCCACGGCGCCTATTTTGACGTTCACTTTCAGCTGAATGCTCTCCACTTGCTTCCGGCGTGATGGTTTCGTTGTACTAACTGTTACAGTTGTAATTATATTATTACTTAAAAATTATATATTTTACAGAAAATAGTATTTTTTTTATTTATTAACACACACACACAAACACACCTCTAGACTTAGCGACAGATAATTCTTCATCCTCTGCGATGGTTTCCAATGGTCCCGCGTTCGCATATCTGTCCACTGTGCTTTGAATAGCTTGAAGTCTTGTCTGTTAATATTATAAATTAGGTATACATTTAAAGCGTGACTTTATTTATTATAAAAAATTGTTCCATTCAAAATTTTCTAAAGATCCTATACAGAAAAAATATACATACTGACAATTTTATGTATTTTATATTTACCTGATATTCATTTACAATGACCAAAATCTCCTGAAGCCCCTGAAGATGCAGCAACACTCTTAGTGTCGTGAAGTCAAGCTCGATCAATTGTTCAACAGATCCATAGTGACTACGGAATTCAGGACATTTTTTGTCGATCTGAAAATGTTCATTATACAAAAAGTATAATGATTAAGTATTGCTACATATACCACATTTCGCGGAGTAAGCAAAGGTATGTGGTAGCATTGCGAAAGCTGTCGTCAATATAAACAAGTTCACCCCACAACCACTTTTCTATTTTATGGGATTTTGTATAATTATATAGTATAGTTATCGCACTTATACTCACATTAGAATAAGTAACTGTAAACAAATATTGATTGACACTCCCTTCTTCCGCAGTTTCAGTGGGCGTATTGAAAACCTCCGGGGTCTCTATCATATTGATGGTGTCCCGGCCAGCTCGGTGGTGCTTCATGTCTACAGAGCCGAGCCGCACTGTAGCCTCTAATGTGAATGTCTTTTGCGTAGCTGTCAGTTCTAATAGATTCAGTGAAAACACTAGGAACTTATCGTATTCCTGGGACTCGTGTGCTGGCTTCCGATTGACACTTACTATTAATTCTGTAATTGTACATTTATTAATTTCATTATTTTTTATCAACTCACATCTACAAATATGCTTCTGATCTCGTAAACCCCAAGGCCAATATGTCTCACCAAATGTTTCATTTTTTTTCGCTTCACACTGTATCCCATGATACACATGGCAGGGTAGGCGGAGGGAACCATAGGGGACGTACTGTAACCGCACGGAGGAGCCTGGTGTTACGACAATCCGTTCCCCGCCTTCCACCTTTCGAGGCATTGCGTGTTGAGTGGCGGAACTCAACTTACTAGTTTGCTGTGCCTCTGCGCCACGACAGTCCTCTTTTTTTAAATATAAACTAAACTAAGTGGAAATCGAACACAACAACATTACCTTTCATAATAAAAAATGCCTCTACTTCTGTCATCTGCACAGACTGATCGTCAGATTGCCTTTGTTTGGAACGAGCAGTGTCCCTTTTTTGTTTCTCTGCCGGATCAAGATATTTCAAAAGTGACAGACTAGAAGCTTTTGACTCGCTTGCCTGTAAAGAATAAAATAAATGAATAACTTTGTAACGTTTCTTGTACAAGATTATGTTTTACAGTACGTTACGATTAACAAAAAGGCTATTTCATAATAGTATAAAATAGTGAGATAAAAAAGATTAAATACCAATTGTAACGTGAATGATATAAATTTACAGAATACATATACAAAATATAAATAATACTTTCAATAATACTTTCAACATATAAATAATACTTTCTTACATATTGATCTATCTGTTTCCTAGAACTTGTTTCAACAAGGAGATACTCTTTCATACATCAAGATTAATACTATTTCAAATAATGTATATATAATACACATTCAATTACACATAATGTAATGAATGTAAACTATTAACATTTGTTATTTCTACTAAATGCGTATATTCTAAGCACTAGTGAGTTATACACTGCTATCACACAATGTGACAAGTAGTTACCGCACCGGCCTCATCTTGAATGAGGGAACTTTCGATAGTTCGGCCAGATAAAGTGTACGCAAATTTGTAGCAAAATATCTTTAAAATAAATAAAAAAAATATCATTTAGCGCATTCAAAAAGAAAAAAATATTTTGTTAGTGCGTAATGAAAAATAATGTTACCTTTAGTTGAGTAGCTTCTTCTGAGTGTGGTAAAGGCATACTGACTAATATTTCGCATAGTGTGAGTAATCTGGAAATTAAATATCGCAACGATGTTAAAATCATTTAATTATTTATTTGGTGAACTTTCAAATACCTTATTTTACAATTCGACAAATTTATATGTAACATTCTATACGACCCGCTTGAAGTTTTAAAGTACAAAAAATAATCATGAACACACCTGTCCTCTGAGACGCTAACTGCAATTTTTTGCAACTCCCCCATAACTTTAACTTTAGGTAATCTCGGATCATCCGTTATGAGGCACTTGTGTATCTGTATGACCAGGTCCGTAGGCTGCAGGAGATGTAACGGAGTCGCCACGTTCGAAGCTATGGCTGATTTCCAGTCTTCAGTTGGCGATGCGATGACGATCTGTTTTTATTTTATTGCATTAGTCACTAGCGTAAGTTGAGTGGCGGAACTGAACTTATCACCATTACATATAGGAGCCGGCACAGAGGAGCGGACCTGCATCTCGGTGAGGCGCAGCGCCAGGCGGTCGTAGCTGTGCGCGGCCACCTCGCGCAGCAGCGCCGCGTCGGCCAGCCCGCGCCGGTGCAGCGCGTGCACGTCCAGCGGCTCCGCGCGCGGCGCCGACTGCACCTGCACCGCGCCCAGCTGCACCACGCAGCACGACTCCTTGCTGGGCGTTTGTTTGTTTGTTTGGTTACTTGCACTCATCAAATATACTACACTACATTATGTGGAACTAACAGACGTACACGTGTCAAGATGTGCTATTGAGTACGGTTACAAGTAAAACGCACTTTCTAAGTTCTTCTTACATCTTCAAGTTCCACGTTTTATTCTATCGAAATACGCTCTTTGTGGTGCAAGAGCAAGCAAATGAAAATAACCCATTCTCTCAACCGTCGCATAAACAATCAGACGCTATCACATTGCGAACTGAGGCTTAAAATAAATAAAAAATATATATATTTTCCTCACCCCTTGTAAATGCCTGTCTGTGGTATAATAATGTAAGATGCAGCAATGTCAATGTCTAAATCTATGAACGTATGGTGATGCACCGCGTACTGCATGCCTAGAGCTGATTTTTCCTTCAAATCCGACAATTTGTTCTCTGCTGCAGCTTGTAATCTGACAAATAATTAATTAAATTTTTTAGTTACTGCTTCATCTAAAACAATTTATAACAATTCAAAAAAGTATATCTTTTTGTATAAAGATTTGTTCTTTATACATATTAATTATTATTACACATGATGCAAAGGAACATTAATATGAAACTTACGTTGTCAAAGCAGTAGATTCAGAAGGCGGCTTAAATACATTTACAATTTCTATAACCGTCTGGGCGTCATATACCATTTGCAACGGTCGTGCTTGTACTTTCACTCTTTGATCACAGGCTCCGTCTGTAATAAAGTATGTGAATTAGTAGCATGCTTATATATGTGTGTATATATATATATATATATATATATATATATATATATATATATATATATATATATATATATATATATATATATATATATATATATATATATATATATATATATATATATATTATATATATATATATATATATATATATATTATAATATATATAATATATATATATATATATATATATATATATATATATATATATATATATATATATAATATATATATATATATATATATATATATATATATATATATATATATATATATATATATATATATATATATCTATATATATAAACATGAACATTAATTTTTGTTGACAATGATGGCTTATTTCTAGAAAAAAGAAGAATAAAGAAATATTTTCCAGCCAACTAGTGGAAGTGAATAAAATCATACAAAGACAAAAAGTAAATTTTAATATTAATTATATAATGAATATTTTAAAATATACATACACACATAATATATATACATATTTAGTGGCTTTGATAATTCAATTAAATTATTCAATAGTATTAGCTTCCATTAAAAATCAATTTATTTTAAATAAAAGATTAATTTGAAAAGTAATATAATTTAAAAAAATAATAAATATTTTAATTATAAATAACAATCACTATGTACCTAGTGGGTTGGTTTCAAATATAACATTCAACAGGTTGACATCCGTGGAGACTTCTTGCGAAGTAACTAGTTGTGGCTCGAAGTCCCCTTGACATTTTCCTGTCACCGTGAAAGCCCGCATTTGAACATCTACTCTGTAAAATAAATATAAAATAGTTATTGATTAGTTATGAAATTAAATATTTCATTTATAGAACATATACTAATAAGTTCGCTTTGTGACTTAATAAGGGCTCTGCAAGCCACTCTAAAACGTATGAAACTTAAATTAAACAATAACAGGTGTCATACTACAATATGACAATTGTAAAGACCTGAGATACATCATTGATCACCCATTACCTCAAAGCGTTGGCACTGGGCCGCTGCGACAGCCCGACCTGCACGGTCTCCACGCGCGCGCGCAGCACCTCCGCCGCGTCGGTCACGGACACCTGCAGCTCGTCCAGCACGAAGTGGCTCTCCACCGCCACGTACTCGGGCGGCAGGTGCAGCGGCGCCGTATTCTCTTGGTAGTCGATCGCTCGGAACAACTTTGCCTTTTCTTCTGGTGTCATCGCCTTCTCGAATTGTTTCACTGTTTATTTTTATTATAATTTAATATATCATTTATTAAACCATATGAAATACAACTTATACATGTTATAAATAACATACTAATAGCGACCCCTTCTGTGAGCTCTTCATCTTTGGAACCACCAGACCACCACCCGCTGAACCAGCCACGTGACTTTTTCGCTTCTTCTTCTAATTTTCCCAATCGTTCAACCTTGTTTAAAAACAAAAAAAATTATGAAATTATATTTTTCCATATTTGATAACATTGATTTTTATATGGTCTTGAATAAATTAATAATACTAACTCATAATGCACAACTTCTACGCTTTACATTTTATATAAAAATGTATGTTAATTATCAAAACATATGAAGAAATATATAAATAATATTATGTTGTAGCCTTAAAGTGTCTAAAAAACGTACTTAATTTTTTAATACACTATATTAGTATAGTGTATCTTGGTTTTAATGTCATGTTTAATACATCTATCATTATATTTACAATTTATATGTATGCCTAAATGTGAACAGTTACAGAACAGGCACTAGCAAATGTATTTCAAACTTTGTTTATAAAAAAAAACTCAACTCACCTCCATTTCAATTCGTTGTCTAATAACAACTAAATTGAATAAATCTAAAGATTTTTCAGCTTCGTCTAACACACATTGCTGATCTTTGCCCACTTTTCCTTTACAGCTAAGCTTTGTCTGATACGCCGAAGCATAATCCTTACAAAGTTGTCTGTGCGCTATCATATGATCCCAATTCCAATTTTTCCTACGTCTTTGAACTTCTTCCTCTAAAATACATTTGTATGCGAAGTGCCACCATTCTTTGTAATGTCCCCTATAGTTTTTCAAATCTGGACGATATTTTCTGTAATCAGACAGAAATTTTTAAAATTCTCCTTTATTTTTGGTACTAAATGATATTTAGTCATTTCATACCCTCGCGTGGAGATCAAACCCAATTTGTCGCATTTACAGTCAGTATTATAGAAATATGTATTGAATTTACACCCAAAAAATACTTGTGCATAAAATATTATGAATTAAAAAAAAACGAATATACTTACTCAATAATAAAATTATTACCTGTAAGGAGCACCTTTACTCATTCGATCCATGGAGTCAGCCAGCAACATCATATCTTGGTACTGAGCTTTGGTCAGACTGACAGACAGTTGCTCCATATGCAAGCTTAGTATCACTTTAGGTATACTAAACTTGGGCGTGTCGCCTTCTGGTTTGGGATTCAATTTTAGCTTGGCAGTTGCATTTATTGGACCCAACGCTGTTTAACAATTAAAAATACTTAGAAATAAAATTTAACTGTAAAGAAGTGCAAATTTATTTTGAAAAGAAATGTAAATATTTTTACCATACTGATAGAATGATGGCTTTGATGATTTAGTTGCAATTTCATTTTGTAGCCGCGCCTTGGCTTCATCTGTATTTGATTTCGAATACAATTCAGTAGTTGGGTTCCAATAAATAGCTAAGCCTTCCAGGTCTAGAATCTGTGAAACGTATCGTTTATATTGATAATAAAAATATCTCAATATTGAGGTAATTCATTTGAAAACTGTGCTTCTTTACAGGTAACAGTATATTTAAAATTTGCTCTGGGTTCTGACAAAAGAAATGGTAATTTTTGGGTTTAGATTCAACAAGTGTTCTTTTTACATGTACAAATGAATTTTTGTTAAACATTCACCATTTTTATCTCATTATAAATTCCATAGACTTATAGAAAAATGTGTATTGTATCAAAAAGTAGTTGGAAATGTATGTGAAAGGAATTACACCCGCGCCGCTTGAGAACAGTCCAAGTGCTGTAGCCAATTAAGTCTTACGTACTTACCGGACTTCCTCGAACGTTTTTGTATGTTTGTAAATACTTCTCTATAAAAGTGGTTATTAGGCACGTAATAACCACTTTTAAAAAAAATATATAAAAATTTACATTGTTTCTTAGTTGTAATTAGAAATTAGCTTACTTTAAAAATTTTTGTGACAGCTTCCTGTATCACAGTCTGCTTCCAATTCTCATCAGTGGTGTGGACGGATAGATTGTGAAGGGTTATACCAAATGAGAAGGGAGCTTTTGGATTTGTAATGCTATCTTCATATCTAACGTGTATATCAGTTATTTTCAACTGCACATTCTTTATTATTTGTGTTACCAATTTCTCAACAAATGTTTCATCTAGTTTATTTTGATCTACAAATAAAAAAATTATAAAACCCATTAGTAAAATGTAAATATTTAAAAATAAAATTTCACATTTGTTTATGTTGACACATACATATTTACATTATACCTTATTTCATAGATAAATAAAAAACCTACTGGCAGATTTAACTGAAGTACAACAGTTAATATCAAGAGGTAAGTAACAAAACCAAATCAACTTTACAAGAAGGACCACAATACCTTTCTCTGCCTCTTGTTTCTTAGCTTCCTCAACTCTGGCGAGTTCGGCTTGCTTGGCAGCAAGAGCCATCTTCTCTTCCTTTTCCGGGTCATATTTTATTTCAGCCGTAGGATTTACAATAAGAAATAATCTCTCTATTGTAGCTTCTACAGATGCACCATATAAATTTTTCCATGGTATTTTAAGTACAAGTTTTCCTATTAACAAATAATTCTTTAATATTACATTAAAAATGTCAATACTTTTAGAAGCCATTGCGGCGCAGGGGACAATATCTGACTGTAAACGCGATGGTTCTGGGTTTGATCTCCACTAATGGGGATGATACAGCCCTGTTTCTTTAACAAACTATTATGTTTCCATCAGGTTATATTTTCTACAATACCATATTACAAATTCTTGCTATATTCAACTTAACTTTAATATAATATTTGCATATCTAGTAATTTCGATGCTTTTACTGTTCTTCTTGAAAGACTCATTGTTCAATTTGATGTTATTATCCTTACGGAATGTTGGTTGTCTACAACAGCAAATCTACCCAGCATTGATGGATATTCCTCTTATAATTCAGACTACCACAACCAAAACGACGGTGTCGTTATTTACATTAAATCTCTTATAAAACACTCAATTGCTAAATTGACGTTACGTGACGCCAGCTCTCTCATCTTAGAATATGGTAATGAATATGCTGTAGTAGCAGTTTACCGTTCACCGTCTATCAAAAATATAAATAGTTTTTGTGATAGCCTGGATTTATGTCTGGGATCACTGAAAGGGGTAAAATCAGTAGCGGTAATCGGTGACATGAATATTAACATCGCTCCAAATAGTTCTGACCCTAACAGTTGCAAATATTTGAACATGATGGCATTCCACGGCTTTTTAAGCGCTCATACTTTACAAACTCGCAATGAAAGTTGTATTGATCATGTAATGCTGCGTTCCAACAAACAAGCAACTACTTATATCCTAGACTCATATGTTACTGACCATGCCCCATTGATCTTATGTTTACTGTGTAATATTAAACGCCAAAAGCTAATATAACTTTCTCTAAAATAGACTATCCGGCATTAATTAAACAACTTTCTAACATGGATTATGCCTATATAGTTAATGCTAACGACGCTAATGTAGCAGCTACACTCTTTAACGAATACAATCTCTAAATCCATAACTACACATTCTAAACCAATAATAGTTTCACACCGAAAACGTCCTATCAAACCGTGGTTGACCCCAGGACTTGTACGCTGTATTAGACACCGTGACAAACTGCACCAAAACTGTAAACGTGATCCTGCTAATGCGATATTGCGTGTAACCTACACCAGATATCGTAATTTTTGTACAAATTTGTTAAAAAAATTGAAGACAATTTACGAGAGAAGCGAATTTCAAAAATACAAAAACAACCCCAAAGGTACTTGGAACACTATCAAGAAAATAACCTCCATCAAGCATTCCTCGTGCTTCTGTTAATAATGTCAACAACTATTTTGCTGGTATTGGTGCAACCTATGCCAATGCTATACTTAATAAAGCGTCCACAAATCAAAGTTCTGTGAATTCCAATCACTCCCCTGAGCCATATATTTCTAAAGACTCAATGGTACTTTATAACACCAATAATGATGAGATCCAATCGACAATAGCGAGCTTAAAAGGCAATTCTGCCACAGGTATAGTTGGCATACCCAGTTTATTAATAAAAAAAATTAGCACCAGCATAGCCCCTGTTCTCTCGCATATATTCAATTTATGTTTTTCAACTGGTGTTTTTCCGGATATATTTAAACAGGCACTGGTACATCCCATCTACAAATCAGGAGAAAAAGTTAATGTGGGCAACTATAGACCAATATCGATGCTTCCTATTATTTCAAAGATTTTGGAAAAGCTATTGAACAAAAGACTTACAAATTATCTTCATCACCGTAACATTCTTGCCGTCAATCAATTTGGTTTTACTAAAAATAAATCCACAGACGACGCTGCTTTGTCGCTCACTGAAACTATTGCCAAACACCAATAACAAAGATAAAGTTGTCGGTATTTTCCTTGATTTATCTAAGGCCTTCGACACTGTCTCAATACCAATTTTGCTTGAGAAAATGTATAATTTAGGAATACGAGGTATTGTACTGGAAATTTTTCGCTCTTATTTAACAAACCGCTCTCAGTGTGTCAACATAGATAAGTTTGTGAGTGACAAGGCATACGTCCCTTTTGGTGTTCCACAGGGAAGTGTACTGGGTCCTACGCTGTTCCTATTATATGTTAATAGCCTATGCAATACGTCATTACCTAATTGCAAAATTATTGCATATGCAGATGACACCATACTAGTAGTCAACGGACGTGATTGGATTGAGGCTAAACAGCATGCAGAGAATGCTATAGGATGGGTGACACGTTGGTATAACAACAATTTTCTTACGCTCAATATTGATAAAACTAAATATATCGCATTCTCTCATCGGCCAAGTTCTCAGCCCCCACCTGATTTTTCTATCACAGCGCACACTTGTACCATTTAGAACTTCTGCAATTGTCCTCAACTTCCTCGTACTTGTAATATTAAATACTTGGGTGTTACTGTTGATTTTAACCTTAACTGGTCACTACACATGGTAAACTAATTCCCGTATTTAGAAAACTTCAAAATTTAGCTGACCCTGATACACTACTTACGATTTATTATGCCCTCGTAAGAAGTATTTTAAACTACTGCATCATAGTATGGGGAGGTACCAGCAGCAATACATTGCTTGTTTTGGAACGTGCTCAAAGGGCTATATTAAAAGTTATGCTGGGAAAACCTAGACGATATAGCACAGATCTTCTTTTCCGTGAGACTTCCATCTTATCTGTTAGAAAATTTTACATTGTGCAAGTTATACTTCGTAAGCATAAAAGTATATTGTTCAGACCCACTTCCAAACGCAATAAATCCTGAGTTTGTACAACCGTTCCGTCAAGAACAAGGTTAGCCTGCAGCCAGTTTTATGTAATTAGCGGTCACTTGTACAATAAAATTAATAAAAAAATCAATATTTATCCACTGACATCATTTAATTGTAAAAAAATTATCAAAGATTGGATTCAAAAGTTGTCCTACATTGAAACAGAGAGTATTGTCTACTGAACACACTCAAACGCACACGCACTCACACACACACACACACACATACATACAAGACGCGCACTCTCTTAGACACATACACACTCATTAATGTTTGCATTGGTAGGCGTTTTCAATGTTTTAATTGTATTTAAATTGTATTCGCAGAGCAAAATGTTTTTATTTTATACTAATTTTCACTGAATCACTGTAATGTATAAGAGTATCAGTATTATTTGTTAAGGGGCAAAGACGCTGGCAGCTGTGAAACAGTTTACACTAGTATGGCTGCCATCGCTCTCCTCTAGAATTGTAGATATATCAAATCATAAATACATCTAGAGTGTATCTGTATCACATATTTTACTGAAATAAAATTTATTATTTAAAAAAAAAAAAAATAAATAAAATAAAAAATATGCATATTTTTTACTATTTTATATACAATTGGCAATTTGTATTAGCTTATCATTGCCACATGGTCACAATAGTATGATGTTATTTCAAGAACAATCTACCAATTGACCTCCAAATTATAATTGAGCTATGTGAATCATTAACACAATCAAAGAGTAGTGATTCGAGGGCATGATGTAATTTAAAGTGTGCTACTTCATATTAATTAGTAGATATACTCCATGTTGCATGCTAAATACAAATCTACCTTGGTTCAGGTGCATTTAGTCTATTTAAATATATGAAAATTTAAATAAAAATATAATTTGTATGTTGTATGTTTATGTTAATATAATAATGATTATAGCAGTATAGTTGTAATATAATATTTTATTACGCGAAGTTATCACTTTCAAATAGTTATTCACCTTAAGCTTTTTATATTTTGTTATTTTCAAGTATTATTCCTAGATTAGGTAGTTAGGCTTAGGTTATATTATACTCTTTTATGTTTAGTGGTTAGTTTACTAACCACTTAATCATCTGTTAATTAGAAACTTTATTATAAATTTTAAATACAATCTATAAATTAGAATTGTTATGTAGAATCTTTGAATTACAAACAAGGCAGTTTGCATATCAAAATATATTAAAAACTAGTTTATTTTCATGTCTCGTACAGGCATGCATTTATGATAAAAAATTAAAATTTTCGATTTTCTAGGTAGCCACTGTGACTTCAATATGTCATTGACATTATTGCATGATACTTTTTCAGAATTTAAGTTACATTCTGAAAAGTATTAAGAATGAACATGAAAATTGAGACATTTTTCTAGAAGATATTTTTCAGATGGTTAGTGTGTAGATATATGTATATATAACCTATCTACTCAATTGTTCTTCAAAAGCCATATGCAGTGTTATATTTTTTTTATATTTATATTTGTTTTTTCATATATATCGCAATTTTTATTATATATTTTAAATATTTAAATATCCATAAACATACTCTTTGCTTATTTTAATCAAAATAACAACCAATATAATATTAAAAAATCGTCAAACATTTATAGAGTACAAACCTAAATGTCCATAAACAGTTTGAACTGGTATATTAAGTTCTTCCAGAGCATTTTGTTTTAATACTAGATTTTCTAGTACTACATCGCCTGGAAAAAACGAAAGCCATAAATAATCATAGTATTACTACTAAAATAGTATGACATCATACATTGATCTAAAAAATCTTACCGCCCCAAATCCCAAGCTTCAACTGCGATCTATTTAGATTTTCAACATAATCTCCGAGGAACCTGTTCAGTACATCCACAACAATTGACTCAAAAACCATTTTGAATTTTCACGTTTAACTAATATCAATAATAATAAATATTTATTTTAATGTTTTGATCACTTAATGTCATGATAAGTGTAAAACGTAAACATTATAAAAAACTGAAGAGTATATTTTTTAGTAGTTCCTGAATTCATTTATTTAATAAATTTCTACGATACACGTTTACACAATGTATGAATATCGAAATGTTTTTTTCGTATTGTGAACTGTGATTACTCGTCTCCCAACAGTACTCAATGCTGAATAGTGAAAATGATTGTGACATAATACAGACTCAATGTTACCAATAGCTAAAATAATTCTCCTACTAGGACCTCCCTAAAATTATTTTTTTAACAGAAATTAACAGCTGTTTTTTTTATAATAAAGCAGCTTAACAAAAAATACATGCTTATCAAAGATTCCACAAGTCCATGAAAAATAAGTCCATTTTTATTATGAATCTGCTTGACAAATCTTTAGAATTAGAGCTTAATTTCGTAAGTGGCTCTTATTTTTTCTTAAACAAAAATCCAGGGTATCATTACAGCCAGTAGCATCCCATTAGCTGCTTATAGTTGCCAGTAATTAATAAAAAGAAATCTATATAATGTTTTTTTTATTTCAAAAGTGACTGGCTTACTAAATGTAAATAAAAATAAATAACAATTTAAATAATTATAACAAAATATATTTATACAAAATTAAGGTTTTCCATTGTAAAAAAATGGATAGCAATATTAATGAAATCCAACTTGAGAAATTATGCTTTATTATGACTTAAATAGGCTAGCAACATAGTTTAGTAATTTAAGCTTTTCACATTTAAAGACTGGAATGACATTTAGATAAAAAGTATACATTTAGTATAGTATCAGATATATAAAATATGCTTTATACATTTCATAATGTATATATAAGATAAAATTATCTACATTTATGCCCATTAATTCTTAGTGAAGTAGCTCATTCTTTAGGTTTAATAAAAGCTAATGTAACAACAGAAATGGTTTTTAAAAACAGCATTATAAATAGTAAGGTTAACATTATTCAAAAGTATGTTTGTTATATCGTTACATATGTAGGATTGTAAACTGACAGGGCTTGGTATCCTCATCTTAATTTGATAAAATAAAGACATTGGACTTATTTAAAAACTTTCGTATAATTGTGATAGAGAGAGCAGCATCTATGCTATTGTCAAGAATCACACATTATATCTATATAAATAGCAAAAACTAATTTAGAAGTAAGTTACAAATGAAAAATTAACCACTCAATTTATTTTATATAAGTATGTGATATGGGATCTAGTGTGTAATGAGCCAAATATTTGAGCTACTGGCACATGTTAACATTTTGTCAAATCTGACTAAAGCGAATTATTTCCTAGCCTTCAAGGCGGAAATTATTTTGAAACTGATAACTAACATTGTCTTCGATAATTTAACATATTATGTGTAAAAAAAATTGTATATCACATTTTTTTACTTAATATAGCATATATTCATATTAATTCTATATCTATAAGAAAAATGTCTGTTTTCTAAAAAATACTTAAATCATAAAAATTCATAAAAATATAAACTTAACAATAACTTTTATTTATTAAAATTACCACTTAAAATATAGTTGGATAATTTTAAGCTTAAAATAATTGAACTATAGATACTTGTTTTTAATATTAAAAAAATACATCACATTTATAAATGATCTTTAAGTATGGGGCAGTTGCATTGGCACTGTTTCTTTATTATTAGAGATTCTCATATATACAATTACATATAACATGTAGCTACCTATTATATCATTTTTGTTCAATTATATAATCATATACATATAATTGTTTTATTTATTTTTAAATATAGGTTTAAGCCTCATGTAACTAAAAGAGAAACAAAATAATAATTTCTACTGACTAAGGGCACTTTAATTCCATTTATGTTGTTGAACAACACCATATTAGACACACAGATATCACTGGGAATCATTAGAATTTAAGGGCATCTTTTAAATTATGAATATGTTAATCATATACGTTTTACTTTACTTTTAACAATAAGTAATATCTCCTTTTTTTCTTTTTAGCTAATTTCATAAGAAATTTTAATGATATCCATATCCAGAGTATATATATTTGACTAATCATTTTTAGCAAAATTGTTATCTATTATGCATTATAATAGTACTCTTTTTATTGTAATTTTGACTAGGTACTTTTAACATTAATAATCGTTACAAGGTGTTAATCATATATAATGTGATAATTTCATGGAGGTAGAAAAACTGGACAGACAAAAAAACTGCAAAAGAAATAGAGTATAATTGAATTCCTTAAAAGTTATTACTATAAGTTCTTAAAATTAAAATGTTTTATTTCTTTCAAAATGTTTTATGATTAGAATACAATACATACTGAATAAGAATAAAATCATGGTAGGATTAAATTTAATGGAATTAAATCTATTTAATATTTTTGTTTTGAGTAAAATATAATAAACGTTTTTACTATCAAGTAATTTCAAGATGATATAATAATAACAAAAAATTAAGAAACAAAAATTAAATCTACAAAAACACTGAAAAACAAAATATAAGAAACTTCTTAAACTTATGTAGTCATTTTGAGTTGTGCTGTTAATTTTTATCCTGCACAGATCATTTGATTTCATTGATTGTTCTTTTTTTTTATTTTGCGTGTCCTGCGTATTATATTCTATTTATTAAAAATATAAATTAATATCAGAGGATGATATTGACATATTATGAGTGGCGTCGACTAGCACCCCTTCCGTGTTT
Source organism: Dione juno (assembly GCA_037127375.1). Classification (NCBI taxonomy): domain Eukaryota; kingdom Metazoa; phylum Arthropoda; class Insecta; order Lepidoptera; family Nymphalidae; genus Dione; species Dione juno. Next base: position 5,831,810 of record JAXRJS010000042.1, on the reverse strand, counting down.
TCGTCGGTTAAAAAATTGCAATTAAAAAAAACTGAATTTCAATGTGGAATTCATGTTAATAAAAACACCTACATATAATAAACAAATGTTTACCATTATAAGCTTGTTTACTTGTTACAATGCTACATACTTGATGATAATATATTTGAATTTATCAAGATTCAGAATAGATTCTCTATTGCTAAGAAGGGTTTCCTGTATGCCATATCTGACGTAGATTTCAACAACACCAAACTATTAAATATCACTTATTACCTAAATAATGGAAAACTTAATGTACACCATTTACTGCATTTCCATTTTCTGCCACAGATTTTTCGTCAATTATGGGACAGCTAGGTATATCATCCAAGGTATCTTCTTCATCTGAAAAGATATCAAGATGGAAAATAATATAATCTTTTAAATGATAAAAAAGTATAGGATATCCATACCAGTGTTTTATATGAAATCCTTAATATTTAATCCTTAGTATACACAGACTATTTATTAATTTATTACGAAACCAACGTTAATAAGACTAAATTGGTGTACAGGACATCTACAAATACTCAATAACAGGCTAACTAACACATTTGACAAATGAAAAATAGTTGCTTAAATTTCTAAACTAAAACGTTCTTACACTTATTATATAAAGCAAACTACAGTAAAACGAAAACAAATAAAAAATCATAATAGAAAAAAAACTAAGCGAAATAAAATTAAAATGTACAAAACAAGAAACCTAAATTAATATATGCAAGTTATAAAAATTTAAATAAGTAGCTAGTGAGGTATTGAGGGCTTCTTTTTTATTCATAAATCATTAAATATATCGAAATGTGCTGATTTTCCTAATTTATTATAAAGAATTCCAGTCCATTTCTTCTCAGTAGTGCATTTGAGCCTAAATTAGTCCAAGAGAACCTTGTTTTAAAATTTTGTAAAACGCATTATATATATATATATATATATATATATATATATATATATATATATATATATATATATATATATATATATATATATATATATATATATATATATATATATATATATATATATATATGTGTAAAATATATTCAATAAAAAATTATAAATGTAAAATTTATTGATTGAGTACAATAATATACCTGAGCTAACATCCGATTGATTTCTGGGGCTGAATCGACATCCTTTTGACATGTAGCTCTTCAGTTTTCCAAGAGAAGCCAATATGAGCCTATAAGTTACATCAATATTTATACATTAAAAGTATTTATTAATAAATCAAATGTTTATTTGTACATATTACCATGTTTCTACAAAAGGTAATTCTATGTGGCACTGGATTTCTATCCAGTAAGAGATATAGTTGACCCTTTAAATATTCCTACATAGCAGCGTGACTACTAACATTAAAGCGTAATAGTGTAAACTTAAAAAAAGAAAACACTATTCGTCGCCACCGACGCCGCTGACGCCACTGACGACGGCGACGACGGCCAATGCATTATTCGAATTCATAAATACTGAAGAAGCAGAAGCAGGACCAATAGCTTTAAGCGTTAGGTCATGAGAGCAGGTAATGACAAAGGAGTAATCACTTATCTACTGGGATCCATCAAAGGGCACTTGACTTCACTTGTCAATAGCAGGAAGACAAAGAGACGGAATTCCAGGTACAGCGACCGAAATTGATGAATAAGAAACACCAGAGAAAACCAAACGAGCAAAGAACCACGTACCTCACAATACAACTGTGGCCTCTCAATAGCCTGCCGGCGGCAGCGTTTTCAGGTCGATACGACATGGGTACCTTCAAAAAGCGCATCAACCTCCATTTTAAACGCCGGCAACGCACCTGTGGTGCTACACGGGGTTGTGGGCATTGGTGATCATTTACCATCAGGTGACCCAAACACTCGATTGCCTTATCATTCCCATAAAAAATAAAAAAAATCTTCAAACCAATCACTAAAATTGATGTAGCCTTTTTAAAAACTGTTAAAGAAAGGTGGACTCACCAGAGTCGATAAGGAATAAGTTACAACACCCGAGCGGCACCACGCTTTCCTTGAGTACACTGCAATCGTGTCGGAGACCATCAAAGTCAACGAAAAAAATAAGAAGACCTTCAAACTCGGAAATATCAAACTTGCTATTTCCTATAGAGACGAGGACGCGTTCATGACACTAACTGTATGCACACACTTACTCTTTCAACACCATAGAAAGATATTGTCGACCAACCAGAAAACTGAATAAGTCATAAAACCGGCTATAACTTTGTATCACGTACACGTAGAAAAGCGAAAATTTCTCCTGTGACCGAGTAAGCTGTACTATTTTTAAATATAGTCTTAAATAGTAATAAAAAAACAATATTAAAAACAAAGAAAACACAGACGAAATAAGTCTGCCGTATAGAAAACAACATAATTTTAGGCATTTATTGCCTCTGTAGTACATTTCAACAATTTATTTCACGCCTTTATGAGCGAGCTGCCACGGTTTTATTTGTCATTATCGGAAAATCATACCATACATTTATAAAAACATTGCATTTAATATTTTTTATAGAACATACTGATAAAAGAGATAATACTATATTTTTATACTAGATATTTTTTAAGTGTAATTTAAAGTTACCCTAAAAACGGTGGACTGGGAGACAGCGGCCGCGATAGGTACTCGGGGTGGAACTGCACGGACACGTAGTAGGGGTGCGCGTCGACGAGCGCCACCTCCATGCGCGTGCGCGAGGCGTCGCGGCCCACGAAGCGCAGGCCGCCCGCCTCCAGCCGCTCTATGTAGTCGGGGTTCACCTCGTACCGGTGCCGGTGGCGCTCCTCGATCACCTCCTTCTTGTACAATTTTGCTGGAAGTATTGAACTTCATCAAAATATATCCGTGGCGTTTGTAATATACCAGTGATATACATATACATATATATATATATATATATATATATATATATATATATATATATATATATATATATATATATATATATATATATATATATATATATATATATATATATATATATATATATATATATATATATATATATATATATATATATATCATTTATGTCTTTATGTTCTTTTATGTAGTATTTGATATATACATAATGGTACAATTATAACAGCAATAAAATACTAGTGAACTTACACACAATACTAGGTTCTAAATAAGTCTTCCTTTTCCCCAATCTCATAGTACCACCAAGGTTTCCAGGATGGTGTTCAGGCATATCAATGACTAATTTATCTTCACAGTCAGGATTGACTTCAGTACTGTTAGCACCTTTCAAGCCGAGAACATTTCTAGCAAACTCAATGACAGCTGATTGAAGACCAAGGCATATACCAAGCATAGGCTTTTGTGTTTCTCTGCACCATTGGCAAGCTTCTATCTTGCCTTCAATACCGCGCTGACCAAAACCACCGGGGACTATAACACCACTAAAACAGAGTTAAAATTTATAATAAATGTTTATAGAAATTCATTTATGAATTTATTACATTCAATTAATTAATATTTATATAGCTGAACACCCATATAGTCATATAAATATTGACATTATGCCAGCCCTACACTTTAGCCACAATTGTCAAAAATTGCCATATTTTTACGGGGCACTGAAGGATGAAAATATAGTGTTTTCGTCCAACTGATACAATGTCCTACGAGAAAACAGTTGAGTATTGTCAAATCAATATATTTTATCTCTTCTATCACTGTTAGCTACCAGAATTGAAAGTTTTCATATAGGAATTTGTTGGGCGACTCTTTAACAGAAACTACTCACGATAAATTAATAGTTGTTAAAAATTATCCTGCACTATCAGAGATAACAATAATAAAATTTGTTGCAATCTGAATTATTTAAGCATATAAAGGTGGGCACTTCATATGAACTATTTAACAAATAAAATCATATAGAATTAGCACTTATTATCTATTTTCATTAATTCAAATAATTATAGAAGAAGTATATTATTAAGATCAATAAAAATACGTACTCGCTTTTACAAAGGTCCTGCCAAGCTTTGTGATATCCCACCGGATCATCAATTTTGGTTTGTTTCTCTAAATTAACAGCTTCAATGTAGGTTAAGTTCAATTTGCATCCAGAAGCAATACACGCGTGTTGTAATGCTTTAGTTACACTCGCATAGCTGTCTTCTAGTTTTGTATATTTACCAACGAGGGCTATATTCACTTCTTTACGTAGATTGTCTACTTTTTTAGCCAGATTACGCCATTTTTGCATGAACCTGACAAAATGTATGGTCTGGATTGAAAAATTATGTTCATTTGATTCGAACAAGTAGTCTAAAATAATTGTGGTGCAATTCAAGCAACTGTACAAGATATGTGTGTTTGAATTCCACCAAAGAAGACAAAGTGCAGATTTTATGAACTAACTTAAGTAATAATCTAGTGAAACCATACTTTAAGTTAATTTAACAAAATTATGATTGAAAAATTACAATTCATTGTTATTCATATTAATTTACAAATATAGCTGCTACATACCTTGATGGACGAGGCATCGCTATATTCAATTGAAGTCTTTCATTTAAGTACTGAACTACACCCTGAGCCTCCATTAGCAATGGCACATGGTACACTGATGTTAGGTCATGAACACATATCACCTTTAAAGAAATATAAGATACCGAGATGTATTAACAAAATCGTACAATCATTTATTTGTATTGTTAAAATCAAAATTTATTAATAAAAAATAAAATAAGTATAACAAAAGTTACTAACAATAGATACTGTGTGCTAGTCAACTAAGAGCTAAATCATTATTCAACATACCTGTTCTGGTGCAACATGACAGAAATTAGATATTTTCTCTTTAACATTATGATTGATAGGCTTTTCTGAACGACACAAAATTAAGTCAGGTGATAATCCTAGACCTCTCAATTCACGAACAGATGATTGTGTTGGTTTAGTTTTAGGTTCACCCGTAGATTTAGGCTAAAACAAAAAAAGTTGAATGAATTTGTTAAAAGTAAAAGATTAACACAGTATTGAAGCATATTGTTTTTTATATTATTCTACATTGTGTTCAGCTGGTAACAAATTACCTTTGCATTGTTTGTTTTTAAGTTGAGTCATTATTATCTTAATGAAATCTATCTTACCACTATAAATATAAAATCATGACTGTTTGAAATGAGCACTTAAGGGGGGAAACCAGTTTAGGAGGCCGGAATTTTGGTGTTTTTCAAGATTTTTTTGAACAACAAAGAAATAATCAGAAATTGTTTAAATTTAGAGGGTATTTTATTTATATTTTAAAGTACAATTTAATTTTTTTTTAGGCTATTTCCGCTGGAAATAGTGGCGTTAAAACGTGCTGTGTCTTGCTTGCTTGCATTCCTGAAGTTGCAATTTTTGTCTGAAATCAACAGATTTTTTTTTTAACAACATATTTCTTAAGAATATGAACCTAATTGTGATAAAAAATATTGAAAATTGTATGTTTTTGAGGCGCTCGAATTTTGCTTAGAAAACAATATTTTTAGTAATAATACAATCCCAGAATTAGGTTCATATAGATTAGAATTGAATAAAGAAAAATGCCAAAAAGCTTTATAACGATTGGACGATAACTTTTTAAGCTAGAATTGTGGGCACAAGTAAAAAAAATCGTTTCGAGAAAAACGCGTTTGAAATTAAAAATTAAAGTTTCGAGAAATAGCGAAAATGAGAAATTCAAAGCAATAATTAATTTTATAAACTTCTTACCGTTTAATCAGCTATTCCAGCACCATATAGCAATCCCTCTGATAGTTTGTACGCTTCATTTTGTTCTTGCATCTCCGCTTGACGAGCTATACGAGCTTTTTTTGTCTCTAACGTGCTGCGTCTGTTCAGTCTCGTTACGCGCTGACTATCCGTGTTCTCGGCAAAATTAAAGCTCTGCGATCCAACTACGAGTTGTAATTCACTCATCACCATTAGAAGGCCTAAATGTCCTTCATTGAATAATGCAGTAGCGATGAATGTTGCAACTTTGACTATTTTTAGGCCAGCATGGAGGTGCTTGGGAGCCAATCGCTATACGGTCGAATTAAAACTTTCGTTCACATTCTGCGTATGACCGACTAAACATCTCGTCAGCAAATCGTCTTTCGATAGATCTTCGTATATCGGAAGAAATTCACATTCTCACTTGCAGCAGTCGAAAGTTTTTTAGCGTTTGAACTAACATCCTCACTGACACTCGACTGACTCCTGGTGTGTTGATTGCCATGAAAAGATCTCTTACGTGGTCTACCACGTCGTTCATTACATTCACGAGAACCTTTCGGGTAATCAGACATTTTTACACTGCTCGATATGAAAGCCGGAGTTGAACTAATAAAACTCGACGCACTCTCGAAATATTGTAAATATTCTAGAATCTTCTATAATGCGTGCCGAATATGAGTAAGTGCCGAAATTTCCTTACCTCTATTGTTCCGGAGTACAATGGTACTTAAGCAGGTATACAAAAAAGGATCCCTAAGCGACCGCTCCATCTGTCAAGTGGTCACTTTAGTGACCATAGAATCGGGAATAATACGAATTTAGCTTTAAAATGATTACCACATATTCTTGAGTAGATATACTAACGATTTATGCAATAAAAAAATCGTTTTTTTTGTCGATCTAAACTGGTTTCCCCCCTTAAGTCTATTCACTTGTTCGAGGGGGGTTAACACTTGAATGCAAATGAAAACATTTCCATCTACATTCAGCCTTTTTAAAATATAAATACCTATTGTTACTATTATAATATATATGTACATATTGCTTACCATTGGAACTAAAGACACATGTGCACAGCAGAAATTTTCTTTTTTTACCCTAAATTGAAACTGCCTAAATGCTTCAACGAATGACATGCCCTCTATATCACCTATAGTACCTCCAAGTTCCACTATACAGACTCTTGGTGGAGTATTTTCTGGTGTAACTGGTACATGTGCTACTCTTTGTACCCATTCTTGTATAGCATCAGTAATGTGTGGAATCACTAAATTAAAAACAAAATATATATAAGTATTATATTAATTAATTACATTATATCTAAACTAAGCTATATACATAATTAAATAAGTGTACATGCCTTGTACAGTTTTTCCCAGGTAATCTCCACGTCGCTCGCGTTCTATAACTTGCTGATATATTTTGCCAGTTGTAATATTATTATCTTTATGTAGAGTTATATCAAGAAAACGCTCATAGTTGCCAAGATCAAGGTCTACTTCTCCTCCATCGTCAAGCACATAAACTTCACCTAAAATTAATAAAAGTAGGTACATCATCATATTGCAGTTCAATATTTTTAAAATCTTTTCTAATTTTAGAAATATAAGCCAAAAATTACCATGTTCATAAGGTGAGAATGTGCCAGCATCTATATTTATATAGGGATCAATTTTAATAGAAGTAACATCAATTCCGCAGCTTTTGAGAATCGTGCCAAAAGAACTTGCAATGACACCTTTTCCAACACCACTAATAACACCGCCCGTAACTAAAATGTATTTCATATCTGGCATATTTAATATTCAATTGGTTTCTTAAGTGCAGATAATAATTCAAAAAGGCACAAGTATATGTGCTTTTACAACATAACCAAAAAATAGCACGGACGAATACATGCGCACCTTAATACTTTTGTATCTTATTTGACATTAGAGCAAATTGACTATAGACATTTGTATTTTAATCGCTATACGTTCGGTAACGGTAAAATAAATCTCGTTAACCAAAGAACTGAACTGATTTCTGAACGAAAGAAGTAAAGCGGAATGTAAAAAATAATTAAGTGATAATTTTTTTTTATTTTTATTAAACAAAAACAGACTTACATCATAATTGTAATTGTAATAAAAAATAATCGAAGCAGTATAATATCTAAATTTAGTTGATTCTTGAATGCAATATAAATTTAAATACCTTTCCGCGAAGCTTAGTGGACGAAAACATTTTGACGAATAAGAACGTGTCCGTTAAACATTTTAAGTAAATTAACATTGAATCACTGTTATCATTTAGTTAAATTAATGCAGAGAATTATCGCTTACAAGGTCACACATATTTTATTCTCATTGCGTCACTTTATGGTTGAGATAAATGACATATTTGATATTGTTTGGATAAATATTTATGAATTTTACTACAGTGCTGGTTTGTTATAAAGAATAATTTTAAACTCTTCTGGTGAATTAATTTAAGCTTTTTAAAGTTTTGCTTATGTAGTAACTTGACTATTTGAAATAGGTCCTCCCACTGTTATCGAAAAAATAGTCAAGAAACAGATTTGAGTGGTAAAACATATTCAACAAGATATTGAACAAAATAAATATTTTTGTTGATTTCATTCATACCCAAGGACGTTTTTGACAATACATAGAGGCTAGTCTTAAAAGAGACAAAAGGTAAATATTATGCTTCTATACAACCGAAAGTTCCAACCTTGCCGTGGCCTCTCACTATCGTCGCACTGTTACCTCTACCATCTGTAGACTTCGCCTTGGCCATGCGTGTACTCCTCTACATCTGGCCAAGTTAAGGGTAAAAGACAGCTCTATTTGTGAATGTGGGTTGGATGAAGGCTCCATCGATCATATTGTGTTTAATTGCCCGAAACTTATATATTCTCTATATGATATCCTTCCTTTTAATTTACCACGCCCTGTTAATGTTAAATGTATTTTAGGTTTAAGCTTTTAGTCCTTTTATTAGATTGTTCACTAAGTTTATTGCAAATAATGTCATTAAGTTCTAATTATGTTTGCTGATTTACATTGTATACTGGTTCTCGTGTTTTTTAGTATATAATTTTTACGTATACTTATAATATAATTTTCTGTTTTTTTTAGTGTTTGTTCCAGACCAATACTTATTTCATTACATATTTACTTCATTTATTCATATTATTCTACAAAATTTACTAATACTTTGCGTTCGTGTTTTCTCTACTATACATGACACTGGCAGAATATTTTGCATCTGTCATCGCAAAATCAGGCCATTAAACATAAAAAAAGAGCATACAAGACGTATGTTAAGTTTGATTCTATTTATTATCTACAGAACACTATTAGATTAGACAACCTCAAAAGTATGACATTTGACAGTGACGTTAATAGTAACAATCAAGAAGATTTGCGTGATATACAGTGCTGGTAATTTTTAAATATAACAAATATGCCTAAGTATTACTGTGACTACTGTGACACCTATTTAACACATGACTCTCCCAGTGTGCGAAAAACACATTGCACTGGGCGAAAACATAAAGATAATGTGAAATTTTACTATCAGAAATGGATGGAGGAACAAGCGCAACACCTTATCGACGCTACAACAGCGGCATTTAAAGCTGGTAAAATTGCACAAAATCCATTTGGAAACAAAGGAGCTGCCATACCACCTCCATGGGATCCGTCTATGATGGGTCCAGGTGGACCGAGACCTCCAGTACCAGCCCCTGGTGGCCCACCTGGCATGATACCTCCACCATCAATGGGCCCTGGAGGGCCAATGGCACCACCGATGATGATGGGACCACATGGCCCAATGCCTCCTATGATGGGAATGAGGCCACCAATGATGGGGCCTATAATGGGTCCAATGGGACCCATGGGCCCTATGGGTCAAATGCGACCACCTTTGATGAATGGGCCTCCAATGAATAAATAGTGTGAATTTTTTACTGTGTAATATTAAAAAACTGACTGAACAATAATAGATTTTATTAATGTATGTGCTTAAGCAATTTTGATATATTAATAAAGAAAAAATAAATTAAATATTGTGTATTTTTATAATCAGCCATTAAAATTAATTCTTGTTCCACAATAACATATGTAATTTTTTTTATATCATAATGACTTTTCTGCACAATGCAGTATAGATAGAGGCAAGTCTTAAACTAGTAGTGCTCATATTTGTAATTAAGTCTTTCTTCTCTATTAATGTAGTTGGTCCAAAAACTCCATAAAGCAGATTAATAAGAATAAGTTATATCAGTTGTAAAAAAATCTTTTACAATCATTTCTTAACACATACATTTCTTATCATGATATATTTTTAGAGTAAATATAAAGAAATTCATATTCATTAGTCACAAATACAGTAGTTATATTTTCTTGTACTATTTTAATAATTTTGTTTTTAACAAAACAGTAATTTGAGCCCTAAACATTGCAAAACTAGTCAGAACATTGTCATTTTCAAGAATATAACAATCATATGTAATAATTACCAAAGCCATATAATAAATAATGTTAAAGAAAATTGGATTGAATAAGTATATTTTTTAATTATTTGCTGTCGGTGACAACCTGGTGTCACTTGTTGAAGGTGAAGGAAGGGGTGTCTCCGACCGATTTGAAAACAAAACTTCTGTAAGGTCTACAAGTAGCAATAATGCACAGATCATTGGTAGAACTCCATCTAAAACTAGCGCAGCGTTTTGTTTTGCCATGGAAGTGGTTCTTAATCCTTTGAAGACGATAAAAGACAGCCATATTTGTGCACCACAACAGGCAACCAGGGCATAAATTTGTATAAACAAAGACGCATAATGATAACGGATCGCAGCACACACGAAGCTGCTTATAAAAATATATGTTGTAAATATCGCAGTCGGGCCAATCAGGGCATGGTTTATTCCTATTGTTGATGTCGCTCGTTCGTTTATAAGATTTGCGGTATTTACAACCAATATAAGGATTCGAAGTTTCACTGAACAATTTTTGGTGCTCATCGAACTCGTAGAACTTACCATTGAATAGCACTTCATTGATATTTCTATAGTTTATTTTAGACTATGTGGAAAATATATAGATTCTTTGTCATTATGACTTTTTATATAATTGAATGTGTCATAAAGGGAGATTTTTATCATTAAAAGAGTTTAACCCTTCTTTGCATGATTTTGTCTATTTTTTTTTAAATAAATCAGGGTGATGTAATTAATTCTCTAGATTAAAGGAAAAATATTTAAAAAAAATCCTAGTGTAAATAAATATGTATTATACAAAAAACAATATGATGGAAATTTACATCATCATGCAGTGTCACATATTTAGCTCAGTACTAAATAAATAAAAAAATATTGTTTACTCAATCTTCTTTATTCTTTATGATAATTTAAAAAAACAATTATTATTTTTATTTAAGCACAAATTGACGCCACATTTACTACACGAAATTGTGGAATAGCCTTTACATTTTGGAAATTTGCACCAGAGTGACCCACCTACTTTTGGCCAATGTTCAGCACCATCTTTTCTGATGTCTTTTGGAGGTGGTGGAGCTGGAGAACCTTTACTTTTTTTTACTGTATTTCTTCTTCTAGTACACTGGTACTCGGACGCCCTCTTTTAGCTTCTTTGGTGGTTCCTCTGTTGCATAGCACAAAGGCCAATTCATTCTTGAATTGGCCCATTATAAGGAGTCTTTTTTTAGGTTCACCTCTTTCTTGAGCATTTTTTTAATAAAGAATCCAAGAGTTTATAATAACTAGATCAAATAGATGAAAAAAAATACGCAAATACCACTTTTTAACCTCATTTGTACATGATTTCTGCCCAAAAAGCTATCCATGAGATCCACTCCTCCCATATGTTTATTGTACTCTTGGACAATAATCGGGCAGGTAATATCAATTTTTCCTTTTGTTATCCTGTCAAATCTATTGACTGTAGTTACAGGCAATGCTCCAGTATAAGAAGATATCGTGGCTACTATCTTATTTTCTTTCCAAGCCACACAACTCAAATCTATACCATCATGCACAGACACTCTTTCCTCAAAACTACCTCTGGGCACAGATTTTTTTATGAAATTTTTCTTCCCTGGAAGTTTATTATTTGATATCCTGTTTTGTTGCACAGTTCCCACTGTGTGAATTCCTGATTTAGCTAAAAAATCTACCAATGGCAAAGAGGTATAAAAAATATCAAAGTATATGATATGGTTTTGCTTTCTTGGCACTCCTAGAAGCAAACGAACTATAAGATTTCCTGTTGCATCAAGATCTGGTTCATCTGGGAGTTTCTCTGTATTCTCTTGTCCAGAATATACCTCAAACTTGTGGGCATATGCCATCAAATCACAGAGAACATATAATTTGAAGCCCCATTTATGGGGCTTCTTAGGCAGATACTGTTTTAAAAAATGCCCTATTTTAGTAGAACACATCTGTTCATCCACAGAAAATCTTTGATTCATTGGCACTGTGGCAAACCTCTCATTGAGATGCTTGATAACAGGGCGGATTTTATAAAGCCTGTCATGTTCTGGATGACCTATAGGTTTGTGAAGATCATTGTTATTAAAATGTTATGATAACTTGATTTTCTCAATCTTGTTCAGTGGCATAGTTGAAGAAATAGGCTCATATCCAAACTTTGGTGACCAGTATGATCTTGTGCTAGGAAATTTGATTACTGACATGTATAATAATATACCAAAGAACTTAAACAAATCATTTTCTGTAAATGTTATAGATGAACTGGGATTACTCTGTACTATATATAAATTTGTCTCCTCTCTAATGTTTTGATAAAACCTTCAGTGATAAAATGGTTAAAACATTGATATAGAGTTTCTAGGTGTGATAGGACCACCTGAAGCAGTAGAACTCCCCAAGAAAGTAATTTTATCTGTGTCATACACCAGATTCCTTATTTTCCAAATCAAGCTTCTTTTGTCAAATAGAAAACTGGATGAAGACTGCAAATTGGATGAAGTTAATGGGTGAGAGGGTTCTTCATCTTCTGGTTCTACAAGAGGAGGATCAATGTCAGCAGTTTCATCATCATCATCATCATCGTTCTCCTCCTGCAACACTCTTATAACTTCATCAGCATCGCGGTTTTCATCATCGGAATCTTGGTCATCAAGGCCATCTTCTGAGAGCCATCCGTCTTGTAACTTACAACTTCAATATTTCTTTCATTCAGGTTTCCCTAAAAAACAACATAAAATAAACATTTACAAAAAAATTATTTCCATACATTGCAAGTGAAGTTACTGCATAGTGATGTAAATTTCCATCACATAGTTTTGAGAAATTTACTCACAGTGTTTCGATATAAATTGTACATAAAATAACAAAAACATGAAGACAAACCTTTTTTCCACTCATTTTCACTTTTATTGTAGTTTATATCTCCGTTTATTCCCAAAAAAAAAATTAAAATCTCGCTCCTTTCTTCCAGTTACAACAAACAGCGAAATTACAAGTTCCAGGCCTGGTAATTCACAGTGACGTTTGCTATTTTTTAACAACTGCGTTTTTTTGTAGGCAATAGTCGCTTATTAAGTTGCGAGCAATAACAAATTTACAGTACAAGGGTTTTGAGTACCTTTTTTTGTTGACTAAATATTATTATGGAAATTTCCATCATCATGCAAAGGGTTAAACCAATTTTTTTTATAATTAAGACTAAAATTGGATATGTCTTAAGATAATTCCTGTTTTGAAAAAATAATACACTTAAATTGTTCAAAACATTTAATTAAATTTTTTAATAACTTAAATACCCAAAAATCAAAATTACTACATGTATAAAATAAATACTTACATAATATTATGTAACTACGCTTATCTTAATTTCATAAACTAAGATTGGCCCCAATGCAATAGAGCGATTTAAATCAATGCAAAAAAAATATATACGAGTATAGTGTAGTCGTATAGTCATGAAACAAAAATAAAGCTCATAAGTAATTTGAACACTGGATGTACAACATTGTTGCCAAATCAATGGCACACTAAGCAAGAAAAGACTAGATTAAAGCTTCTTTCATTTCATAATTGTATTTACAAATAAACAAGTCCACAAAGCACCAGCTTCAACACATCTTTTTGTTACAAGCGACTTAGGTGCTATCATAAGGCCGTTTCTAAAGTGCTAGGCGAGGACTTTTCTCTTTCTGGAGATGTTTTATTCCTCAACACTAATCCTAAATTTGATGGGGATTTTTTAAAAGATGATAATTGTGGTGCAGTTTCTTGAGGGCTTTTGAAGAATTCCGTTCTTTTTGCTTGAATTATTTCTGACCTAGATAAGGAATGTGAACTTGGAAAATCAGTATCAATAGGAAATACACCTTGATCAAGGGAAGTATTAGTGCGTTCTTCATCTAACTTATATTCACTTAAAGGTATGAGTGATCTTCGAGCTCCAAAATGTTGATTAGTCATAATAGGAACTGTTTTCGACGGTGGGCTTACGGAAGTTGCTTCACATTTTTCACCAGAACTATTTGATATGTCATCCTCATTATTCGCTTCGGGAATAGGAGTTGATAATACATCAGATCTTGGACTAGCGAAACGCCATTGAGATTTAGGGGACAAAAGGATTTTGGATGTGTTTTTGTGATCTTTTAGTAGTCCGCTAGTTCTTCCTGGTGACATTGGTTGGTTGTTCGATTTCACAGATTTTCTGTGATTATAAGTTTTCGGCGATCCACTCAGGTCTAGAATATTAATTTGTGATCTATTTCCTGGAGTTGTCAATGGTATTTGATTTTTTTCTTTAGTAAGTTTTAGTTGTTCTACAGCAGACAGTTTATTAGATTTACTTTGAACGTTAAGTGTATTAACTTTAACACTATGTTGTAGGAGTAATTTTTTAAAATCCAACCTTGACGTCTGTTGTGTGGGTCCATAGCGATCCGCACACGTTTCTCGTTTTTGAGCACTTAAGCCTAAAGAAGTTAAAATTTGTTTATCTTGTACTTTTGCTGCCCTATTCTTGATGTCTAAGTAACCGGTTTCGGGAAAGCGTTGTCCACTTTTAGGAAGAGATGGTTCGTAAATAAGTGACGATACATTAATTGTACTAAATGCTGGAGATTCAGCTCTTTCAGGAGGTTCCTTAATGTTAAGTTTCTTTTTACTTCTATGAATAACGGCATACAATTCTTCGTTCGTCATAGTTGACTTAACTGGCGACAAAAGTTTTGAATTTAAATTTATAGTAGTTTCTTTGTTAGTAGGTGTAGATGATTTAAAAGAACCAGAGTTTCGGGGATCAATTGGTGAAATTCTTATAGACTCTTCAGCGTGTAGATTGTGTTCAGTACGGTCTGGAATATTTTGATTTGGATTTATAATTGGACTGTACAATCGTTTTTCTTCTTTTGCGGGCTTTTCTGTATATTTTGCAGACGAGGCTTTAGGTAGCGTACAGAATTTTAAATGCATCTTATTTTCTGTTTCATTGTCATAGTTGGTAGTCCCATGCCTGCCACGAGGATTGGCTGTATGGTACCGATGAATTGTTGGATAAAAATGATTCATATCTAATGTTGATTCTTGAGCCCGCAAACGGTGATTCAGGAGTTTGTCAGCGTTTGATTGTCGATAGTCTGAAATATACATACAATATAATAAAATTTGAATTTCATATTCTTTAAGCAGGAAATTATTTTATTTTTTAAATCTTTTGAGGTAGATGTTTTCTTAATAGGCATTAAAAAAAATATATACATATATATTTATATTTCTATAGAAGAAGCGGGTATTTTTAAGTGCTTATATTTTAATCTCTACTTCCTTAACCTTTCTTTCCCGTTTATAATTACTTTTTATAAATGAAATAAATTGAAACAAGGTTAAATTATATCAGTAAATAAATTTTATTAAAAAAAATGCATGCGAAAGAAGCATGTATGTATAGTGCCTATTGAGTGATTACGTATACATATTTTACTGTAAGTGCATGGTATTTTATTCTTTAATAAGATAAATAATTAAAAAATTACAGTGTGAGTGAATTCATTATTTAAAACAGAGTACAAATACATCTACAATAGATAGTTATATATTACTGATATTTTAATGAATGTCATCGATGATAGTAAATAAACCTTCTGTGTTTTATAAGGTCTTTGATTTTCGGAATTTTCACAAATTTTTAAGCTTATAGTGTACAAAAAATTTACAAAATAAAAATATACCTACGCGATTATATAAAAGAGTTTTATCTACTGAGTGTGTGTGTTTAATTGACAAAACATAGTCTCAATTTAGGTTACTGTTAGTTTTATTAATGCAAATACATTGTTATGGTAATATGCTTCCAATGCTGCGTTAGTTTACTAATACGAGAATTACGATTATATAAATTGATATAATAAATAATGTAAGTAATAAATGTTAAAATGAACCCCTGAAAGACATATTTTAGTATTAATTTATCCACATGCAACAAAGTATCATGCAAAAAAGCTATAAAAACTTTACCTTTGAAGGACTTGGTCTTAACAAAGTCGCAACCATTGGAAGCATCTCGATCGTTGAGCAAAGCGATGTTATGATCAATATATTTTAAATGAGAATTAATAGTAGTATACGATCGACGGGGACAGTGTTTACCTTTGGATATTCCAGTGCAAGAACTCTTATCATTAAACATTAGTGTACTTGTGGTTATGAAAGAAAAGAGTGTTATGTTATTATTAGACACTTGTAATTTGAACCTCATTATATGTATTAAACAACCCCTGATTCTCTTAATATGGAATTAAGTTCTATTGTGTCGTGAATCTCGTTACAACATGTTCGTTTACTTTCAGAGAATGTTTTCGTTTTACTGAAATACAGCTTACAACAGAACTTTATTCTTAAATTGTTAAGGGTGCTGGCGGTACATATGTAAATGAGGTGAGGTGAGAGGTGAGAGCGTGGGAGTGAAATTAAATGAAATAAGTGCGTTAATTGACAATATTTTTTTTATATTATTTACAAACACATATGGACAAAAGAATATCACACCATGCACTTCATACAAAATCATAAACTAATCGTAAGCTGTGCACACTCAGGTGAAATACGCCACCATGCATTTTATTATATAACAAAATCGCTTTTTAAATATCAAATAGAAAACATGTTCGAGCGTGAATATTGAAAAATAATTTAAAACAAAATCTATCACAGAGATAAATTAACTAAGGCAAGGAAGACACACGACTATATCCTAAGGCGGACGGAGATAGATCTAATAAAAACTCTCAAACTACATTTTATTTTAATCATATTTTCTTAAAAATATCTAACTTCATAAAGCTTAAACATGAACAATTTTATTAAAACATTTAATATACTTTATAATTTGATTGTAAAATAATAAAAAAAATTAAGACATTTACGAAATAAGCGTAATAAAGGAGAAGGTAACAGCTTAAATTAATTTCTCTATAAAAACTCTTGACATTGGTAATACACAACAAATACTAAGCAAAGTTAGGCAACAACTCTCTCAATCTCATGGACACTTATTACATTAATTTGTGTAAATCGTTTAGATTTTCCAAAAAATATTAAATTACTATAAGGTAATACTCTTCAGATGTTAACCATTTTTTTATTGTGGATATACCTGTATATAAATATTACCAAATTTCGGTGCCATATTCGGATTCTGAAATTGATAAAATTCTAGCTCTATGCATAGAACCGTCAAAGGGAACAGTAACTTTACTGGGTGTTAAGGGGCAGGCAGGCGGCGAGTGCAATATGCAAATGGTGTCAGGGTCGGAATCTAGTATAGCTGATAGCATATCTATAGCACCATCCTTGTTGTCTGGAATGAGTGCGATTGTATGCCGCTTGGGCAAAGGAGTAGTTAATGGACTTAACGCTAATGCTGATAATTCTGATTCAAATTTATTATTAACGAAACTATCATTATTATTTAAACATTCGCAAATGGAGTTATTAAAAGTGTCCTTGTGACTTAGTTTGGGAGATACGGTTGTTGGATAGTTTATTTGTTCGCGAAGCAAATCTGCTGTAATTTCTGCTTGAATCATTTCAAAGGAATTAACTTTTTTTGCGTTATTGCTAAAAGAATCGAGTTTAAGAAGCTTTTTTATAGGCATTAGCGGAGAGTTGGCAAGTTTGTAACTATCACTTCGTTTAATTTTACTATTTAAAGATTTGTCAATGTTTTCATTATCTCTACCGTCGATGTTATTTTTAAACATTTTAATAACTTCTGCAACTTTATTACCTGTTTTACCAAAATCTTTGCACTTTTTGAGCATTATTGATGTTTGAAAATTGGGTACGAAAGGAATGATTTCTTCCAAAGATTTATTTGAATTTTTGAAATTACAATCATTGATAACTCTCAAAGTCTTCGAGAGATTCTTACCTGCTATATCATCTTTCGTTGGGGATAAGCTGACACCTTCTGCATCGTGTATATTTACGTATGCACCCGTTCTCGTAATGGCTTCTACTACTCTAGGAAGATCTGAATTTGTTTTAGTAGTCGTATCTAATTTTGTACTGGTTAGAATAGGTGACGCTGTAATGGGGGTCGCAGAGATTATTGTACTGGGCTTAGTAGGTAACGTCACAAATTCTGTAGTAACGACACCTCGTGGGTCTATTGGCGCTTTTATTATCATTTTTCCTAGCTGTGGTGACGTCGGTTTGCTAGTAGCTGAAGGTGCATATGGGAAGTCCGTTTCATCTGTAATTTTTACGACATCTGCACTTTCTCGCTGTATAATCGAAGTAGTTGGACAGATTTCCTGAACAAACGGACCGGGCTCGAATGTTGTGTGTGCTCCCTTTCTCCTTTTCAATGTGTCAGATGAGTAAATTACTTGTCCTTGTGAATCTAAAGTCACTTTCGCTCCTTTTGCCTGTACTTTTTGTGCTTCCATGTGCTTATCATCCGCACTATGTTCTAAGTAATCCTTGCCTTCGTTTAAACAATTTGGCAGTTCATTTAACGAAACATATTCAGTTTCATGTAGTTTTCCAGACAGCACAGCTTGTAAATTTTTCTTAACAATATCATTGTTTGCATAACTACTCCGATTCAATGTCATCTTTTGATTGTTGTTTTTAACGTCTGCAATTGTAACGTAATCCCCAGAGTCATAAAAATCTTCTAGCATATCAACATCCTTTGAAGGTGATGATTTTTTATTAGATAGTTTATTTGGTAACACTCCTTTAAGGCGACACATAAAATTATTAAACGGATGTAAGGAGGATTTTATTTGATTTTGATATCTACTGGTCTTTGCTGTATCCGAAAACTTATTTTCTTTTCGTTTATCTTCGTTAGGCAAATCTAGTTTCGGTCGATTCTCTAACTTTGGTAGTGTCTGATCACTTCTTTCATTGTTGTCCTTTTTTCTGCTAACACTCTTAATACTAGTTTCACTTTCATCGTCTGAGTTCGTAGGTGTGATAACACACATAGAAGGAATTCGAGAACTATTTATAGTTGTTTTGTATCGTATTCTTTCTATGCGATCCGTTCCTTCGAGGTCTGATGATTCTGAGTAGTCCTGTTCTGATAAACTATTTTTTCCGTGAGCGCTTGAAATCGAGTCTTCGATCGGCGAGCTAGAAGTATTGTGGCCAGAGTCCGGTGAACTTGTACCGGTACTCTTCTTAGCACTTTCGATATCTGTTTCAGTGTGCACTTCAACAACAGCTGTGATTTCTCTCTGATTACCAATGTCCTTTGATATAGTAACCGTTGGTGTTGTGTTGGTTTCAGATATTGAAAAGTTAGTTACTGATTTGTCTGGGAATGCTCTTAAGTTACTATATTTTAAACTGCTAAAAGGTGATTTTTGGAATGAAGCCGTACGCTCCAAATTTGTATTTATGTTTCCGCGACTGCGATAAATTTTTGCTAACGAACTCTTGCGTTCAGGCACAGTGGGTCCGATGACTAATGATCTATCGCTGTCGGCTGCCATGAGAGTAGTGCAAACAGTACCAGCTGAACTTGTTGTTGTGCTTGTTGAACCTTTACCAAATAATTCGTATTCGTTTTCAGCCGACAAATTCTGGCTATTTGATGAATTAGACAATGCAATAGTGGTGTGTAAGGGAGTGCTAGGCGAAATTTCTTCTTCTTTTAAAGTTTTAAGACCAGAATCCATATGGAATGATGTATAATACCCTTCTGTGTCGCAAGAAAATTCAGAACTTGTTTCCAAATCTTCATGTAAGTCATGAATAATATCAGGCGTAAGGGTGCCTTCGCTTGTGACACTTCCAGACGTTGAGGTATTAATAAATTTCCGTCTACTAATAATCGAGCTTGGTGGGCCGTGGTGGAAATTGAGGGAGTTATTTGACGTGGCAGCAGATGTGCTACTTTTAGGAGGAACCGTAGTGGTAGTTATTTCTGAGCCGATACTCGTTCTACCGGATTCAGAACTTGCAGACCAGTTACCGCTGGACGAATGTGGTTCGTCTTTCCCGACGCCTGATCGTCTGGACCGCCTTTGTGTGGAAGCTCCTCTTAATCGTACCCCCGTGCTTATTGTTGCTGTCGTATGAGGGTTTGGAACTCCAATGCTTTTTTCCGACGAAGAGTAAGAAGCACATCTCAAATGTGTTCTTCTATCTTCTTCTTCTGGTCGTTTCTTTCGCAAGACTACAGTTTCTTTACAAAGTTCATCATCCATGTGGATGATGGATGATTTTGATTCCTTGCTTTTATCAAGTTTAGATTCTCTAATACTGTCTCTGCTAGCACTAGGTGATCTTCCAATCATTTTTAATCGATTCTTGCCCCATTGCTTTAGGCTATTAAAATGGCTTTTCTTAGTGTTATGATCTGTCGGACTTTTCTTAAGCAAGTCACTCGATCGGGACCGGATGACTGTACTATCTTCAATATCTTCAGAAGCCACAGCATTTGTTGTATCACTATGATAAAACAAACCAAGCAAAGCATTAGTCACACGCTAGAGGCATATGAATCTCCGAAAAACTCACTTAGTCTTTTAACAGTGATGTTGTTCGAAGATTTCATTAATTTCAAAGCTAACTGAGAATGACTCTATATTAGTGTTTCAGTGCAAAGATGTTTATAATCTTGATCTTTACTTCGTTATTAAGAAGCGTTTAAGTGAATAACGACAACCAGGAACAAAAATAAATATTTTATTCACAGAAGCACGATATCATCGACAGGTTAAAATGTGCTGGATATTAAGATTTTAAAGCCACACAATACTGTGCTTTTTGTTACTGTCGTTAATAAATTATCTCGAGATTTCATTATCTATCATTCTTATCGGTTTATTTAAGATATAAAGGAATTCAGTATTATTAAAATAGATAATGTAATCTAAAGTGTATAGTGCAGTCTATAAGCTTACCCAGCTATAGCCTCTCTAAGCTCTTTCTGATCAGTGCCCGAAATTGTGTTTCGTCTTTTACCGCGTGGTTTCCGAGTGCGCGTGCGACGCTTCACCGTATCCGTTTCACCAGCAATGGTTTCCACGTGGAGAGACTTGCGTGAACTACACATTCTATCGAAGAACTTGCCTGACGTGTCTATGGCGACTAGTTCTGGTGGAAATCTGAAAATTTTCATCATTTTAAAATTCTCAATTTATATACTCTTTGTAAAATATAATACTCGATTTGATACACAATTGCATGTATATTTGTATGTATGACTTACTTAGAGACTATTACTCGTAATTGTTCCTCTGGACTCGGTAGCCGATGGTCTATAGGTTCGTCGTCTCCCGAACCGCACTCTGAAAGCTCGTCTGGCGTTAAAGTAACGCTGCTCGCGATGCGTATTGACGCATCCGGTAAAGCCGTCACATCTCCCACAGCTTCTGTTGACGTCCATTTCCGTAAATGTTCTACTACCGACGGCTGTAATTGATATATATATATATATATATATATATATATATATATATATATATATATATATATATATATATATATATATATATATATATATATATATATATATATATATATATATATATATATATATATATATATATATATATATATATATATATATATATATATATATATATATATATATATATATAATTTAAGAAACAAAGATTTTATCAAAGTACATAATACTTGATATATTGAATATATTATAAACTGATTAATATATAATAAAATATAATATGCTGTCCAAGTAAATTGTAAAAAAAAGTAACCTAGATGTCTTATTTTTTAGCTGAGCTGAGACAAGATTACTTAAAAATCATTATTTATTGTTTCAGTTTAATATAAATAATATGAAGTTGCCCTAAATGATTAGGGTAACAGAAGACTAAACATTATAAATTTTACCTTTACATGAATTAATGATGATTTGTGTGTGTCTTCTTTATTTTATTGTCATGTCAATCTAACTTGTACATTAAATGAATTGAAATGATAAATTGGCTTACAATATGAGTTTCTATGTCGACGTCGACCTTATTATATATTCGTCTTCTCTTTGAACTCAGTACAGGCGTACAAAGAAGGTACTGGGAATGTTGGGAATCTTTTCTTAGCTGATCGAGGATCGATGCGGAAAGTCTATCGGTTGTTGCCTTTTCGTACAGCTTTCGTAAACTTGCGGGTCTGGAATGTTCAATGGATTTCGATTATTTAAAAAAATATTTTTCATGCATGATTAATTGCATATGAATGATCAGAAATGTAGATCTCTTGTAAGATCTTGTGTTATATTTGAACTGGCCTCATTGATCATTGTATATTTTGAAATGAAACCCGTCACGCATCTGCATGGATGTATGTATATGATCTCTCTCTCGAGTCTTCTGCTTAAAAGGCATTGTTGAATAGGTATTTACATAAGTATGTACATAGAAAATTTAGGTGATATTAAAAAAATGTGTAGTACATAGTTGAGTTACCTGGTATCAGCCGTAAACAGTTCCTTTTTAAGAGGACTATTGGCCGTGTAGTGAACTTTGCGTGTTGCAAAATCAGACAGGCTGCCCTCCGCTACGACAATTACAAACGTTAACATTAACTATAGTAGTTATATATTTATTTATACTATAAATCAAATTTTAAGTGTAAATAGAAACGTTTAAAAAAAATCCTATCAAATCGTGATTTTATAATATCATAGAAATAAAGTATACATTGTATATTTTTTTATAAATCAAAACAATAATCAAAAATATTAACCGACATAGGAATTTGTTATAAAACAACACTTTATAATAAAGCCGGGTATTCAATTCCTATTTGAATGGCATTCTTGGCGCTGACTGGCCGGAGGAAACTAGTTCCATATATAAGATATAGTCAGATTGAATAATATCGGATTGCAATAAGAAATGCGCAAGTGGATCCTATTGTCGTAGCGGCCATGGTTCCCTGCGGACCAGGCCGATGCACGCATCGTCATGGGTGGTTCAAACGTAGCAAATAGTTATCGAAAAATATTTATTTCTAGACTTGTTAAAATTTTATAGCACGCTTTTCAGCTTTAAATTTACTTCAAAACAGTAACACTATAGATGTAGTAATATAATTATACCATATTAATTTCTGTAATTTATATCTAACTATATCGATTAAAAGCTAGAATAGCAACACCTGATGCAGGTGTTGTAACTTGCGTTCAAAGCCTTTGGGTAGGTTACATGTGGTCACGACTTTGGGAAGTATATACAAGGACATGGTCCGTAAATGCTTTTAGTATTTAATCCGGTTAGTCATACTACGTTACTATGATCGACATAGGTATCTAAATACCTATTTGCTGTTACTACAGCAAGTTTCATAACAAAAATAACAATAATGAATGACTGACTATCAACGCGACTATTGTGGGTTCGATTCTCACTCCGTCCTTGCTTTAGTGACGAAACAAAACACTGTGTCAAATTTGGCGACTCTGTTCCAGCTGGATCACAAAGTTTGTAAATATAGGTTCCACAGAAATCAAGAACATGACGCGAGTTGAGATTATAAAACAACACTTGTACTAACATAGAATTTAGTTTTAAGCATCTCTCATATTACAACACCTATACTACATAGATATAAATATCAAGAATATTTCTTGTGAAAGCTAATATCTTAATGTTATATGTAATTATATTAGATCCAGTATCTTCTCAGTAAGTGGTTGATATATGCCGACACAATAAATAATTCAATGCTATATTAATGTGTAATATATAATCGTTATACTTATTTTTACCACAGGCATATCAGATTAATTTTTAATTTAATAGGCTTCTCACATTAAATTTTCCTGGTGAGAGGGTATTTCAGCTTGTCCGACAGGTATTAAGTTATTAACAGGCAGAAGCCCAGACAATTCACGGTATCACATTACGTACATCAGTTAATTTGTGCGCGTGGGAAAGTAAAAATTATAAAAGCTTTATAGTTTTCAATCTTTCCTACTACCTATTCTAAAAATAATATGTGAATGGTAAACGCCGAATTTTAAGAGAAATAAAAATCTCAATCAAACAATAATAATATGTAAACTTCGATATGCTAGCTTTATAAGCTACTAGCGACCCGCTCGCGGCTTCGCAGGCATATGTTAGTTGTATAATATCGCGTTCGTTTTAAAATTTTCTACCTACATAACAATACAATTCTTCGATTTTCACGTCGTCATTTTTTTAATTACTCTTGTCTGTTATTAAAAATCGTGATTAATGTTCCTATATGTTTATTGCGTGTACCTATATATTAAAACGTTAACGTATTTTTAATTATCATATAGTCGATTATGTTCTAGCTTTTCCACTTCCCACAGTTGATTTAGAAATTCAAAATCGTACTAACACTGTTTATTTTTTTACTTATTTGAACGCCATAATTAAAAGAATTAAATTTAATTATTTTTAGGGTTCGGTACCTCCAAAGAAAAATACGAAACCCTTATAGGATCACTCTGTTATTCGTCTGTCTGTCTGTCTGTCTGTCTGCCTGGCTGTCTCTCCAAATCACGTGGAAGAATTAAGCTGAAATTGATGTCAAATATCCAAGTTGATATATATATATATATATATATATATATATATATATATATATATATATATATATATATATATATATATATATAGTATAAGTTTTTAATGGTTATATATATATATATATATATATATATATATATATATATATATATATATATATATATATATATATATATATATAAAACCATTAAAAACTTATACTGTAGTTCATTTGATACAAAATTATTGCATACGACCGCAAATTTAAGTTTGTCGACTCTTATTAGTTGTATTTCATTGACCTAGACTTAAAACTTACAGTATATATAAAGGTATAAATATAGTATAAATAAATATATAAAATAAATAAATACAGTATAAATATAAAAATATACAATACAATATAAAAATAAATAAATACAGTATAAATAAACTTACATTATAAATAAAAAATCTCAAATTTGATCATTTATAAGTTAAATGCAGAAATAAGCCATTGCAAACTTATATTCGTAGTTAATTTCATACAAAGTAAGTAGATACGACTGCAAATTTAAGTTTGTCATTTTCTATAGGTAGTGTAGAATTTTGAAATAGGTACGGAACCCTCGGTACGCGAATACTACTCGCACTTGACTGATACTTTTTATTTTTAAATACGGGGTATACATATATATACGGTATACATATATATACGGTATACATATATATAAAATATATAATAATTTGTAACTATTACTTACCTACCTCCTTGCAAGTAATCGACGTAATTTAACAGTCTCTGTTTTTATTTTTCGTTCGAGGTTTGCATTGCACATCAGGATAAAAACTATCCTATATATATTGTTTAAGGCTATGAACTATTAGCATGTCAAATCTAACTCACTTCGTTTCAGTTATTTCAGTAATTTAATTTTATTACATTTTCATTTATTTTCCGGGAACAGCATGGATTACATTTGCATTTCTGTCCAGTAGATTTTGCTTGATTGGAGGACAAATAAACAGACAGTCAAACAGACAGACAAGAATTCTGCTGAGTGGATTTTAGCTTCTACTCTGGATATATTAACCGACGCAATCAATACTTTTTTAAATCTTTAAATTATAGAATTGACATTTCTATCCTTTTATTACATATATAGATATAGATTAATAAAAACGTACTGACATAATGAGTCATTCGTCGTCGGGTATTCCTGGATCGTCTGGACATTATTACAAGTGCCTCAGAAGCTAAAATTGGATCAAGTAGCCTATACCGTAGATGGACTCGTTTGCATATTGTCTTATTTAAATTAGATGTGTTAGATACCAAATCTTGCTCGCCACTTTGTATGAATTTCAGAATTGTACCCAGAATAAAATCTAATACACTAAGAAATGGACATTTGTTAAAATAGATGTTAATGTTAAACACGTGATCTTATAAATATTCTGATCTACAGAATATTTATAGGATCACTTGTTTGTCTGTTCATCCATCTATCTCAACCAATTTCCACCAAAACTACTAAGCTAAATTGTTCAGCCCTCAATTAAAATTTCAATTGCTTAATTGAATTTGGATTTCGGGATAACGTAATCGTTTTGTTGATATTCGAATAATTCGAATAATCCCAATAATTCGAAGTGTTTTTTTTTTGTAAATTATACATTTTACCGTTCATTTACAGATATTCATTTTAAGTTTTCTAAAAGTAAGTACCTACTCATAAATGAAGAAGCATAAAAGTAACGAGTTTGGGTCAAGAGGATTCTTATGGTGGAATAAATGCAGTAAAATTATCTCGGATACCCTTCTGAAGCCTGCTGCTAATGGCTGTAAAGGGTAAACCGATGGATAACCTATTTACATAATTTAATAAAAACAAGTTAGTAATAAAACAGTTAAACGTCATAAAATAATAATGTGTTAATGAAACGTTTTAATTTGTTTTATTTTTATGAATAGTATACATAATTCTTTATAGTAAATCAACTTTAATGCTTGTAAAATGTGTACAAATTACAAAAGAACGATAAAAGTGTCGTTTTTATAGCTTCGGAGATTTAGTAAGGGACACTATCGACGAGTTTGAAGACATTAAATCTTTGAGTGTTTGCAGCACCAGAAATCAAAATAGATTCTCGAGCCTTACAGAACATACATACTTTTCGAAAAGAAACGTGCCTGAAAAATATGCTATAAAGATGAAATTTCGTATTCGTGAGCGTAGCTTATTAGATTATTCATCGTATTCCATACAGTGTTTCTTATTTCTGGCCACGATTCAACTTCTCCGAAAATTTTAAGCAACAAAAGATAATGTGGAGCTAGCACAGTTACGCGTCCTACATATGTAGAGATCTGGGCGAAATATTTTTATTTTCCTCTTCATTACAAATATTTTGTACGCAAATATTTTGTTAGTTAACGTACATTTAAGGTATTAATTTAATGAATTTTGTAATAAATAAAATTCACAAACTTGTAGGTACTATAAGTTGACCTAAGTTTTAACGATAACGTGCTGGACGATGCTTATATTTTATGCTACAACACCACAGTAATATAGCTGAAAGTAGATATTTACTAGTTAACTTTCCTAATCAAAGAAGATTAATACTCGTAAAGATCATTATCTAAACTACATGTAATGTTTAGAATTTCCCTCCGTGGAAGCAATTTATGCCTAAGCCTCGGTGCATTCGGAGATATATTTTGTGTTAATTTAATAAGTCTGATATCCATATTACAAATTAAACACACTAGGGTATAACTTAATTTCTCCATAATAAATTGGTTTTTGACGTAAAAGATTTTTAATTTATTTTTCTCTTTTAGTAATATAAGACTGAATCCATTTGCTGTTGTGTGTAGTTCTGAAGATAAATATTTGAAATTGTTGTTTAAGATTATTGTGGTCAATGAACTGCCGTGCTTAGTGTGATTCAGTTAGGATCAGACTATAAAATCGATTTCTTCTATCCTATTGGATAAAAAGATGTACAGTATTAATTATTGTCCATAAACCGCCATATCCTTTTAAGGATACAGGAAATATATAACAGGTTCTAATACCTCTATACAAGTCACGGTAATGTACAGCTAGATAAAAGAAGAAAAGTAGTTTGATACGATTAACAGGACTTTTGCAAATAAGGCATAAGATATTTGTAAATATTCAAACATCTTGTAGGTTATTGTGCATAACACAAGCGAAGATTTGAAGAAGTCTTATTTGTTCTGTAAACTTATGGCAATGTAAGCCCGCATCACATTAAGCCGACAGTTTTACGAATGGCAATAAAATTTCTGAAACAAAGGAACGAGTTCTGAAATAGTTTCCATAAAATAAAACTTGCGGTTCTCATTGACAATTTTACAAGTCTATAAATAAACTATATTTTTATTGTAGTGTAGTTACAAAATGGTATAAAGAAAAAATATTAGTAATATAATAACATACACTTTTATGTTAATTATTAATTTAAAATGAGTTATAATTATGGAATTAAAATAATAATATTCCTATTTAACAAAAAAACATTAATTATAAGTAAAAGCAATGAATTATAATTATTTCTCAGGATGTTGCTTTGTAACGTCGCCCTTATGATTACGACAAAACATCAGATAAATTATAATTACATTTAAGAAAATGAATAAGTATTATAAAGTAAGCATTTAACGTTTCGAGATTTATTTATTCTATAATATGAAAACAAATTTTGCCACAAATATGAAATAAAAAATCAAATAAAGTTAACGACAAAGGGGTAATTATTGTATTTAAACAAGAATATTGTACTTATTTGTCTCTGTTCAATAAATCGAGTACAAATACAAGTACAATAACAAAGTTGAGTGATTGAAACTCTACTCTCCTTAACAGGGTATAAGGATACATAGGATAAAACGTGACGCTAATAAAAAAACTTAAGATATTATGAACATCTATTAATTCAGAATTGCTGATAGTATCCGATGCTCGTTAGCGCTTGATTTATAAATTTCAAGACACAATAGACGGGCGTGGTAACTGTAAGGCATTAACGTAATTAAGAAGCTTGCTTGAAGGCAATTTTTTATTTTATTGTGATTTGGTTTGTTAATATTATATTATTTTAGAAATATATTCTAATTTTATATTTTAAAGGATTTTCTAAAACAGTGTTACAAAGAGTATACTAAATTAAATAAAATAATATAGTAACATTTTTATTTTTAAAATTGATATAATAATTCGATAATTCCAATTAGCGTGGCACGATGCCACTCTGATATGAATCATTGGTTTTGAATAAAACACTGAAAATACCAGTGGATACACTCAATTATATTCACTTTAAAGATTATCTTGTAAGTTTTATAGTATATTGTATAAAGTTTTTACGCTATATAACTTTCCTTGTGGCGCGCTATCGAATGACGTGCCCTTATTTCGCATTACAGTCACATCGATAAAGAATTGTGACGATTCCGAAGCATTAAAATGAAATAGGTCTTTTAAATACTATATTTTTTATTCAGTATTCCATTTATAGAAGCTCTATAGTTATACCTTACACCTGTTCTAATTGGCTCAAAACGGCAGGTGTCCTACTCAAATTAATTGCAAAAAAGTTACTGTGAAATGAGAACTAATTTTAGAAACATATTTATAAATGTATTATGATATACCTATTACTTACTACTCATATAAGCACCCAAATATATATTTTATGTACTTGTATAATTATATTTAAATAAACAATACAATTATTCGAAGTCTTTCTTTGTTTTTGAAAGCGTTTTCAATTTTTTTTTAAATAAATATATCTAGTGTTTCTTTAACTTACAAATATTTGACTAATCTACTGTTATAATTTTTATAGTTTACTAGATTTTACTTGTGGTCTCGCCCTCGTGGTGCAATTGAAATATCTAAGAGTTGGGTGTAAAATATTTTTTTTAATTCTGACCAGTAGTTCTTAAAAATAGCACCACCGCCCAAACTCTTCAGTTTTCTAATATTATGTATATAAGTAATATAGATAAAAAGTGTTTATAGAGTACCTAAAGAAAAAAGTGGAAAATCTGTATTACAATGTAGATTTACATTCATACGATTAACAAGATCATTTTCATAATAAATATCTTATATTCTTAAATATTTACCCTATAAGTTACTTTTTCGGATAAAAAGTATCCTGTATGTATATCGTATTAGTCTTATTGTAAGTCATTGACTACATCAAACTGTACCGTATAAGGTAATAAACAAAATCTATTGGCAAGTTAGACGGTGTCGTAAGAACAGTTTCGAAATTTCGCACGTCAAGTATATTTACCTTTTAATGTCAAGCAGACCATCATACGGGACTGCTTATTGTAAGGTAAGCAGAGCTTTTACTCGCTTACATTTACCGTTACATTACAGCTTTTTCAGTGTAAAAATATTTTTACACTGAAAAAGCTGTTAGTTATTTAGTTTATATTACTCTACTAACCGTCAATAGAAGAAAATATTTATAATCTCACTTTCTAACAGCAATTAAGATTTTATTTAACTCTTATATTTTTAGACTATATTCATGTACAGTCTGCATGTAGTTGTAGCATTAGTAGTACATGTATGTTAAATGAGTCTCTGCTAAAAGATGGTCTTTCGACAGGTTTAAATAAATGTTTTACTTACTCGTAGTAAATAGTGCAGGAAACGAAACAGGGCCAGCGCACTGCCTTAGTGCTAGTCAGTGTTTAAACATGGCTCAAACGCGTTCTCTTTGAAGCGCCGATGGCCGTCGTTGTTTAGTGTTGGCTCAAACAATAGGTCTTCGTGTACTCAACACCTTCGCTTTTTAACGTCTTCCGCGGTTAGTCTGGCATGTTTAATATGTGTTAATAGTTGAATTTAGTGGAAACGTAATTTTTTTAAGACTGCGTTACAAATTTCAGTCAGTTTATTTTATTGTTAAAGTTGAAGAACTTTTGCCTGTTTATTCTAGTTTATTTTATATTAATTACTTATCATAGTTTTGAGACATTTTTAGGTGCAAGTTAGTTTTGAATTAAAGGAAACATTTTCTACTAAAAAAGAGCAATGGCGACCGCGATTTCATCACGAACTCCAACAAATGTTTAATAAATTAGGAGCATATGATGGGTAGCACATATGGAGAGACAATGTGTAAAATAAGAACACAAAAATCTTTGCTAAATGGTAAACCAAATCGAAGAAGAAACTGAGGGAGACAAAAGTTCAATCGCCTGACAGAGTAAAAGAATATCTGAGAACTCTTGGTGTAGTAAATTGGAGAGAAAAGGCCAGGAATAGGACATTATTGAGAAGTAGTCTAAACCAGGCTAAAGTCTAGCTGCTGATGATGATGACGATCAATGATTTCCTAATAAGCTAAAAGAAATTAAAGGTTGTTTTCATAGAATATAGGACAGATATAATTGACAGTGTCATTCTACATCATGATTTGCCAAAGAGGAATCAAGGTTATTTACACATCCGTTTTGTTGTTACGGTCTGATACCAACTAATTCCATTAGACTTTATTCCGTTTGGTGTTATGCAAATGTAGCAATTTCGGTTATGTTGAATGGATAATGAATAATATGTTTATTTCATGGAAAATTATGGAAAGGACTTTTAATGTAAAGCAATAATAAGATAAATTACCTATAATTTTTTTATTTAAGAGTTTCGCATAGTATCGAAAGTTATTATTAGGTATATTACTACTATTTTACACTTCATACTACACCTAACGGCGTTGTTATTTTAAACATTCATGCCATTTTTAAGCCTTTGCAAACAAATTAACAAGAAATAGTGCAGAAAGAAATTTTATAATATTCATCTGTGTATTTGCAACGAACTTTTTTTTGTAAGAAGTAAGTATAAATTCTATAAGTATCTACGAGCTTTATTTGAATATTAGCTTTAGCAAGTTTGTATTTGATGTCAACAAGCTTGTTTTATTTATGTTACTAGCTATTATCTAGACAGATAACCTGAAGAAAATAACTTAAAGTTAATATGACGATATGTATGTCATAAAGTATTTCTTGATAAATGGACTGTACAACAAAGTATATGGTTTTTTTTTATGTAAATCAATACTACCTGAGATTAACGCGTTCAACCAAACAGATTTTTCAATTTTATAACATAAGTATTACTAATTGAAAATATAAAACATACCAAAAGATAAAAATAATAATCACTTGCGGGTGAAAAATCAATAGAATAGCTGCAAAATAGATAGGTCCGACAACGGTAGCTCACATTCTTACGGTCGATAGTTCCAAGTATGGCGTTAAATAAATCAGTACGCAAAGGTTCTGAAGTCGTTTCACCAAATCGGGATAAAGGAATGAGGAGCGATTTATTTCTTTGAAAGACATCATATAGCTCCTGTTGGCGTGTACGCAATAAACGAAACGGAACAGGATTATTATAAATGATTATTACGTCTTATGTGTTATGCGCTGGGGAATTGGTGATAATAATAGGCTATTATTTTTATTTGAATTGTTGTTTTTATGATGATTTTTATTAGAAAAAGAAGTTAAGTGAAATTTTCAATATAAACCTATAGACTGTTTTGTGTAAAAGTAAATTAATTAAGCATTTAGTTGCTTCATAAAAATACAGAGACATTTTCAAGTTGATTAGACTTCTTGTTTAACCCTGCTAGTAATTCTAAAAATACAAACTCAAGGTGGAAATATAACTTTTGTAATTAAGACGTTTAAGTATCCTCTTAACTTTACTAAGATTACAAAGAAGTGACTTTTAACTTTAACTTTATATAGGTGATAAAACTTAGGGATGGTTCATAAAAATTTTACATAGTTGATGTAAGTAGCCCATAGTAAACTTGCAAGGATTTTTATTGTCATTAAAACTTAAAGGTGGTTTTTAATAGCTAGGTAGCGTCCAGCGTTCTTTACAAGTAGAAGACTGTATTAAAGCTACAATTTATAAAATTTTAAATGAACAAGGTAAAATAATGTTATTTCACCATGTAAAATTTGGCACAACGAACGAAAATATAGAACGAAAATATGTTTGTTAATATTTAAAATGAAATGAAATACTTTTACCTTTATAATCAGGTGAACTGATAAAAACTGTCACGTATAACTGGAGTTGGAAAACTCTATTATTTCAAAACTCTATTTTTATTTACTTTCTATTTACAAAACTCTATTATTTTATATAAAAATATAGAAATATAGTGCAGCGCTAGGAAAAATCCGGAATGCTGCACTGCGCTTGCGTACATTTCAAGGTTGAAATAAACAGCTCCTACGACACTTGTATGCAGGAAACACAAGTTTTTGGAGTATTTTGAAAAAAAAAATGTAATCAGTTTATGCATATTTTTTTATACAACAACGTACTTATTTAAATTGAGTAGATTCTTTCAACCTCGTTACCTCAATAGCGTAACGTGAAACGGAACGAGGACTAATACACAAGGGAATGACTTTCAAATTGTAGAATTGTTAAGATTTCCGATGCACCCTTGAGAGTTAGTTGTCTGCTTCGTGCCAAGTCACAAAGTAGGTGGCTGTAATTGAAGTTTGAAAACGGTACTATTGATATATAATAAAAAAGAATATTATCTAAAGGAATAAGTTAAATAAATGATAATTCGTATGAAGATGAATCTCAAAAGGCTTGTAATTGAATTAAGGCATTGCACTTTAGTATTGATTTCATACCTATCTTATATACCTATAAACAACGATTTCATTCTAGTGTTAAGCAAAAGATAATAAAGTTTGTAGGTGTTGTAAAATTGAACACTTTATTATACACAAGAAATATATAGTTTATGTCAATATTTACTATGAATGTACTTTATATGGCTAGATTTATATCACGTAGTATTCACACTAACTTTAATAGGGTCATGTAAGATTTATGATCACACTGCTCTTTTAATTTTAATAACTTTCCTATAAACAATTGAAGTGAAATACAAATAAAATTAGTTTATGGCTTCATAGAAGATTGTTTTCTCGGCAAACCGACTTAATTGAGGCGGAGCGGTCGATGACTTATAGTTCACGACTAGCTTACGGCTCCAGTACCTATTCGAATGTGTGGTCTATGTTTATAAAATTTAGTTAAGCTAATTGCTTCTACGATTAATAACGTCAAGCAATCACTGTCACACTCTATGCTCTATTACTTTTAATACAATTCGAATATAAATAATCCACCTAAAACAATTTTAGGGAAACCGTACAGCTAATCAAGCGATTTAACGATGTACATTTAATTGCTTAAAAACTTTATTTGACCTAGAAAGAACAGAGAGTCTCTTGACCTGAACTGGTATAATTGAGGCACCGATGAAGCGAGAGGCAGGTGACGACTTGACGGCCGGTTAAGTGTTTTGTATTTGAGGTGTGATATGCATATGTACCCACGTACGCAATACGTTACATAGCAGATCACTTTCGAATTTGGAAAAAAGTGAGTTATTGTAAATAATTTTTACGATTTTTTTTTAACTTTATAATGACATTATGAATATGAATAAAAATAGGTTCCATTTCATGAGATTAGGTCAAAGGGAAGTAGAATTTATTAAATTTACCTAACTCAAATTTGTAGTTTATTTTATATCAAATCAGCAATCATAAGAACTGATTTTATATGTACCAAATTAATAGATTACAGATATAAGCTTGTAATACTTAATTTGATATACCGATAAATAAAAAAAATTGAAACGTTTTGCTTTATTTGTATTTTTGTTTCTTTTTTTCTTGTCAAATTTCATAATTCGAGATCAACGGGAGCTTACCCTATAGATTTTGATTACGCGACGAATACACACAATTATGCTGCAAAAACGATGCGTACCTTTTGATTGTGGTGACTAGATTTTTTTTATATGTCTAAGACATTGTTGTCCTAGGTATCTGATATTACTTTCAGCTTGATATCTCAAAGCAATCTTGACAAAAATGGTCTTGACAGACGCATAGACAACAAAGTAATTCTAAAAGGGTTCCGTTTTATTCTTTTGAGGTACGGAATCCGTATAATACAAAACACAAGAATACGTATGATATTTTTTGACGTGAGGTGAGAGTAAGCAGGAGGCTTTTACGGTCAAAATGTTAGCAACCTGGTCGTATGTAGTTCTTCGGCATGTTTCTTATCGCGACAAAAAAGCTTTTGCTTGTCAAGAGCTGTCGATAAGAAAATGCCATTGTTCGCGATTGGACGTGTGTACAAAGGAAAAGCACAAGGCAGTGCGGCAGTATTCTCTGTACGCCTTCTTTAATGGAAGAATTCAATGCAATCGTAATGCAATGACTTTAACAAAGCTCACAGTTTTGCTATGAGTGATTTTATTTCCAACCCTTTCTACGCCTCTCAGCACGACGCGCATTATTTTTTTGTTTTCAATGTTATTCTCAACAATTTAGAACTAAAAATGCATTTTATAAATGGGCTTTAATATCAATGACTTGGTTTTTTGATAATTAAAGTTTTAAAATCATTTAATTTTATCTCAAAATATTGACCGTGTATTTATTATTTTTCGTTAGAATATCAGCAATCTACCTATAAAGTTTTTTTTTACATTGATAGATTTGCGCTGACGTTACGAATTGACGCTAACAAACCCTCTTACATATACAATCATACTTACCTTTGATGTTAAGATACATGGATTTAATTAATGTAGATCGCAGGTTAAAAAAACAATTATGCTTGAAATCTAAAAAGTATTTTACATAGATCTATGTAACGAACAAAATGAGAAAAAAAAAATACACGTGATATTGAGTAACCTTTTATAGAAGACAGTGAAAGCGGTCAAAAGTCAAGGAGATAATTGTTAGAGCAGGAAATTAAAAGCATTACGTAACTGGGACAATCTACCGCGTACTCAACTTAAACAATTGAGCACAGTTCTCTAACTTCATAATCATACAAAGGCCTCTTAAGAAACCAGGTAAGAATATATATATATATATATATATATATATATATATATATATATATATATATATATATATATATATATATATATATATATATATATATATATATATATATATATACAGGCAGAGGCTGTCCTGCTTGCCTATTATATACTTATGTGTAAATTTATATCTATGAGTATAAAATAATTTGTAAATCTTGTGTGGGTTCCCAAGACATTTTAATTATTTCTTAATCGCGGAAGTTCTCCGATCTAAGATAGCAAAGGTGAGACTGTAACATTTAACGTGCAGGAAGAACTGCTCGTTGCATAATGTTATAATTTGAAATTACTCGTACATTGCAATACAGGAAACAAACTAATGACTCTTAATTTGATAGAATTAACAAGAGTTCATTCTTAAATACTAACTATTAAAGATGCTTGCTTGTAAATATACTACTATAAAAAATATAGATTATTCTACTTGAATCATTGTATTAATTTAGTAGCTAACCAGTATCCCTATATCCATACGAATAATAATATAAAGCTGAAGAGTATGTTTGGTTGCACGCTAACCTTAGAAACTATCGATTTAAATTTTAAAAAATATTGTGTTGTGTAATTTATTTATCAAGAAACGCAATATGCAATTTTTTGTCGGGCTATGTATTGTTTATAATTCTATGTAATCATTTTGATACAACCCACTGTACCTGCAGAGTCAGACTTAGACCACTTTGAATGTTTGATACAATTAAATGTTTTACATAACTGTAAATTATTTCCATTTAACCAAACGGACGAACCCGCTGATTAAAGACATTTGTTTATAAAATCAAACAACGAGTTTGGTAGACATGCGTCTCTTAATTTTTTGCAAGATATTTAGAAATCCAATCATATTGTTTAATGATCATTATTATATTTTGTATTAAGAAATTGGCAAAGAAATTGCTTCAAATGAAACCTTGGAAAAGATTAACTCTAAATAGATTTTTTTAACTAATTTAAATTACAAATGAATATACTAGATATGTGTATATTTAATACAAAGAAGACTGTTTTGGTGAAATAGTAGGGAAACGCTAGTATCTTCTTATTTCCTCGTCTGCTGGACGTCTTTGACACGTGAACGTGAGTCATGCTCGTAGGCGTATCAACAAAGTACACGTTGGGCATATTCAGTTTCAAATAATTATATTCCACGTTGCAATCTATTAACTATAGTATTAACTTTTCACATAGGAGATATAACAGGATGTTGGAAATATCATAACGTCATTAAATTAAAAGATAAATTGCTCAAGTAATCAAGGATCAATTAATAAATTTTGTTCAATCTTTAACGTTAATTTGATTATAGATGTTACCTAACAAGTATTTGTTTTAAAAACACATCAATTAAAAGCGGACAGGACTTGGAAGCTTACAACATTTAAATGTTATGTAATGAAACTTTAATATAACAGTAGGTCCATGACTGATCAAATGAGTGGCGTGACTAAAGTCATAGTGGCTTAAAACAAGGCCACTCCAGTAACATTTGGCGTAGTTACAGCAAGGTCAATCTACTAAAGCGGTGCGTCTATAAGGAAACCTGATTTAGCTCCGCCTTAAATTAGCTCTCATTTCCCACTGGCATATTTAATAATAATTTGCATAAGTAATAAATTGCTCATTTATTTTTACTATTGGTTCTTAGAAGAACTAACATTAAAATAAACATTTTGATTTGCTAAAATGGGAAAAGCTTCTGTTATGATCATACATATGAATATAGAATTCAACACATATTTAACCAAAGTGGCAGCAATTTAAGAGATGCAGGATGGCAAGAAAAACACTTTTATGTAAATTACAAATATCTCATATTTATTAACTAATGATATGTTATATTTAAGTTAACGCAATCTTTCTACAGTATTCGTAATGTACGTAGGTTATGTTAAGTTAAATTATTTCACTGTACTGTTCTTAGTAAAGGCGACAATTTTTTTGTTGCCAGTAGCCGAGTACCATTATTATTCGATTATCAGTGTATGTGATATCTGTGCTTATATTTAAAAAAAATCGAAAAGATAATGATAATAGAATAAATATATAAATATTATGAACGAAATTACTCCTAGGTATGTAAAATTAATGTATCCAATTAAAGTATATGTGATACATTAAATAAAAAAATTATTTCATTATAAAATATGCAAATCATGTCTGACTAAGACATGATCTTATTTTTTATTCACTGATCATTATCACTATATACAAGAATTTTTTTAAATATTTTAGTCAAATAAATGATATACAAAAAAGTTATGACACTGTTTGTGACAGTGTTGTGCACAAGGAAACGGAAATAAGTCATAGATTCATAAATTTCAGCATTGTTCCGTACGCTACTGGCTACGCATAACAAAGGAAGGAACTACGTATTCATGTCAGCTAGAAAAAATACAAACGAAAAGTGTCATTTTGATATATTATTTGGAAAATTATCCAAATAACTTTGGTATAATTAATACATGATAAATCAATATTTATGGGAAAGTGAGGGTAATAATATTCAACTGTACCATTAACAAAAAGCACACTAGGTTTTACGCAGGCTGGACAATGAAACTATAATTAAACTCGGTGAAGAGACAAGAAAGATAAGACTTTTGTGCTATGACGCGGGTACAGAACAAGATAGGCAAAGAGAAGAGAAAGAATGTGGAGGTATTTCGTTCTCCGCTCGGTTCGAAACATTTACAAATTTCAAGTTCAGAGAGAGAAATGTTGAAATATTACGCTGTAGGAATTTCATTGTTCAATTTCATGTTGAATTTCATGTTGAAATATTACGCTGTAGGAATAGTTTAATATAAATTAGGTAATGTAATCGTCAATGTTTCTTCTATTTCTAACTATTTATAACTAATTACGCCAAGAATTGTTTTATTCTTAGATCTTGTAGGATATATAACAGCTGTTGTAGATAAATAGATAATGCAATATTAATTAATTTTCACATTACGCTGTTGGTATAGTTTTCATAAAGTCAGTAACAAGTTCGCTAAATCTGTAGTTTATTCTTTTTTTTTCACAATGTTTTAAGTAAAAAATATTAAAATTAAACTTTTTTTTTGTTAAGTAAATTTTTTTTACTGTATTTGTTTTGGAATCGGTTGTGTGTATATATATGTATACGCATGTACAACTTTGTTTGTTTCTGTACCTACTTCATGTAGGTATATAGTTGGTTCAGAGATAACATATGGTGGTGTGTGTGTGTAAATATGTATATGTATTAAGTTTATATTATTTTTGTATTGTTTTTTTTTCTATTTCACTCCATGTTTCATATATATGTGGAAACTTTATTGGCTAATGCAGTTTACTCATGTATTATCTTTGCGTATTTTAAACGCTTGTGTTTCTCAATATCTAATAAAAATACTTTAGTGTCACAATTTACGAGTAGGTACAATTATAAATTCTCAGTAGTAGATATTATGTTCAAATTTAATGCAGAATTTTAATAAGTAGCAGAAGTATACTTTTATGTATAATTAGGTTTAAGTATGCAGGATTTAATGATTTCATCAGAATGCCAGAATAATATTAAGATAATGATTATCTCTCGTAAGCGGTAAGTTGTCTTGAGAGTTCTTACATGATAAAGTCACTTAATTCTTGTCGTTTGAATACATATTTTAGCTATGGCAGTATTTATCAACGTTTTTTTAATTCAACATAGACTTTGGTTGTCTGTGCCTTTTTAGTAAATATTTTCGTCATTCTTTTCGGTAAAAATTTGAGTTTTATCGGTCATATTAGGTTGTTAATGTTTGGATTGGAGACACTTGTTGTTAATCGTGTCTCCGTATAATATAGTTCCAGTTAATGTTACCAATGTGATACCGTAGATTTAATTTTTTTTGCCATATTAATACCTATCATCATCATCATCAATTCAGCTTTTGCTTGTCCACTGCTGGACATAAGCCTTCCCCAGGCTGCGCCTGAGGTCTTCCGCCATCCGCATTCAACCATCAAATCATTATTACCTTTTAAGTACGTGTATTTTTTTATATGTTTTGGACAGTCCTCTGTAAAAAAATACCTACATATCTGTATAATCTACCTCTTAATCCTTGAAAACTTAACCAAATAATATTAATGTGTTTTCAACTCGATAGTGAAATGCCTAATAGCAAACAAGCAAATGCGTCGGAAGGTGGAAGTAATTTAACTAATTTTAGGGATATTAATTTTCTATCAATATCTTTACGCTAATTCGCGCATAAAATAAAGTAGACAGACCAACCATAGTGTTAAGTTACTCCTTTACCCACTTTACGTCTAACTTTGAGACATTGCGCGTGAGAGGCGGAACTCATCGCCAACGCCTCAATGGTTCTACATCAGGTGTTCCAGATGATTCTGGTTATATTGTTTTTTCTGATATTATATCTTCTTCTTCTTCTTCCTGGCATTAGTCCCGGCTTTTTTTTTTTTTTTTTTTTTTTGCCAGGGTCTGCCTTCCGACTAAGACCAATCGGTCCATATGAGTGGCGAAGTGGTTTTTTGTGGAGCGATTGCCATCTGACCTCCAAACCCATTACTGGGAGAAACCAAGAAAGGAAAGGGAATAAGAGGCAGAAAGACTTGGAATATAGGGGAGGGACACCACTTACATGGATTGGATCGGGTTATGAAAGTGGTGGCTCGAGGTCCCGGGGTCGCGTACCCGTATGCCGGAAACCAAATATCGGACAGATAATTGGCTGGACACCCTCTGAGATCTGATATTATATATATATATATATATATATATATATATATATATATATATATATATATATATATATATATATATATATATATATATATATATATATATATATATCAAAATAAGAATGAAAAATGTACATTACGCTAAACAACTTTTTTAATAAGGCGTCAATTCAAATAGTTAAGCTACATATTATGGTTCATCATGCGATGTTTCAGATGTCAGATATTCATATGTCAATAATAATTACGTCTAACGACATTTACTAATATCTTAAAGTTTAGCTGATCTATTGTGGGTTTATATCAGGTATGCCAGTGTATTATAACCTAAATCCTACCCAGACCTAACAGCTATATAACAAAAAAAGTTTTATTTAAATATGTTCAGTAAATTCGTATTAGTGTTTAATAGATACATTTCAATCTCATATAATAAAATAGCACATTTAAGATAAAAACTAATTAAAAATATATAGGTAGGTATAAAAAAAACAGAGAAATAAAGACGGCAGTAATAAAATTGTTTTCTTACGAGTCGCGACGTATAAAACTTTGTGCTGATAAATTTCGGACAAACAGCGGTATAGGGCAGTGTCTGTCTGGATAACAAGTGATAAAAAAACAGGAATATTATGTTGTAATAGGATTTAGAAACAAAATATAAATTTATTTAATAATTGCATTAATATTATATATTAGAAAGATTTGATAATCATAGTACTTTTGTGGTGTGTTTAAAATTCAAATGCTTATTAGAAATACAAAGACGGTACATGGTAGTAAAGGTCAAGGAGATCACGTCGAGCCCGCAGATGAAATATTTAGAAAATGTTAAAATGAAACAACCTAATCGTATACACAACATAAATTAACTTTTTAATACAGATTTACATAAACACGTAGCATATAGATTTAGTAGATTAGTAGACGTAGATTTCAATATGTTTGATAAAAAAACTAAATCCATTTTTAGAGAAAATGTACAGTTTGTTTTTTACTTATAAATTTAAAGATCGTCGGAAATAAATTATAATGATTGGTATCGCCGTGTTTCGACTGGTATGAAAGTGGTTATTCACGTGGCACTTCTATGCATACAAACTGACAAACGGACGCTTCCTCCGTGCCCTTTCTTTTCTGCCGCCACTCGTGACTGATATCGATGTAGCCGCAAGATAAGCAAGTTATATTGTTTAATGTTAAATACTCGTACTTACTCTTTGATCGTACCTATATATAATTTGTATTAAAAATATTATAAGTTTGTAGGGTGCAACGATATTTTTATTGATATTAATTTCAATTCAGAATAGTTTTCCTTATTTTTTATCAGAATCAATTTCATACAGATATCCATATTGATACGATAATAAATGTGTTATATTTTAAAACAACTCGAAATTAGTCATAATTTTAAGAAACAATTAGAGTACAACAGTGTAAAATAAATTATTTAAAGAGCTTTTAACTTCCGACAGCTAAGAAGTGGCAGAGGGCAATTTGTTTCGCAATGGGGTCGCTGTGCCCATCGGCGTAAATGAAGGGTCAGGAGATAGACCTTAATTAAAGTGAGCAAATTCGTTATCATGTCGAACTCATTCTAAAAAGAAGCTACATTTGAAGTCTTTCGAACAAATAGTAGCAATTGTTATAACAATAGTAGTATTAAAAAGTATAATATAGCTATATTAAAAATAGTATAAAATATTAATAAAGGTATATTACCAGGAAAAAAGCTTACATACCCGATAAATACAGTAAGTATAGTGATGAAATAAGTAGAGTTAATCTATCTATAGATGATTTGGAATTATGTTGCTATACGAGTACTGATACGAGTACATATTGAAACAAATTGCTATTTTTCAAACGAGCAATTGTAGCGGTGTCGGCGCCCGCGTAACCGACCATGAAAATGTTAACCGTTTCTAATAGGAATGCAATGATAAGTGAATAGAGCCTAATTAAAATTATGGGGGAAGATAAGCGCGGAATCAGTCACGACTCTAGGGTTCTCAAATGATTGACTCACAGATGTTTATTCACATGTTATGAGCAGATGTTACCAATTTGCAAACTTGTAAACTGATACAAAGGACACACAGATTTATATGAATTGATCATTCTCACTCAATCCATTTTGATTTTCTTTTTATTTTCAACGTTTTTGCACAAATAAGATAGTTGCTTTTGTATTCTTGCTGCAACCCATATTTTTTATTGGACAAAGGTAGTTTGTAGTTTTTTAATAATAATTACAAAAATAAATTTATATTTTTAACAAAAAAAATATAATATTCAATTTTATTCATTTGTTCGTATCGTTAAAGTGGGTGACCACTAATGTGTCGTTTCGGTCCAGTGACTAAATTGCATTAAAAGCTAATATATTTATTACGATGACTGAGTTACATACGCTCATTATAATAGTCAACGGAGGGGGTCTGCTCTATAAAATAATCATTAATCTTGACAGGTCTTTTGTATGGCTAGAGGCGGCACGTGTTCAAAGCAAAATACGTTATTTAAAGAACTCGATTTAATTGCCATCAGAGGGAGCAAATTATCAACAGCTCTTAGCACTTTACTTTTATATGGTCATGAATGACGGAAAAAGACACTAGTTTGCGATAAGATGCCGTTCTATAAGCATACAAACGATGCTGCTAATAAACCGGCCTACAATGAGTGTAGTTATAACAAGAAGCCTAACCAATTATTGTTATAATTATTTTAAAAAAGTTCAATTTAATATCAGTGTAATTAAAACCCTATTACTATCTTCATAGACGTTGCTCTAGAATTTGATTACATAAAGTGAGTATCATATACAAGTAGGATTGCAATTTCAAAATGACCACCCAAGTAGAATAACAATGTGATACATTTTATTAATAAAATTATAATTGTTCTGAAAGTAAATTACAATACTCAAATTATACCGTTTACATTATAATGATTATATTAGTCATTTAAAAAAGTTGTCTTTAATCATTTAACGCTCTCTTTAATTGTTATTCATAATGGCTTTCAAAACTTGAATTTACACGAACATTTTGTATTCCGTATTCCGGACACGTGCCCGTCCAGCTGTTGTGGTAAAAAACGGCTAAATGACACAGACAGCAGTGAGGCGGCTGATACGTCTATTATTATTCATGCACATATTCTATCATTTACTATTATTTGCTTTCTATAGACTGCGAACATCGGTCGTTCAAGCATATGACCCTTGCATTGGATGGTATTTTGTGAGTCATCCAAATATTACTGACGAATAACAATTTGATAATAACCTATTATTTTTGTAAA
Organism: Dione juno; assembly: GCA_037127375.1. Classification (NCBI taxonomy): domain Eukaryota; kingdom Metazoa; phylum Arthropoda; class Insecta; order Lepidoptera; family Nymphalidae; genus Dione; species Dione juno. Next base: position 5,788,004 of record JAXRJS010000042.1, on the reverse strand, counting down.
AATGTTTTGTAAATCGTCCACAACGCGCACTTTTAAACAATAAATATAATAACTAAATTTAATGTAATTGCGAAGTTATATTTTCAAACAAATTAATCCAATATATTTTTATTATATTACCATTGTTGGTTTTGATTTAAATACATTTACCGCCTACTAAAAATACAACTTTTTCGAAGTAGGCGGTCTTCTCTTCAAGTGGAAATTGGAGAAAGTGACCTTTCGCTGGACAGAGAAACGGGAAACGGAAATGATTAAAATAAATACATTAAATTAAAATATATAGGTACTTACTATGTATTTAAACTTTAATAATAATAATTAGAAATTATAATGATCTGATTCAAGATGTTCATAACAATTAGGGTCGGATCTGTAGCTATATTTTAATAAATCATATATATTAGGTTAATTGTTATTTCAATGTTTTTCGTCAACGTCATAAATAAACGTTATCAGACAGCCGACTAAGAGATAATTGTGCGAATTGTTAACCATGTGTGCGTTATGCATGAATGAAACCCAATTGATAATGCAACATCTGGCTATTATGATTGGATAAAATGCGTTCAAAAAGTATTTGTTGGGCGTCTCCGCCACATATTAGGGAATATTCAAATTATTAAGTGCATAAAATAGTTGGAATGATTAGTAAATAGGTTAGTAATTACCAATTTTATGCAAAATATTTCCTACATCGTAGTATCCCTTTCATATATTTATAATGATTGCCATATTAAATACTTTTTAAATAACATATGTATTAAAATTACTGTTCATGTAACTTCTGAATACAAAAATGTACTTATTATAGCTTACTGCAACTTTATTTATAGAATGATGATGTAGCTTTATTTATAGAATAATTTGGAAATATACGGTAAAGAAATAGCTTTCACTTAATTTGTATATGAACGTTTTTCCCGAATTTTATTCCAGAATGATTTCTACCGGAAAATCATCCAATTTGACTGTAAGAGGAATCCCTCTCATCTTAAATGTATATTATCATTTTCTTCGCGTTTTCCCTGAATATTTTTTTTAAAAGTAATAATATGGACCACTTTAACAATTTAGGTTTTAAATAAAATTTTATGGCTTAAGTTACGCTTAATAAAATTTCAATTACTTATTATTTCATATGCGTTCAGCGTTTGAAGATGAAAATCCATAATTAGCTAGCTGAAGTAATGAGTGAAATTAACGATCGGTCAGAAATGGAAGGAAGTGCGGAAGAGTCATAAGGTATAATATAGTATTATGCTGTTTATTCTAGTATTCGCGAGGTTAATGACCGTGCTAAGATAGCTACATACACGGCGGTTGGCTTGTTGCACTGGTTGAAATTTGACGCCTGCGAGGTTATTTATTAAGCAAACCACAAAGATTTAATCTACTTATGTTTAGGCCTATTTTCTATATCAGTAATACTTTTGCTCTTAACTTATTTTTTTTTTGTTATGATTGGTATTTTTTAATAATTGCGAAATATCCGTTTAATTAAGATTTCTTCAGATTTACGAAAAACATATTTTTTTTGTTTTACTTACTTTGAAATATGGCAATGTCGGCATGTTAGCTGTTAATTATAACTATATACATAACATAACATGAACAAAAGCAGAGTTCGTTGGAGTTATTCTCAGTTGCGAAACTAAGCGAAGGGCAATACTTGTTGCACTTTCATTATATTAACACTGGTGTTGAGTTCCGCCAATCAACTCGGAATATTTTGAATTTATGCGGAAAATGGCGTTCTGGTACCAGGTTCTTTCTACCTGATAAAGCGATGAGCCGCGAAATATATATATATATATATATATATATATATATATATATATATATATAATATATATATATATATATATATATATATATATATATATATATATATATATATATATATGAATTTAAAAATCTCTTGAGTGATACATATCTGTAGACGTATAATGACGTGAGGTAATATTTAGCTGGCAAAGATAAATTTAAAAAGGAACGCAAAGACGAGGACTGCTGACCTCAAAATTAACAGAAGCTGAAAACGGTCAACAAAGAATATGATTATAATACAACAAAGTAGTCAAGTGGTGTCCCACTTCTAATACTGTCTATTAAATAGTATGTTATCGACGTAAGTTTGGTTCGTGTTCATGTTCAGGATACATCATTAACAAGTGCGGACGTATTTGTTATATTGTTTATATTTTTAGGTTACAGCGTAAAATAGAATAATGAAGGGCACGAAGTGTGTTCTCTATCACTTTACACGTAGCACGTGTAATGTCGTGTACTCTCAAAAACGCGGGGCAACCATATTTATTTATAAAAAGGTAAAGTTGCTATATACTTGAGTAGTTAAAATTGCTTTTATAAGTAAACTTCATATTTACTATGTGGATTATAGTTATAATTAGGTTGTTTATGTATTTATATGACCGTCCGACAACCTAGACATTTACGCACATATACATCAATATAGAATACAGAAGTTGGCTGTGTGAATACAAACATTCTTATGTGTGTGAATCGAACCAATATCGTCGTTATATAGTCATATATTTCAAAACAAACAAACATTGACATTAAAAAATTATTATGTGAAAATGTAATAGCAAAGATATTACATTTTCACATAATAATTAAGTCTTTATTAATAGTTTATTATGTTGGACGGTATAATATCGGTAGCTATAATAAAAAATTGAAAAACATCTTTTTATTACATATATATCATAGGTATACCTACGGTCAGTTACTTGGGCAATTAGTGTGTCATAAACCACTCTTTAGATATTTTCATGTGACTACAGTACTAGACGAAGCTGCAGGTCAAGACTAGTATTTAATATAATTTATTTATTACCAGTGGACGCCGTACAAACAGACAGACAAAAATTTTAAAAAGCAATGCATATTCTTTTATTGATTTTCCTTCGCCCTGCATCATTATTTGTAAAATAACAATGTACAGACACAATATTTTGACTGTTTATTTTATAGTATAGATAAATAAGTTTCAGCGCCACGAATAATATTAACAACTCCTGTGAAATATGTACGAAGTGATTTAAATACTTTCAAACAACGAATGAGGTGTTCACCCACTCCTATAACTGTAACTTTGTCAATGTTACGCAATTCGATGGTATGCGACAGGTTTTTTAACTGAACGAAACGCATTTAATTTGTAAAATATGACTATGTTCGTTTTATTCATGATTTCTTTGCTGAGCGTGTAATAAATTTATACCTATAATAAAAAAAATGTATTACAAATATTTTTTAATTTACATTACGTTTCTTACATTGTTCAAAAATTACGAATTTAATATGGAAATTTTTTTGACTAAAGTTCATTTCAACTTTTGTAGACACACATATAGTTTACCTAAACCACTTACAGCTGCAAGAAAATGTGAATAAAATAATATATTTTTAAAGTCTAATAAAGTATATTATATACAAGGTATATCTATTAAGTATTATTAAATATACAGAAAAAAATGCACATACATGAATGCATATTATTTATTCATAAGTAAATAATTGACGAGAATTTGAATAATACAATATGAAGTAATAATCTTTATAAAATCAACACGATTATGAACTAAGTAGTCATTTATAAAGCATACTCTACAAAGGCATAAACCTAGTTTTGAAGTTACGCTTCATTAAGGACGTGACTGTTGTAAAGAAGTGGCCTCATCAGTAAAAACATAAGCCTCATTAGTGTTATGGTCATGTTAAGTAGTATAAAATATTATGTTATTATCAACAACAATGAAAGAGAAAGTTTCTAGTTATTAAGCAATGTAAATGGACCTCCTTTTATTTATATTTCGTTGATATATATATATATATATATATATATATATATATATATATATATATATATATATATATATATATATATATATATATATATATATATATATATATATATATATATATGCAATTTGTTCATGAATACAGGCAGAGGTGAAATTATTATTATAATGTAAGATAAAATACCTTTCTACACTGTCGATAACATGGTATCGATTGACAATTTGTGACTGCAAATGTTGATGTATGCAGAATCCAAATTCGATTTAGTTTGATACCAGAACAAAATTCGAATACGTAACCAATTATATTGAAACTTAACTTTTAAACTACTAACTTAACAAATTTTTTTGAAACAAATTATTAAAAACAAAACGTAACGATGAACCAAAAATGTTCTCTAAGAAAAAAAAAATATAAAAAAAATTCCGTATAACTGTGTAAATAAGGAAATTTATCAAGACGTAATTATTATCTAATCATTTGTGTACCATAGCGCGATACTCTATTGATAAGATATACTGCTCACCTATATTTTTAAAGTATGTACTTTTATAAATATACAAACATTTAAGAACGTGCCAATGAAGATTAATGTTACAACTTCTGAATTATTGAATTGAATCTCTATCTTGTAATCGATTCTACATTTGTATTTTAATTTAAATATTGCATTATGTTCAATGTTCGAACCCGAGGCGTCTTTTGTGCTCTGGTCAATTCTTCAATTGAATACCTTTCAATATCTTGATCGGTTCTTACCGACTTGATTGACTGTACGTTATTTTTACTTTTACGACCATCGCGGTGCGGTTGATCCTTGATATAAACATATATCTTCGAGCAGTAGGATATAGATTATACTGATATGAACCGAAGACTGTGTATGACAATGTAATATTAAACACGACTATAGAATAATGATGGTGATTATCAATTACGTTAAGTAATCTTCTAAATGTTACTTAACCTAGTGGTTGAATTGTGAAGTGCAGTGTAACGAAGTCCAAGTCCAGGTGTCAAGTGACGGTCCCTACAAAGCATAACATGGAACGCTGACTGAATGTTTGCTTTCACTGCTTGTGTGAATACTGAATGCTCGAAACAGTACACCCACGTCTGTGGTCGGGATAAACACGCGATGAAATAGGTCGATTGCATACGATGTACAATAAAAACAAGTACGTATAATGTGGAGCTTAGCGTTTTTTATATTTGTTTTTATATACATACGCTCGCCTAAGATATGATTTGATTTATGATATGAGATAAAGAAATACAATATACTCTGTGGAGTACGAAATGCATTACTTATAAGTATTAAGATTTATAGTCTCATAAGAAATAATTATTTACTTCTTTATCATTTCACTTGAGCCGGTTTTTTACGATATGTAGAGCACACGTATGCCGTAGAGTGTTAAAATACGTATAATGTAATAGTTCGTGCGTTGTCCGTGATTTGTCTTACTTATTAATAATGCATAAAAATTTTTTTTTTCATATAAACATACATTTATATCAGCCAATATACACATAATAGAGCAAGTAGGGTCGTTTATATTGTCGAAAACCGCCCTGCCCACTCTCATCCACCCACTGTTCATTGTACGTGATCAAACCTTATTTCCATCACAATACTCGACTTGGCCTAGCGCCATGCTTTCAATATTTACCAAAAGTACTTTTAAAAGCTCTACGAACTCCTCTTGAAAGAATATTGCATCGGGTTATTTGGCTAGAATCGTACATCGTCTCTACGTTCATAGCGTTGCTTAATAATATATTTTTTTTAAGAAACAACATCGATTTTACACTTGTTTACCTAAACCTAGAACCAGACTCGAAAAAAAAGCTGATGAAATTAATACATATTATTAAAAAAAAATTAACAATGGAATGATTAAACAGTACATGATATTGGCTAAAATAAACATAATCAGAAGTTGTTTTAAAAAGTATGCTAGGCCATTAAAAGCGGCCGATAAATTATTAAGTGCAAGCATTAGGTCATATTTAAACGAACACTCTAAAAAATATAATGACGTTATAAAATGTTCCATTATATCAGTACGTAGATAAATACTCAATTCCTTAGTTATTACTGATTTAATTAAATTTTATCTACAAACATCACTTTAATTACAGGAACTATTCTTCCATTTTTGTCAGTTCCAAATATAATTGTTTCTTCCGAAGTATTGTAATTATTACTTGCAATAGTAGGATAATACAAATAAAAATATATGAAGATGGATATGTGGGGGTCAATACACTTGCCAAAAATCCTTGAACGTAATCCATCATAAGATTCTCTCTTGAGTCACAGGTCGTTCTACAGCGCATAGCGCTAAATTAAGTATTTGAAACGAAGTCTAATGACGAAGGTTCCTTGCAACAAAATGTTATGAAACGTATAACTAACATATTCAAATTACATAATAGACTAGTTGCGACGTTGTTATATATTATAGTAATCACATGTAGTTACGGATAAAAATAATAACAGTCATTAGCTAGCTATTAATAAACATCTGAGAAGTTGTACATTGTTTTTATTCGATTGAATGTCACTCATTCAAATAAATCTGTTATGAATAGCATTAGAATTGTTTTATTTTTATTTCTTACTATCATCATAATAAGGTATGACAAAATAAAATATACAATACCTCTGAATAGTATTAGCAAGAAGTAATGAAAAATAGTAAAGTTGTAGTTAAGATACAATATTGATCATGATAAATGTCGTAACACTCGACACCAATCGCTATCAGTTATCACATTTATGACGAGCGATAGACGGTGTGCCATGCATTCGCGTGCATGGCACACTTTTTAATTACAATTATCAATTTGTATTTTTAGATGATTGAAGTATATTTCTTGAATAGCCTTTGTCACTTCTGAATGTTTAATTGTGAATTTTCGTCACAATAAACTAAAGTATGATAACGTAACAAGATATTTCAATATAGAAAATAATTATAAAAAATTAGTATAGAGACAATTATTTTACTACATATATTTAGAAATAATTAAGTTTAGAAAAAAAAGAATTTGAAAGCCTAAATAAGGTGTTGCAAAAACTATAGAGCACACGTGTCTGGAAGCGCGTCGCTCTCAGTTCAGTGGGCAGTGGCATAGCGCAGGTGGCGGACTAACGGTCGTTCCTCACAATGAAGCCGGTTGCGGAGTTGCGGCTAGGGGACAGGGACATTTGCGACGTCTTAACGGTCTTATGGCATCTTATATTACGCTAGGGAAATAAGCTTAAATAGGTAGAATACAGCTGAACAAACATAACCCTTTACAGGTTTTACTTGGTAATAGGCAAAGGCAATATAATAAAATTTTAAATTATTATAGTATGTGCATATTCCAATACTAAACATTTCTTTATTTTAAGTGTGGATAGTGCAATTTACGGCGTCCGAGAACGGATTCCTTTAAAATTTACAAATGGCTTTATTACGACTAAACATTTATCACAAGAAATCTAATCACATACAGTGAAATAATTCCTAGAAGCGCCTTTGTTCCATGATCGTGGTATTTATTTTTAAATTTATAAATCAATTGATGCTGTCTTATTACGTATTTCTCTTAAGCTGCTTCACTATGGCGCACTTAAGACGCGTCTGTCTGAACGCGATGACAGAAAGTTCAAATTCTACCTTCATTATTTATATCTTTATTTATAATATAGGAGATGTCTAGTCTAGTTTTAAGAAGACAGTATCTTAAACATATATTATAGTGCTTTGTATGACGATTAACGAAAAATTCAAATTTCTTCTACTTACTACTTAAAATCCTTTAAAATTATAACATAACAGTAAACGTATCAAATTATGTTTTACTTTATTTATGATGTGATAATATATATAAGACAAGTGCCAGATAGTAAAAGAGTAGAAAGTTTGGCCTACAATACAACCCACCAATATTTTGTTGTATCGTATGTTAATTTTACATATAATTTCTAAATCATTAGGTGATATTTGTGATACGTGAATTTTAAATTATAGAGTTATAAAAATTTTACAAATTAAAATCATATTTTTAAAATTTTATTTTATTAGTACTACTACCATGAATTCAGTGTTCGTGCGATAGTATCAAATCACGAAAAATCATGACTAGCAAATTAGATTTTGAAATATTTTATCTACAGTATACGTGGAAAGATATTATTTTTACTGTGTATTTTTAAAACTTTTCCTAACATCAAAATTTAAAAATAAATTATTTTAAAACATAACGCCGCTGTGCTTAAATACAAAAATAAATAGTAGTTACTTTCTTATGTACATGATACAAAATTATCATGCAATTTTGACACGAAATCGACAGTAGGGTGGCTCACCCTTCTGTTCGGGACTCGTTTTACGGCTTTTAATAATTTGGTGAACGTTGCACTGATTGTTGTGCTGCAGCTGCTCGTAGTATATAAAGTAACGGCAATAAATCAATTTACATTTTTTACTATATACACGTAAATTTGTAACTAAACACGTGTCCTTAAATTTATGTCAAATATGCTAAAGTGCAATTTTTAAGAGAAATGCTTAAAAACATTTGTTTTGTAGTTCTTTAAAATAAATTTAAAGTTATGAAACACAATCAAGTAACATTTTGTAACATGCTAGATGTTTGTAACATGCAGTCAGCCACATCATTTTATAACATGTTAGAAAATGCGTTTATCATGCATAGGATTACGACGCACGTACTGAAAAATATGAAAGAGTTCAACTTTCATGATGTTTTATACAAATAATAATATAATGACTGGCCAAAGGAGCGCTGTAGTTAAAATCGTCTGCCAAAACCAGAAAATGCAACTTACAAGTGACAGGGTTCGTTCACCGCAGTAGTCAGACAACTACCACGAATAAATCATGTTACCTGAACTGGGAAATACTGACGTAACTTAATTGGATAAGACAAAATAGCATTTAACATAGGGAAAATAAGAAAAATATGTAATTTCTGTAAATATCACATTTTATGGAAACTTCTTTTATCTCTTAATTGTTGAACAAGACGCATTGTTATTTAGTTCTTGAATAAAATGGAATATAATCTACAGTGTAAATGAATATAACGTAACGGTATTAAGCAATAAACGTCGAAATTTTTCCACTTTGGTTGCTTTACCTAATATAAATAATTTCTAAGTTACCAAAATTAATACTAACTGCAACTACGTACTTTAATTGTTTGTTAGTTTACAGTTATATCACCTAACCTATAAGTAGCTCAATTGTTGTTTATTTCGGTTTGCTTTTTTTATTACTTAGCACATATAGATTATTTCTTGTGTATTAGTGATAGTTTGTTTATACGTTATCATATTTATAGTTTGTCACAGATTTGAGAACAGTGCAAATTCTATATATATATATATATATATATACAAAAGATTATGCGATGAGTTATTGGATAGATGCAAAACTAATTAGATAATTAAAATGTTTAATCTATATTAATACGTGAAGCATAAATTTTGGACCTCTTTTTAGAAAAAATATTTTTTTTAAATAATAATGCTTTTAAGGTACATTAAATCAATAAATAAAAAAATACACACACTACCATTTGTTAAACAATATAACTTTTGTATAAAATGATATACACGTTGCTATGGCAACGCGTATTTCACGCGTCAACGGGCCAAGTAATAATAAATACACTACAAGATAGGTAATGCAGTAACATAATCAAGTCTTAGCTACTTTTTTGTACTACAAGTGCTAAGAACATTCAAAAATGTAATTTTATACAATATTTTCCCCATCACATAAAAAAAAGTTATAATGAGACAGCGTTATATATCCTATACAATATGTGTACGTTTTGCATACCTACGTACATGGAACATTAAACACGCGCATTTTGCTATTTATGACCGCCATTACAACGACGTGCATCGACTCTTATCTAAAACATACATTCTCAATCAGAATTTTCACCTTTATGTTGTCAGCAAACCAACAAATGATTCACATTCGTTGTAACCTAACATTATCGTACAAAAATTAGAGTGAAAAATAATGTGATACGGTCATGCAAACAATATTATCATGTTGACTAGCCATACGTTTTTATTATTATGTTGTGTCCATAACTCTTATTTTTTATAGAAAAGATATAAGTTATTTATCTATGTGTTAATCATAACATAAGAACATCTGGACCTCAGACGTATCAGGCAGCTGTTAATATATTTAATGAACGCAATTAAGAAGCAAGTAATTAATTTATTAATTAATTGACGACAGAAGATTTTATTCGAGCAATTTTGTATTCCTAGATTTTATTTAATGAGAGTTTATATTCCCACTAAATAAAATCTAGGAATACAAAATTGCTCGAATAAATAATAAAATTTATTTATATATATCACCATAGATGTCTACTACATACACTCACGTATTATGCACGGACATTACTTTGTTTTTGTATGGCAGGATACAGACGTACTACTATAAACTATAAAGCACGAGTATGAGAATAATATCCTGTTCATCTTTTTCAATCAGATTCCCATGTCTAATGGCGTCGTCGTGTCGACGATGTCGTAGAAACAATCATAATTCTTTAATTCATAATTTATAAATGATGACATTACAAAACACACAGATGAAGAGAAACTTCATCTAATTCTAATTACAGTTAAATGTAAGTTTAATTTACAAGTATAGATTAAATAATTTTAAAATAAATAAAACAACCTTAGTGTTATCTTATTGATCACATGGTATATTTAAAAATCATAATAAATATTTTAAACCTAACCAATATAAAAGTATATACCTCAGAATTAAATAGTTGCTCGTGATCTATCTTAAATTCCTTAGTAATATAATATAATGTCTAATGAAACGTGATATATAATAGATATAGACTTACGTCAGGTAATTTATTACGATCGTTACTTGTAGCTAGTTCTCGAGTTTCAAAATATCAATTTCGCTTACATCTATTACGCTTACTATTTTTACCGTCTTAAAGGTTTTATTTTCGCAATGATCTTTTAAAATGATAAAATTTCTAAAAATGATAAACACCAATTATATTCTATACAAAAGATAAAAATATGAGAATACTGTACAAACACCGCTAGGTATTTATATAATAAAAGCTTCAAAATAATTTTAGATAAAAAGTGTAACAAAGATAATATATGAGAGTAAATAAGGAAAGTAATAGTAAGCGGAAACCACTGTTAAAACATTATTCATTGAATACTGGGCCTATATATGTAAAAGCTATATATTGGTACGTCAATTCTATATGACAAAGGCAAAACTCTGAACAATTGCTTATGTAATCTTTGACAGTCACACGCTGCGCGTGCACCGTTGCGCGGTCCATTGTACCTAAAAATTTAAATAATAGAGCTTTCCTGCTTTTGTTAAAAAAGAAAATTTGGTAAGGGACAATGGACCGATATTAAATGTATCGCGATTTTATATGTATTATGTAAGTGAGCTCATTTTATATTACAAGAACCATGACCAGCCATCGTCTGCAAAATAAATTCATTATATTATTGTAATATTTTTTGGAATTAATGATTGTGGAAGACACATGATAATAAATTAAATAGCACCCCATAACTACATTTCCTTCCTTTCCTAACGGCAAAGTGTGGTGGTAAGTTTAACAAAAGACAGGACTTCCGATCAGCTGCCGCGCACCCCAATTTTTTATACGGCTTCATCTACAAGTTAGTCATGTCGCCGCTGAGGTATGACAATTTTGTACTTTATTAATTTGTATATTTATGAAATCTATTTCTGGATATATATAATCTTAATGATTTGTTTGATTGATTGTATTTATTAAAAGAACTACTAATTAAGCAAATAGATTCGACTTTACCCACTGTACCTCAATATACCTATAAGTAGCGCTAAATATGTCACATGTCAAACACGAATCTTAGTTATTTATTGCACGTATGTCTGAGTAAATTTTTGATTATCATGCACCATATGAAACAAAATTTTTACTTAAATTATTTACAATCTATTAAAACTTCTTATCATGTTAAAAAGATGCAGACTTATTAAACATAGATATAGACGATGAATGTATGTTAGTTATATAACTATAAGCTTTAAAAACGTTACAGTAATTCAACTTGAGCTTCCGAAACATTCATTTCTTAAGAAACCCATAAACTGAATTTCACGTTTATTTGATAAGTTCGACATTCATGAGTTTTAAGATTTAGTTTGGTACGTTGAGACATACCAGTAACCGGCTAGAGTAGTCGGCTGTTTTCGTTAAGCGCTAGAGTATAATTAGCGTGGGTTTTTAAAGGTCATTGTCATAGCCTCGTACTGCATAGACGAACGAACCTCTTCAATATTCATATTATAAAGTATTGTATCTTACTCAAACAATAAAAATTAATGTATAATATTTGAATTACTCAAGAGTCAAATTTGATAGAATGCTAAGCAATGAAATTTGCGTAACCTTAACTATAACCATCTATAACTGCAACTAACCCAAAATCCCTTCAAGTTTTTAGTTTAACTGAAATATTGATATAATTGCTACTTTAGTATCTCACAACAAACAGTGTTGTCACAAGTAATTTAATAATGCCTATAAGAATGTATATACTTTACAAATCACAAGACTAATATATCTCATGCAATACATAATGCAAAAATTTTAAGGTGTTAATAGAAAATTTACCATTAGCGACGACTACCTGGTCAAAATCATTCTTAGAATTTCTTAAACAAAAAAGACTTTTTTCCTTTTAGTGGTTCCCACAATGATAGATGAGAGGGGTGAACATCTCAAGTGTAGTTTTTATCTCCACTTGTATTTCTTGAGCTCATAATAGAACTTTAAAATAGAGACCCCTTCGTAAACCTAAATGTACCAAACTACGATTATACGCATTAGTTAAAAATAAATGGATCTTAAGTGCAATTGCGGTAATATGTAAAAAAAGTAAAACTATTTCGTAAACTAAGAAACTGCTAGATAATAAATATAATACACAACATATATCGTAATAAAAAAATATTTTTAACTTTTTTCAGAAAATAGTCTCCATTCAATAATATCATTGCCACACTGCGTATTGTAATCCATTCTAAAGGTATTACTTTCGCAACTTACTTGGGTATAAACACATTAGATAAGTATAAAGCCGTTAGATTTAAGCTGGGGTTCAGATTACATGACGAAGACTTGCTTAATACGGAGCGACTTCAGTTATTCTATAGCTTGCAAAATTACACCGCTACGGGGAAAGGCACTATTGGGTATGTAAGGTGACACCAAAGACTGCGGCACTAAGAGATCGATCATTAAGTTTTGATTACAATCGTTATAAAATCAATATCTCATTTGGAATTTATACCAGGAAGTGAACGATACTCTTTAATATGGCTTCATATGTAATATGAAGAAGAACAAAATGGTTGCCTGAAATTAAAAGGATATTTTATAATTTAGATGTTTCATGTTCCATCACGCAAATGTATTTGAAAAATATCTTTCTTTTGGTTTAATCATTGGATAATTATCGAGTGCACCTATGACAGCTCTAGAATTATCATTAACATTATCAATATATATATACAAAGGCAACATTTGGTATCTCCATTTAACTAGGGAAAAGGTATAACATATATATTCCGAGTACTTATAAAAAATATTATACCTATATATATTGTTAATCAAAAAACTTAGAATCATCATTAAAATGTCTGTATGGGTCGGTCGGTGTCGCGTATTATATATTTTTTTTAAATCTAGGTATATTGAATCACAAATAAGTGTCTTTCTTAAATAAGCTCTCTTATTGTATAATAGGATCTTACATGCGGGCTATGGAAACTATAATTTGATAGATAGTGGACAATTTATGTGACATCTTGACAAACTGTATTATTATAGGTATGGTTGTAAGCTTCCGTAGTGAGGGTTATTTAAAAAAAACTATAATTTAGAGTTATCTTAATTGCATTTCATACGTAATAGAATAAAATAGCTAGCGAACCGCCCGCGGCTTCGCCCGCTTGTTTAACACAATTTTTTATTTCTTAGTAGAGTAAATTGTTTTCGTTTATCATAAATTGTAGCCCATATGTATTCTGATGTAGATGCTGATAACTGCAAAATTTCATCTACATCCGTTCAGTAGTTTTTACGTGAAACCGGAACAAGTATACATTCAAACTTTCACGTCTATTATATTAGTTGGATATTCTAGTACCTACTTTAAATGACTACATTTAAAGTAGGTACTTAAAAAATCTTTTTTTTGAAGAAAAGCATTTTTATTTCATTGGATGTCACGAATCTTCCATTAATGCTTACCGCATGAACTCGTTTCCTACTAACAAAGAAAGTTGATAAAAGCTTTATCGGTCAATTAACTCATGCTAACATAGTTACACGTATTATCAATGAGTAAATTTCACAATTACATTGATGTCTCTTTTTTATTTAAAAAAATAAGAGTTATATTACTATTTACCAAAATATTAAGTATTTAAGTACTTAGACGTACTTTAAAGTACTTAGTAACAGTAGTTTTGATTTCATTATTCGTATTTATACATACTTATATAAAAATTATATAATTATACAGACATCTTATCAGATAAGGAGAAACACAAACGAAGTTTGCGTTTACAACTTTTTAGTTCAACAAGGCATCTCTTAATTTCATCAATTTACAATACGTCAAAATATTAATAATTTCGGACAAAAAAATTATACTGTGACAATTCAAATAAATTCTTGGACTGTATTACCAAATGTATGTATTTCAAAATAATTTTACATAGTAAAATAATTACTATTATCGATAACATTTATACTACGAACTATTTAGCTAAAAGATAGAGTAGAAAGGTTCACAAGTTAAAACGTTAAATAAATGTTTACATTCACACGATGTGTTTTACTCGTCATTAGTCAAACGCAAAGACTTATTGTTTAACGTACTCGTACGTTAAGAGTTGCTTCATCTGCGCTTTTCAAGTTCACTGTCGACTACAGCCTGTATTGTTTGGAGTATAAATAAAATGTGCTAAATTAAAGTAACATTTTTAAAATATAATTATATACTAGCCAAATAAATTTTGAGAATTTCATTTCATATATCATTTAGATATATATATTATAGTTAAGCTTAAAACGGTTTCCCGTCTTTGGAATTACACAGCGTATCCATTGGCCAGATCTTAAGATACCATTGGGTGTGGTTTTATAGCACGGTCAATTCACCGGCAGACGATCACTTTAATTCATCGCTTTGAAGTGTAACATAAATAGTTAAACGAGCAAGATCGTGTGCGGTGCGGCATCATCATTGGATGGACTTGAAATTATCTCAAAGTTTTTATGGTCTGCATCGGAATCTGGATGTTTTTTCCCATTGCGGGCCGCTCGAACGCCCAAACAGGTTTTTAGATAGCGCTCAGTAATGCATCAAGCTGGAACTTTTTATAAAGGCGGCCTGTTTAAGGAGTGCGATGTAATGAGATTTTCGAATGCTCATTTTGTTTCTTGTAAATTAATATAATTATAATGTAAAGCCGTTGCCAAGTATTAACTTACAGTTTAAGTTATACTTTTTATTATTTGTTATTTTAATATTATTATTATAACATTTTATAAATAAATTAGCAAAATTTTAACGAATTATATTTTATTTATTATTATGATGATACTGATGATTTATTATATTAATAATATAATATAGTTTCTGTCGAGTTATAACTATAAATATTTGTATTTAGGGAAATATTTCACATGTTTATAATAAAAAAAAATTGTGATCATTTATATTACAAATTACATGGAGGAATAGAAATATTCACAATTTTATAATCATATAAAATCATAATCAATACCGTTCAAGAGTAATTGCAAAAGTATATTCGGAAAAATTATTTTGAATTTGAAGTAAAAAAAAAAAGTATAGAAAAGTGTAAAAAAGTATAGAATACTTACGAACTGTCACTTTCTTAGGGTCATACTTCTCGATGATATTATTTATACTTTCGATCTTCGTCCGTGCAACTTTCGACCTCTCAGTTATACCTTCAAGCTGGAATGTTAGCTCGCTGAAGATATCTTCAGCAAGAAGAACTAAAGAGGCGAGCTGGCGAAGTGCATTACTGAGCGTACAGTTGGTGACCGCTTGGAGTTCCTCATCCGTGACCCTCGGCTTTCCGTTTTCATCTCGCAAACTTGTTCGTGAGAGAAACTTCGGTTCCACGACACGCTGCACGAACGGCATCTCGAAAGAAGTTCCCAAACACTACGAGTAGCTTATTCATCCATTCCCGCGCGGCGAATTAAGCGTAATTCCGCTATCCATTCAACACATAACACAAAAAATGTCAGGTAACTGCCACTTTGAATTAACCGACATCGTAATCGGCAAACTTTCACAAATTATATGTTGATAATATGCTGATAACATTCAGTTTATAAAAGGATTAATTAATAAAAAGATGAAATTTGTTCATAAAGTTGCAGCACAAAAGTTTGTTAAAAACTTTTCACATCGATGAAATCGCGCCATTTTATTACGTACACTTTAATCATCAGGTTACGACCGTGTCTACCGGTCGAATGAAATTTTATATGAATGAAGAAGATACAATGCTGCCATATTCTTTAGTAACTTTATATTATAACAATTAAACTAACTAAAATAAGAAAGTATAGAGATAATACAATGTTTATCGTAACAAATTATTAAAATATTTTATTGTAATAATATTTAGTATATAGTAATATAATTTACAATTGTTATTTTTATATAAGGTAACATCAGTATATAAGTTAAAGCGCCATCTAGTTTTCAATGCTTCAACTTATTAGTATTATGATTTAAAGTATGCCATGATAAGTTATATTAACATTTCGGTAGGGGGCAGGGTTAAAACTTCAATATAAAAGCAGACAAAAATAATTGTATAGAAGCTAGCGGTACGCTTGGGGACAAATGAAAGTTTATGTAATATGTTATCGCTAGATGGCAACTTGTATGATTAATTATTAAATTACAACTATAAAAAAAATATTTTTTAAATTTCAATGAAAATAAATATAAAAATAAATAACAACATAATATTTTGTTTCACAATTTTACTTAATTGAACTAAAATTTACTTATTTATTTTAATGTTTGTAATCATTAGTTTAGTTTAATTTTTATGTTTACGAGATGGTCCAAAATATAACTTATAAGATATGAAAATTAGTTAAAGTGTGCTTGTGATTATAATGTAAAAACTTGCGTTCATCATAAATTAATTCATAATAATGAATTGATTAATAATGTTGTTATTTATTAATTATGTTATTTAATGGGTGAAAAGGTCTAAATAATTTTTAAAATCAAAAATTAAAGCTTTGATAAGATAGAACTTATTAAAACACAAGCCTAAGAAATTTGCAAAAAAGAAACAAAAAAAAAGTTCATGTTCAAGTGTTTTATTTTATTCAAAGGTTGTCTGGCAAAATATTTCATGGATTGAAATAAATATTCATATTGATCAAATCTAAAATGTTTGATTTGTTTTAGTGTTTGTAGCTTAGTATTTTCAAATATTTTTCTACTTATTCTAGAGTGACATCTGGGGAATTCTTTTGGTACTGATTACGCTCTCTGGCGCACAGGGTCAAAAACTTTCAAATATATTTAACGAAAGTTGCGCATCTATACTAGTTTGAAATTTCGTTCCGACCCCTTATCACACATGTGAGAAACAAAGCAGAGTAAATTGTCAATTCATGTCATAGGCTTGTGTTGTGTTCGCGCACACTGGCATCCGGAGTCCCGTGGTACGTTAGTTACGTAACGTCCCGTGGTACGTTAGTTACGTACGTAGATCCACGTGGATCTACATAAAGACTGTGAATTGGAATCGCTTAAAGAGTTCTGCAAAGGCTTTTTCAAACATATTCTGTACTTTAACGCTCTGGTAGGGTCCTTCTAGACCCCGACGATCCTATTATTATACGGCAGGTCCGTCACTACACTCTTCAGTCCCAAAGACACGCCATCGTGCAGCACCTCTCATATCACGGCACGGCCGCGCCTCGGAGTGGCGGAGCCCAACGGTCCCTGACCGTCCAATGTACCATCTTCTGTTCAGTGTCGCTGTCAACACCTTTTGCGGTCAACAGCGTTTAGTCCAATAGAAAAAAAATGTAGGGGACATATATTTTTAAAATATTGTTAAACTTCAGTTATTCTAAATTCTGTTATATCCGTTTTACACTTATATACCAACTTCTTACTGACTTATCCGTAATACTTTTAATGCATTATATAATTAATTACTGCCCATTTAATAATGTTTTGCATTACTTAACAACATTTTTATTTCTATTCAATGTATGTATACATTTAAGAGGCAAAAAGTCTCATATTATATTTTATATTATTATAAATTAAGACTAACTGGTTATAGTATATAACTAACTGATTTAAATAAGCTATATAATATTTAATTGTTTCTTATTTACAATATAAATGAGCTTTACGAAAATATGCTTAAAAGTAGGATATTAGGTTTCAGCCGACTAGCAAACTTACTCTTTTGTAGAATTTAGCAGTTTTTTTATGGTAGACATTATTGGGGACTTAGGTATATTAATTGCAAAATGAAATAAAAAATTATAGCCCAAAAAATTATACACTTTATTGTATAAGCGTTCTTACACATATATTTAGTACACTAGCATCTACAAAATGATGATAGTAAATAATGTACCTACAAAATGTATAGTTATCTAGCATTCAACACTTATATGTAAAAACTATTTCCTTTTCCCTTCCTACTTGTTTTACAAATGTGAACTAATGAGCCAGGGAAAATATTGGTATACATAATTGATAAGATATAAATTGTTCATTAGACAGACGTTATGGATACATATAATTTCATACAACGATTATATAAATCAAGCAAATTAAAAACTACTACGACATTTACTGTAGCATATTTATTATAGGCTATATAAATCATTACTTCGCGTAAGAATGTTATATGATGTCTAGCAATGTATATGGTCTAGTCTACAAATGACTGGTATGTCTTAATTATTTTAATATACATATAAGTATATATTCAAATTTTATATGCATTTATATCTACATAAAAATGGATATATATGAAACAATAATGCCTACTTTATAAAAATGTTAATACGTCCGCAATCTTTAACTACAAAATACTTTCTACGCCTAATTACAAATATATGTTTTATATATGAATAAGCGCATCCAAAATTTAATTTAATTTGCATTTTATTCATAGCACATGTGTTATGAATAAAATATAAATTAATAATATATAACTTGGCAGTACACATTGCTTATCCTTTAAACACTACCATGAAAATTAAATATTCTATAGCAATAACAGTATCTAAATTGAATATGCATTTTTATTGAGACAACATTGAGATTTTTAATATTACCCTAACCACAAAATAACTGAATGAAAATCATAATGTGTTTCACTATAACGACTTAATAGCAAATGTTAAGATGATAGAAAAAAAATTAAAATAATTTATTATATAATATATTATCAGCTATCATCGTTCTAATTGTTATTAGGTTAAGGAAAGCAACTGCGATATTAATTTTATAGATTTTAGTTATTTTTGGATAGCTTTCAATGATAAAGGAGATTGTGAGATCTATGTGAGATTAAAAAATGTAAAATGTTCATAGTTTTTAAATATTACTATAGATACACGAATAATTTATAGGAAACATTGAAAGTTTTTTTAATAATATAAAATTATAATTGCTATTATACATCTACCTAACTTGTTTGTTGCATCTATTTGTCTTAATTAATGGCAGTTACATGGCTTGCTAAATATTTATATAAATGTTTGATAAATTTTAATTAATTATATTTATAAATAACTGGTTATCTACAGTAGAACAGTGTCAGTTGATTACTAAAAAAATAATAACCATTTTAGAAAGTGCCTAAAAATTTTAACGGATTCAAATCGGCACCTCTTGAACTGTTCAAGCGCCTCTAGCCTCTAGCCAATCAAAGCATCCAAACTTATCGAATACCAGTTCAAGTTCCTTTAAAATTCAAGTTCATATACGTTTTCTGGTATATCTTTCTTTTCTGTGGAATAAAACTTTTAAAAAATGGTTAAAAATGTTTCCTAATTAAGCTTTTTTGCACTAAACATGTAAATTCTGACTAATTTAATTTCAGATTATATATTTGTGTCTGTAGCCATCTCTCTTGATTACAAAATTACGATATTATATTATATAAGTTATATTATGGTAAACGTTTATTAACTTATACAAGTAACCTCACTATATGCTTTCATATTTCAAATTATTATATTTATAATTAGTATTCCAATAGCTAAAATATCTTAAGACTTAAATGTTACGACTAGATATCATACCAGTGGCGAAGTGTATATATAACAAGATTCCCACCGGGTTACCTTTTGTAAATCTTAATAAATAAATTAATCAGTAGTAAAAAACAATTAATTGTTAACGAACAGATATGATAATCCTAATCAATTTTTTATAATACAATAGAAACCAAAATATTTGTTGAAAAAATAAAGTTCATTAACTAAGCTAGATATTTATATTATCTTGATTGAATTTACCTTTCCTTTCTTTTTTACGCCGGCGTCTCATCAACTTTATAAAAATTGTACTCTTCGTCACTGTATTATACGAATATTTTTTTATAATTTTTTCATGTTTTTTATAATTTCGCAAGACGCGTATGCCTATTTTAAGACTAGATTATTTTGAGTACATCAATATATATTATTAATTAAGTAAAATTAATAGAATTAATCAATAAAGTCAAACGAAAAGCTTTTTATTAAGTGTTGCTATAATGAACTTGGTGTTGCTTAAATTTGTTATTTTAAAATGTACCTTGAGAGTAGAAAAAGTTTTTGTAAAAAATAACATAATTTATATCTTACCTACATTGCACTGTTACTGCAATTTTTAAAATAGAAAATATTAAATTCTAGATATTATACATATTCATGAAAAATCACGTCAATTCTTGTAAGCAAGCAGCAAATAAATATTTACTATAGGATATAATTCAGATAGTAAATTATTGTTTTTTATGCTTGCGGTACTTTAAGTTATGACACGAGACGTGGTCAACAGAAATCGTGCTCTTGCTATGGCCGTGATTTGTCACATCGTTAGCCGAGTTGCATAAAGGAATTAATCTTGAAGGGAATATTGTTAACCAAGCCAAAATATAATGACAGCTCACTAGTGGATTATTTTACTAAGTAAATTTATAACATAAATCAAAGCCAAATATGGATCAGGCCACCATATAAATAAAACTAAAAACGAATATATCCAAAGTTTTAGAATAAATCATTAGATACCTGCGTCTGCATTGAAATAGCGCCCTAAATGTTTATAATATGCTTAAATATTTTGGGAGTTTGTAATTGCAGCACATGTTGACTAAATACTGGATAGATATTTATTAGATCATATTTTTATATTAAAATATTAGTTCTAATACAATTATTATTATTTGTAAACATGTTTATAGCTACAATTATAGAAGAGCAGGGAAAATAAATAATTGTAGTATAAATAAATACTTTCATATAAGAAGAAAAAGACAACATTTATTTTAAGTTTGTAAATTCTACGAAGACTAAGATACAGAACTAGTTCTATAGATATACAGATAGACAGACTGCAAGAGACTATACCGCTCATATAAAGCCATTATTAGGATAAATGTAGCGCGTTCTACAGTTAATACATGTACATATATATAGACGTTATTTGGATGGTTTTATTCCAATGGACTATTGTTTATAATTATAGTTCTTAAGAAAATCGAAAAAATATATTCAATATGTCTTCTCATATGTATATGTATTTTATATGTATATATTCAATACATTTGCTCCAGTCGGATATGTTTTGATGTATTCTTAAATGATGGATTCGGGAAGTTGGAAATTGCTTATAACAGAAAGGAAAACTTAGGACGAGTACTTATATTCTAAAATATCTTATAGTAACACAATTATAACGTAACTACTATAAATGTCCAATACACAAATCAGCGCAAAATAAACGAGTACTCGTCACTCTACACGACGCTAGCAAAACAATCTTCCCGACACACTACTTCATATCCCTTGTTGCTCCAAACCTTCAGCTTGAGGAATATCTTCGTACATCTTAGATTTCACAGAGGATTAGATTTCTTAGAGGTCACATTCAAAATAATGATTACTTTAGATAATTAATAATGAAATATAAACACAAGGTCAAGTACACAAACATATTCGTTAACGTTACTGTTATAAATTTAGATAATCTTTTCTCATAAGCATTTTCAGTTTGTATACATAAGATAAAAAAGTTTTATCGTGTAAGGTAAAAACATTCTTATCAGACACATTTATTTACGTAGGTAATAAATTGCAACGACACCACGGACTGATAGTACATGACCTTTTTGTCATTTAACATTTTTGTATTTTCTTGCAGTTTATATGGCAAATTTCAGAAATAAATTTAGAATTGATAGTACGAAATTTTCCTAAAGTTGAAGTACTTAAAAAGCTAAAAACAAAGAAATATTCCATTTGTCATTCCATGTGTTGTCTCGGCTAGCGACGTCGCGACCGAGAACGGTCAGTGAAGGAGGCCCTCGTCTATTTGCGCACCCCGCGCTATGGGTCGACCTCATGGCAAACTTCCATGTAGTCGGGATCGTGCATGATGTCCTTTATCATATCCTTCAACATTGTGTACCGCGGAAACATTGGATATATTTTGGAACTCACGTAATCTGACTGAAATCCAAAAAAATATATAAAATATTTTCCTAACAAATTTAATTTAAATAATTTAATATAATTATTGATATTCCGTAAAAACATATCAAGTGTATTGAGTAGTAGTATTAAGCAAGGTAATTAGGGAGAACGAGTGATAACACTATACTGTCCAGTGCTTTCTTAATCTACGATGAATGTTAAATGTTCAATAATTTTAAATTTTATATTTTCTTATCGTTTTACATATTTGTACTTCAGTGTCCGTACTAATATTATAAAGCTGATTAGTTTGTTTAGCTCCACGTCCAAATCTAGAAAGTACTGGTTAATCGAATTAAAATATATGTGTAGGATAGACCATACATCGAGGCCCTAGGCTGTCTTGCATCGTGTTTATTATTTCGATGTAACGCACTTTACCCGCTGTCAGAATTACCTAGGACACTCAGAATGTGTCATATGACATGCAAATCTTTTAGTAAATTCCATTTGCACACAGGCTAAATGGCAGGTAACAGCAAGCGCTAACATATTGCAAGCAGACATCTTTGTTGAATATATTCATATGATTATACAAATGATACTTCATCACGACGACTAAATTAACATACTTTAATAGATTTGCAATAAATGTAACGAACCAAAGACCACTAAAATATAACCTTGTGGAAAAAAATTAAAGATTATAAAAACAAAATAAGTAAACAATAAACAAAAGAATTAAGTTGTAATCGTGATATTTTTTATATAAAGTTTTCTATCTATGATTTTATCACCTTTTATATATTTTATAGAAAAATTATTTTAACCCTAAAGGTAGGAATCATGTATATTTTAGTATGCAATAAATATATTTAAGGAAACAAAAAGTTGCTACATAAAAAGTTTATTAAAAGTCTAATGTACACTCAATTCATTCAGCAAAAAAAATTAGACCATTACGCGACACAACTAAGAAATGAAAGATGGCGGTGGTTTCATGTAATCTAGTATAATATATTAACTGACAGCCGAATGGCACCTCAGTCTGTCACGAGTGCAACAATCACGGACTGCTAATAAAGAGTTCGATAAATAAGTAAAAATAATTTCATTTAATATATATATATATATATATATATATATATATATATATATATATATATATATATATATATATATATATATATATATATATATATATATATATATATATATATATATATATATATATATATATATATATATATATATATATATATATATATATATATATATATAAGTTTTTTACTTTATTGATGTTCTTACCTTTAGTTCTCTAATAAGATTTCTTAATCCCGTATACTTTTTCAGGAGACGATATAAATCATTAGTCATTTGGGTGTTTTCTGTCTCTATCTGAGACGTCGTCATATCTGTAAAAGATTACATAAGCGCAGAAAATGTTTTAACAATATAAACAATGAATTTAATAAATGACTTGAACTTAATGGAAAACAAAGCTCTTTGTTAGTTAATTTTTACATTCTTTGTAGAGCATCTACTAAACAAAATTTGTATTTACTATAACGAATATTTGTAATAATTTTATATAATATAGCCTTTTTATTATTTTTATTAGCTGTTTGTAGTTAATTAGCTAGTGGATTCGGTAACTTTATAATCAAAAAATTTGCTACGTTTTAACATACTTTTGAAAAGAAATCACAGTTTTTACAAAAAAGCTGGAACATTATTGTAGAAAAAGCTTCTCATCCGTATATTATTTATATTATATATTTAAGTATATATAACAAAAAATTATAATCATCTACTTATTGAATATGATTATTATTAATGTAAATAAAATAGGATATATAATATTCGAAATATATTAATGTGTTTTCGTTCTCAGTCGAGATCCTTGAAACCATACCGCTCACGATAATAAACAGGCATTTCAAGACACTGAGATCATAAGCATAAAATCGACGATACATGCAAATTTTTTAAAAACTAATTGTTGCCCGCAACTTTGTTTGCGTGGATTTTATGACTGTTACATTTAGGACCTAATCTCTATAGTTATTGTCCAAATGACATATTCCGAAACTTTGAATTTAATTTTTTTTGTAAAAAGGTCATCCTGCTGAGTACCCTTGCTAATTCTTGCTATATGACAGTAGGGATAAGTACTTACCGGTGATATATAAATATTACCTAAGAATATTTGTTTAAAAGTATTTAAAAATATAATTTATAAAAAATATCGGTCAAGTGCGGGTTATACTATGATATTCCGTTGAGAAAAATACTACTTATAAAAATTTACAAACTTAAATTTGCGGTCGTCTCCATTCATTTTGTATGAAACGAACTACAAATATAAGTTTGTAATGGGTTCTTTCTGTGTTCGTAATGTATAAATTATCAATTTTGCGATTTTCTTCTATACTGTAATTCTTACTTTTTGTCAAATTTCATAACTCCAGGTCAACAAGGTTTTGATTAAGATTTCAAAATGCAAAAAAAAAATAAGCATAAACGCTCATATCTTTTGATTGCGTCGATTTAGTTGATTTAGAAGCTTGATTATTTCACTGCTTCAAAACGCTATGGGCTTAGATATTTGATATTAATTTCAGCTTGATTCCGCCACGTGATTTTAAGAAAATGGCTTTTCCAGACGGTAAGACTGACAGATGGACAACTAAGTGATCCTATTCTACATCACATCTACATTACTAATCTTCAAAATCAATTATACTCATGTCTCTACTAGCCCTAATAAATTTAAAATAAGTAATTTTAATTAAATCGATCGAGTATTTCCAAAGATGTGCTCTTAACAAGCATTCACGTCACGCATTTTCTATTGTGTAATATAAAATTGTGTGTGTGTGTGTAATAAAATTTTACTCAAATTTCATATTAAAATTAAACTATATATTAATAAATCTGGAACATGCTGGCAATTCTAAGTCAATAACCATCTAAGATCGTTATTTGAGTCAGGGATATATTTAGACGAATATTAAATGAGTTCTCGCAATACATTATGATTGACGTGGAATTTCAATGTTCAACAGATTCTTATGAGTAGTTGTAATTTGAAGTACTAAAACATTTTAAAATAATTTTTGCCTATAGTTTTAAAGATGCTAATTAATTACAGGTTTTCCCCATTATTTATTTCTCCTTGGTTTTATTTTCGTACATTGTCATATAGTATATTATATTGGATATTATATTCCAGCAATTGTTACTAATGCATCTAATACAATTACCATTTAATCGTTCTATCCGCTCCCTTCGATCAGCAGCTTCTTCAGCAAGCTTGGATGATGTTTTTACACCTTCTCCTGATTTCTGAGTTTTTTCCATAATTGCACAAGCTCTCAATACAAAAGCAGGTACAGTCTCGGCTTTCTCCTGTTTTGGAATTTCTACGAGAGACCAATATTGTGTTTCTAGGCGGATTACATCCTGAAAAGTTAAACACTACGTGTGAACACAAAATGTTACAGTTTTGATTACAATATAACAGAATTTTTTATTTTATGAATTAAATAACATTATTGTTAAAAGTAAAAATTTAGAGGGTTAACGCAGGCATAACGATAACAATAACTTTATCACATCTTTAAAAGAAACTTTAAGTGCAATAGTTTCCAATTGTAAAATTGTAAGACTGGAATCTGTTACGGGTTCGAGGGAAACTGCAAAAGAACGACTATTACTGAAGTGCAATCAGGGCTTAAAGTGGATAAGTTTGCACTGGAACCTTTCCAGCTGCGGCCGATAACTACTATCTTGCTTTTGTGACTACAACAGTTAGCTTTGGATAATCTACACTTTAATAACTTTTAAATATTCTGTATTCTGTATACATACGGTTATGATATTGCAGATGCTATTAATATGGGCACTTTTCATTTGTTAATTTGCACTGTTTCCGCATGAATATTGTTGATATATAGACAAAAAAAAATCATTATGAATGAAGAGTATATATGATAACTAAATGTATAAGTTAAAAATACATATTAAATTAAAAAAAATAACGTATCGTGTTAAGCCGTCACATAATAAATAGTGACGATAACTGTTATTAAAAAAAAATATTGCAGATGACAAGTATTTGTTATTATATTTAAAATTTACAATTATTTGAAATAACTACAAAGAAAATACATATATATATATATATATATATATATATATATATATATATATATATATATATATATATATATATATATATATATATATATATATATATATATGCCAACGTCCATGCCACGTTGAACACACCGGTTCTCGTCCGATCACCGAAGTTAAGCAACGTCGGGCGCGTTCAGTACTTGGATGGGTGACCGCCTGGGAACACCGCGTGGCGTTGGCATCTCAGAGGGTGTCTAGCCAATTATCTGTCCGATATTTGGTTTCCGGCATACGGGTACGCGACCCCGGGACCTCGAGCCACCACTTTCATAACCCGATCCAATCCATGTAAGTGGTGTCCCTCCCCTATATTCCAAGTCTTTCTGCCTCTTATTCCCTTTCCTTTCCTGGTTTCTCCCAGTAATGGGTTTGGAGGTCAGATGGCAATCGCTCCACAAAAAACCACTTCGCCACTCATATGGACCGATTGGTCTTAGTCGGAAGGCAGACCCTGGCAAAAAAGCCAGGACTAATGCCAGGAAGAAGAGGAAGATATATATATATATATATATATATATATATATATATATATATATATATATATATATATATATATATATAAAAATTTTGTATCGTCTACGATGTTGAGAATAAATCATTTATTTACCAATATGCCAATATTTTAATTATAAATGATAAGTACATTTTTGTTACTAAATCAAAGAAAATTCAATATCATGATGATAATATTTTTTTTTTATTAAACATAAAATAACGATTATAGCATTAATAATATGTCTACTACTGTTATTGCCATAACCTACCTTTTAAAATTAACTTCCTCTATACCTACCCGTAAATTATAGTTATGTTACACAATATCCGTTAAAATAATACCTACGAGTATATATTAATATATATTTATTTATAGATTCTTTAGTGTAACAAATTCTTTAAGGGTAGTTTTGGTAAAGACATTGTTATTAAACATATAATGACTGCACAACTTATTATTCCCGTTTTTTATTAAATATTTCATTGACATTTTAAATTTTATGATCACGGTCAACGGTCAAATTCAGTTAGTCACTTCATGAAAAGTGCATTTGTTGAAATGGTCGACGGCATCATGAATATCAATGACAATAAAACCAGTCATGTTATCTAGAATAAATTTAACCTTTCATCTGAGACTCGAAATCGAAAAAAAAATTATATATCGTGTTTTTGTGTCGCTTCTATTTAGTCACAACCTCGTTGACATAGATTTTTTAAAAATATTTTATACATCTCATGAAACGAAACTGTACGTTCATTCCGTTTAGAAATAATTCAATAAGTCAAAAGAAGACTGGCCTCAATTAAATGAAAACAAGACTCATTCATAGAGGGTCGCTGATGCCATCGCTTATTTAGAATATTTTTTATATTTTTAGGGTTCCGTTCCTCAAAGGGAAATGAACGGAACAATTAGAGGGTAATTTCTTTGTCTGCCTGTCTTCCATCTGTCAAAACCATTTTCTCAAAATTGCGTGGAGGTATCAAGTTGAAAATAATGTAATAATTAATATAATATTAATGAAAATATTTTGCAGGTCCTATGGTAATTTCGATTAAAGAAAAAATCAACTTTCTAAATGAAAAGATACGAGCGTTTACGCTTCGGTTTTGCCGCAATTGTATGAAATGCATCACGATCATCAAAACCTATTGGATACTTTCCGTTGGCAAGAAGTGATAACTTTTTATACAAAAAAAAAAAATGGAAAATTGGAAATTTATTGGTATATAGCGAAAAAAACTGTTACAAAGTTACTTGTGTGGTTCAATTACAAAATTAAGTTTGTTAACTTTATAATTTGTATTTTTTTTTATCTACAATCATGAAATTGATACGGAACTCTCGGTGTGAGAGTACTACTCGCACTAGATCGATATTTTTTTAAATTGAATGTCTTATTGAAACGAATATTTTTGTTACCTATACATATATTTTATAGCTTACTCGTATTAAATTATTAAATACATGTATTATATTATACTCTGTTTCCGTCAAGAATAAAATGACCCAAGCAAATTCTTTTATGTAATATATGGCTGTTGTCTTGTCGATATACGCTGATTCATGTCTGAGTAGATCCAATGAGTAAGGGGCTTAGTAATTATAGCAATTTTACAAAGGGCTTCCGACCATTTATATAAATTCGATGTAGTTAATAGATTGAATGTTTATATCATCATATGTAACTGTTCATTAAAATTAACAAATAATAATAGGTGTTTAAAGATAAATATGATTTAAAAAAAAAAACGACAGTACAGTCACTTACATAAGAACATTAACTAAAGTTTGTTAATTATTTTTATAATTGAACAGCCAATTTAACATATATACATATTTTTTTAATATAATTTATATACAATTGCACTTGTAGTAGCTGTAACATTAAGTACTTCATATTTCTTTTGAACAAATTATTTCATAGATTTCAGAAGCAAATGATGCAGTCTCACCCGCACGTAGACAAGCTTTTCTATTCCTAGGAGAAATTACTCTTTGGGCTTAAAATTCTTGCTTATTATTAGCATATTGAAGAACTACTGGAATGATAGGCTAGGGGCACTTACGTGGTCACATTTTTAAAACATGTTAAGCATACAGCATTGAAGAGAGAATCCATTGATATATCATTCTCTTCTCCACATTAAGCAAATTTTTGAGACATTGTATGCTGGGTGGTAAAACGCAATGTAATGTCAACTTAGAAACTTTAATAAGAATTGAAAATTTAATAAAATTTATGAAAAAACAAACGCCACATATCCAGATCGAATACTATGTGTATTTAACATTACAAAAAAATTGGTGTATATGCAACCAAATTTATTCATTCAAAAGTGATAGCAAATGAAAGATTTATTTGATTATTGACTCATGGAAGGACGGAGGTTTTTTAAATGTAATTAAAATTAAGATATAATAATCTTCCATTATTATATCTTAAAGAAAATTTCCGATGTACCTACCATCCATATGTATAAACGATATGTGCTCGTACGTAGTAAAGCTAAATATATTAAAAATACTCTTTATAAATACAAGGAAAATGAACTTTATGGCTTTTAGTACTTTTTAAAGTCTGAAAAGGTTCTTATTAAAGAACATAATTACAACTTCCTTTGTTTGAAAGCGCAATCAAAGGGCGGAGGCAATTAATTACCCACAAATAAGAGACATCTTTTATCGAGAATCGGTAATTACTTTAAAGGCTATATATACAAGTATTCCACTTTACAATTGTTTCGTGTGACGTCTGTGTGATAATAATGCACACATGAAAGAAATATCATTTGCAATATTATTTTCAATTTTCAAAAACGACTAAAGGGCACTATATTAGAATAGAATATACTTTATTGAATACATATAAAAACAAAATTATATAAAAGATCAATTACATGAAACAAACATAATATTGTACGAATAAATAAAAGGCAGTCTTATTGCTTCAAGCAATCAATCCATTATATTAACAGCCAATCTAACATACTCGTACTTATTACTAGTTACTGATTTCTAGATTTTTTTTATTTCTCGAGGCACAAGAATTCCTGATTGGATTTCTAGAGTTTCTCGAGTATCTAGAGAAATCATTATTTTTTATTAAATCTTATGGTACTTTGATTTTTATATTTATAATGAAGGACAGTGATGAATTAACTAATTTGCGAAGACTTGCGCAAAAATTAACTAAATTAAAAGGACATTATTTTAATTGTCTAAATAATGAAAAAATAAATTAAATAAATTGAAAATCCAAATTTCACCTGTCTAAGCGTAGAGAGAGAAGCTTGGAAAGTTGAGGTGAGCTTATACACGTTTCAAAGTCTGTATTATCTTGTTTTCTTATCATCCATATTAATTATACATTCTCGATTTCTCGAGGCATCGAGTTTTTTTCCGTCTCGACTAAACACAACTTTTTCGAGAATTCTCGAAAAGAAGCATTAATTTATTAGAGACAATAAACATTCATTACATTTCTTATACGAATTTAGTTTTTACCTTCATAAAACATAATATTGAGTGGCGAAACTCTATGCCATTAAAATTTTAAATCATAACATACAGAAGAAAATTTATTAAAACGTAATTACAAAAATAACTGATTATGCTAATTTATAAATCAAATTTTAATAAATTAGCTTTTTCTACGGTTTTTTGAATTCATTAATACTAATATACAATTATTTTAAATAACATTTATACTTAACATTTTTATTTACAACTTTTTTATTTATATTATTTATATTTAACATTATTTATATTTAACATTTTAACTTTTATTCAAAAAGAAATTCTCAAAGAATAAGAAGATAGATAATTAATCAATGTTATTAATTATAGTTTATTCTTGCTACGGTAAAATAAGGAACCTAATTGGTTTAATAACATAAGCACAAGCTACGACTATTGATCGTACCTAAAGTGGTGAAAGCAAATGGAAGAAAGAGTTTGAGAACTAATCAAAGTTTTAATTGAAAATAATATCATCGACTGTGATTTCTAAACACAAAGTAATAAACGAGAAATCGTTTGCAATATAATTGGTAACTGTTGTGTTGAAATTATTTAGTAAATACGATACCATAAAGATATTATACTTACATAATATTTGTACTACTATACTAATATTATAAAGCGAAAGAGTTTTAATGAACGCGCTCATCTTAGAAGAATTGAAACTTCATTTATTTGATAAATACAAGATAGTCCATTTATCGATAAATGTTACTACATCACGTCGATTTAACCCAAAATACCTGCGGTCAGAGTTATCTCGGGCACTTAGAATGTGTCGTGTTAGCTCACAACTCTTAGTTATTTCCAATGGACGGTCGAAGCCGCAGTTAAAATTATCATGGTTAATTAATTAATTAATTAATTATCTAGAATGTGCGTTTCAGTAATTGTTATGGCTTTGGTATTAAAGGACATATTATTTTACTAAACATTCGTAAACACGTAATAGAATAGTTAGATTTGCTAACAACAATATTTATTCAACGACCAAAATGTTATTCACTGTTGTAAACAGTAGTTATCAAAATGTAGTTTAACAAGCACAAATTTGATTAAATTCGGTGTGCCGTAATTGCACTACAAATTATTAATTTCCCGTATGTTGAAAATTTATTACTTACAGAAGGGAAAATAGAGAACTTAATATTATTAAATAAGTTAGATTTAATTCATAATTAAAACTTCTGTTAAAGAAACTTAAAATATTAACAGAGAAAATGAGAATAGCTAGTTCGCTTTTAAAATCAGTATTCAGTACAAGCGGGTGCTTGAGTACTGACTAATAAATGTTGTATACTACATAATAAATGGATTCTCAATTATTAACACTATAAAGTTAGCAGTATTTCGGATATTTTTTAATTTCATTACTTATTATATAAAAAAATATATATTAAACTAGCGAGGGCGGCTCGCTTCGCTTCGCCGGGGTGAACTTTAAAAAATAAATATCTAGTAAGTTAAATTGTATTCGTTTTTATAATCGTATATGATATATATGCGAATAAAATATGAAATAAATAAAAATGATCATTTTCATTGTATATAGGTGGTATGGTACCCGCGCGTGGTAAACGCTGTTTTTTCCGTGTACATTCAGATCCCATGAGAATCTAAACATAAAAGTTCCGGAGAAACGGAAAGATAGACAAACAGACAAAATTTTTAAAATTGTTAATTTATATTTTAGTATCGTGTATGTAAATAACAATATAATCGAAAAAATAATTATTATACAAACAAATGCTTAAATTTTATGTATAGCTTTTTATTCATTTTTTACCAATAGATTAATTGTTTTATACCATTATATATTGTAATGCAAAACAATATTAATATTAATATACTAAATATAGATGCTTATAAATTTTTTTTCGTAACAGTTCTTTTGAGTTTTCAATAATAATAGGAGTATGGCCTCCAGCGAGGATTTGCGGTTTAACAAGTTTGTCATCGAACGATGTTAACGGAAAACGAATTTAAATACTTTTCTGCCCTTAACACTAATTAAATTAAATGGGCTTGAGAAGACTCTGTTTAATTGGAAAAGGCAAATTAATTTATGTATGGGGACTGATACTGAAAAATACGCTATTTGTTTTAGGATTTCGTACCTCAAAACAATAAACGAAATCCTTATAGAGGTTACCCTATATCTCTAACCTTTGGTTATATTTTGTTGTCCGTGCAAACCCTTGTTAACAAACAAATTAACAAAATGACTTTTAGATGACGCACGGTCTAGATGATCAAATATGAATATCCTCAAAGGTTTAGTATTGTTTCTCAAACGTGTCCATCATAATTTGTGTGGATTTTTTAGCACAAGACTTCTTCAAAAACTCTATTAATCGTTTCTTTGTATTATTGTCACTAAAAGCACCGAATAGGAAGCTAAATAACAAGTGAAGTAGTTAAGGTACGGTAGAATCCCTACTGACCATGTACTTTGGGTAGAAGTTAAAAGTTGCGGTACAAAAATGCTAAAAATTGTTAATTTATAATTATATCACATAAAAAATACTTATATTAGTAGTTCAATCAAAGAATAGGGCATACTTACAACAAACATACAATAATAAAATCGGTACGAATATGTCGGGGGGCGAGTCCGACTAGCACTTGACCATGTTTTATAACAAATAAAAAACCAATGGCAAAAACGGAGTACCATATAACATATATATTTCTTTTATCCTTTCTTATAACTTTTATATTTCTTCTCTAAAGTATGTCCGATTATTGTATAAATGTTTCAGAATAATAATAATATAGTGTACTAATCTATCTGATCAGGATAATCTATCATCAATTTGACATGCATTCTAAGCTTTGATTGAAGTCGAGCCATAAATAAAATCCTTTATATTATGATGTATTAGTAATGTAGTGTTGATGGAGATGAATAAAAGTCTACTGATGGTTAGCACTGAGTACATTCAACACCACTTTAAAGTACATGTAGTGTTAGTAGTAAAACACTATGATTAAACAATATATAGTTATCGCAAAGTAAACCACAAACATATAATATAAATATGAATACTAAAAAATACAACAAATGAAAATAATAGTAAAAATGAAAAAAAAACCCATCAAATGGCATGCATGGACTGTTAGTTCATATTATTACATCTACACCGTCATAGCTCGGCCGACGGCTTCCGTTTCTAAATAAACTAAATTCGAATACATCATATAGAATATAACAAATATATAAATAAATTGTGATATATATATGATACATCAAATAAACGATAAATATACTTAGTAGTTCCCTACACCAATATTAATTTTGTATGTGAATAGTTGTATATTATATACGAGGTGGTGTCATTGACATATCTAACATTTTAAAGACATCCAGTAAACTAAATGTACCGTATATTATGAATTCCAGTACCTTACAATTTTCAATTTAGTAATAGCTGCTCATTGCATTTTTATATTTATATTGCTTCTATTTTATATTCGGGACGCACAAATATAATAGTAAGCGGGAATTTTGCGAGACTGTCTAACACAAAGGTTTGCAAAACGTGACCTGTATGATATAAAAGTGAAATTGGTTTAACCTCGTCCTTGGGTACGGTTAACTAAGTTCGATTGTTTTTCTGCAATTATATTGTTAGCGGAATGGAGCTCTGGGAATTGAAACAAGAACTCAATACGCATGTTTTTAAATACACTATACAGTAATTTTAATATTAATACAGTAATGTTCTTCTCTATATGCTACTAGGAGATAAAAGCACAAAATTATATAATTTGAATGCATTTAACCTAAATAATTAACAAATTACTTTTGAAAATATAATAAGGATGTCGCATTAGGCTCATAAAGCTCGTAGTACTCATGCAACGAGGGATCCGTACCATTGTCGTGATTGTACGTCAGCGGAGAGCACAATTTATAAAAATTGACAAATTTGAATTTGCAGTCTTATGTACTGATTTGTATTAAGTGAATAATATTTGCAAATTTGTTATGGTTTAAATCTGTGATAAATTAAATAACGAATTTTAAGATTTTTTCATTCATTTATACTGTAATTTCTTACTTCTTGTCATATTTCATAAGTCTAGGTCAACGAAATACAAATCATAAAAAACTTAAATTTGCAGTCGTATGCACTCATTTTGTGTAAAAAGAATTACACATAAAGCTTGTAATGGTTTTTTTCTGTTACTTATCTGTAAATTTCCAATTTTTTGATTTCAAATTGTAGGTTAACGAGAAGTATCATATAGGTTTTAATTACGTGGTGGTTTTCATACACATTGCGGCAAGAATTAAGCATAAACGTTCATATCTCTTGATTGCGTTTACTTAGGAGTTAGATTTTTTCTGCTTCGAGGGATTGTAAAATTGTATGTTTGGTATTTATTTCATATTGATGCCTCAATGTGATTTTAGAGAAAAAATCTCTCTTGACAGATAGATAGGCACACAACAAATCCTTTTAGAGTTCTATTTTTTTCTTTTGTGGTACAGAACCGTAAAGAAATATTTTTTCAAGTAATTATCTATACCTATGTATATCTGTCTTATATAATTATATCTATAACTATTACTATATTTAGATATAGGATATAGGAACCCGGACAAACGGAAAGACTGACAGACGGACAAAAATTTTAAAGATATTGCTTTATGTTTTAGTAACATGAAATTAAATATATGCGCTCGAAAAATCTTAGTTATTCTGAAATCACAAACAGACACTCCAATTTTATTTATATGTAGAGATATACTTAGATATCTCTACATATAAATAAAATTGGAGTGTCTGTTTGTGATTTCAGAATAACTAAGATTTTTCGAGCGCATATATTTACTTTCATGTTACTAATGTCCGTCTGTCAGTCTTTCCGTTTGTCCGGGTTAATCTCTGGAACAGCCAAATCGATTTTTATGAAACTTTCACTACAATATCGAGTCGAGCAACACTTAGGCTGTTAACTCGGAATTGCAGGATTATATTTTAATATTGCATATAAATTGTTTTATAGACAAAGTGATTTGCAAGAAACAAATAAAAAATTTAAAGTATATATTCATACCTATTATACTAGAGTAAGTCCGAGAACTTCGGCCAAGCGAGCGAAGCGGCGAAAGGGTCGCTAGTTATATACAAAACAAGTATCGTAGAATCAATATCGTATAAAATAGTGAATGACATATACAATTATTATATAAGATGTTTAACTCCTCCGACGGCGGGACCAGGGTCCAGGCCATCGGTGGCCGTCTCGAGCAATACTGCCATTTGAAAGGGTCATAATTAAGGCGTACACAATTGTTTTAATTTTTAATATACGGCGTTTAAAATATTGAATTATATTTACAATAATACCGTTGAGGGCCATGATGTGTTAAGTTTTAATTTCACATAGCAAGACACTCGTTATGAGCCGTTGCGTGATGTGGTTTGATCTTTGTTTGATCTAAGTGTGGGCTAAAATTATTTAGTCACTATAAGATTAAGAAAAATTATCTTTTTGGTCACACGACTAAAAAGCAGCTGAAAAGAAAAGACAGAAAAATATAACTATATAATTTAAATATGAAGGTAAATATAATGGATAAATGGATATCCTTATATACTTACGTAAGTATTTATTTTTTTTCTAACTATAACTTTTATTGTATTTTATTTATTACTGGTCAAAACACATATTAACACCAAGTCTGGTCTGTTTTGATCAAAATTGACACAAACGTCTTTTTTATTGTAATCATATTACAAATATTCTATTGGACATACTTTACTAAGTAGGTAAGAACTTTCTACAAAATATATATTATTCAATTACTCCGAAAACTTTCGATTATGAATGCATCAAATAAGACAAACGGCCAAAACTGGGTGACCTGCCTGTTTTTGGAGACTAGGAGATGTGCTTTAACTGATCATTACATAAAAATGTCCTTTAAAATAATTAGATATAATAAATAGCTACATAAATCCACGATTTTAAATGCAACGGCATTTTATATTGAACCCGTTCTCTTCATTTTCTCTTCTTTTTTCTAATAATAATTTGGAAAATTTTATGTTTTCAACAAATTTTTATAAAGGCACGTCAAATAAAAAATATACAATATAGAAAATTATTACGTCATTATTATAGGTGTAGGTATTAAAGTTGGCAAGCAACTGATTAAACAGTCCAAGTAAGGCGAACAAAAATGACTGTTTCTGACTCACATGCTCGCGATGATGCACGAAAATGAAAAGAAAAATGAATAGAAAATAGGATGAAAATAATTATAATATTTATCAAAATAACATTAGATATCTATCTACAAGCTATATAAGATCTAGTTACAGCTTTGGTGTATGCCTAAACGATTTCAGCGATAGCTTTTACTTAGTAAATTATGGATGCCCATTTAGGATGCGCATGAAAAAGAAACATTCTGAGCTTCATTAATATTTTATGACATCGACACTGTTCCCCTGACTGAATGTAATTTCGTTTGTCTTACTATTCCGTGAGCATTTCAAAAGGTTGCTTCGGTAGTTGTTAGTAGTTAAAGAGTTCAGATAAGAAATTTCATCTTTTATAGATTCGTTTATAGCGGTGGCTAGAATGTTCTTGCCCAATGCATTTAAATCGCAATCTATTTAAAGTAAATTTATTTAAATAACTAATAAAGAACAATGGTTAAAAATGAATATTTATTTGCTGTATAATCTAATATTCATTGTAATAAGTCAAGATTTTTCGTAATATTGATTTTCATAACAACTCTTTCTTTAGGCTCATATTTTTTTATATTGATAAAGTAGTTGTCATTTCTTTTGCAAAATATTAAATTTTACCATTATTTTGTCTCCAAATATTGTTTATTTCTTATAAAATATATCATCGTAAAATTATATGTATAATATTATATATATTATTATTATATCATTAAATTGTGATCGTATAATAACCGAATTGTTACTAATGTATTTTTTTATCACAATTGTATTATTATAATAATTGCCAACTGTCCAAATGCTGTCTTTGATTGGTGGGTTTTGTGAGTGAACGCGGAAAAATCAAAATCACGAAATGGCTTTTGGTTACGTTACACTTTTTTATCTGACTTCAAAAAAGAGGACGTACTATGTTCGACATGCATCTTTTTTTACGTCTCTCGATTTAATTTTTAGAGGGTATCTGAAATTAAAAAAAAATATTTATTTGAAACTTTTTTGAATTTATTGTATGTAGTTTTAATTAATTGTTTTATTTTATTCCAATTAATTGATACAATAACAAAATAGCATGATGACCAGCAACTAAAACATTTAGCTAATGCAGCTAACTTGATATATTTAACCATGTTGTAATATTTAATCTGTTGATGATCACAATAAATAAATAAACATATAAATTTCTCAGCCATTTATAGACCGATTTGAATAATATTTTTTTTATTTGAAAGGGCATATATCCGGGTGACGCAACCTTGGAAATAGGCTCTTTCAAATATTTGTCACCTAGTCAGGATCTGATGGTACCCAGGAAAACCAATTAAAACCTTCATATTTTATACGTGTTTCATAAAATTTGTCAAAAAAATCTTCTTGTCTACAAGTAGTCATCGATGATGGTATCAATAAACGGATTATGACAGGTGACACACCTCTTCAATAATTAGGTGATATGAGAATAATTATTTAAATATCATAGGGATATAGAAGTCTAATTGTGTACTATCGGACTATCGGATTATACACATAATATTATGATGGAAGGTAAAATTCCTCAATTCCAAATTCATGCTTGTCCATATTAAATTGTAAATAATAAAATATTAATAGACCAATGAACTACCTAATAGAAACTTGATAAAATCAATAACTAAATACACTGAATAAAAGTAAATTAAATAATAAAAACAAAATCCAAATTGACACCGACTCAATTCCATCAGGACTTCATCAGTGAGTTCGTTGATTGTTATTTAATTTTCTTTGTTCTAAAGTAAATAGAGTATTATTTTCTACTTTTTATTATGTGTTTAGGTTTGTTTGTTTGTTTAGCTTGGAAAATTTTGAAGTCAGTTTAAATTGTTTGTTAATATTTTTAACAGTGAACATGGGACGCTTACTAGTTTACACATATTGTATATTATATAAGTATCTATATAAGTGTCTATTGAAAAATAATGTAGTGAAATATATATAATACTTTTACAGTTAATTAGCAAATGCTAACAGTAGGACTATCATAATTTATCGACAGATTACAATACAGCAAGATACATTATGATCTAACGATTTTTGTATTTTTACGGTGAGACATGTATTTAGTTAGCAATAAATTATTAGTAAATAAAATTTTATGCTATTAATATCCAACTCTAAATTAATAATCACCCTTGTTTTTATTAAAATAAGCCGTAAATACCTATCTATTGAGATTACATAGAAGGAAAGATACACGAAAGGTACTCCAAGGTACTACTTACGGAATAAACAATTTATAGGTAGTGAATATCCTCAAAGAATATTTGAGTAAAGCAAATTTGTATTTAAATAAGTTCATCAAAGTAAATTGAACCCAAACTTTCAAGTCAAAATCAGGAGTCACGTTCTCTCTAATCAAAGGTCTAAGATATTAACAAGAACAATTAAAAGCTCTTAGTGGAAATAAGGGGATTTTAGAATATTTAATTTGAAATATATATAAACGTACATCTATGATGAGTAAATTAACTATAACGTGGACACAGTTTTATTAGACATACAATTCAATTTCTAATATTAGATATAAAATTATACATGTTAACATATTATGGATATTTCTTGTATACACAATGAAATTACATATTATCATCAGGAAAGAATCCCTGCAATGTTTCTGTGAACGACGCCTCCAGTCGAGCGAAGTGGAAGGTAAAAACAAAGAAAGCAAATTCCACAATCATGTAGGAACAATATTATGTGGTGGAGAAAGAGCCGTAATAACGTTACATGGTTGGGTATTTAGCCCTTACTTCATGCTCGTCTAGCTAGAAATAATTTATACATTTTAACCACAACCATACCACTGAATGAAATTTTAAAAACAATTTCGTTAGTGCGGACTTCTTGATCCTCGCCACCCAATTTCCATTTAACAATTTATCGTAATCAAAAATTGGGTCAAATCTGTTGCCACACTTAAATTCAATTATTTTTATTACGTCACCGGTATATATCACGCTGTTGCTCTAAATCGCAATTTCGATAAATCTGTATATGTAGCTAATCTTTAAGTGCTAAACAGGTTTTCCTAGACCTTTTATATCTTTAATTTGTTCATCCAACGCCGTTTACCAGAGTAATGATAATAATTTAAATATGATCACTTAAAAATAAATCTATATACATATTAAGCCTAACAACTTTTACTACAGATCCTTTTTCTTATTTTTGTTATAGTACAAATAAAATAAAATATTATTATTTTTATTATAGTATTTTTGTTATAGTATAAATAATATAAATAAATAAAATAAACTAGAATAAATAAATAGTATATTAAATTGTAAAAAAAAATTGAAGAATTTAATAATCTATATATGTGTGTGTGTGTATATATATAGATTTATATATATATATATATATACATATATATATATATATATATATATATATATATATATATATATATATATATATATATATATATATATATATATATATATATATATACATATATGTGTGTGTGTGTATATATATAGATTTAAGATTAACGTTTCTGTTATTTTTATGGTAATGGAAGAGCGAAGTCTCCTGGTACAGGCAATATCATGCTTAAAAGGAGGCTCCAATCACTAGTGGATTGTAAGAAACTTGTTTAAATAAATGATTTATTATTATTATTATTATTATATAGTCTAGTTTAATTATTGTGGTTCTCATATCTTTATATATCAAAATATTTTTATATGTTAAATCTATTTTTATATATCAAAATATCAATAAACACGTTCACAAGCACGAATGTCCATGTGAACTTTTGTCGAGCTAAGCTATATTAAACTCTTGTATAATATAGTTTAGCTGGACATAATGGTATGTTCCAGATCTTCTTCTTCTAGGCTTCATGAGATGTCCCAGATCGTGAATATTTCCAGTGTTTAAAATAAATTATAGTCTAGACCCGTCCTAGACTTGAGAGCTATACAACAAAAAAGGTCGTTCAAATCCGTTCAGTAGATCCGAAGATGTGCGTGTACAAATAAAACTAAAACAAGCTAAGCAAGCTAGCTAAACAAGTGGCAACTAGGGTCATTTATTTATAGAAGATAAACAGGTATTTCATTTTACATACTTAACAGTTCACGATGCGAGAATGCACGACCCATTTGTATGTTTACGATTTCCGCATATTCTGATCTCATTGAGTCATATTTCAGCTAATGAATAGCATTTACGGAAGTTTTCATTATTGAATTCTCGTGATCGTTTAATAACCATTCGAGCCTTGTATATTGTATGAAAACAATATTTATTAAATCTTATGTATTTTTATACAACTACGTACCTGCTTCATAATTAAAAGATATGATTTAATAATATTATATAATATAATATAAAGATATAATATAAAATCAATTATGTACATAGGCTACTTTTAGATATAAACAAAATATAACCGTAACAAAGTCATATTTATTACATTTTAAAGTTATTATATAAATTTAATTTGGTAATCATTTTCGAATAATTAATAAATGTATGCGGATTTGAGGCTTCCTTTTTTAGCAAAAGTAAAAATATTTGTAATACAACAGCCAACGTAACACAAAACGTCGTCACAATATTACCTATATTAAAAAAGGTACTAACCTTGATCATGGCTTTAAGCATAGCGTAGCGCGTAAACACGTTCCTCTCGGCCTTGGAATCATTGTATCTGGTCATGAGGTTAACGAGAGCTTTCTTTGCTGTATCGTAGTTTTCATCGAGACGCCCACGAACTACTCGCAAGCGCTCGTTCGTCTCAATCACCTCTTCTTTAGTTTGCCCGCCTTTTAAATAAACATTTATATATATTATTTATTACAGTCTTAATATTGCATGTTATATATATTTCTCAGTTTGCGTAATAATGTAGCTCAGTATTTTGTAAGTGTTTATTAGATAAGAATATATTTTATACACTTTTTTCTACTATTGTTAGATAAACAAACCGATTAACTGTCATATTTGATATATTGTTTTAACTGTTATATTTGATAATTTATTGTAAGTTTTTTAGATTGGGTTCAGTTATTTAAATATTTTATATTGTTGTTGTCTTTATATATGGCGTTTCAAGCGTGCCAGTGGAGCACAATTCACTTCGCCAATGTCACGTTGAATATTTTATATTAATATTGTCAAATAAACTTACTGGAAGTGCCCTCGTCTTTGACATCTTGAACGATTCTTCGTACACTTTGTGTGAATTTTCCGACTAAATTGGTGCTGGCTGCAAAGGTAGAAAATATAATTTAGAAAGATTTTTAAAACAAAAAGTCTTAAATGTAAAAAAAATGTAGATTTAAAATGTCTAATTAAACTCTTATATGTTCATAGAATACGGATGCTAAGAAGACAGTCTTATGTGTTTGTTTGAGTAAAGTTGGCTGCCCGTGTTGCAACTTTGTGACACGGATGTGCACTCAGACGCTTCACTAAGCTGCCTACTAACACGAGCAAGTGGACGATGAGCGGAAGCACATCTGCGGCTATTCTTTAGCACTTTGATCATTTTAACCATACATAAATCATAAATATAAATTTACAAGACAAGGTAAAATTTTAAAGTTTAGAATAATAAATCATATTGCTGTATACAATATTTTAGGTCAATTTGCAGCATTTTTTGCGCGGTACCAAGAAAATTTTAATAAGATAACTTTGCGTAAGCTTGAACGTTAGTTTTACATAATATTGAAACTTTTTACTGTTCCGGAAAAAGACAACTAGGTAAAAAAAAGGGAGCATGTTTTTAATAAGGTATATCAAAGCATTTAATGTAGATTTTAATGTATTTTTACTAGATATTTTTATGCGAAAGTTCTCTTATACCCTTCGTTTGGGATAAACTGGATATTACAAGACAAAGTCAATGTCCAATAATATTATTCAAAATAAGAAGATTGTAGATATCGTCTAATCTAACGCCTCTCCACAAAAGTTGTTTGTAAAACAAAAAATATGTGAAAAATATATTGCAGTACTTCAATGTGTGCGTGTTGCGGTTTTACGTCAAACTTGTGAATAGTCCGCACACTACGAAATGAACCGATCGAGTAGAGTAGATCTATCAGTGTATTTATTGATTTTGTATGGCGAATATCACTCCCTATGTATTAAACGAGACGTCCGCTTTATAACGCGATGCGATATTTATGAACTAGTTACTCAATAAATTCGATCGTCGGGACAAAATCAATTTAACGACTAAAATATGCCAAAAAAAATGTTTATAGTTAAAAAACACACTATCTTTTTTATATACCTCCTATCTATATATGACATGATTTTATTGATTACTTTATAATGTTTTTTTTTTTAAATGAGGTTTATAAAATAGCATAATAGGCCGTCAGTTCAATCGTAAGATTCAATTTTAGGATTAAACTGGCTGACTTAGAATGTAATGTGAATGATATGGGTATTCAATTCATTACCAATGTCGAGCCTGGTTCTGATGAAAATTCAGAATAATTTTTGTGAAAGGAAACCTGATTTCTAAGGGCACTTAAAGGCCTTTTCATTTTAAATCACTTTAACAAGTTTTATTTTTAACTTACAATTACTAAAAAAAATTATTTAATTTTATTCACATTTTTAATTTACAATCCATATTACTATCAAAAAAGGTAATTAATTTGCTTCATAATTTTAACATTCAACCGCAACAATATTTAATATACAATCATAATAACTTCTCTTTATTTTAAGAATTCATAATAAACATTTTATTTCATGCTGAATAATCATAAAATCTTTTTTTTTATTTATAAATTACAATTATCACGGGAAACGTATTCCTACGGTTCCTACGGTTCCATCTGCCTATCCTGCCATGTGCCTACCCTGCCCTGGGATACAGCGTGAAGCTAATGTAATTTAATTATTTT
This sequence comes from Dione juno, assembly GCA_037127375.1. Classification (NCBI taxonomy): domain Eukaryota; kingdom Metazoa; phylum Arthropoda; class Insecta; order Lepidoptera; family Nymphalidae; genus Dione; species Dione juno. The sequence continues at coordinate 5,743,980 of JAXRJS010000042.1, read as the reverse complement.
TTTTTTAAGTATTACTACCGCTAATATGTGTTATATAAAATGATTGCTTAGAAAAATGTTTAAGGGAGATTATATTTCATCAGAGTCAGACTCCTCAACATTGATATTAAGTTTAAACTTCATACCATAATTTTTCAAATATTGTTTTTCTGCGTCAATTACACGGTGACATGTATTGACTCACATTGTTTTATTTACTGAATTCTTTCCGTAATAAGATTGACTAAATAATTCAGGAACTGTTAATATACATTATTATTATTTTTATATATTTTCTTGCTAATTTTTCTCTTTGTCGTCATAACGATGCGTAGAATAAAATTGTATTTCATTGCGTGTCATCTGATCACATCATTTGCATGCATTTGGCAGCACAGTGGAGAGGCGTTCATTTTTAAAGTAGACGAACTTTACATGCTTAATTTTTTGAACATCTAATTAACCAATTGATACTGGTACGATTTGTACTACAAATATGATAACGTTCCTTTAAAATTTAAACTTTTCCTTCAGATGTCTCAAAATTATTGTCCTTGTGAGACTGATTCGAAGGCCGAAAGATAAATGCTGTAATATTTCAACGTCCAAAATGTAATTATAGCTTTTATGGAGAGTTATTTACGCTTCAAATGATGTCGTTGAGCTTGAGTATGCCGTTATAGGTTTACTGTTTTCTGGAGGACGAAGTTAACAGTAACATTCTCGTTAAGCTTTTCTCTTAACCTTATTTCAACAGATGGTGTTAAAATTAATATTATTTGTTGTAAAATTATTTGCTCATAAAGAATTCGTCAAGGAAAATTTAATACTTTTAAAATTGATTCAAAATAATAAATAGGTATAAACTTAAGTATGAGGTAAGTATAGCTTTGTATTTTTCTTTACTTTGAAGTATTTGTATTTTCTACTTTTTAGTTTTTGTTTAATTTTTTTGTTGCTGAAAATAATTAATTAGTAAAATGTATTATCATATCAGCTTGTTCTTTTTAGAACCTCCTCCTTTTGAACAACAATAGACAATCCAAGTAATGAATACTTACATTTTTATTTGGTTCATTATTATACTCTTTGAGACCACTACGGAAGTACGCTTCAAACAAATACCGAATTTTTAAATACGTGACATGCATAAAAAGAAGTCGATGGATATGCATAAAAAAATAAGCGCTGAATGTAGAGGATGAGGAGAAGGTCCATTTTACTAGACACCTAAAATAATTTTACTGAAACGGTGTATTTTGATTTTTTTATTTAATAACATTGATACTCTACTACCCCTTATGTATATATATATATATATATATATATATATATATATATATATATATATATATATATATATATATATATATATATATATATATATACATCAGCATGATTGTGCTTTTAAAGTCTCATCCGTTAATGTGACAGTGTGTCAATGTGTCATGTCTATACGAGTAGATCATTAGGCACGTCGAACTGAGAGACTTGTGTTTTTCACATAACCCACAGCCGTATGTATCTCATTCAATAGAATTTTTTTTATTGCACTTTTAAAAACAGACATTCAATTTAAGGTCGTGTGACTTAAATTATTTATTATTCCCAATAAGATTTTATTTAAATTGTGTTTATTTAACATAAACTATCATGTAAACAAAGAGGTTAAAACAAAACTGACTTTTTTGAACAATCAATGCCTTAACTAATTTCACGAAACACATAGGTAAAAGATAAAGGCATAAATAAATCAAATTTCATACTACTGGATAACGAACGCGTTTGATAATACTTCAAGTAACAGCAACAACATATTAAATTAACATTTTTAATTTGTATTTTCAGATTATATTTCTTTGTAAATAGTTGATTATAAGATTTTATTTTATTTTATCGATTACAGATTCTGCAATTGTACATATTTTAAAATATTAATTTCTGTTTAATTTTGTATTCATATATTATATAGATAGTCTTAACGTCCAGCCATACGAGAAAGTTACAAAGAAAAAACTAATTTCCAAATTGCTGCAGTGGCTAAATAGGGAAAATATATTATTGAAGCCAACCTTTTTGAAGTAACCTTTTTGATCAAGGTATATAAGAACTTTTAATTAAGGCTTAGTAGCTTATAGACGGCTTACCTGTAAAGTTCAATGTGATAGGATTAAAAATCAGCTGTGGGTTTATTGTAAATGTCATTTTCCCACCAGATGTAGGTTGCGCTGGAATTCAAAGTATAATGCACCCCAAATTATACTAAATTAGTTAGACTGCAATCATTTAATATAATAATGGCGTATACAATAGTATATCTGACTATACCAGTATAATTACTGTTATTTCATAAAAAAAATATATAATTTGTTTGTTGAGAAGTATAAATGAACAATTGTTCGATTTCAAAGACATTATATATAATTTGTATTTAAGGCAATTTGCCTAAATATTTTTTATAAATATTCGCCGACCATTGAACGTAAAAATGCAAATCTCTACTTAAAATATTCTAGCATTTTATTTAAATCGGATTGAGATACTCGCAAAAAATCATGGAAGCTACTTTATTAAGTTCAAAATTTAATTGTTATTAGATGGTGTTGTACGTTACTCAACCGTGAGAAATCGTGGAAGGCTTATACATTTTTAATTTACTCTGGCATTGTGGCTCACCATTGTCGTGACGGATAATAGATACTGATCTCTAACGTTTATCTATTTGCAATAAATAATGTAGTAAAATATTCAGTGTATCATTACTGAATAAAATATTTGTTGTTTGTGTTAAATTATTTTAGTAGAAAATAAGTCACGTTGTATACTTATTACGCTATAAAAGAACTCTAAATATAAAAAAAAACACTAGAGATCAAAATAAATATATGTGTTTGACGTGTGCTTAAGTATTTTTTGATTTTATAACTTGGGTTAGGAAATCGACGCCAACACGAGCCATGAGAGTAAATTTGCACAAGCAAGCCAGGAAATGGAATCGCTGAGAGGTTCGATAGATTTTTAAAAGACATTATAGTCGTTACGTAGGTATATATATACTAAATTGCTTGTATAATATTGATATTTCTTAACAAATTCTTAAAAAAAATATATCTTCTTAAACTATACTAACGTATTTAGTGTAAGGTTTTTTAGTATTTTTTTATAGAAACATATTTTACTTTCTTATATAAGAGAGTCTTTATTTGTGCATAAGAGTGCTCTTTTGCTTCTCATTTTGGAATTTGGTATATTTCAAAACCAAATACATAGATAAGTACATTCATTTAAATAAAAATACATTGGTAATGTATGTGTACTCTATACAAGTATATTTATCTTCTAAATATAATAGCTTCCGCCACTTAATACACAATGTCTCGAAAATTGGACGGAAAGCAGGGAATGGAGTGTCTTAAGACTAGGTTCCCTCTGTTTGACCTGTTATATTTATCTTCTAATTTTTATTATTTTACACATCGTATCAAATCAGTAATTGTATATGAGAAGTAGAATAATACCACTTGCCAGATTATGAATACTGTTCTTAGTTTGGGTTTTTTCTTGCGTAAGTATAAGTAAGTATTCTGACGTTATCACTGATGTAAGCTCAGCTGGTGGTGAATCAGGAGTAGACGTGGGCATCTTTGTACAAGATAACTTTGTATTAGAGACGCATTATTCATTCGTCGTGTATGAGTCATCGTTTTATTGAAACTGAATTCTTATAAAAAGTTCAGCTCCGAGTCTTAAAAGCACATTGACAATACTACCTGTATTATATTTATAAAAACTTAATACAGGAAATACAAAAAAAAACAGCTCAATTAATATTGAGACTTCATTTAATATTATATTATAATAAAAAAAATAAGATTATTAAAATAAGATATTTTAGATTATAAGATAGATTATTAAAATAAGATATTTTATATGAATCTCACCGTGAAACGCCATTGAACATTTAAGAACCTATACTTTGGCGTCCGTTTTAAAAGCAGATAAAAAGAAGATATATATTATCTTTAAAAAACTACCTTGAAATATATAATTAGTTACTTATTGTTTCCCATATATGTGACTATACGTCTATGGTGCAGACTTTTCAAACTAAGTAATGATAAGGTACATTCTTCTTTTTTATGTTTCTTTGTTATGTACATCTTATTTGTGGTGTACTCTTGTTTGTATTATTAATGTATTCGATGATTTATTGTGTGCGCAAACAAACAAAGATGATCAATCAATTAGTCTCTAAAATCAATTAGTCTCTAAAATCAATTAGTCTCTAAAATCAATTAGTCTCTAAAATCAATTAGTCTCTAAAATCAATAAGTCTCTAAAATCAATTAGTCTCTAAAATCAATTATTCTCTAAAATCAATTAGTCTCTAAAATCAATTAGTCTCTGAAAATCTCTCAAAACGTTACAAGCTATACGAATTCCAGAGAGAGACGTATTAAATGAATTGATGGAAATATTGTGAAAGAATTTTCTTGGCCCTGGGGTTCGCTATGCCTTTATTAAATTTACAGTAGAATACGTAAGTTAATTAAACATTTAAATTACGTTGGTAACAAAGAAATTATTACAAGATAGTTGCTTTGTTACTTATGTGAACTTTTTGTTATGCAACTAAGCTTGTTGTTTTGTTTTATTTTGCAATTAAATATTTATTTACAAGTATCAAATAAATAAATAAATCAACATAAATCTTCCATATTTTTAAATAAGGGTGCAACGACCGTCTACAACAACGCGAGACAGGAGTATAAGTTGACTAGACAGCAAAAACATCTTACAATATTGGAAAAAATATTGTCATAATAATTAATAATTAGGTACCTACTACCAATTTAACACAGTGTAACATAGTTTAACATAGTTTAACATAGGGAATGATGTAATGTTGTATCACTTGATCTGTATAGCTCTAGACAAGGCGTGTCGATCTCAGTCGTCTCACGTCACTGGGGCTGGAACAATACACATTAACCTCGACATCTAATCTCTATTCCGTTATGGTTAACAAAGGTTCTTTCTTCTAAGTGTTATTGCCAGTAGAGTAGTATCCGTCTGATCTTCAAGATAAGTTTTGCTTTTTGGGAGGTTTTAATTATAGATTTAGATTTTCAAGAGACTATTACATGCAAAAAAGGACAGCTGAGCAATGCAGTTGTTTTGTCGAGAATTTCTTTGCGCACACATATATATATATATATATATATATATATATATATATATATATATATATATATATATATATATATATATATATATATATATATATATATATATATATTGATTTAAATTATTTAACTCGGTGTCATCGAAGACGAAGTAGATAATAATAATAACATATTTGAATAAAAACTCGATTAACATTTGTCATCGAGAAGTAATCGATAATTCAAGATGACAACCAAATATCAATCTCTGTTCTATACTGCTATTTTATGCTATACTGAATAATTTGTACTTAACTAAATAATGAAATAGAAATTACGGTCAAGAGCGAGTAGTACTCACTCACAGGGGGACCTGTACTAATGTCATGATTGTAGGTCAACGGAAAGTACAGTTTACGCAAATTTATTTTTTTTACAATTTTTCAAAGTTTAAGGGGAGAAAAATATTTAACTCTGATTACAAAACTATATGGTTTCATTAAGCTGTGTCGGAATTCTTATATGCTTGTTACTACTAATTAATGTAGTAAGTATCACTTTAGGAAGATTTTTATAAATTTTCACTGCTAAAAGATTATTGCTAAGAATAATCATTTTGCAAGACAGATTTAGCTTGATATATCCGCGCTTTTGAGAAAATGGTGTTGACAGACAGACAGACAGACGGACAACAAAGTGATCGTATATCGTATTTTTTTTGAGGTATGGAATCCTAAAAATTTTTCGACTCATAAGCGTTTCACAGTTGACTAGTTTATCAGACTAGATTAACTTAGAAGAAAATTACAGAGTACTTTTGTACATTTACTTATTCAATTATTCTCATAACTTTAACTCCAGTGTTATACTAAATCTATACTATAATAAAACTTGTGTATGCACATTATTACATTATTACATAGGTAGCATACATTCAATAGTTTTAATAAAAAATAATGTAGGTAGATGTCAATACAATAAGAATCTGTTTTAAAAAACTTCGTCTATTTAATTTATAATAAAATAATATAATGTATTTTTTTTAATATTTAGAATTTCGGATTTATATCTTTCATACAAGCAGTCAGTAAAAATATAAATAGTCTATTGATTGCTCATAATGACAGATTGTCAAAAAACAGCGGGTTGTTAAATATCATTTACAAAACGCCATAAGTAAAGAGAAGAAGAAGAAGTAATTTTCATTTGAGTATTATGTGTTGTGTTTTTTTTCTAAATATAATATTGATTTCATAGAATTGTATTCGATGATAATATTACTATAGAGTGTACACTTGAGGTGGATGTAACACATTCAAATTTTGTATCTTTTGCTTTACCTATTCGTCTCGGTCTGGTTGGCTTAAAGCGTTGGGGGCCGCCATTGAATACAGGCTGCCATGAGGTCAACGGAGCGTGGCTAACGAAATATTGAATTTTAAAACCTCTCTTTTAAATACATTAAATTTGTCACTTATTTAATTAACAGATAACTTAATATGTGTGTAATTGTATGTATGTTTGCAAAGTTTGCAAATGTAAGCACAATTTAATGTCTTTTTCTAATTTTCAATATTAATATATGTCTATTATATAACAAAATAAATTATTTTAAAACTTAATATCAAAATTATTTTTAAAGTATCTTTTAAAAATATTCAGAAGAAGCCAGCAAGGTTGGTATGTTGTATGACGGGTTCTACTTCGAGCTCTATCAGAGAGCTATTCAATTATCAAGAGCTACTTGGCCTTTAGCAATCCATTTTATTCTGTTTAAGAAAGCCACTTTACTTTCCTTGTAAAAAATTATTTTGTTACTTGTTCAGTGTATTATTTTTTTGAGTTGAGCATAACTAACTTCGCCAATGACATGTTGTATGGAGAAAAGACGAAAGAGATTGATCAGTAAAAATTTGTGTATATGTATAGGACAGCCTTCACCTCTAGCAAACTAACCTAAAATTCACAATATATATAAACAGCATAGTAGGTTGATAATAAATAATAGATACTTTGCCAACGTCCATGCCACGTTGAACACACCGGTTCTCGTCCGATCACCGAAGTTAAGCAACGTCGGGCGCGTTCAGTACTTGGATGGGTGACCGCCTGGGAACACCGCGTGGCGTTGGCATCTCAGAGGGTGTCTAGCCAATTATCTGTCCGATATTTGGTTTCCGGCATACGGGTACGCGACCCCGGGACCTCGAGCCTCCACTTTCATAACCCGATCCAATCCATGTAAGTGGTGTCCCTCCCCTATATTCCAAGTCTTTCTGCCTCTTATTCCCTTTCCTTTCCTGGTTTCTCCCAGTAATGGGTTTGGAGGTCAGATGGCAATCGCTCCACAAAAAACCACTTCGCCACTCATATGGACCGATTGGTCTTAGTCGGAAGGCAGACCCTGGCAAAAAGCCGGGACTAATGCCAGGAAGAAGAAGAAGAAGAAATAATAGATACTTTAAAAAGGTGTTAGTTATGTTTACATTATTACATTATATATTTCATTTCAATTTAGAACAAACAGAAATATTAATAAACAGAACAATAACAGGACATTTTGGGAACTTATGAAGAAGGACAATACAATTACAAATTTTTTTCTTTGTTTAAATTGTTGAATTATTTAATTGGTTTTTTTACATACGCCACGTTGACCAAACATTAAGAAATTTACAGGTAAAGCAAGGACCTGCTTGTAAAGCTCTTCATTATCTTATAAAGATAAGAGCAGATTATGATAAGATACATATGTAATTGTTTATTCTGTGTAAAAAATAAACACAATATTTTTATTTAAATGAGTATTTTTAAACATATTGCTCTCGAGTCACGAATATAGGTATAGATTTAATATGTTATTAATTATTATATATGAAAATAACTATAGCATTAGTATAAAAAACAAATATATTTTGGTTACATTTAATTTAATTATTAGTTATTATTAGTATTTTGTATTATGTAACAGAAATAGCGCCACAATATATATTTTATTATAAAAGGAATACTACAAATGGCTACTGATACCATTTTGGCGTAGTGGGATTGTACACGTGACATTTGTGAATATTTTTTACGTTAAAGATAAACGTTACACGTTATGATCATAACAATACCTATTGGTTAAATTAAGTGACTACTATACAGTGGCGAAGTGTCCAATTAATAAATAGGAAGGAAAAATTAATTATTAATACTATAAATCAATTTTATTTCATGCAATACGAACCATAAAACATTGGCTGAGTAAATCTAATTTGTAAAATGTTTTTTTTTACCTTATATACTAATACTAATATGTCTAATACCTGTGATCCATATATTGCTTATGAAATCTAAAATATTTTTTATTGTATGTAAAATATGTATTCCGTTCACATCAAATTATGCGTAATATAAATCTTTGTTAAAAATTCTCATAATTACACAACTTATTTTCGTGGCCTCTTTTTCTTGGTGAACAGAAAAACACCTGTCAACCTACAGAAATATCAAGACACGTAAGGCTACGAGAATAAAACATAAAAAGGACTGGAAACGAGGCATCTGTAATTTAACACGGGCCATTTGTAGCTACTTTTCGCACTCTCACAATTCGTGAATTATATTTAATCTACTCATATGAAATTTGGCAAATTTATTAAAAGCTAGCTTGGAAAGTATTCAAAATTTCATAAATTTTGCTGAATCGGCTATAGATTGATTAACGTTTAAAAACCTTTCAAACCATTACAATATTTTTAAATATCAAAGGAAAAATATCTAAATCAAAAATTGAAAATTATTTAAAATTATATTATTTACATAGGAAACATATCATGTGTCATGTATGTAAAAGTGATGTCATAGGTTAGATAATAGTTATAGTTACTACGTTTAATTGATTGAATTGTTAAGTTCCGTCACTATAAACACAATGGCCCGAATTTGCGGGAAAAAATTGTGAAGCGGAACAAATCCTTTAAAAATAATATTTTAATCCATGAACACATGTACATAAAGGAACTTGTAGAAATTACTTGTACCAAATCAACGTAATAATTACCAAATCGCCAAAAGTAGTTCGAAGCCGTCGGGGCCTAGTAGGACTTTATTTGAATGTCATAATGGCGGTCGTGGGTTCGTTACCCACTCTGAGGATATTGAAATAATTTTCATTTCTCTACTTTGATAGGCAAAGCGCGGCGTTGTATATCGCTTCTCAACATGCAGTGTCTTAAATTTAGGGAAAGTGAGGAACGGCGTGCCTGGCGTGAGCGGCGGCGGCTGTGTGCGATAAAACGTGAAGTATCGAAGGTTGGCACGTTAATAATATGTAATAACCATATCTAATACTATAGTAGACTTTGTGTAAATTTATTATTTAAGTGTAGTTTTTCCCTACAGTTAGTTTAGTTAAGCCCGTTATGGTGCAGTGATACAGCGTCAGACTGTAAGCACGACAGTTGTGTGCTCGTTTAATTTTCTTTTTTTTATTTTTTAGTTTCATTTCTTCGCTCTAGTAACAAGACCAAGCGCGTCGTTGAGTTCTGCTAATTAAAAGGCAAAATCTGGAAAATTGGGTATTCCATATTCAATTACAGTCAATAGATTATTTTATCATATTTAAAGTTAATTGGTGGTAAGAGAGGGAGACATCAGAGACCTTAAAAAAGACAGCACCCCCCGGAGGGCATGTATGAAAAGGTTAATGACAGTGGACGAGACGAAAGAGGAAAGTGAGCAGCGGCTATCGCTCCGTTTTCTCTGGCTACCCCGCTAGAGATAAAGCGTGAAGCCAAAAAAACACAAAACATTTAATAATTCTTATGGAAAATCAAGTTATTAAAATTATTCACATTTGAAATATTGTATTAAAGCACGAAAGCAACTCATTTTCTATTCTTAATTTTACAACGTTCTTCTGGACATAGTCGCCTTAGTGTTAAGCAAAGGGCAGGCAGGCTTACGTTGCTCCATCTAGAGTTAACACCTTAGACGGAGTTCATCTGATCAATACAGGTCCAAGTCAACAAAAGTTCTATAGTAGTATACAACCGCCTGCGATTGTGATAACGCCTTGAGTTAGGCCAAATAATAGTTACGAGAAAACGTGTCAGCAAAGAAGCAGATAAAGAGTGGAAAATACACCCTAATATTTTGAAAGTACAACAATATAATATGGAAAATAGCACCGAATATAAAACACAGTGTAAATGTATAAAAATAAAATGATTTTAATAATAATAATGTATTATTTATTATTAATAACAATTTATTTACACAAAATAATGATATCGCTCCAAAAACATAAATAGGAAATGAGAGCCAAGTTCAATACTGAATAATATGACTTGACTTTTGACCGACAAAAGAATCGAGATCTATACTTGTGCCAAGTTCTGTGTTCACTCGGAATACAATTAAACCTCAAGATGTTTTATTAATTTTAATATAATCATTCCACACAACCACGTTTGCAGTCAGACGCTGTCGCACTGCGCTACTATTATAGTACCTAAGATTAAAGTTATAATACTAATAAGAAAAACAAGTACACCCATTGTAGGTACTCCGGGTTTGTAGAATAAATGGGTAGTTCCACTATCCTAGTCTTACTTAAATAATTAATGTAAATAACTAATTATGAATTAGCAGAAAATGGAGATCGAAATTATAATGTATAGGTATATATTAAAAAAAATTATAATAAATTATTAATTTTAGCCGTAACTGCTAATGCTTTATAATAAATTACTAATTTTAGCAGTAACTGCTAATTATCATATAATAAAAATTTTCCTATTATAATTATTTATAGTTAAAATTTCCTTGACAAAGTTCATGAGTTTAATTTTGAATAGTTTTTCTGGTTAACTGTGATTGGAAGTAATATTCAAACGAATATAGTATAAAAGGTAAATGGTAAAGGAAATAATATACCTACATATGTACCTACGCATTAATATCAAAATCACATAGTAAATTATATAAATATACATACATATATCAATAATGTTTTAATTTAATTAAAAAGTATTCTATCCTAGTTAATTGAAACTGGCATAATAATGTAGAATTCTCATACAAAATTTTATAGAACGGCACCATTTAATATTTTTTCTGTCTTTATAAAAGGTGTTTTGTATCCGCTCATAGTATTTCTGAAGGTAGTTAATCAGATTGAAGAAGAGCTCTGTAGTAACGCAGACCATGTATTTTCCAGCAAAAAAAATCAAGACGCGCCATGAATATTGGATTTATGCTAGTTTACGTGTTGTGGCTTACCAAGCTTGTTAAGTTAAGCTATACATATACGCTTATACATATACCTATTAAATTTTCTGCTAATTATGAGACATTAATTATACTACAAAAGGAAACTAGTCCTAAGTACTATCTTTTATAACAATTTGCTAAAAATCTATTTTTAACATGTATTCACTCGTACGCCTCAACTATCAAGGCTATAGATTGTTGGTTACACGTTGATTGGAGCTACACGTAAATGTAATTACAGTTAAGGTACGTTTTGGCATACTAACTTTTTAAGTTAACAAAAGGTGTTTCCTTAACATCGTTTACGAATATACTTCTCGTAATATCAGACGTGTCAGTTGTCACGTATGTTTGGCAAAATAAGAACAGCGGCGGATTTTCTCGAGTATACCACTCAAGTTAATTTAATTTAACTTTGAAGTTTCAATCAATTTAACAAATTGTTATGTCTTTTATTTAAACACTATATTAAACAAATGTTACAAAAAAAAATATATATGTTTTCTTTTTACAGTGTCTGTTTGTAAACGCAATAGTTGTGAGTTTGATTCACATTTTGTATATATATATTCTTATATTTATATTAATAGTGTAAGGAGATTTTTGTCCCAGTGATTATGGGGCGATAGCTACACATAAAAAAATATGGTCTCAATTTGAAGAACCCCAGCCATAAATGTGCAGACAAATGAAGAGGATTCGTGATTGCAATGTATTAAATTGTTTCGATTTAACAAAGAATTAATTTCAAAAGACCAGGACTAAGTTACTAAAGGGTTAGGGAAGCTGTAAAATAATAAATTAATAATAATATAAATTTGTTGTATAGACGTGAATATTGCGGGCGACCCACTAGTGTTTCTTAATTTATTTTTGTTTTCCACATATTATAGATATACCTATGCGTATAGAACATAGGGTGTTCTATACGCATACTCTCTCCTTCTCCTACTCTGTTCTCCACTTTACACCATGATTCGAGATATTGTTAATATTTCAATTGTTTTTATATTTTGACGCTTTTAACAATAAATAAGTTATTGAGTTCCGACATCAAATTCATAATTTCTATATGTAATTGGTGGGAAGCCGAAAAATCAATGACTTGGCAATACTTTGAGCACCGTAATGACAAAAGGGTAAATATTATTTGCCTATTTTTTTATCTATTTTATAACTATTTTTATTTTTTTAAAATTTATATTTTAAAAAAATTATAAAAATAGAATTTTGTTAAAATATGTGGAATTCAAAAAAGCACATTTCATTAAATTCAAAAGAGGAAATATGTCAAATACAACTTCCTAAAGTTGAAAAACTTGAATTTGTGATCGTGTTCACTCATTTTGTATGAAATCATCTACACAAATTAATTTGTAACTGTTTTGTTCAGTTGATATACCTATAAATTTATATTTTTCTCTTCCTAAATAAATATTTACATTATATAATATTTTAATATTATATATATTTTTTAATCGTTGAACCGAATACCTGTATAATGTAGATATATAGAGACTATTGCAATGTAATAAGGAGCTGAGGTATTAAAGCTCGAAGCAGTAGAGAAAGAAATGCTTAGAGTTGTAGCGCGTAATTGGTTTTGCCGGGGTTGTGGTTCACAATATTGACGGACCTGTCACGGTCACTGCTTCATAAGATTTATTATTTCTTTGACAATACTAATACAAATTCAGTTATCTATATATAGTTTTAGCAAGCTAGATTTTGTAGTCATAAGAAGAATCGAGTTCCATAAAATGCATCCTTAATTCACAAACAGACGGTCTTGTGCAATATCATTACTTGTAGCACATAAAACAATTGACGTGACGATTCATTCAATGCTACAAGTAAGTTCAATTTCAAGCTTTGATTGTACTTGGCGAATTAAAACATTGCGCTAGTAAAATCTTTGATAAGGTCTTTGATATTCGTGATTCAAAACGTTCTCCTACTTATCTACATTAATAACAGTTAATATTACCCAAGTAACAACGTGTCTTTAGTTTGGTGTATATAAATTTAGCATATTAGCCGCTAAATAGAACATAAAGTAGCCATAATCATCGGTAGATTGGTCTGCACAGGGGCTTTATATTAACATTAAAATTACCATCTTATATATAATTGTTGTTAGCACTGAATGAATGAGGCAATTTGTTTTTGTTCATTTTGGTTTTACCTACATGCTAAATTACACCGAGTCTACGAACAAGAGGCTCATTGGTATATCATTGAGAACATTGAGAACACATAAAAGTTTATAGGTAAGCCCTATAAACTTTTATATTTATAAAATGAAAAAATGTGGAACATAGGAAACCTTATTAATCAAACAAATTTCATATCAATAAAGAGAGCAGAGGATTGATATTTTGTTAATATTACACATTAAATTCATTTGTTGTTGTTTTATAGCGTTTAATATTTGCTGCGTTATTTAATAATACTATTTTTATTTATCATTAGCGTGTTGTCACAGAGAAGGGAGCGCGAAACGAGACCGTCCCCGTATATATATAAACCTTTGACTTCACATATCCTACAAAGAGATCGTATCTCTACAGCATTCATCTTTCTGTCATCTTGTTCCATTCAAACATTCCTTAGCTAGTTTTCTCTCTTTAAAAATATTACTTATGTTATTTAATCATATCAGTATTTAGTTAGATCCTAAAGACAAAGATAATATGATAATTATGGACATAATAACACAATTTTGTAAATTATTTCTTATACAAAGATGTAATAAATAATTTTTTGAACGCAATTTGAACTTTTAAAATATTAAATAAAAGTAGGAAAACCGAAAATTGTACTTATTCTTGGTTAAGCTGAGCGAATGCAAACGGGATAGCGAATTGTTCAAACAACTCCTGAAAATTAGGATTTGAATTTGCATGAATTTGCATACTAATGACTCTCTACCAGTAGCTATTATCTTTATAATAAAATTATTTTAAAGTGGAGTGGTTTTGCAAGAAACGTGAATAGTTAGATATCAATATTTGAATACAATAATGTCTGTAGTAATTGTAATTGATTTTTTCTACATGCTTGACTGTTTACAGCTTCGAATAAGCTATTATATAAATATTTTAACATTAGAAAACGGAATTAAATATTTTAAAACTAGCTTTGTTTCCTGTTTCTAATGATATAGGTATAAAAAACTTGTTAAAATTGTCCTGAGCATTTTTTATATATAAATATGTTATCATTTGAACACGGATGTTGGTTCAATACTTACGTCAAATTACTTTTAATAGTACTATTTCCACATCGTCATGGTACTCTAGTCTAGTGGCTATCCTATATCCTGTTAACCATACTTAGTTCGATAGAAAATTTCCCGTTCTATGAATTAATCTGAGATAAAATTTCCCATTAATCTTCTTCTTCCATTAATCATTAGAATTAAATTGTTGTTACGATGTGTAAGCATATTAAAAGTATGTACGGGAGCACCATCAGCTAAATAAAAAAACTTATCAGTCCCACTTAACATAATATTATTCGAAAAAAAAAACCCAATTCATATACACACCTTTATAAATATAAATTAAAATACATACACGTTTTGTGTTCTGTAAAAGTCAAGATTTTGGTCATTTGGTTCATAGTAACTAAATACTTAGACGTTCTGACAAAAAAAAAAAGTACATTTATGTAGATTAGAGATGTGCTGACAATGACTTTGGCCGACTAGCCGACTGGCCAACTGGTCGGTTGTAAAGAAGCCGACTAATCGGCATATTCATCATGAATATTTTATATCTGTCTGTCTGTGTACTGTCCGGCTAATTCTGTTCATAGTGTTTTAGCTTTGCTTAGAGGTCAAGAACATAACCAAAAAAATGACGTCATCGGATTGTTGACGTCATCGGATTGTTGACGTCATCGGATTGTTGATGTCATCGGATTGTTGACGTCATTAATACATTTTCTTTTTGGGTAATTTTAGAACCTGATTGTTAAAGGAAAATATACTTTGTTTGATATTTCAAAGTGTGTAAGATTTTTAATAAAATAAAAATATTTTAAAAATATTTTACATTATTATTTTATTAGTAAGCAATCAAAGTTTGTATTTATTAACACATTTTATTGAGAAACACAAACAAAGAAAGAAGCCAGAGATGGTCGGCGCTTTTGGCAGACTATTCACCCACTAGTCGCCGACTTTACTGGCTAGAAATACACATACAGATACAGACTAAAAATTGCCTAATATAGAATCGAAGTCAGTTTAATATAGAAGTATTTTATATGGACAAAATAAATAAAACCACATATACGAACTTTTTAGAAATTTCCAGATAACATCATTACCGTTAAGTTACTACTGTAGTATCTATGTAACTGTTGTTAACGATGGTTGAAGGACTTCGCAAAAGTATATCTTCATAGATAAAACAAAGCGTTGAATTCTGTTATGAACAATGTTTAAAATTGGGTGGAAAGTAGAGACAGTAATTTAAATTAAGCATCTCTATGGCAACTTTTTCAAGGGCTATTCATTTTGTAGGTATTGTGTGACGCTTAAAGTGCAAAATGCATTGTTAGCCTCCTTTTGCAACACTGGGTCGTACATGCTTCTGAGGCAATATTTTTTGTGTATCATATTTTTGAAATTCAAAAACATGTATCTCTTTAAGTAAAATTAGTCCTCAAAAGCCCTTAAAATTTAAAGCCCTTAGTCCTTAAAATTTAAAAATGCTGTAGTTTTTTAAAATAAACAAAGATTTTTAAAATATACTTAACAATTTTAGAACCTTATAAAGTAAAATTTTGTAAATCAAATTCTATTCACAACGGGATTAATTAAAGCGCTGAAGTACCAACCTACCAAATAAATATTATTAAGACATTTTTTTACGAAGACAGAAAAATTTCCTCCTAGAAAAAATCCTGTTAGAAAGAAAAGGTTTAATAATGTAATAATTTCGTCCCTGAAGGCCTTAACTGATTCAATATCATTGAAATATATTAAAATGATGAGAAATGAATATATTTTAAGAATAAATATATTTTAGTCCTGTAATATTACATTCGTATTTTATGTGCACGAAGATTGCAAGGCGATAATAAAAAAATATTGTTACAGAGATGAATATTAAAAAAAAATATTTACTGACTTTTTAAAAAGATTTTGTCCTTTGGAATAAATACACTTTAGTATACAGACGCTTTAAATTACTAAATAAGAAAGTATTAAGATTATTATACCTGGAAGTCGACCCCTTTTTTAATTAATATGATTGAAATAGAATATAGTAAAAGTAGACTTAATAGACAAGTACGTAAATTAATAAGTATCAAAATTGGTGACAGAATTTTCAACATAAATATTATTATACTTCACATGTTATGTTATCCATTACTTAAAGAAATATCTAAATGTAGTTTTCTTCAGATAGTTGTTTACCATTTTCTTTGCGGAGTTAAAACTTCCAAAGCAGTAAAGTCAATTTCACAGTCTTAAACTTTAGCGCCTACAAGTATAAAATTAGATTTCGTAAACTTTGAACTGCGAATATCTGCAAAGACAAGGTATTCGAAACGTTATGTTTCTAAACCCTTTACCTCTAATATGATTTGAAGAGTAATCATAAACTATTCATTAAAAGGTTAATAATTTATCAGTTTTAATATAAACTTGAATTGAACTTTATTTTATATGTACCGAAGCGAGGTAAAAAAACTATTTTTGTTGATCTTTTTAGTTATTTGAAGATTAATTTTATAGTCTAGCTCTAGTAAATAGTTGAGAATTCCAAAATCACGTGTATCTTAATAGAAGAAAATTTTCGACTTTCATTATAGACATGACCTTAGTAAAACGTTTGAATTTGACATACCTATATATATTAGAAACTTCCACCGTCATGGGGTCTTTCGTGCCACTATGGAAATTACTATCAACACAATATGAAAAATTCATGAATTTTAGCATGCGTTTCCTTAAAAGGCCACATTCATACATTTGTGATTTCAACCCCTTGACGCTCAATCATTTCACGAAAGCGTGACAGATTTTGTAGAATATATTAAATTTATAAATACGAAAGCATAAAATGCCTACATAAAAAGTGTGAGTGCACGCTTTTTTGCAAAGAAATTATTCTTCGTTACTTTTTCGGCTCCTATACTCACATTTCTATACTATAAGCAATGCTTCCAGCACTTTATTATAGCGACATATTAGGCTTAACTGTGTTAAAAATTGGTTTAAGTTTTGAGGCTTAATATACAATAACATTCGCTTACTCTAGAATCTTCATAAGATCAAGAATCACAAGATTTACCTATACTTTAATCATGCTTTGCCATTTGTTTGTCTTCTTCTAACACTATGACTGTATTTTTCTTCATATTTAGTGTTTGTTCACTCAAATTTCATATAATGCGTATAACACACAATTTATTTTCACTTTTACGCGTAAAAGTCGAACACTTAGGTGGTATCTCTCATATATTTAGTATCGTACCAACGGTTTTCTAAAACCCTACGCAGGTACAAAAACCCTTGCGGTTGACAACCATACAATTTTCTCGGGTTCTGAGTTCTTCAGATATAGAAAATTAAATGCTTCCTATTATTCAAGATGCTCGTTCAGATCTGGTGTGTTGATAAAAAGTCCTAATATTTACCACAATATTTTCTTTTTTCAAAAACATATCATAACTATTAAGGTTACTTCAATTGAACTTATTAATTATTTATATTTATTATGTTACTTGCGCATGATGTGATCGTTAGTTTGCCATATTACCTTGAAAAGCTTTTAACAGTCAGTGCAAGATAAATTTGATTTATATCAGCCGATATTTTAATACCTTTATATACCATTTAGTACAATCATACAAGTTTGACATATTAAATAAGCAAGTAACATTAAGATGATATTAACTGGATAAATATCAAATTTGTGAGATCTAAGAAGACTTACTGACGCTAAGCTCACCTTTATAAATTAATGATAAAATATATTTTGTTTAATAATACGTTTGCCTATCACAGCCTTTTTCATAATTTTATGTATTATTAGTAGCTTTAAGCATATTTTAGCAGGGTAGGTAGAGAAAACAAGTGGTGTCAAGAGACTCCATTCTCTGCTTTTTCGAAACTTCGAAAATAAATTCACTACCCCGAATGAAGTCCTTTAATTAATAAAAAGTAAATTGCGCTAAAAATAATTGAATGTGATAGAAACTTTTAATTATTATTAATGTTACAAATGTAGCTGGTGCATATTATCAGTCAGTCAGTCTTAATTTAACTGTTTTTGTCGTAACAATTATTAAAATTGTAGGCGAAATTAAAATCAATCAACATTCATAAAAGTTATAATTCAAACATAAAACATATTTTTTTTAACGATGAATCAATTCATTAAAGTAGTTTGATCTTTTAACTGACATTAATGAAGTGATATTAAAAGGTATTGAACATTTTACTACGAAGAAACATGACTTCATGTTCTTCAATAGAAAGCAAAATATAGATCATAATAAATAAGAAATACGAGATTCGTTGTATTGATAAGTTATGAAACCAAGGCAAGGCAAGGCAAGCGTCTGTCTGTAAACGAATTATTTTCATAATATTCGCTCTGGCATCAAGGCAAAAGTGCAGCTTTGAGTTCCGCCACTCACGAGGCAAGGCTCGAAACCCGGAATGGGGGGAACGGAGTGTCTTAACGCTATGTTCCTTCTCCCTGCGGTTCCCTCTGCTTACGCGCGGGATACAGCGTGAAGCTAAAAAAAATATCAATGAAAACCATACAAAGTATGAGGTGCAACGTTCCACTCGAAACGAGAAGAAAATCTAGGAAAGCACAACGCAATTTATAAATATAAAAAATAAGAAAGTGAATTTATTAAATAAATAAAACGAAAAAGCATCTCGAGTCAAAATAAAAATTTATAAATAATAAAAAAATTAAATAGGATATCTATTTTACAATTCATTAGATTTGTTTACGCTTATTAACAAAAACGAGTACGTACCACCAGTAAATTGTAATCATGGGGGTTAAGGTGAACTTTTATCATAAAAATTCCGTTAGGTGTATTGCTTATTAAAAGATCATTGTTCACGATGACTTAATGATCATTAGGTACAGATTGGTCAAGGTATATTCAAAATAAATATTTATTTTTTAAATGCAATTTAATCACTATTATATATGATAACTGTTTGGGTTCGAATTGGGGATCGATATGCATGCAATATAGCAATAATTGAGAAAAGTGGAACAATGAGTGAAATAGGCTCGTAAAAGAAAATAAATATAAACTAATATAAATATGGTATGTATTTTAATATTTTCATTTTATATTAAAATTTGTTTACAACTATTCGTTACAAAAATTATAATCTACCAAAGGTCTAATATATTCATTTGAATTTGAATTTTCGGCTGACTGTTTTATCTTATCTCGTAATGGCAGTGAAGGAATGATAATCCATTTCTAAAAATACTATATTTTTAAGATGAAATACAAAATTCTTTGAATAGGTATAGATTTATATTTTTTCCTTTACCCAATTCATGTCACGAATAATTCACGAAATGTAACGTATTAACGAAAAATAGAGAAACTAAAAAAATGTGACTAATCGGATACTTAAGTCAACAGACGGCTCTGTTTATAACGTCAATGGAATTTTCAACGTTCAAAATGTGCAAAATCATAATCTAAACGGAATATGGACAAGTGTTAAAAAATGAGCATGAGCAAAATGCAAATATTGGTTTTATAACATCATCCTGCTATCAGATATTTACTCTGTTACTCAATATTACAAATAACCAAATTTCTGCATGAATTCGGCATTGTGAACGCAGCTGAAGCGTGTTGTGACTGAAAGCGATTATTGAAAATCTAAATATACTACACGGCTAATTGTTTATATTTATTCTTCTTCTTCCTCCACTTAACATTATCCCGGCCTATTGCCAGGGTCTGCTTTCCTACTTAGTCTACTCCACTTTGCACGGTCTTGAGCATCCTCAATGGTTAGTCTATTGGCTCTCATGTCGTGCGTCACGACGTCCAGCCATCGCTTCCTTGGGCGTCCGGGGGGTCTTACTCCAGGGACAGACATATCACGCCATTTTCTTCCGACGTAGTTCTTAGGCCGGCGCAAAACGTGGCCATACCATCTCAGAAGACGCTCTTGGAGCTTATCCGCTACGTCACGGACCCCAAGACTACCTCGAATGAATGTGTTGCGTATGCGGTCAGCCCGAGTAACGCCACACATCCACCTCAGCATCTTCATCTCCGTTACGTGAAGCTCCTGAGTGTGCCGAGATAATGCTGGCCAACATTCGCTGCCGTATAGAAGAACTGGTCGGATCATGCTCTTGTATATCAGCCCCTTGAGTTTGGGCGGTATTCTGCGATCGCAGACCACACCAGTGACCTCCCGCCATTTGGCCCAAGCAGCGCTAACCCGGGTGTGGACATCGTAGTCGATGCCTCCGGACTCGTGCATAATGGATCCAAGGTACCTGAACTTCTCCGACATAACGGCTGGCTCAGGCCCGATGTGGATGGTGCTCGAGTCTGGGTTCCCGCAAGCCATGTACTCGGTCTTTGACACATTCAGTTTAAGACCACCGTTCTCAAGCGCACCCTTCCAGGCATTCACTTTACGCTCCAGCATCAGTCGGTTCTCGTCAATGAGTACTATGTCATCGGCATACATCATCAGTCATGGAGGCTGGTCCTGGATGTGAGCCGTGACAGTATCTAGCACTACAATAAACAAAAGTGGACTAAGAGCTGAGCCTTGGTGAACCCCTACTGTAATTGGGAAGGGTTTGGTATCGCCAACAGTGGTCCTAACTGTAGAAACAGAATCGTTGTACATGTCTCTGATAATAGCAACATAGGATTCAGGGATCCCTTTGGATCGCAGTGCCCACCAGATACACTGACGTGGCACACAGTCAAAGGCCTTCTGCAGGTCTAAGAATGCCACATGCAGAGCTCTCCTCTTTTCCCTGTGTGCCTCCATCAAAATTCTGAGGGCAAAAATGGCGTCCATAGTGCCTGATCCTGGCTGCAATCCATATTGACACTCAGAGACAGTACACTTTCAGCGGAGCCTGAGGGCAATCACGCGCTCGAAGAGCTTCATGGTGTGGACTCATAATCTTAATGCCCCTATAACTACCGCAATCTTGAACACTGCCCCTTCCTTTGTAAATAGGGGTAATAAAACTGTGCCGCCATTGATGTGGCATCGTCCCAGTGTTCAAAATGCGGTTAAAAAGATCAGTAAGCATGAGCACACCACGAGAGCCTAACGATTTCCACGCTTCGATCGGAATATCATCAGGTCCCACCGCCTTGCCGTTCTTCATGCGTCGAAGAAAATTCCGAGTTTCATCAAGGGTTATTGGAGCAATAAGTCCCAGGTTAGGAGGTGGTTCAGACGGAATACTACCCGGGTGCTGAGTATTCAGCAGCTCCAAGAAGTAACTTCTCCACCTCTCCTTCACAGAAGCATGACTACAAAGCAGCTTGCCCTGGGAATCTCTGACGCAAAGACGCTTTATCCCGAGCACGTGCCAATTTGTAGATGAGCTTCTGCCCCTCCACAGTTTCAAGTTTACCATATAGAGGTAATAAACTTTCACTGCGGGCTCTGGCTACAGCTCTTTTGCTGGCACGTTTCGCTGCTATGTACTCCAGTCTGTCTTCAGGAGAGTTGGAACGCTGCCATTCCTTAAATGCAGTCTTCTTATCATGAATCACCTCCTGTACCTTGTCATTCCACCACCATGTCTCCCTGTCCATAATACGTTCTCCCTTAGAAACGCCAAGAACATGTTTACCAGCCGTAATAATTGCTGACTGAGCTCGATCCCAAGCATCCTGAGCAGTTTCAGTGTTAGTTGTTAAATTTTGACAGTTAACCTCTGCCAGAAAGTCGGTCTGCATCGGTCCATTCAGCAACCACCACTTGATCTTAGACTTACGCGTCTTTATCGGGGTAACGACATAATCCATGACAAGAAGACGATGTTGGGCCGTGAGGCTTTCACAAGGAATGACTTTACAGTTAGTTACCTTGCCAACATGACACCGCCTGGTCAATAGGTAATCTATTTGGGTTGAATGGAGTCCACTCCATCCACGTAATAAGGTGCTGCGGACTCTTTTGGAAGAACGTATTCACGATGGCCAGATCAGATGCAATACAGGTTCTTAGGATATTTTCGCCCTCTATATTGCGGCGACCGTGACCAAAACCACCGTGCACACGTTCATACGTATCCGCAGCCTTACCCACGTGACCGTTAAGGTCTCCCCCAACTATGATTACCTCGGTAGATGGTATAGCGAGTAGAACGTCTTCATATTGCTCCCAGAATGACTCCTTTTCGGCCCCGCTACAACCAGCCTGGGGAGCGTAAGCACTGATTAAGTTGGCGATAGCCCCCTCAACCAGTACCTTCACCCGCATCAGGCGGTCGCTGCGTCATCAACTTCGAGGAGACCATTCCGTAGGTCTTCAGATAAAACTACTGCTACACCAGTTTTACCGGAAGGAGACCCAGTGTATATGAGCTGGTAACCCTGTCCGATGATACGGGACTTATTGCCCTTCCAGCGGGTTTCCTGAAGGAAAGCACACTGGACCCGACGCCTCATGAGTACATCTGTTAGTTCCCTGCATCGTCCGGTTAGAGAGCCAATATTCCACGTTGCAAAGCGGAGTTTCCTTCTGGGTACTTTCTTCTTTAGCCGTGTCCGTACTTGACACGGTAGCCCTTGCCCATTTAACACAGGTGTAGGGCGATGTGCCTGCGCGTCGTTTAGCGGGGACGACCTAGCAGTACCCAGCAACATCTTTTTCCTTTTCATATGAGTGGCAGGTGGCGGCTTTTTAATGGAGCGATTGCCATCTGACCTCCAAAACCCATTTTTGTGGGAAAAGCCAAGGATGAGAGGGGAAAAGATTAGTAGAAAAGGTAAGTATATTTATTCAGTCTAGTTAAATATTTTTTTAGATAATGCCTCTGTTAAGTTTCCTTTGTATATTCTGCATAATGCGGGCTATACTTACCTATAAATATTAAATATATTAAAGGACATATTTGCAATGTTTTATGTATAACTTTCTGTGATCATGAATTTATTTAAACTTTTCGATAAATAATTATCAGAGAAGAGATTCAGTTTGTCGCAGCTTAAATATAGAATTGAATTATTTTTTAATCACAAATATATTAAATATAATAATATATAGGTGTACAACAAATTATAAGACACTAAAAATTTTAATATATTTTTTCATATAATCGATTAAAAAAGTTTTAAAACCAAAAATGGTTTAAAAATTACACGAGTTGTATCAATATATGTATGTATATCGATTCCACCTTTTATTAAATCGACGTTATTAAAATTCAATAGATCAAATTCGTTTAAATGTACCTACAATATAGTTTAAAGGTCTTATTTTTGCAACTATATATATTTGAAAACACAAAACAAAACACGAAGCCATAAAAAATTGTTTTACATACGTCATTTAAAATCATGTGTGTACTATAGAATACAGAACAGCAATGGCCTGTAGATCAAGAACAAGGTGAATGATTGTTGTCTGTTAAAATTAAACCAAGGTTACCATAGATGATGTCATATGTGTTACATTGTTGAGCGACTAAATAAATGAAGAGGCATGAAAAATTTTCATTCAATGCTTTTGTCACAGTTTAGCTTTACTTATTCCATATTATAAAAACCATTTTAATAAACGTTTTTATTCTAAAGTTAAGCCACGTTAGGTGATATTAACAGGCGTACGCTTATCGCATCTTGGACCTAGACTAGAGTCAATAAGGCGAAGTGAATTAGTCAAAGTTAAATAATTTTATTCAAAATTAGTTGATACCCGAAATTTCGTTGGCGAGGACTTTATAATCCTTCCAATCCTTCTACATAAGATTGTATTTCACATATTAGATTTTCACATGACCACGAAAACTACTCATTACACTCAAGGATTAAATTAAAAAAATCATACATTTATATTTTGTAAGTGTTTTCATAAATTTATTGTAAAGGTAAGAATATATATAATTTCTTTTTTAAAATTGCTAATCCACACTAATGACAGAAAACATATTTTTTTAATGCAGCGGGATGTGAACCCAGATGGAAACCGTCCAGCGCTTTTTACAAATAGATTTTAGATTGATTTTTAGATGATTTAGAGAATTTTACAAATCCGCTACCCAAAGATTATTGCAAAGAACAATTAGCACAAGGTACATGCTTCATATTTTGAACGTCAATGATTTTGCCATCGGTTCACTAAAATTAATTTCTCAGACACTTGTGAAGAACCGACACAAGAAACTCAGCGGGACTTGTTGCAGGACAAGTAGGTACATATATAGGTACTATATGAAAAATCTTGTTATTATTAAGACCGGAAAATATATACATGAGATGTTGATTTATTTTATTCTACGTAGCCACCGGCTTAGTACATCTCACGGGATTGCCTGTAAAATTATTCTTTTGTTATTTTTCTCAATGGACTAAGAAAGCTTTTTATATGAAATGTAACTCTGGTGTTATCTTAGTAAATAGGCGCAACGCATAAGCGAATGCATATGTAATTAATTAGAGCCCACACTGAATCTCATCGAAGTCTCTTCGGTATCAAGTTTTTATTTTTTTATATTAATTTAAGCTTTAGTTAAAGCTGACTGATAATTATATTTACAACTATGTATTATGATTATGACGACTGTTGCATTCATTGGATATGGGTATCCTTATGGTGGGTCGTAACCTTCGTCTAAACTTAAGTATCTCCGAAAAGGATCCACTTAGGGACGACATACACCAGGACCATTTAGGGAAGACATACATATATAATGAAAATATTTTTATATTGTCGGTCTCAGGCCGCGTTGTGTGACTCAGAAGTAACCTCCTAAAAATCAGGATGTGGAAAGGTGAGTGACACGCCATGTCATATCATGCTTTACATGCCACATGATTCCTAGATGATAAAATGAAAACATATCCTTTTATTATATTTTACTGTTACATTACAAATCGTGCTACACTTTCGCCATGTTCTAATCAAATAGCTTTGTAGTATATTAAGGCCCTACGCAGGCAACAGACTCTATTACTAGATGAAAGTCAATCTTTTTAAATAAGCTACTATAAAAACAATCAGCACAGTATTATAAAAGATTATATAAAATATGTATTTATATGTCAAAATATAAATAATATGAAAGGGTATAGCTTGCGGAACGCCGCACTTTGTCGCGAGCGGGAAATAATAAATTAGAAAATTATTAAATTAAATATATATGTTAGTAATTATTGCAATTGGCAAGAGTGCCTTGATTAATATTTTTTTTAATTTGATTTTAAAGGCACTTGAATACCTTAAATTATATATGATATTATAAAAATTATAAATATATATGTCAAACATATGTACAGTACATATTAGTACATATAGCCAATAGATTGTCCACTGAGGATGTTAAAGACCGAGCAAAGTGGAGTAAGCTTAGTCGGAAGGCAGATCCTGGTAACCGAAGCCGGGACTAATTCCAGGCAGAAAAAGAAGATATGTACATATTTCGTAAATTATTTCTCTTAAAATCAGATTGGATGCTATATTTATATTATATATCTTAGTCAATGATGATGAAAATGAACGTCATAAGTCATTCGAAAAACCAATGAGCCATACATAAATAGTAAATCGCTATTGCATTTTCCATAATACCACTATAATGCAGATTAATGGAACAAAAGGTAACGTCGTGGAAAAGATATACAAGATTATTCACTTCGTACTAATAAATTATACATGTAGGAATAAATATAGTATTTAAGAAATTACAAGTAAATATGCATGGAGCTGACTCATTATGCTAGGTTGTCTATTTTCAATATATATTAATATCCCATTATTCATCTACTAATCATTTAAATTATGTATAATATGTAAAGTATATAGTCTATATAGTCATAATGTGAAGAAGAAGACGTCCTTGTTTTTATTCCAGAGTGCGCTAACATGAGCGTTGATTGGCGCGAAACTACTACAAAATGTTATTAAAATAATTATAGCTATAGGTATGCTTTACTTTAATTACCGTCGTGGCGCAGAGGCACAGTGTCTACATGTAAACGCGACGGTTTGTGTGTTATATATACACTCGGAGAGAATAAATTATTTTCATTTTACTCGCTCTGGCACCAAGGCAAAACGTGGTGTTGAATTCCGCCACTTGACACGCAATGCCTCGAAAGGCGGAAAGTAGGAAACGGAGTGTCGCAACACTAGATTCCTCCTACCTACGGTTACCTCTAATTAAAAAGATAATTCAGAATATTTTTATTATTTCAGACCGCATTGTAACTTGTTATTTAGTAGTGTATAGAGCGATTAGGCTAAAATATAGACGGAAGTGTAAACGAGTAAAATCGTTTTCGTTTCGGCCTCGAAGGGTGAAGGCTATGGTCCAGCATCAAATAAGTGACTTGAGTTTAAAAGCCTAGGTAAATTAATAAATTACTTTTTAAATTTGGATACGCATAATATTTAAAATTAAATCAGACGAACTAAGGTCAAAAATGGTGACTCAGACGATCTAAGCTTTAAAAGTTGCTGATAGGCACGACTCTGATAGAGGATAGATTTCTTATAACACAGTAAGCTTCAATAAAATAGTATTACAGTAGTAGTAGCAATATTTGAGAGAGATTAACTTTTAACACTTAATGTAGCAAACAAAGTTTATGTAAAATCCATGGAAGCTATTTTGTAGGAAAACATATCGGAAATAGTTTCTCTAATAAAACAAAATGTTTTTTCAATAAATTCTAAACAGCAGATTTAATGTGGTTTAACAGCAAAGTGATATTATATGGGCATCCTGGACCATCCTGGAACGTTTTTAAAAGATCTGAAAGTGTTTATACTAGTATATTATAGATAATTTATTTACAGTGTGTGATCCAAAATTCCTTTATTAACTTTTATTGTAGGATGCATCATAAAATTTGTTTAATTTACAATATGAAAGCAATATTTATATTGATAAATAGGAGAGCATATACAGATTATGGAAGGGTTTTTATTAAATTGTAATGTGACATTTAAATTATTAAAAT
The DNA here is from genome assembly GCA_037127375.1 of Dione juno. Lineage (NCBI taxonomy): Eukaryota > Metazoa > Arthropoda > Insecta > Lepidoptera > Nymphalidae > Dione > Dione juno. Next base: position 5,716,381 of record JAXRJS010000042.1, on the reverse strand, counting down.
ATCCTAAAATGAGAAATAAAACAAATAAAAGTATAAATTTTATCAAAAATAAAACTAAAAACCGCCAATCAAATATTGAGTTGATTGGGAAATTGTATATATACAATAAATAGGGCTTTTTCCAACCCATGACTCTCATAAAAAAACTTTACTAGATTATAAGAACGATGAACTTACTTTATGACGGTACTATATCATCACTTTATATCACTTATATTTATTTTTTATTGTATATATAAATAGATAAATATATATCTTAACATAAGTACGAGTATACATTTGATATAGCGTATTTATTTGATGTATTTATGTGCGAATGTATATTATGTATGTATTTATATATATTTATTATCTATTAATATATTTGTTTAATTTTTATCTTTTATTTACACTTCCACTATCCGTTGTTATCCACTATAACCGGTTAACTGGAAGATATTTCTATTAGAAATAAGTCCACTTTTAAAACTTTTATCGAATTTAATATTTCCTATTTGTTTTTTTGTGTGCAAAAAATAGTATGTAAAAAACTATCACTACGTAAAACAAAAAAAATCAGAACTCAATTATGCAATAAAATGAAATTCGACAAAAATCAGATATCTTTTCGCTCTTTGCTGCCGTCGAATTAATAATTATCTACATACATAAAACCCTTCCATTGCTTGAAAGACAGACAACGTAAAGCTGAAATTAGCAATCGTAGACAGTGGCGTAGCGTGGACTAATATAGCCGTGAGCGAAGTCGAATCAACGAGGCCACTTTTCTTTCGCCCCTGAGATCTATCCAATAATCTTACCAAAGATGCTTTGGCACCACACGCTACTCATGCTAGTGAAATAGTATAAATGCGCGGTTGGAGAATATTGAAAAGCATATATATATATATATATATATATATATATATATATATATATATATATATATATTATATATATATATATATATATATATATATATATATATATATGTATATATATATATATATATATATATATATATATATATATATATATATATATATATATATATTATATATATATATATATATATATCTATATATATATATATATATATATATATATATATATATATATATCTAATATATATATATATATATATATATGCATGCATGCTAGGTTCATATATTTTTTATGTAAGAATGTCAGATAATGTATTATACCTGAATAATGTAAAATTCTTGCTACAATAAATAGCAATTACTTATGCACTATCATAATTTATGCGTGCGCACATGTTTTATTTATATATATTACCCAGGGTGATCTGATTTCATATGAAATGTTTATATATTTTATGATACTATACAGACGGTGTTATTTAGAAGCCAAGGATTACCTACGAAAACTATTTCGGAATTTCGTCTATAACTTAATGTAAAAATATCAGAAGGAAATGGAAAATTTAACAATGAAATATATATTTTTGACAGAATTATCAATTTATAGAGTTTCATAGTAATGTGAGTAAAATTAGGTTAATTTAGAACATAATTATATTTTTATTACTAGCAAGTTGAGTAAAAGTTATCAGTTTAATTTCTTATAAGGGCATAATAAAGTAATATTATTATTATTGACGGACTTGACACGTTAGTTATAACTTCAACGACTAGTGTAGAACAAACCAAATGGTGTAGCATTTCGTCGGTTTAAGAACATAAAAAAAATATACGAAATAATCAATCAAGAAATCAAGAAATCACGTTCGTTCGCATAACGCTTACTTTTTGCTCTATCTAATAATACTATATAACAATATCGAATACATCTTCTCAACATTGAAGTGCCCTACCCTTAGATAACGGGCTCATTATCCTGACAGAAAAAATATTCAATTGAGTACGTCACAATATATTCAATGCATGTTAGATTGGAAAGTATGCAACATTTCCAGCATTTTTTTTAATTATTTTTATAAACCAAATTTGCACTTCTTGCACCCATCATTTTAAATAGATTTTCTGATTTTGTAGCACTTTTACAATACAACATGTCTACTCTATAGAGGTAAGTAACAGATTAAGAATTATCACGGTTGTAAACGGTGTGTTTGCTTTAAATTTAAGGCTTATCATCGTGTATTGGTTATCACATATTGTCATGTTACTGTGTGGAGTTGAAAAACGACTTTGGATATTGACGGACGACCATAAAGTCTCTAGCAAGTTCAGCGTTTCTAGTGTCTAGATTGACTGGTTTAAAATCTACTACATGTGTGAGTGAGTCCCTCTAAGCAAATCAAAATTGCGGCAATATTTTGTAGGGATGATGATAGAATGCTTTTAAGATTTCCTTTGTTCAGCAGATGATAGAATTTACATAGATTAGGGTATCCGGAACCCAGACAGATTGAATGCGAGAGCTGTCAATCATAGCACCTCATTTGTATATAGCCCATAGAAACTGCCTGTTTTAATGAAACAATCATTCTCTTGAGAGAATCTGTCATAGATATCTGATCTATATTATTGAACGATCTTCCAAAGGGAAAAAAGATATAAAACGCTAGATACAACGTTTATGTGCAAAGTAGTAGAGAGCATCTGTTAAAAGAATTCGATTACTTTATAAAATAGTTGATGTCGATGCATGACTTTTTTGATTTCCAATCTCATATGAATTAATAAACTATTATGATTAAAAGGTTAAATGGCATGCAGTAAAATAGACAAAAGTAGACCTAAGTTCATCTTTTATAGGTTGTAAACATAATTTAAATGAAGCTCTGTTAATGAAAATAAATAGCGGACGAGCAATCAGAAACTGCAAAATATTGCTACACCACTAGCAATATTTACACTACTAACCTAGAAATAACACCAACTAAATATAAAGATGAGATTTCCCTCCATGAAGAGTATTTGATTTTGATGCTTCAAGTACCAAAATTTTTATTAATAAAAAGAATGTCCAGAAATAGGTTCTGTTAGATACGACGAATAAAACAGTTTTTATATACTTATAATAAAGATGTCTGTTTCTGAAAAAATATATAGGCACGTATATTGAAGAATAATTATGAAATGAAATTATTAGGACGATTATTTTATTTTTAAGTTGATTATATATTATAAAGATAATATTTTTTGATGATATTAGTGATAAATTAAGCAAAGTTCTCAATTTACTGTCACATTTTTTTATTTTTCAAATATTACATTTTCGTTAGTTTATTTATTAAGAAAGTAAGTAAAAATACAATCTCATTATTCTATTGTTTTAATCTACTGTCATAGATACTAATTTTATTAGTATATCTGCACTGTACACATTTGTTAGAATTATATAGTATTTTGAGACCACTATAATATTTCAGAATCAATTAGTTATCCTTGATTTATTAGCATATTTAGCTAGGCTATAACAAAAAATAAAGGTAATAGCGGCTTTTTCTAGTGACATTAATTACAAATTAGAATGTGTTACGTAAAAAGGGATATGTGGCAGTTGACTCAACTTTACTTTTTTTTTTACACAGTAGAAAAAGGCATTTTGCCGAAAATGAAATATAACTTCGATAAATAAATTTTACTGTTCTCTTCATAACATTATATTAATTAAGTGTTACAAATTTCATGAAACTACTGGATATAGCTATATGTTTGTTTGTATAAAAGTTATCAAATTTTCGGCTTAATATTTCTCTCTAGTAAAACTACTGATTAGATAACCGTTCGCTCTTTTTATTTATTTTTTTAATTTATTTATTTACTTCAGAAAGTATGTAAATATGCAATTTCCAAAAAGCAAAATTTTGCATTTAGGCTTAAAACTTGTTATAGTCATATGATAATAGAATTTATAAAAAAATTCGATACAGAAATACATTATTGTAACGTAGCATATTTGTATGTAAAAAATAATTAACCACCAGTGTGGTTATTCCAAACTTGATAACGTTGGAATAACTTAATTACCAATTAAATTTAACATTCCCGGGAAAAACAAGGAAGATAAACTAAAAATATATTAAAACTTTCCCGTTATCTAATTCGAGTGCTTATGTATGTAATGTATGTAATATTTTTCTGTTTGTATGTAGTATATTATCTCGAGAATATTTTTATTTTGTACCTATACTATTATTGTATTTACAAATTTTTCCTATTTTAGGCAAAGCCGAGATAAGAATTTAATAAACCGATACCATTTAGAAATATGGCGTCCTAGATGTCAATATTTTAAACACATTTAGTAGAATTTAAAAACAATGCACGCACCATCATAGATAGTTTATTTTAAATGTTATTGCTGTATGTCTACAATTTTTGGGGCAATTGATTAGAGACCATACGAGAATCTATTTACGTTAGCTCGCAATACACTCTTTGTAACCAAATATTTTTTTTGTGAGTAAAATAATGAATTCAGAAAGTTTTTAACTTCTGGATGTGGACTTTTGATTTTGGTTTATCACATTAACAACATACGTAAATTATAGGATTAAAGTTATCGTAATGCTTTATATATTTTAAAAGGAATATATAAACCTTAATAAACCTAATAGTTTTCAATTATACTTTAATGTATGCTAATTGTATTTGTACTTTTGTTAAAATGCATTTTCTTTTTCAAAGTACATTAGTGCATTTTAATGTTGGGTAAAAAGCTGAAGCTAATTACCTCAAATAACATATATACCTTAGTGGATCCAATGAGAAAGTTCTCGGCTTTGGGGCTTTAGCCAAGTCTATTATGTTTAGTTAGCGCAAGTATTCTCGCGAGGAAATCAAAGTTAGATACCTATAGCTGATTTGTAAACAGTTTTATATCCATGATTGCCTTAAATTTTATCAACAAAACAAGAGACATGGTGTAGATAGTCTGTGGATGTTTTGCGATATTTACTTCAGGTCTTCACGGCTTCTATATGAAGCTTATCTTATATAAATGTATTTTAATCGGCATAATTCTTTTATTGTATTGGTTTTGATATACTTGTTGCTTCTCTTTGTGCAGTTTATATTCTTTCCACAGTTACAAACTGGTTCCACTCTTATCTCTTCGGTCGCCGAAAATGTGTGCAAGCCAATGATGACACATTAACTTAGCTAGATCTCACTGCTGGTGTTCCTCAAATAGGTGTTCATTCTCCAATTTTGTTCTCTGCTTTTATAAACAATATTTCAAAAGTCATTATTCTCCTTACCATTTGTATACAGATAATTTGTAGATGCATCGTAATGACTATCTACATGAACCTATCTAGCTACGATCTAATCTAAAGGCTGAACTTATCGGTCTGTCAGTTAACCCAAAAAAATTGCAATCAATTAAAATCATCTGAAGCAAATTTGAAATTAAGATAAATTGGGATTCAGTGCCTTCGGTTATGTACTATAGAGTTTGAATTAGAATTCCAAATTATGACAGAGTATGAAGTATTTGGTCTTGTCTTTCTTAACTTTCGACAACTACATAAGTTAGACATCTCATTTTAGTGAATTTAGTAACCGCATGCATTTCTCCTTTTATTCTCTCGAATATCTCAAATTCTTGACGACGCCGACGTCTACTATTTTGATGTGACTGAGGAGATAATTAATAAATTAGAGCGTCTTCAAAATCTCGCTATATACTTCATTTCCTCGCTCGCTCGCTTAATAATCTCGCTATATCCTACTTCCCACACCTACATGCTCGAGGAGGTCTTGTGTCGCACCAATTACAAAGAGCAAAACCAAATTCCTACAAAAATCCTTTTCCGTACAAGCTCCATTACTGAGAAAAAGCTCACACAACTGGAAGTACTCATTAAATAAAATAATAAATTAATTAAACAGAAAGTACCAACTAATATAATTAATGTACCTATTTATCGTTTATATATGTTACGTATGTTCTAATATATATATATATATATATATATATATATATATATTATATATATATATATATATATATATATATATATATATATATATATATATATATATATATGTATATATACATTTGGGTTTTTGTAAATGTATTTTAATTGTAGTTTTATATTGCAATATATTGTCTTCGCTTTGTCAATTTTACGTACTTTCCGTTAATAATCATTAAGTTAATATGCAATGCAACCCTCATTGCGCACGTAAGACCCGCACATGGCTGATATTCTGTTCTAAATTAAAAAGCAAAATCTATATTTAAAATATATTTAAATTTATTGTAGCGAAGTTAAACATAATACCAAGAACAATTTTACTTCGCGTCGTAGCTATTACTACAATTGGCATCAGTTTACCGTACCGTGCGAAGGCAACTTTTGTCCTATTTAGATTCCCAGTACGTGAATAAACTTCAATTCATTATAGAAACATACGTAGAATTCAATCCTTTTTATTAGCATGCCATTGTTTTACGTAAGGGCCTATAGTAATCCCGCTTTAACATTAAACCATAAAAACGCTTAGGTTCAAATGGTTGTAACTATAAAAATTTTACTCTGGCATACTAATATTATTGCTTTAAAATATTTTACCTTGTCCATTATTCTCTATATACAATATCCTCTAATTATAATATATCCTTAAAATAAAGTATTTAGTATAATTATATTATATAGTATATATATAGTATATAGTATAATTATATTACGTAATTATATTCCGTTATTCAAATTTAACAACTAATTTTATTAACAAATGATTTTGCGTATTATGATGACTAAATGTGCATTTTACTCGTAGACTTTTACTTATGAACTAATTATAAATTTGTGACTCAAATTCCGTTTATAAATTTTGACCCAGACGTATTTCAGTATACTCATCTTGGACAAGACGTAACTGTTACAACTTTTGTTTATAGTATATTTGTAGCAAGAACTTACTGTAGAAAACTGTACTGTACTGTAGAAAAACATACTTGTAGAAAAATTAACAGACAACAGACGATGCTATTTACTCAATAATGTTTGGTATAAATGGATACCTACATAATAAATCTTATATACATTAACGATTAAATTCCTCGCAAATATATTTGTATGAAGAATATATTGAATTTCAAATATATATATATATATATATATATATATATATATATATATATATATATATATATATATATATATATATATATATATATATATATATATATATATATATATAATCAGTCAATTTTAAAATTTTTAAAAATGCGGTAAATAATATTATAATTATATTATTATAAGTGATATACAAAACCTATAATATGGATACCTAGGTACTACCTGTAAGTACCTAATCATTTCACTATAAGCGTGCTAATTTGCTAAAAGTAACAATAATTTAATTCTACTTGCTATTTGGTTATATTGGTAATAATTATTAAATTTAGCGTTGGAGCTATAAATCCTTAATATTACCACGAATGCACCATAGTTAGTATCAAGTAACTAATTAATAAAATACTTGAAGATAACATATAAAAATTTTAACACAGCGGGTTTTGAACCCGCGCTTCATGGATACCGCCCAAATGCTGTGACCAGTAAGCCATGAATTCTTCCTCAAGTTGCGTTGAAATTCTTATATGCATTATATAACTTATTACTTTGTTAGCATCTCTGTAGGGAGATTTTTACAAATTTCTGTGTTCAAATTTTTTGTGTTTTGTTATATTCAAAGTGTGAATTAACACTTTATAAATCGTTAAAATATACCTATATAATATTTGTTTACGTATAGCATTAGCGAATGAGTTAAAATAACCACAAAATATTTAGATAGTTATACAAGATAGATATTAAACTTGACTACTATAAAACATACTCTAACTCATACTATATCAAACGATAATAGTTACCGAATTTAAAATAAAATACACGAAAACTCACAATAAACAAAACGCATTGCGAAGACAGACATGTCACGACTTGATTAGACATTTCCCGCACCGGTCATGTCATGACTAATATCGGTTTGGTATTGGTCGTAGTTTCGGCAGGTTCGCCACCGAAACCACAACAAAACCGAAACTCATATTTTTGCCGAATCTCAACCGAAACCGAAATTGAACTATCGATCGGACACTAGCGGAGAGTAAAGTGTTTTAATATTAGATTGTCTGTTTATTTTGTGCTATATGAGAGTAAACCGTTAAGCTAAAAAGAAATTGTTTCACAAAAAAGAATTACATAAAGAATTACGACTATATTCTGTAATAAGCTTTTAAATAAAAATATATCATTTTTGTGTTATCTATTTTTATTATGTATAAAATGTATAAAAAAAATTGACGTCGTCGTGTCGTGCACTCGACGCGACGACGTCAGACCGTTATGTTTTATATATATATATACACGACTGTAAATATAATAAGAAAGGAACTGGAAGTATATATCAGTAGTCGGTCGAACCGCATACCGAACGTTCGTGCGCATATTTTCCGTGGACTTTATTAATTGCAATTACTAGCTTTAAATAAAAGCAGTTTCGTTTAGAAACGTATTTAAAGTTTATATTTAAACAAGTTTTTGTGTTATTGAAAACTATTTTAAATCACTAGTTAACTACCAAGGTAAATATAAAATGGTGTTTATTTTTTATTTTATAAGTCAACTTGTGTATTTTATCTGACTGGTAACACTGGCACAAGTATGTAAATAAATCTACATATACTAATATTATTTTTAAATATATCTTTATAGTTGTATGAAGATTGTGTCATGTTATTTGAAATTATTCGATTCTGGTATAATAAAAAAACGATTTTAGTCTTAAATATTATAAATAACTATATCAGCTCAACTGTGTCAGTCTTCGCTCATTGTAGCTACAATAAATAAATATCTTTCCGATTTAATTAGGACTAGCGTCACTTTAATCTTTAAAAAGTAGTGCATTCGTGTGATTACTATTAAAAATTTGATTATCTTATTTTGTTTTAAATTAGATTCGATTCGAAGCCGTCGTGGTGCAGCGGCACAGCATCTGAATGTAAACGCGACGGTTGTGGGTTTGATCCCCTCTCGTGGGGAATGAATTATTTCGTCGGCTTAGAGTGTAAGCTAGCTAACAGCCTGTGAAGCTCATTGTATGCTAGCAGGTTTACGTCGACGATTTAATTTCCATGCTTTGGCAACAAGGCAAAGCGTGGTGTTGATTTCCACCACTCAACACGCAGTCTTAAAATTGGGCGAAAAGCAGGGAACGGCACTCCGTCCAGACAGAGCTCCCTCTGTCTACCCTGCTGTACGAGAACTAGCGTGAAGTTATTTATTTATGATATATTATTTTCTTTATATTTTATTTTCTATTACAGATGAAGTCGTCTATAGTATTCTTAGCGATACTATATTATATTTTCGGAATAAATGTGGTCAGCACTAGATCAATTCACGAGAGTGATGGTGAACAGCATCGCCATCGTCGAAGATCATATTATGATGATAGATATTATGGGAGAATCGATAATAGCCGTCAAAATGAAGAGTTGCTTAATGAAATAACTCACTTGTTACAAGAACTATCCCTATACATAAGACGACCGCCAAGCCCTCCACCACCACCGCAAATTATTTATATACCATACCCTGTTTCCTATCCTGTGCGAATCTCATGTTCTGAAAATGTAACAAAATTAGAAAATAGATTTGAAGTGGAAGACAAACGCCAAATTTGGAATGCAGAACCTGGTGACAATGGATTGAATATGGATAATGGCAACGATGGTAATAGGCCTGTAACTTTTGATATCATCGAACCGTCAAGGCCTGTGCCAGCCATGCCACCTGTTCAGCATGGTAGCAGTCAAGCTGGGGTACTATACTTTTTAATATTTGATCTAACACTAACTTATTATTGCATTTATGATGAATTGCTGCAATATCGATTAGTCTAGTTAATTAATTTATAATGTCAACATAAAAAAATTATTACATTTTTAATAGATGCATTGGAATTGTTTCACTTGATATAATTGTAAATTGCATAATATATGATAAATTCATTTTTAAGAATAATAATTATTAAATAATAATACTATTTTATATGATAATAATTTAAAGCGTTAAAATTATATAAACACCTGGCTTTAAGAAATTTGATAATAACCATATTATTTTTATTATAGATAACAACTACAACACCGGCACCTCAAATAAAATCTCGTGTTTGCCAGGCTGCCATTGTGATATGCTGCAGTGATGCTGAAGAGGCAAGCAGGAAAAAATGTTTTTCAAATTATGGATGCTTCAAGACGTATGCTACTGGTATTTCATGTCATAAAGTAATAGTTAAAGAAGCATTGGATGAATTAACAAATGCTTTTGGTCCTAAATAATCATATAAACATTTATAATTTACCAATGAGTATTCTTCAATTCTTACAAGGCTCACCTTTTACATTGAGAAGAGAAAAATGCGGCCTCTTATAAGATATTTGAATAAGAAATCGAATTAATACTTGACATTCAACTATTAATAAAAACCACTAAAAATATTTTTAGTCTGACTAAATAAATATGATGTTTTTTAACTACAGATTAATTCCATATTGGTGGCTTTGAAATTAACTTAAAAATATTTATTTTTGATTATCTTCGTATTAGTACTTAGTGCGTAGTTATGTATGTGTAGGTATGTATGTGTAGGTATGTATGAAAGAATATAGACGTTGTAATGTAATATAGATAATATGTTCCTCGCATTTTTAAGTACAACAACAAAGGAAATTCTTAATTTTAGCAAACAATTATATTTAAATTTATTTTTAATAATTAAAATAGTGATCATTGTGAAAGATTTACTTTTTTTCAAAAATAAGGATTTTCTGATAGTTGTGTACTAAGTATACAGTTATTAAGCAGCTGATATCTTAATTTATTCATTATTTTCTAGTCTTATGTTTTTATATAATAAAAAAAATATTATTAATCAACTTTTTTATCTTTTTTACTATTCCTTTTGAACATAATGTTTGTGAACTTAGCAGATCGTTGTCCAGCAGATCAAAAATAAAAGGGAGACTCTTCGCACGCAGCATACTTCTATAGTTCCTGATAAATTTCAAAAATAGTTCTGGCGTTTTTACCTATAAAAAAGACATTTTAAAAATGATCTGCTAACTTAACGTGATAGATCTTTTTCTTGGAAACAAAATTCTGGACAAGTTCTATACAAATATTGGTGACTTCTATAGTTCCTGATCGTTTTCAAGATTAGTGCTCTCGAATTGACTTAAACATATTTTTTTAAAAATATTATTTGCATTCTTTTTCATGCAAAAAATATTTATAAAAAAATTTGATATAACACTCGGCGGAAAGAACTTCAAAATTTCTGCAAAAATATACAGATACCTTTAATAAAAAAACTAACTTTGGGACCAGAACTCACATAAAAATATCCGCAGAGCATACTTTTAGAAATTTGTTGAAAAACCTCAATAAAAATCGTTCATTTGAAAAAAAAAACATAAAATATCTCATATCTTCCCAGTAGGCTGGAACTCCTCGATTTCTCAAAGAATATAAAAAGATGATTAATTAAAATCTGGCTTTAGAACCAGAACTCTCAAAAAAAATAGCAGAGCATACTTGAATTAGAAATTTGTTGAAAATCCTCAATAAATATCGTATATTTGAAAAAAAAAAAAAATATCTCATATCTTCCCGGGAGGCTGGAACTCCTCGATTTCTCAAAGAATATAAAAAGATCTTTAATTAAAAACTAGATGTTGAACCAGAACTTACAAAAAATGTCAGCAGAGCATACTTGAATTAAAAGTTTATTGAAATATGAGATATTTTATGATTTTTGCATTAAATTAACTAGTACTCGAGCCTAATAAGTATCTAAACATCGACGTGATATCATGAAGATAAATTTGGTGGTGACTGACGGCTGGATGCGTGGGCTAGTGACTACTCCCATAAAAACATATCGTACAAGTAAAACGTGTTCGTCGTATATATATATATATATATATATATATATATATATATATATAATATATATATATATATATATATATATATATATATATATATATATATATATATATATGTATATATATATATATATATATATATATATATATATATAGTATATATATATATTATATATATATATATATATATATATATATATATATATATATATATATATATATATATATATATGTATGTCTGGCCAAATATCTGTCCGATATTGGTACTGGGCATACGGGTGCGCGACGCCGGATCCTCGAGCCACCACTGTCATACTCCTTCCCAATCCATGAAAGTGGTGTCCTTACCCCCTCCTCCTTTTCTACTAATCTTTTCCCCTCTCATCCTTGGCTTTTCCCACAAAAATGGGTTTTGGAGGTCAGATGGCAATCGCTCCATTAAAAAGCCGCCACCTGCCACTCATATGAAAAGAAAAAAGATGTTGCTGGGTACTGCTAGGGCGTCGCCGCTAAACGACGCGCAGGCACATCGCCCTACACCTGTGTTAAATGGGCAAGGGCTACCGTGTCAAGTACGGACACGGCTAAAGAAGAAAGTACCCAGAAGGAAACTCCACTTTGCAAGGTGGACTATTGGCTCTCTAACCGGACGATGCAGGGAACTAACAGATGTACTCATGAGGCGTCGGGTCCAGTGTGCTTTCCTTCAGGAAACCCGCTGGAAAGGCAATAAGTCCCGTATCATCGGACAGGGTTACCAGCTCATATACACTGGGTCTCCTTCCGGTAAAACTGGTGTAGCAGTAGTTTTATCTGAAGAGCTACGGAATGGTCTCCTCGAAGTTGACCGACGCAGCGACCGCCTGATGCGGGTGAAGGTACTGGTTGAGGGGGCTATCGCCAACTTAATCAGTGCTTACGCTCCCCAGGCTGGTTGTAGCGGGGCCGAAAAGGAGTCATTCTGGAGCAATATGAAG